>OX608074.1:45078640-46297568 GCA_951509635.1 Eupeodes luniger | reverse complement strand
CAACCATCACACCGGGGCGAAACGCAAAAATGAACACTCTTGCTGGTTTAAACTTATTTTTCATGATACTCATGATTTTCATGATTTAAACAATTTTTTATTTGAGATTATAATCAGGACTAATGTTTTTTTTTTTGTATTTCGAATATCAACAAACTTCATTTTAACAAATCAAAGTCTAATATGAATAAATAAAAATAAACTTTAGGTTAAAAAAAAAACGACTCACTATTTAGGACTGACGTGTTGACTGGCTTAGCACGTGTATAGACAACAAACATAACCCAAACTCTGGTACAGTTATGGCGGCCGTCAAATTGTGCCATCAGCAACTAACTTCATTACCAACATTAAAATTTAAAGTGGGATTTGACGTTGAGTCGGCGATATTTCGCACGAATAACACACAACGGACTGACGAATGAAACTTAACACAAAATTTCTTATTTTTTTAAATAAAGTGGAGAACACTGCATTATGAAAGATGTAGTATATATTTAACTGTATACATCACATATTGTAGTAAATTGATAAGTTTTCTCAAATCAATGATAATGTTTAATAGACAGTCACTTAATTTTTGGTTTTCGGGGTTGTGACATGCCAAAGGACTGACGTTTTAAGAATTAATTGCGTGAAGAACCTGAAATTGGATGACTAAATAAAGGTATTTCCATTGTTTTAAAATAAATTATAATCTCAATAAAATATAATAAGACTGTATATATTAGATGATGACATCGAGTTACCCAACTTTTGTATAATCACCCATATTGGTTTTCTTTACTGAACATGATTTATTGCATGTCGGTTTGACATAACAATAAATAGCAAATGCAGATGCGCCGTCTCATATGTTTTGACGTTTGTAATCACATGCCTTCGATTCTTTTTAACAGATAATTTGAACATACATTTTGACAGATGTATTTCTTTTTTATGTAACTTATGACTTATTGTTAGTTTTTCTTCTTCTTCTTGCTCTTTCAAACATGTTTATTTTGAGATGATTCGAGCGAATAGCTCATTCAATAGAATGAACTTCGTATATTTGATTTTCTAACGAAAACAATTCATTTTAGAATACAGTGGTGGTCCAGTATAACGAACGATATAATGTCCAGAGTCAATTCGTTATATCGAAAATTCGTTATATCGAAACATTTTTTTCGTACACATCTTTAGGTTAATAGAAAGTACATTTCTATTTTTCATTAATTTATTTCAAACGTGAACACTGAACACAGTATGTAGTGTTTGGTAGCATTTTCCAATATAATCCAGTTTCATCCGCATTGAAAATTGCATTAAATGTGAGTTTATTTTCTTTAATTATTTCAGCTAATTTCTTCTTAAATGGTTTGACAAGGTCTGCCCTCGATGAAAGCTTTTCACCAGACTCTTTAAAAAGTCGAATTCCAAAGCGCTTTTTAAATTTTGCTAGTCAACCACTGCTTGCTGTAAATTCATCGTGGTGATATTTTTTTTGAAACTGCAATGCCTTGGCCCTTAAAATGTTACCATTAATAGGAACATGACTCTCACGTTGGGCAATAAACCATTTGTACAATGCGGTTTCCATTTTTGGATATTCAGCATCAGACATGAAACTGAGGAACCATGTTAAATATTCCAGACGTCAAAAAACGTAAAACAACAAAAATGGGACTAAAAATCCGTTACAGTTTTGTGCGTAGCGAACAGAGCAACTGTTTACATACACGAAGACGAATACGTAGGACATAACTAAGCGAGCTAAAAATATACACTTGTGTAATGGGAAATTGCGTATATATCTTCCAATATTATCATAAACATTCATGTTAGTAGATATTAAAACGTTTACAGTAATTTTTTGTTTTTAATCTGAAATTCGTTATTTTGTTCGTTATATAGAATACCTAATGGACTTGAAAAAAGTGTTCGTAATATCGATCATTCGTTATATCGGCATTCGTTATACTGGACCACCACTGTAATTGCAAAAAATTCAGTTTGATTTAGTATGACCATGTTTTTTCTTTATTTTAAACATTTTTAGCAGTTCAAAATGTGATAAAGAAAAACAATAACCATTCATTCCTTTTACATAAAATAAAGTTGTTTTAAAAGGCACTAGATTTGTATTTGAAATGTTGTGTAAACTCAGCTGTTTTTTAGACAATGAAACAAAAACACAACCTCAGTTTTTTTGTATTTGATTCAACTACACTTGGTCACACTTTTTATTGCTAAAATGTCAAATTTTAAATTCACTTGTTGGTATCATTTATTGTTATTGTTTCAAAGCAATAACCTATAAGAATAACAAATGGCCATTGTTTTATGTTGATGTTGACGGCATTTCAGACTCTTTTACCTGAAACTGAAACTGAGGGATCCGATAAAGACAATGATTTCATCATTGAAAACAAACATTGGAATTTTTTTGGCAGGTCGTTTATAGCTAGCATTAAAAATTTCTGTCATTGAAAATAATTTCCTGATTGAAATCCACCGAAAAATTTTTACTGACAGAAATCTGTCATTGGAATTGTGTGAAATTGGAACATAAATCAGTGGAACGAATTGTTTCACTTTTTAACATAAAAGTATCAGTTGTTTAGGAAAATGAATTTCCATCCGGAAAATAGAAAAATACATTTTTAGAGAAAAATAAATGCGTAATTCCACTTTTTTTCTCAAATAAAATTCTTTGTGTGATTTCTGATCGATCAGTATATAACTTTCATTTCTAATCAAAAGGAAACACCTTCAAATATCGATTCAAAAAATTTTCCGGATCGATTTCAATGGTAGCTATAACTGGCCCCAACTTTGGATTTTCTTCCGTTAATTTAATGAGAAGCTCTTTTCGTTCTCGATTGGTCCAATTGGAATGCGATCTTTATAAAAAAACGCCAACAAAATGTTTTAAAGTATTTTTATTTTTTTACAAATAGATAAAACTTAGATGTTTCACTTAATCAATGGACAGTTTCACACAACATAAACGACTTCATTTGCAGTCAACTGCGTTCTTTGAACGTAAATTTAGACCAAGGCAACTAGTTAGTTTTTCAAGTGTGCTGCATTTCAAATTTAGAACTTTACTTCACAAACCTATACTTTAAGTTCATAGTACAAAAACTACCAAAAATAATATTGTCTACAAAACACTACTCAGACAAGTTACAAGTCCATCACGATTTTTATTTTGCATTGTAAAGAAATATTACTTATTTCTTTTCCAAATTGACAAGGAACCCTTTTACAGAAAACTTTACATGAAGTTGTGCAGAAAATATATAAATCATAGAGTAATAAAGCTCAGATATCAGTTGAATGAACAAAAATGATCAACTGTCATTTTGACAGAAGTAAACTTGACTTGATAGTCAGTCAGATTTTTCTTGACTAACGTCGTTTTCAATTGGCAATCTGGAAGTGAAAAAAAGCATTCTGAATGCATTCAATTGGGCAAAAGTGACAGTTCTGATTCTGAAAAGAAGATAATTTCCCTTCTGGTTTTAAAAACAGAATCAGAAGCAGAATCACTCACACATTCATAAATTTTAAATGTCACTTCTATTATATCTTGAAATAATCATAAACAATTGTGCTTAATTCACTTTATTTGAAACTAAACTTATAATAGAAATATAGTACAATAGGTATTAAATTAATTTTTACTTGGTCTGACTTGTTCAAGAACTCAAAATGTAATGACAAAACGTCAGAAATATAAGGCGGTATGTACACATAGGTAGTAATATATATATGTAAGTGATCGGGTGATCAGTGACGTACATGTATATGTACTATAAATATGTAACAACTTCCTCCATGTTTGCAGCACAAAAACAAAATGAAATTTAGCGCGAATACACATATATGTGACACATGTCATACTCAACCAATACATTCTCACCAAACTTCAGATTCTTCGGAATAAAAAAAAACTGTTCAATTGGGATTCCGAATCGAAGAACAATTCCAGATTGCCAATTGAAAACGACGTAACTTTCCATTAAAGTTGACTTAATTGGAAGGTGTTTTTTTTTTGTTGGCAGCTGGCCAACAAAAATGGGGTTCTCGAAGAAATAAATTCAGCAGCATAACGATAAGTATTTTGTGAGTTAAATATTTTATTTTATCATTGGTTGTATGTATGTGTATCGTTAACACTTCATTCACACTGAAGCTTGAGCTTGTTTAAAAATGTTTCAATTATTTAAAAAAAAAGTTTTCCAGTGAATATTGAATTAGTTGAATTTGCGTTTTGTTCCGAACTTACGGCGAATCAGTCTAACAGATCTTTCCTGTCAAACTTGCAAAACTGTCAATAATAACAGTGTTCGTCAGCTTATGCTTACTGCTTTTAAATCACTGTATTATTTTTTCATCTTGTACGGTGAGTTATTGAACTTACAGTTTTTTTTTAAGGGTGACCCAAATTCAAGTTTCTTTTAAAAAATGGAACAAAATATGTACATACATAGATAAAATTTAATTTTTTATTTAAGAAAAAAATTGTCGTTAAGTGGCTCCAATATTCCAAAACCTAGATTGTGGGTTGTAGATTCAGTAATCAGTATTACACTTCATGTCACATGAACAAGAACAAGCTATTTTCGTTTTTTTATTTGCCGATATTTCTTAAACCCTTAGCTATTTTTTGGAAAAACCCAAATGTGGAATAAATGAGGTATGTATGTATGTATTAAGTTTATATTGCAAGCAAAATTTATGGATTAAGTTGATAAATACAAATTTTATGACAGTTTTTCCGAAGAAGGTCATAAAAAGTACCTGTTTTTTTGTGTCACATGAAAAGGGAACGATCTAAATTAACCTGTAAGACCCTAATACAAAAAAAATAACAAATCTTTATGTAATTTAGGTAAATACTGGTTTTATTGAATGGATTAAAATAATTTTTAGTAATGTGTGCTGCCTCTTAATTTCTGAATTACTTCAAGTAACCTGTGGTCTGTGGTGTATGGATTAATAGAGTGCTGTCAGATATTTTGAGTAAAATTTGGGCCCAGGACCGTTTTATGGCTTCAATAATCTCTTCGGATTTTCGGTATTGCCGTCCTGCTTTGTAGACTTTTCTTGAAAGCCATCCGTTCACGTTTTCCATGATGTTCAGGTTAGAAGAATATGGGGGCCATGGTAATAGGTTCACATATTGGCCCTGAATCCAACCTTTTGTTGTCCGTGCGGTATGTATTGGTTCATTATATTTTTGGAAAGTCCATCTTTGTCCACCAAACAATTCAGAAAACTGCGGAAAGCTCGTCCCAGACTCGATTTGTAAGTGATTGCCTTCATTTGAGAGCTTTGAAAATCCAGCTCCACGGTCAAGTAATACATATGTATGTAGGTGATTGCTCCCCATACCATTACATCGCTTCCTTTGCTGTGCCGTTTTTCAAGTTAGATTTCTTCCTCTTTTATATGATAGAAATAGCAGCCATATCCATCAGATCCGTCCAAATTAATTTTTTTTCATCGGAAAAGACGACGCGACGGTATGCCAAGCTCGATGCCACCTTATATGATATGTTACAAAATTAAGGCGTTTGCTCTTGCGTGCAGCATTCTATGGTGATTTTTTCTTCATTTTTTGGTGTCGTATATGGTCTGCCTTCTGTATCACCGAGCAACAGGCTGAATTTACTAATGGAAAGCCTTGAATTTGAAGGAGCTGTCACTATCGCCGGCTTGTCCCTCTATTCATGTGACACGAAGTGTATATCATATTATATCTTATTTTTGTCCTCGCCAAAAAATTCGTATGATTTTTAGAACAGTGCAATGTGCCCCTAAGTCCAAATTTCGGAGCGGTAAAAAACGAATAGTCGTACAGCTTCAATTGCTGAGTCAGTTGTACCTTTAATCTTTTGTGTGAATAATCCGAGATCTACGTGCAAAATTATTCTCAGTCTTGAAAATGAATATAAATAAAATGCTTGGATCCAAACTCCTAATTTATAATTGACTCACGTTTCAGAAATAGTAATACAGGCTGTAAGCATTTGCCAATCGATGGTTTTTTCAAAATCAAAAAGACATGACGGCATGTGCTTCATAAATGTCCTCGTATCATAGACCTTCGTTAAACGTTAAACGTGCCGAAGATGTGTTCATAAATGACATCAGCGTCGGAATGGAGCATCCATATTTGAATTTAGAAAGCACAGTAAATAAAAGTAAATTATAAAGCGCGAACATTTTAATTTTGTATTGGTAATTTGTAAACAAAATTCCTGTTTGCCATAAAATATGCATATCTCTTTTTTTAACGGAAGAAGAAGCTGCGGGATGGAAGGTGCCTAAAATTCCCACGGAAAAGAATTCAAATTTTGAACAAAAGAAAATCATTGTGTAGGACGGGTCCTTTTTTAAAATTAAGAAAGCTGATCTATTCTTCTTTCTTATTTGATGTCTCTCGCGGAGGTCATTTCTGATTTTTGAATTAAATTCTACCTAAGCAGACCTGCACACGTTCAGCACAATTGATGTGTTCATTAATGCCGCCAAGTAGAAAGACGATTTTACCAACGCAGATTTTCGACGTTTATGGAAAAACCCCATACCACCAAAAAACTTAGGAATAGGTACTGTCTAGTACGATTTATTTTGCGAACTGGGCTTTTTTAATTACCTGACCACCCAACAGACAGCTTCAAAACCCACAAATAAAAGAAATCAGATTTTAACCTCATTGAATTCTACATGGAAAGAATAGACATTGGCCAAAGTCACGCCTTTTGGGATTCTATGAACCGACGCACGAAATGAATTACAAAGGTGTACTTAAAAAATCGATCACTCAACAAAATAAAATAAAATAAAATACTATTATTTCATAGGAGTATCGCTATATGCAATAACTTTATTTCTTTTGAAAAAACACAAAACAATGCAAATCAATATCTATTTAAGTAAAAAATTAATACACAAAACATTTTCATACGAAATATCATTAAAAAAAAAAAATATATAAAAACAGATTCTATCTGCGATTCCACGGGAAATAATTCTTGTTAACTTTAACTGGGATTGAAACTTTTTCATCCTGAGTGTAAATCTACAAGAAGAAGAAGAAAAAGAATAATTAAAATTAAAACCATTTTTTTGTTTACCCTAAATAAATGAACTTACCCAAATATTAATTTGATCATTGGGCAACATTCCTGGCTTCTCACTTTGACTCAAAACCTGTACTTGCATTTCCTTGCCGGCATCGACATACGCTTCGGTTGGGATAAATCTAAACAAGTCGTAGTTACAAGAGATCTCAAAGCGTTTTCTCTTATTCGAGCCATTCCTCACTACAAATGACATAGGAGGATCAAATTGTAATACATTTGGTCGCACAGACCACGACTCTGCTGATGATGAGTTCTCTTCTTGTTCCTCGTCGACAGGATCCAACATCTGGGTAGGTGAGGTGGAACAAAATGTTCGAAAGACAACAGTCTCATCGGCATCCGGGAAGACCAGCGTCGAGTCTGCAGTTTCGTCTAGTCTATAGTGGTTAAGTGTTAGGGCAATTTCATGGATGCGCAACGATGAGATCATGTCTAGAGCGACTTCTGATTTTTCTTTGAGTGCGTCCAAATCGTCGATGGGCTTCTCACCGGGGAAACTAGCCCAAACGCGGTCGAGCGACTTGGAGGTAAACTTTGACTTATCTTCTTCCTTCATGGTGCGAATCAGATTACGAATTCTCTGCCGAGATGGCTCATCTCCGCAAATGATCCGCATGTTGGCAAGAGCCAGAACATCCGAGATCTTTTTTATGATCTTCTTGATATCGTCGCGGCGTGGTTTGAGAGTCACCCGGATATTGGCGACTCCCTCGGGAGGAATGAGTACTTTGTTGGGTGTGACTTCAATGGAATCACGCAGTCGGGGCATATCCAAGCCAAAGGAATCAATGATAATGACGGCAAAGCCATGCAGGGGTCCCTTGTTGTAGATCTTGAAAGTCTTCTCCAACGGGCCCGATAATTCCCTCAAGTCGCCCATCGTTAGGAAAGGCGCTCCAATGGGTCCGCGCATTATATTTTGTGGAATGAGACTGGCTGTGCCTCCATAACCATAAAGTGGCACATCCAGATAGGTTTGACTGGACGGGCTGTTCGGGGCGCTGAATGACAGAACGCCCACCGCAACTCCGATCACCGTGGGACAGAAGTTCAAACTAACCGATCGACACTCCTGCGACTGGAGAGTTATCAGATTGCCTTGATTGTTGGCAATTTGAAAGCCTGGTCCCGATACGTCCACCTTCACTATGAGTCTTTTGTCCGACGTGTTCTTGATTTGCATTGATTTGTTGGCATTTTTGCGAAGTCGAATGCTTCCCCACGACAGCTGGAGGCAAGTCACCTTCAATGGAATCAGTTTGCCGTCGCGATGGCTGAATTCGCTCGAATTCGAGCAACGTGATGTACTGCGCCCCTTCACCGAACCAGTCGAGGCGGTCTTAGTCACCAGACCATAACTAGGCAGTGAGAATTTTCCGCAGTCTGGCGACGAAACGGTTCCAACGAGATAACGACGATCAGAGTTTGTGGTGTTGTCGAGTTGGGGTGAATGGGCCGTCCATGTGGGCGACGAGACGTGCGAGGATAAGCAGCTCCTCGGGGATGATATGGGCGATTCGAAAAAGGCTGGCGATGGACTTCGTAGAGTATTCTTGCGAAGAATCGAAGATGACGATTTAGTGGAAGGATTAGGGGATGACATTTCATCTTGTTCGTTTCGAGTTGATGACAGAGACATCGGCTGAGACTTCTCGATGGAACGGGTTTCTTTTGAACGGCTTCTTTCTCGCCGCTCTGCCTCACCACCACCACGAGTTGCCGATCGGCTTCGTTTTTGCTTACGATCTTGATATTGATGGTTTCGAGTGTCCAAGTGGGAATCAGTTGATGCTGGACTTAAATCACGAGTGGTCTTATGCCGACGAACCTTGCGAGCTCCATCTTTTTCCAATAACGATGGATGCTCATCCAGGTCTGCAAAATCAGCAGCTTCATCTGAAAAAAAAGAATGTGGTCAGTAATTACGGAATGAGTGGATCCAAAATGTTTACTTACCAACAGTTATAGTTGGATTGTTGAGCTCAATGGGATGCAATGGCGAGCGTGTTGCTCCCAAGCTGCTTCTGTCGAATTTTTTCATATCGGTGCTATTAAGCAATGAATCACTAAAGCTCATTGTGTCCGAATACTTCATCGCTTTGATTTGATCCGGATCAAAGTTCTCTTTCTCCTCCAAAATGGTCTCTGGGTTCTTGTTGTTTGCCACCGCTACTCTTTCTATAGCCTCACCCAACGACATCATTCTATGACTGGGTTTTTCCTCAACTTGTTCGCGGTAAGGATTCATGCAGCTTCTTGTTTTCTTAGCCATGAGGAGGCGATTTACCACCGATCCATCTGAATCTTCAGTTTGGATATCAACTAAAATGACAATGAAAACAAAAAATTTAATCACAACTTAAGATGAGAGAACTTTCGCTTTCTTACCCAAAGCCCTTTCAATCGCCGAAACACTCAACAAGTAGGAACTGTCTGTGGCATTCCCAGAGTCCTTACTCTCGTGCTTCTTATCGACGGAAGTGCGATTAGGTGCATGAATGCTGTAGGCTTTGGTATCCGCCTTTGGTGTTGTGGATACATCTATAGAGTTCTCTTCAGTTATTGTCGCATCTACCAAAGCCGTCGGAGGACGTCCTTTGACTGGACTCTTGGTATGAACGATATTCCAAAGATCTTCCGATTGTTGGCCAAAATAGTTGCCAAGCGAAAAATCTGGATCATTGATTCCATTGGACATCATCGAAGTGAGCAATGTATCACTATGCATTCTACTTTGTTGCTTTGCATGCGAGTCACTCAGAGCCTTCTCAGGAATGGCGGCATACTCCTGAGCCCACTGTTTCTCGTCTTCCATTAACTTTGAGTGCATAAGTTCGGCGGGGGCGAAATTCTCCGACCCAAAACAACTCTCATCGGCACGCATGGCATTCGAGAATGAAAAACAACCTTCACCTTGATCGCTAGTGGCTCCCGAATAAAGAGATTCCTGAGTGGTTTTGGACATGTCGGCTGTACGAGGCAGGCTTAGGCTGTTATTCCCACCATAGCTTTCACGCAACGAATCACATAGACTGCGAACACTTGCCGCAGAGCTACTAGCTAAAATTTCCTCCACCGAAAGCAGGCTGTGTCGATTGGTTCTTTGTCTGTTCAGTTCTCGAGAGAGGGCTGTTGATCGGCCAGTCATTTCGCAAGGTTCAAATGATATTTTGTGAACTGAATTCTTTGATGCCGAGGATTTTATGTCGGAGGATTCCAAGTGGATTGTCTTGTCGACAGCAAGATCAGTGATGTTGATGCTCTTAAGGCCTCGATATGGCACATAGTCTGTGCGATCGAGAACTGGGTAATAAAATTTAAAAAAATACGTTTTAATACTTCAATATAAGGGACAGGAATTAAGATTTGTATGGGTTACATTTGGGTCTAACTTACCAGGTGTCCTCGTGATATTCGAATCGTTCTCTTTGTTTCCCATACTGAGCTGTGTCGGTGGATTGGGTTGCTTGAATTTGCCATAAGAGGAGGATTTTTGAAGTGTTTCCATCGCTTTGGCACGTTCCTGCCTTAAACGTTCATTGATTTTATCCTTGTTCACTGATGAATTCCTTGAGGTTTCACCAAAAGCTATAAAACAAATACCAAAAATACGTCTTCTAACAAAGTCACACAAATTAAAAAGAACTTTGTCTTACCGCGTAAATTTTCCATGTTTAACAGACCAAGAGTATCGTCTTTTTCAGAGTTTAGTAAAGAACTAGAAAACCATGGAATTAAGTATTTTCTTTTCAATAAAACACACAAAAGAATAAGAATTTTAAAAATGCCTACCTTGAGGCATTCTTGAAACTCCTTGAATCCATTCTTTGCGTTGGAAATTGGACAATCGATTCAAGTTAAAACAATCAATTAAAAATTATTATTAAGCATTTGAGATGATTAAAAAGATCTTGTATAATTAATTGAGTTAAAAATCAACAGAAAATATATAAAACACTTGTAAAATATTAATTGAAATTAAGAATTGTAGATTAGTTTAGGACAATAGACAACTGTAACGAAATTTCCCTTTGAATTTGATTTCTTTTTTTCAAAAAATGCATTGCGCTACAATCGGGAATGCACAATGCAGCAAAACACGAATCGGTAAAATAAATTTAGGAAGTGTTCAGAAACTGCTGAAGATGATGATGATTGACTTTAAGGTTCTGCCTAAACTGATTTTAAGTTGTGCCTTCTGCATTAATCTTACGCCTTGAGCACACTTGGAGGTTTACATTTTCTTAAATATGTTTAATGAGTATATTAGGTATTTAATAGCCTTTTCACTCTGTAGTATCGACGTTTCATTCTAAAATATATAAACAAAGTAGTCTTAGGAAAATGTTCAGTCGAACAGACATATGTAAATAATAATAATTAATTAATAAGAAATTACTCGAAAGGCAAGGCAAGCAAATCTAAATATTACACACTCCAAACTGAAAACCGAGTTTTCGAAAACTCAAAAATCGTTCACAATGAACTTGTACAAGTTCTCGTTGAAGAGTCCCTGCTGGAGTCACCAGAACCCGAAAACGTATCTATTGATATCTTTGAAATTTAAAATAGATATGAACATAATACATATATATATTGTACATTGTAAAACTATGTTGTGTTTCTTTTATTTATTTAAAACTTCACCTCCACAACAAAAATACAAAATGACAAAGTACATACATTTTTTGACATCTGATTGCTGATCAGCTGTTTTTTATTTAATTGAGCGCTGGTACTAGTTTTCGTCATGTTTCATATAAAACTTGTTTACAAAAACTTGAGGCTTCCTATTAATGTATAGTTTTCGGCCAAATCCGATAATTTCGCGAAAACCGGGTTTTGGGTTAAAGCTTTTATAAGCCATTAGCATTCATATTTCTAAAACTTGCAGTCAGGCTTAACTTTTTATTTTATGAAAAATAACTCGGAATACCAATGAAAATTTTAAAAAATTAAGAAATGCCAAGTTGAAAAATTCATCATACAGAGGTATACTAAATGCTTTTCATTCAAAGGAAATTGTTGTGATGAAATGTCATTTAGATTTTTGCCAAAAGCTGAAATTAAAAAAGAATAAAATTGCCTTTACAACGCCAGTGCCTTGAAATCGTGTTTAAAGTTGTGATGTTTTCCTTAACGTTGCACTGATATTGTTGAAACTGCAAATCAATAGAAAAAAAAAACAAAGTTACAATAAATATTTCCGAAAACTATTTTTCTACATACTTTTTGGTAGTCTCCTGTCAGGCTTCGAGATATGTATATTTGCTTCAACATTTTTATTTTCAATAATACAAAGAAGAGAAGTATCTAAAAAATTAAGAAGTTATATAAATAAAGTTTTACATACTGCACTGGAGGAATCCCAATGTGCTGTTAAAATTTTTCAGCCTCAATTCCATTAGATTCTATTTTATTTTATTTTGTTTATTCAATCATTCAAACACAACCAGCGTTTATATTTTTTTTCTTGACATTTGAAAAACAGCTGATTTGATATCGGCAGCTAAATGGAGTAGATTTCCCTATTTTGATACTTCATAACTATTATTAAATATTTGATTTGTGTTTTTTTTACTTTTGCATGTCCTCTTTTGGGCGGAAAAAAATATTTGTAATCTACATGAGTCTCCAAATGAGCAACTTTAAGTTGACTAGTGCAAAGCAGGCGTAAGTTTTAGAAATTAAATTCGGAGTTGCCAACAACATAGAACCACTCCCCGAATTTCTTCATTAAAGTTGAATTCCCTGCCCATAATTTCTTTCTTTTTAATATGAAGGGGATTTCCAATTCTCTAACAGATATTTCCATACCAACTGTATACAAAATTAAATAAAAATTGACAACGATAGAAAATAGAAGCGAACCACAAAAAAAAAACAAACAGAAATGAAAACATTTTTGACATCTACATTAACCATGGCAAACAAAAATACTATTTTGCAATACGAAGTTGTTCCACGTGTTTTGTTAGCGGAATCTACTTATTATAAGGCAGGTGAAATTTTAAGGTTGCGTAGGAGTGCAAAATTGGGACAAATTGAAAAAAATCAATGCAAGCGCCATAGTGAAATATCACAATAAATTGCCATTAAAGGCAATAGTTAAACTTAGCTGTCATACAAAATTAGTTGACACATACACATATTCATTCAAAAAAGTCATCTAAAAATTGTGTTCGAATTTTGTGTTTCATGGTGGGAAATTATTCGTGTTTTACTGAATTCAAACTAATTTTTATTTGACAGATTTGAAAACAACAACTTTACTTTTGCAAAATAATAAATACAAAAATAATTTGAAACTTAAATTTGAATTGTATTCATCATTCGACTCAATTCTGTAAATTCAGTACTGATATCCGATTGAACGTACCCCAATCAATGTACTCATCCATGTAGCCCATGCAGCAGTAACCCAAACTTTTACTATCGATAACATCGATATCTTCATTTGCGCAATCGCTTACCTCTCATACCTACGAAAAACAACAACATTATCTGTCAAACCAATTCCAGACAGCCAGTCTAGAAAAAAAGCAGTTTTTTGACGTTTTGCCAACACATAACCTCAAAAAAAAGCTAAAACTGCATACGACGAATACCGAACGAGAACTCGAATCTCGAAACCCGATTGTTCGCGAATTCTCGTGTGTTGTGTCTACAATTTTGTCTATTGACTGCGTGTACATCGAAAAAGAACAATAAAAATATTAAAAAAGAAAACGAAATCCCTATCCAACTTGATTTCGTAAATTCTCTCTCCCAGTAGTCCACCACAGTTCCAAGTTTACTCGATTCAATTGTGAATTCCCAAAGATCGAATAATCCAAACGTGTTGAAGAAACAACGTGAAAAATGGTCAAAACTAAAAAGGGCAAGAAAGAGGTAGTCTCTAGCGACGACGAGATGTAAGTAACAAAACAAGTACCGCGACCACAGCGAGCACGACCAATGAACTTTCACTTTTTTTGAGAAACGCAAACGAGATTTTTTCTTTATTTCTTTTATTGGAACTTTCAGGGTCAACAACGAGACAACCACCATCGACGATCGAGTTGATGCTGGCAGCAGCGACGACGACACTGTCACTGCTAAAAACAAGAAGAACAAGAAGAAGGATGGCAACAAGAAGAAACCTAGTAAGCCAGCTAAGTCGGCAGCAAGTGACGACGAGGATGTCGACAACGACGACGATGATGATCAGGTCTCTGCCATCACCGAGTCGGTGAAGAAACTTAAAGTTGGAAAGAAAGCCAAGTCGAAGAATTCCAATGCTCGTGATTCTGATGATGGCGGTGCTGAGGGATCCGAAGATGAAAAACCAATCAAGCAAAAGAAGAAGAACGTCAAGAAAGCTAACAAAAGTTCTGGATTCGATTTGTTGATGGCCGAGGACGATGATGAACCATGTAAACCAATGTCCGAATCCGACGACGAGCCGCCGGTGGAAGTTGAAGTGAAGCCGAAGAAGAACGAGAAAGCCGGCAAGAAAGGCAAGAAGGGCAAACGAAAAGACAACGACGAAGACGATGAAGATTTGGATAAGGTTCTAGCTGAGCTTCAGATGGAGTATGCTGGACAAAAGCCTCCTGCTGAAGTTGTCGTTGCTTCTGCCGATGATATTGCCGAACAAGAGTCCAAGAAGAAGAATAAAAAAGGTACAGAAAAACTTAAGATTACTTTTTGATTCAAATCACAGTCTTGTGGCATATCAATCAAGTCAATGTTCATTAGTGAGAGTAACGACTCCTAAACATAGGCTTCTTCTAGCTGCGTGGCACAGGTTTTCTTTTTTGTCATTTTAATGGGTTTAGGAACCTTCCATAAATCCAATCAGAATTCAAGAAGTGCAGTAGAGCATTTAAAAGAGTTGAGCAAAAGTAGGTTAGGAAATAAAAGACTTTTGTTAGTACTTAGAGCTAGAAGCTGTTTTATTTTATGTCTGATCCATCCCTTTCATCAGCTTTCATGGTTCTAGAGATGAACACTTTACAAAATCTCCTAAACCTATATGATTAACAGGTCGTAAACACTATCAATCTTAAACTTATTTATTCAATTTCAGGTGGCAAAGCCCAAGCTCCAGCAGCTGAAGAAGATGTGGACAACGAAGGAGATGATAATGGTGAAAGTACTGTGAAGACTGCCGCACAAAAGAAAAAAGAAAAGAAGGAACGCCAAAAGAAAGAAGCTGCTCTAGCTAAGCAAAGGGAATTGGAAGGCAAATCTAAGCCTTCCACTGATCCCCAACCAGAAGAAACAAAAGAAGCTTCTGTTGAACCAACGCCAGAACCAGAACAGGCGACGGCGGCGGTGGCGGAGGCGGCAGTGGCGACGGAGAAGGAAGAATCCACAACCCAAGACCAACCAGAAGACAACGAAAAATCATCCAAGGATGATAAGAAAAAGAAAGGCAAAAAAGACAAGAAGGAGAAGAAGGTTGAAGAGGAGAAAAAGGACGACAAAAAGGGCAAGAGCGGAATGAGCAAGTCGGTGGTGGCTGCCATGCAGGAACGACTCAAGAAAATCAAAGAGGAAGAAGAGCGTTTGGCCAGAGAAGAAGAAGAACGAATTCGTCTTGAAGAGGAAAGGGAGACCCAACGTTTGGAAGCGATTCGCTTAGAGCAAGAAAAGAAGGAGAAGAAAAAGCAAAAGGAGGCCGAACGAAAAGCGCGCTTGAAGGCCGAGGGTAAGTTACTCACAAAGAAGCAGAAAGAAGATCGTGCCAGAGCTCAGGCCATGTTGGACGCGTTGAAAGCCCAAGGTTTAGAAATTCCCGATCCAACTGAGAAACGCCCACGGCCAGGAACTCGTTACCGTCCATCCAAGAAGAAGGGCCCTGCCCAAAAGCAGGAGGAAGAAAAGACTGAGGATCAGTCACAAAACGAAAGTTCCAAGGATAATACTCCTCAGCCCGAAGACGAGAAGAAATTGGAAGAGACTGTTAAAGAGTCCTGGGATGCTAGTGCCAGTGAGGAAGAAGAAGAAGATTCTCAAGAAAAGTCCTCGGAGGCAGCACAGCCAGGGGAGGATGGTAATGCTGCACAAGACAAAGATGACGAAGAAACAGATTCGGCCGATGAAGACTCCTCCGATGACTCATCCGACGGCGACGACGATGATGGCAGTGATGGAAGTGACGGTGACGAAAAGCGCTACGATCCCAAAATGAAACGTGAACGTGCTCTCTCCCGCATGGAAAGGGCTCGTGAGGAAGCAAATAAGCGTCGGACTACTGATGATCTGCGTGCAGCTGTAGTGTGTGTCCTCGGACACGTAGATACCGGAAAAACCAAAATCCTCGACAAACTGCGACGAACTCATGTACAAGACTCTGAAGCCGGTGGAATCACCCAACAAATCGGAGCCACAAATGTCCCAATTGATGCTATCAAAGAACAAGCAAAGGTAGTTAAGGGTTCCAATGACTTTGAACATCGACTACCAGGTCTCCTTATCATAGATACCCCTGGTCACGAGTCCTTCAGTAATCTTCGCAACCGTGGTTCATCCTTGTGTGATATATCTATTTTGGTGGTCGACATTATGCACGGTCTGGAACCGCAGACCATCGAATCCATATCTCTGCTCAAGAAGAAAAAGTGTCCATTCATTGTGGCTCTGAACAAAATCGATCGTCTTTACGACTGGCAAGTGATGCCACGTAAGGATATTCGTGACGTCATCAAGGGCCAACAGGCCAATACTCAAGTTGAATTCCAGCAGCGTACCAAGGAGGTAATTCTGCAGTTTGCCGAACAAGGTCTTAATGCAGCCCTCTTCTATGATAATCCAGATCCCCGCACGTATGTGTCTCTGGTGCCAACTAGTGCCATCACTGGTGAAGGAATGGGTAACCTTTTGTTCCTGATCGTTGAATTCTGTCAGAATATGTTGGCCAAACGTCTCATGTACAGCGATGAGTTACAGGCAACTGTGCTCGAAGTCAAAGCCATCCCAGGTCTGGGAACAACCATTGATGCCATTTTGATAAACGGAAAGTTGAGAGAGGGACAAACCATGATTCTAGCGGGAACAGATGGACCCATTACAACTCAGATCCGTTCACTTCTCATGCCACAGCCACTGAAAGAGTTGCGAGTTAAGAATGCCTACGTAGAGTACAAGGAAATTAAGGCAGCTCAAGGTGTGAAGATTGCAGCAAAAGATCTGGAAAAGGCAATTGCTGGTATTAATCTTTTGATTGCCAATAAGCCAGATGAAATTGAAATCTGTCGGTGAGTAATTCTTTCTATTTTATAAAAATAGTAATGTTTTATTAATATTTTATATTCGGATTATTTAATAAAATTGTGGTTTATTTTATTGTTTGATTTTAGTGAGGAAGTAGCTAAGGAACTGAAGAGTGCTTTAAGTCATATTAAACTTAGTACACCTGGTGTATTCGTTCAGGCATCGACTTTGGGATCTTTGGAAGCTCTCCTGGAATTCTTAAGGACATCAAAAATTCCGGTAAGTCTTCTTTTGCTGAATTTTATATTCTACTTTGAAATAAGTGAAACATGTCGGCAAGTTTTATGATAGATACAAATTATAAAAGTTCAATAATTTAAAATTTTGTGATCATAGCTTAAGTTTCACTTAGAGCTAAAAGCTAGAGAGAGGGGCAAAAGAAAATGAAAAAGAACCTGCGATTCCTTGTCTAAGTCCTTAGGAAACCCACATTCGAATCGAGTCTATACTTTTGCGACAAGTTGATATTTATCTGCTCAAAATTGTTCATATTTTAATGTTCCTTCTGTGGCACGATAGAAAAAACTTCTGAAGCCTCTAGGTTACGGAATATTCTTTTCAACTAGTCCAGCAATGCCAAGCTGTTTGAAAAATGCAGACGGCTCCTGAACAAATTCAAGTAATGAATCGCTGAACTTACTATTGGATACTCATTTTCCTGGTAGTTCTCTTACCGAAACTTGCAACAGTTATATACGTTCAAGTCCCAATACAACATACCCACAAGGTCTGATCAAAAGGGACAAGCTACAATGGGCTCTCAACAGCTTCAAACCATTTAAATCTGCAGGACCAGATGGAATAATACCAGCCGAGCTACAAAAACCTTCTGACATAATTGTACCAATCCTTGAGACAATTTTTACCAGCTGTCCAGCAATGCCAAGCTGTTTGAAAAATGCAGACGGCTCCTGAACAAATTCAAGTAATGAATCGCTGAACTTACTATTGGATACTCATTTGCCTGGTAGTTCTCTTACCGAAACTTGCAACAGTTATATACGTTCAAGTCCCAATACAACATACCCACAAGGTCTGATCAAAAGGGACAAGCTACAATGGGCTCTCAACAGCTTCAAACCATTTAAATCTGCAGGACCAGATGGAATAATACCAGCCGAGCTACAAAAGCCTTCTGACATAATTGTACCAATCCTTGAGACAATTTTTACCAGCTGTCTTTACCTGGTCCATGTTCCATGCAATCACATCTGCACTAACATCTCTAAATGTAGAGAGTTCGCTTCGGGAGTTAATTCAATGCTTACTAGCCGAATAATTAACTCAAAACTGGGCAACTCTTCTGGCAGACGATTCGTTAGTAGAGGGACGCCGCAAGGTGGTGTTCTATCCCCTCTCCTCTGGTGAATGAAATCCTAACTAGTCTGGATGCGGAGGGCTTCAGAGTGATAGCCTATGCAGACGACGTTGCTATAGCAGTTTCAGGAAAGCATCTTAACACCCTAAAAGAACTCTTACAAAATGCCTTAGACAGACTAATACTTTGGGCTGATCGGCGTGGACTGGGTGTTAACCCACACAAAACCGATTTGGTCTTATTTTCGAGGAGATACAAAATTCCATTTGTCAACCCTCAAAAATTCTCAGACGAGGCTAAATACCTGGGTCTTGTCTTAGATAAAAAAACTAAATTGGAAACGCAACGTACAGGAAAGAGTCAAAAAAGCTACTGTAGCTCTCTTTCTTGCAAAAAAGCTATTGGTAATAAATGGGGCTTACAACCCAGAATCACGCATTGGCTACAGACCGATTTTAATGTACAGTGTGGCAGTATGGTGGACAGCTTTAGAGAAAGGTATAAACAGGGATAAGTTAAATAAAGTCCAATGTTCAGCTTGCCTATGTATAAGCGGATCGTTTCGCACGACCCCATCTGCGGCACTGGACACCTTACTCTACCTAACACCTCTTGACATATTTAGCAAACAAACAGCTACAAGCTCTGCTATTCGGCTCAAAGCTTCGTCGCAGTGGACTAACAACAACATTGGCCACTCCGTAATTCTTAGGTATTTAGAATCAATTCCAAAGCACACAGACTACACCATCTCTGCAATTGGTCAGAAATTTCCAGATTTCTATACCTCCCAGATCTTTTTGGGAGGATAGGACATTCTTGGAGGATGAGTCAATCCATTTTTATACAGATGGGTCAAAAACAAAAGAAGGGGTTGGTGGAGGTGTGTACTCTGAACGACTGAAATTAAGTCTCTCATTCCGCCTTCCCAATCATTGTAGCGTGTTCCAGGCGGAACTTTTAGCGATAAAGGAAGTCTTGTCCTGGCTTAAAGAAAACGTGATATCAACATCTGATATCCGTATTTTCTCAGATAGCCAGGCCGCTATCAAATCTCTGGATTCTGTCTCTACAAACTCTATAACAGTCCATAACTGTCGATTATCTCTAATGGAGATATGAGGAGGGCAGGCACCAGCACCACGTGTCAATTCACTAAAAACATCTGGCCAACACTGGATTTAAATTTAAAACGTTCAAGGTGCTTGCTCTCTCTAAGCAGATCGCATATAAACTCGATAATAGGTGTCATAACCAGGCACTGTCTAATAGGAAAGCACGCCACGCGGCTAGGCGTATTCTCAAATAAATTTTGCAGAAGCTGTATGGACGAGGAAGAGGAAGAAACAGTTCTTCATCTTCTCTGCACATGCCCTGCTCTTGCTCGAAAACGCAAGAATTATTAAAACTGGCCTTAGTGTGTCCGTTTCCATCTTGGACAGCCACTATAACCTAACCTAACCTAATGTTCATGAAGAAAACCAAAATGTGCCTTAACATTAACCTCCGGGGTAATCGATTTTTTCCTGCATTGGGACTGTTTTAACAAAATAGTCTTTTTTTATGTTTTTGCGTGAAATAAGGGGCCAGCTATAGCTATCATTGAAATCAGTATGGAAATTTTTTTGGATGGACATTTGACTGTGTTTTCCTCTGATTAGAAATGAAAATTATATACTGATCGATCAAAAATCATACAAAGTTTAATTTATCATTTATTTTTCGTTAAAAATGTATTTTTCTATTTTCCGGACGGAAATTCATTTTCCTGAACAGCTTATATTTTTATGTTCAAAATTGAAACGAATCGTTCCACTGATTTGTGTTCCAATTTCACACAATTCCAACGACAGATTTCTGTCAGTAAAAGTTTTTCGGTGGATTTCAATCAGGAATTTGTTTTCAATGACAGACATTTTTAATGATAGCTATAAACGACCTGTCAAAAAATTCCAATGTTTGTTTTCTATAATGAAAACCAATGATAGCTATAACTGGCGCCTAAAAGTGAAATGAATCGTTCCACTGATTAGTGTTCCAGTTTCACACAATTCCAATGACAGATTTCTGTCAGTAAAAATTTCATTTCAATTTTATTTCAATGACAAACATTTTTAATGATCGCTAAAAATTCCAATAATTGGTTTCAATGATGAAAACCAATGATAGCTATAATTGGCCCCTAAGAATTAGAAGTAATTCGGCGAATACAAATTGATTATAGAATGAAACGATGATCGAGGGAAACAAATCGTCGAATCACCGTTAGATAAGTTTCAGTGTCACAGCGAAGTCCTTGACCAAATCTCTGAATTTTGACCAAAAACCCTCACATGATCTTAAGGAAATGTTGAATAACTTCTAAGACAACCCAGATCAATTTTAAGAGTCAATTACACCAAAGTTCCTTTTTTTTGTTTCCAAGATGGTATTACCCATGGAATTACTCACGATGGTGGAGATAAAAACCGAATAGCTGAAGGATTTGTTTATTACTCTTCTATCTTCTTTCTATTAACATACTTATACTATTATTTTGCATAAAGACTTACATATGTAGGTATTTTGGCTATTTAAAGTTCAACATAAGAACTTAAGCTAGGCTATGCCTAGCTCCCTAATTGGCTCCAAATGATCTGGATTATAATCAAAAAATCATCTTGAGTGATGAGACCGCGCGCCGTCTAACCTTAGAATTTTTGTTAATTTGCAGAATAATTGCATTTAAATAAATAAATTAGGTGGCACAACAGTCCGTAGAGAACTAAGGCCTAGTGACTAAAAACTCTCAACCATTACTGTGTGGGAGTAAAGTTGTCAGGGATGCAGGGGACCTACAGTTTTAAGCCGAATCCGAACGGCATATTCGAAAAAGCACTTTTCATGACAAGAATTACTCTTAGAGGATTTTTCAATTCCTCGCAAGAGGCAGTAAGCGAACATTTTGGCACAGACAGGGATTGAACCCAAGACCTGTAGCATGACAGCCTTACGCACTTACCATCACCCAGCGGGTACTGAATAACCGCATTTGGAGTTCGAAAAATCCAAGAATAATTGATGAAATGGCTCCATTCTCATTGAGTCACTATTTGGTACGGTTTTTGGGCTGGCGTTGTGATTGGACCTTAGTTATTAAAAAAAATAAGGCCCGTGCAATTGTTACAGTGAATACGCTACGGGGCTATGTTTATGATGATTTTTTTTTTATGGCCGATATTGATGTGTATGAAATTTATTTTTAACAAGACGGCTCGTTCCTCACAAGCAACGAAAAAATCGAAATGTTACCCGAACCGCGTCGAAGAGATCATCACAATTCTCAACTGAAATCTTGTGATTTAACAACTCTAGACTTTATTTTGGGCGATGTGAAGATAAAGTCCATGTCAATGATTCACAATCGATTCAAGACTTTAAAGATGGAAATAGTGAAAGTATCGAAAACATAAAGCCTCAAATGTGCAAATTTTTTCACGAAAAACTTCATATAAAGGATAGAGTACTGCCACCTTAACTGTGGAGGCCACCTTTTAAAAATGAAAGGGGTTTCCAATAGGAACTTGACAACTTTGTATTTTATTTGTGATTGCAACCTTTCACTAATCATCGAACAGTCATTCTTAATTTATTCAGTAAACTCAACATTTTCGTCAGAGTAAGGAACAGGTAGTACCCGTGGCATGGTGGTTAGTGCGTTGGACTGTCATACCAGAGGTCTTGGGTTCGATCCTTGCCTGTGCCATCTAAATTTTTTTCACGGGTACTGCCTCTTGCGAGGAACTCACAACTCCTCCAAGAGTAATTCTTGTCATAAAAAGTGCTTTCTCAAATTAGCCGTTCGAATTCGGCTTAAAACTGTAGGTCCCCTCCATCCCTGCCAACATTACTCGCACACAGGAATGGTTGAGAGTTGTAAGTCACTAGGCCCTAGTTCTCAAAGGACTGTTGCGCCACCCAATTTATTTTTTTTTAAGGAAAACAGGTACGAGCAACGTCTGCATTTAAAAAAGTTTTACTCTAAAATCCGGACTCGGTGATCACAGCTTTAAGAGTGTTAACTCCAATTTTCTGTCGTAATTCTTGACCTAGAAGACAGGCAATAACAAGTTTAGTAGAAAAAACTGAGTCTACATGTTCCTAGTGTTATGTTGTCGTGTCAGTTAGACAACAGGCGAAAATATCGATGTCGTTGAGGCGCCCCTTACAAACGATCTAAATCAATGAATTTCACGCCTGAGTTTTCAAAAATTCAGCATGGCTCAGACCACATTATGGCATGTTTTTTAAAGGATCTTCGTTTAAACCCATACAAGATCAAGCTGATGAAAAGTGGTACCCCAAGTGACACATCACACCTTACAATCAATTTATTGAAGAGTATGTTTGATGAGAGAGTTATCTCTAGAAATAGGCCAGTCCATTAGCCGTCTCGTTGCCTCTACACTATTTTCTTTAGGGCTACTTTAAGTCATTGGCTTATGTCAAAAAGCCAACGACGACGACGCGAAGTTAAAAGAGCTCTGAGCCGTTCCGGCCGAAAATGTTTGTCCGAGTCATCGAAAGTTTGGCTCCAACGAATCGTCTTTTGCAAACGTGCCCACGTGGCCATATGAACGAAGTCTAGTTCCATACATAATTCAGAGACTCTGGTGCATATTTAACCGATGATGGTTCATTTTAATTGTCGCTTCAAAAATTTGGCAAACCACTTTGTTCTGCAATCCTCAAACAAATAAACAAACAAACATACAGACTTTTGCTAAATTATTTTTGTTGAGAAAGATTACAGAATACCTCCACTGTGTGTCACCGGCCGGTTGCGGGTTCAGCCAAGTGCATTCTACACGTTATGAATGAAAAATAGCCCTACAAGCTCTCGGAACTCATTCATCATTTTCGATTTTGCAAGTAATTTACATCACATGAAACTTAACGTCATCGTCGGTATTTGTATGTATAATTTTATAACTATTAGAAATTATTCTTGCATTAACTGGCACCACAATTCCCCACCTTCTTCCGGACCAAAAAGCAACACGAGTATAAGCACATATCAGTGTTAATAGTCAACAAGAAAATACAAAAACAAAAAACAAAAAATAAAAATAAATCAAGACATTATTTTAAATCTCAGATGACCCCTTGTGGCATCTCGTTTTGAATTTAGATCTAAAAAATCCTGCATATTTTTAGGAAATTTTTTTTTCCCTGAGCTGTGAGACAAGAAAGACAACGACACGGACGAGACGTTCACGTTCCGCTCGCCTTCCATCTTAAAGTTCAAATTCTGTACAAACAATCAAGTTATCATGTAGAGACTCGTAAAAGTGCATATAGGATGCAAAATGTGATCTCATATTCATGAATGAAAATTGTTCTTTAGCATTTTTATTTCTTTTCTTTCTTCGACTATAACTTATGTAATCACACTGTACAATGTTTAGTCACCTGGTCTTATGTTCTTTTTTGTTGTTCTTTTACACAAATGTGAACTTGAGTACTTCGAGAGACACAGAGGACATTGTTTTGATTTTGTCGGTCGTTTTGGCTGGGCTGTTGTGTTCTTCGAAGCAAAACGAAGACATTTGCCAAGACTTACATATCGTCGCGTCCGTCGTTGTCGCGCGAATAGAAGAGCTGCAAAAACAAAACAAAAATTCTAAGAAAAGAATAACAAAACTGAATCTATGTACATACATAAAAACAGAGACAAGAAAAAAACAAAAGAAAAAAAGAATTCTTCTGATGAATAAAAAGGCATCGAAGGAAGTACGACCGGAAGTTGTGAAAAGTCTATTTCCGTTGTATATCTCTTGATTTAAAATCTGTTTTAAGTTCTTTTTTTTTTTGCCATACACAAAGTTTGAAGTTGCTGTTAGGTAGGAGGGTGTTGGTGAAGACAAAACCTCACGTGCATAGACTTTTTTATGAAATGTATTTTGCTTATCTCTAAGATACTTCAAAATGCACTTGAAGACTTGAGTCTTAGCTTTTCCCTACACTCATGTTAATACAACCATCGGAGCAAGTTTGCGCGACTTAAGTTTGTACTTTAATGTTAATTATATTAAAATTTGATTCCTCTAAGCACTTTCGAATCGAATGAAAAGTTCCCTATTTTGTTTGAGGTGATGGTTTCGTTTCTCATAAATAGACACCGGCCGGCCGATCGAGCCGGTCGAATGTAGGTTTAGCTTCAGACCTCTTACTGAGCGAAATTCCTATAGACGCGTGGGTGGTGCAACAACCAGCTACATATACTCGTGTGTAGGTATATTTTTTCGAACTCGATTTATAGAAACGCCAACCATAACACCTTCGCTTGTACAAATATTTTATTTGCTTTTTTATCAACTTATCTAGCCCATTCATTCATTCATTCATTCATAGCTTTGTTGAGGTGGCTAAAGATGAAGCTAAATGCTACGTTGATTTTTATTTCTTTTTCTCTGCCTATGATGCCTTTTTTCTGCTGTTGCTAGGAGAGCTTCTTTTTGCCATGAATGTGATGAAGAATGCGAATGCGAATACCAATGAATGAAATTATATTTTTTCCTTCTGTTGCCACCATGTGTACATATACATACGTAGCTAATATGTAGTTAATTCACTATGCAATAGGTCGAGTCCCCGAACATAATGGAACACATAAAGTGAAAGCTTATAGAGCAGCCTTAGGTTGTCGGCGCGGCGTCGTTGGAGGTGGTGTGAAATTATTACATTTTTTTTTTAACTTAATAAATAAATATGTGAATTAAATTCAAAGAATGTGGGGATTATTAGAGGAATTCTTTATATTGTCTTTGAACTAAACGCAAAAATAAAATAAAAATTATGAGAAAGATTTTAATAATTTCTTAGAAATCGATTGAAAGCTGTTGTAATAACGATTATCGGAGGATTTTGGTTCCGTTCCATCATATAATTTTTCGAAATTTAATTTATGTTTTATTGAATATTTGTTTTTGTACTGAGTTCTTGAAAGTTCACTTTTTGTCTTTTGAAGATTATAAGATGATACTGTTATCTTGACCTTCTATTTTAGCGTAGTAAGGTGAGGGGTAAGACTAAGGATATAAGGTTAGGTTAGGTTAAAGTGGCTGTCCGTGATGGAGTAGGATACACTTAGGCCAGTTTAATGGCCTATTGTGATACCACATGAATCTTGAGGCTTTCTTCTAAGCTCAATGAAACCAGTTTGAAGAAGAACTGTTTTCTCCTCTTCCTCGTCCATACAGCTTCTGCAAAATTTATTTGAGAATACGCCTAATATTGGCGTGCTTTCCTAGTAGACAGGGCCTGGTTATGAGACCTATTATCGAGCTTATATGCAATCGGCTTAGAGATAGCGAGCACCTTGATAGCTTTAAATCTAGTGTAGGCCAGATGGTTTTAATGACCTGACACGTGGTAATGCTGTTTCATCTGGTGTTTGCCTTCTTCATAGCGTCCTAAATTAGCAATAGTTTACAAGTAGCAATTGGTATGCCAGCATTTGCCAAACGTGGTAGAATGGGTTGTACTGTACCGTTCCTGGAGAGTTCATCTACCTTACAGTTACCTGGAATGTTTCTATGGCCCGGCACCCAGCAAAGGTGAATATTAAACTGTTGTGTTATCTGCATTAGATATGATCGACAGTTATGGACTGTTATAGAGTTTGTAGAGACAAAGTCCAGAGATTTGATAGCGGCCTGACTATCTGAGAAAATACGGATATCAGATGTTGACATCACGTTTTCTTTAAGCCAGTACAAGACTTCTTTTATCGCCAAAAGTTCCGCCTGGAATACGCTACAATGATTGGGAAGCCGGAATGAGAGACTTACATTACATAAGAATATAAAATCTATGACAAAATGAGACAATATTGAATTTAAATAGATGCCTATGATCATTCTTTTATCGGTTTCGATAACAAAGCTAAAAAAACTGCGATACATTTTTAAATGAAAATTTTATTTATTTAGGTGTGAGAAATAAGTGACTGCCATGGAAAGATTCGCAGCAGTAATTTTTAACTACTTTAGAAGAGTTTCTATTGTTCAAGAGTTTGGGAATTATATGCGTAAATAACTGCTTTTCTGAACATCCAAGGGTAAACAAATCTAACGGTCTTAAATCGCATGATTTTGGTGGACAACTAAAGTCACCAAAACGCGAAATCCCGCAACTTGAAAACTTTTCCCACAATTAAGCCATAATTGTTGGTGCGTGGCTTATTGCTTGTTGCCTTTTTGAAACCACATACATATTTGCCAACAAATAGTTTATTATTCGACCAAATGTTGCAAACGTCCTGAAATCGATAAACTCGATTGTGGTTGAGTTTGACAGGTGTCAATACTAGCACAACCAACTTGAAACCATTAAGTGAATGATCCTTTACAAAAATCTTCTGTTTTTAATGAAATTAATTCAAAAACGTCCGCTTTTCATTTTCCATATTTATAAAGTTGCATCTGTGATTTTATTGTGTGGTTTCCATTGGTTGCAAAATTTTGATCGGTTATGATTTTTTCGCTTTGGCTTTTATTTATTTAATTTCGTGTGTACAGATTACGATGTTCAGATTGATCACACTTATAGCCCCAGCAGAATGGAGTCGCTGTAGCGGCCGCTTGTCGCGCTGTCAAAGTTGAAACATACGAAAATAGTACACAGCGCCACAATGGGAAGCTGTTGCTGCAGCGATCGCTGTCGCCATTGTTGAATAATTTTCTACTTTCCGCTATTAGTAGCGCTACATTTTGACATATCTGTGGGTCTGTTCACAGCCCTATATGAAAACAAGCCATTGGGTTCATTGGTTCGTTGGTCCATTTTTTAATTTAAAAATTGAAAATTAAATTGCCCAAAAATATGAATAGTCTTACAAAACTAAACACAAATGGATAAATGTCAAAAAAAAATGACAGCTGACGTTCTTCCTGCGCTACACCATTGTGGGCGACCTTTGCTACATAGTGAGCGGTTTTAGTGACAGCTTGTGCTACAGCGATTTTTACCGCGAATAGCGAATTGTGTTCAAGGGGTTAAGCAGATATTTGGAGTTGGTTCATCTCTTTACCTCGTTTTCTTACTTTTTATTCGAAATAATGATTTGAAGCTATGAATCAATGCTAATTTGGATTTGTCAAAGTCAGGTTTTCAAACGTTAGCAACAAAAGTTGATTTTTTTGGTTGATAGAAATTTCATTTTGGAAATCCTGAAATCTTGTCAAACTGACATGAAAGCTATCAATTTTAGTTTTAATAGCCGTCAGTTTGATAGGTTTTGTATTCGAAAAATAAATCGATCGGTCGAAAAAAAATCGATTTTCAAATATGTAATTGATATCTGACTAATAATTAAATACACCATGATTAATTTTGTATTCACATTTGCTATGCTTAGGATCAGGGCTGTCGTTTCACTTTTTGATCCTGCAGTACTTTCAGAAAAATATAGCAGTACGGGGCAGTACAGCAAATAAAACAGGAAATTTGTATACATTTTTTTTATTAAATAATAAAGATTAAAAAAAGTTAAAAAGAATTCAGTTTTTTTGGTTAAATTAAGTACATTATGTTTCAATTTTAAAACAAATACCTTATGTATAAAGCTTACAATTTAAAATTAAATAAAAGGAAAAAGTTTTGACAAGGCTTTTAAAATGTTTTACATTTTTTTAAAAACATATATATTAATATTATTTTTAAAAACATATATATTTTTGATTAGGTACATACTAGCGCATTTATTAGGATTTTTGTATTCTTTGAAAAAATAAATAAAATTGTACTGCAAAACTCAGTAAATTACTATATTTTTTTTATTTCATTAAGTTTTCGAATATTTTTTCAATAAATTTGGTGAAGGTTGCCATTGATGTGTGCTATAGTCACCTAACAAAAACTTGGCTGAAAGAATTCCACATACGGTGGAAACATTGAGGCAATTTCGGGTTTTTGTTTTTATTAAATTAACACTTGAAAATATCCGCTCGCAGGTTGCACTGCTGTGTGGTAGAGCAAGTAAATTTCCAACAAAAACCTTTAAGTTTGGAAAACGGAGTTCTCCCAAGCCATTTTTTGCCAAAAATACATCGTGCCAAAACTTTTCCAAATCATGTTCTTTTGACATCTCATTGCAGTTTAAAATAGCCCTCCATTCAGAGTCCAAATCTTCTACTTCTAGATCTCTAGCAATGTTTGGAAATAAGGCTATTAAGTCAACTAGACTTTCACCTAAATTTTTAGGGTTAAGTTTTTGCACTTCATTAAGCACTGTGTCATCAAAATCAAACCGTTTCTTAATAGCTTTACAAAGACTTATATAATAATTCAAACAATTAGATTAAATTTCAAAAACATTTATACTTGAATTATCGTTTGCTCTCATCAGTATTTCGGCCTTAGGGCCGATATAGATATTTTCAACATTTAATTGAATATTTGTATCATTGAAGTCAACGTCAATAGAGCGGTCTGGGAATTTAAGATGGATGAGTTCAGCAATCAAAGCAATTTGGCGAATTTAAAAAAAGCAGTACTTTTGGCATGTGAGCAGTAAGGCAGTACGCAGAAACAAATTGCAGTACAAATACTGCTATTGCAGTACTTCGACAGCCCTGCTTAGGATACATAATCGACTGAAAGACTTACTTTCAGACTTGGAAGATGTTTTCATTGGAATGTTTTAAAGAGAGGGAGAGGAGCCATTGCAAGAGTCCTATGTGAACTAATGCTCTAACGAAATTTAGCTTTTAGTAAAAAAAAAAGTTAGCTTAATATGAAGGAAATTTTTTGACAGCTGTTAAAACAGACATTAGAAACTTACCTTCAAATCACTTGTCTTATGTCGTCTGAGCTTGTTCAATTTTTTGACAGCTGACCTGTCAGAAGCTAGAAACATGCATTCCATTTTAAGACTCTTATGTAGTCTAAATCTACCCATTGGGAATTCATGACCTGAGCAATACGTTTTTGTTTTTTTTTCATATGTCATTAAATTTAAACTTTACTTCACTTACTTCTGCCTTCAGTTTATCGTTTAAAAATTACCAAAAACATTGTCGTTTAGATGTTAGGCAAATTACAAGTCCATCATGAATTGTTTTTTTTTTTTTGTATTTTAAAGAAATATTATTTCAATTTTACAAGGAATCCCTTAACACATTACAATAAATGGAATTGTGCAGAAAAAAAAAATCACAGAGTAATAAAGTTCAGCTTTTTGTTGAATTAAAAAAAAACCTGATAAGCTGTCATTTTGACATTAGTAGACTTGACTTGATAGTTATGGAGATTTTTCTTGACTAACTTTCCAGTCAACATTCCAATAAAGGCAATTTTTTGGCATCTGGCCAATCAGATAACAGAAACTTTCGTTGTCATTGGGCAGGTTCAGGCAACATAAGGGACTTCATTTGCAGTCAACTTTATTCTTTGAACGTAAATTTTGACCAAGGCAACTAAATAGTTTTTCAAGTGTCATGAATTTCAAATTCAGAACTTTACTTCGCAAACCTCTACTTTAAGTTCACAGTACAAAAAGTAGCACTCCTCAGGCAAGCTGCAAGTCCATCACGACTTGTATTTTGTATTGTAAAGAAATATTAGTTATTTCTTTTCCAAATTGACAAGGAACCCTTTTACAAAAACCATTAAATGAAGTTGTGCAGAAAATAAATAAATCATAGACTAATAAAGTTCAGCTTTCAGATGAATGAAAAAACATAATCAACTGTCATTTTGATAGAAGTAGACTTAACTAGGGAGATTTTTCCTGACTAACTTTCCAGTCAACTTTCCATTAAAGTTGCCTTAATTGGAAGGTAATTTTTTGGCAGCTGGTCAATCAGATACTAGAAACTTGCCTAACTTTCAAGTCCCTTATGTCGTCTGAACCCGCCCATTGCGGAGAGATATTTGACATTCCAATTGCCATTTAGTGACATCTAATGTAATGGGAATAGTTATTCGAAAGAAGAAATACCAGTTAAACGCTTTAAACAAATCCTAACTATTCTAAAGTTAATGTAAGTTCATATCAAAATTAACATTTTCATTATTAATAGAACTTAATATAATATGTTTGCTTTAAGATCAATTAACAATACACTTTTTTTGATCAATTAAGCTTGTAATTTCTTTCCTTGTCTTTCCGAGTACCTATCCCATCGAAACGCATGCAAACTAATTAAAATTCATAAAGAACAATCTAAAATCAATATTCTTATCGCAGGAAGCAGAAAGAGCGTTTGTGTAAACTGACTGTGTAACCAATTTCCAGTTCCTGTTTACTCATTTGACTTCCATTCACAATTAGCTTGTTCGCAACAGAGTTACTTGTACAGATAGTACTTAAATTGCGCAAACAAAACAAAACAAAAACCCTACAGTGTGATACTAACTACAACAATAACAATGAAACATTATATCGTTGCGTTGAGTAAATTAAAAAAATAAAAATACAATATTATAACGCTACGAAACAATGCGTTGAAAAAGAATATGTATACTTTTGTCTACTGTCCCTCTCCCACTCGTTCTTTATCAACTTATAGAGCCGGTCGATCAATATTATTAGGTCATCACTCGCTTGCTAAGGTAGTTGTTTCATTCATTTATTCATTCATTCAATAATTATAATTTGAAATGTTTGATTTTAAGGGCAACTAATGGACTCGTTAAAGAAACCAAAATTTTGTTTCAAAGACTGAAAAACTTAACTAAGATTTTAACTAAGATTAGGCCACGTTTTCACCAACCTAAGGACTAAGATTAATAACATTTACTTACTAATTAATCGAAATCAGACTGAACAATTACCTAATTTTTGACATTTGGTGTTGAAACCAGTTTGAAGTTTCCTTGGACTATTTGTGTACCTGTTTCGAGTTGAAACGAACGCCCTGGATCAAAGAGTTCAGAGTTTTGTATTACGATGCGTGTGTTTCATTAATATTTATTATGCAATTAAATTTTATGTGAGGCGTTAAATGTCATTTCAACTCAACTCCAAATCGAACCTTCAACTCTCAACTGATGGAAAACATAAGCTGAAAATCCGAACCTATTTCAACTCGAGCTCTCGATTCTGCTTGTAAACGCAGTAAAGAAGTAAATGATCACATAAAGAGAGCGTGTTCAAAAATGATTGCTTCGTTCGTTGTTATGTTATGTGATCATTTACAGTTAAAATTGAAGTGGCCATTTTCGTTTTTTTTTTTGTAATTGTGACAGAAGCGTAGAAAAGAACAAAATAAAAATGTCACTATATTCATTTGGCTAGTTTATATTTCAAAGATCTCTAAGCTTTCCGTATTCTCAGAAATAAAAACAAAATTTCTCATATAAAATTATCACTTTTGCTGCCAAAACTTAGAGAATAGAATTTTTATGATTCGATTACTTAAGAATTCTCTATGGCATAATTGATAAAGGATAAAAAAAATTTGCAAAGCTTATTTGATTGCTAGGTGAGAATGAATAGTGAATTGTGTTTATATTTCATTCTCCTGCTCTGTCAATCCGTCTGATTAAATTCTCAGAAATCTTAGAAACATAAAATAGCCAATTATCCGAGGACTTGATGACTTGAACTTTTAAATCGATTCCAAAATCCGATGAGTAGGCTGCGGTGTGAGTCAAATATTAATTTTGACATTTCTATCACATTACAAATGTCAAAAACTTGCTCCGACGAATCCATTCGCAACTCATTCGTCGGATTCTGTAATCGGAATGAATAATTTTGAAGTATGCAATCAGTTCGAATTGTATGTGTCTCATATAAAAACAAGTTCACTCAACCCAGTGGGAGCTTTATTTTCTGTTCCGGGTTATAACTAACGATAAGTTTGATTCGCACGAGTAGCGATAAAGCAAAAACAAAAAAATAAAAACAACAATGTTTTGGTTGTGTTTTCAATTTTTGTATTTTTTTATTGCTAATTTCACTTCCATTACTTGTTTTACAAACTGTACAGATACGGATGATATTTATGAATGAAATCCATTTGCACACATTCCGCGATCACCGATGATCGTACTTATTTCTATATTTATTTATTTGAATAAGTATATAGACGCGTTTAGGAAGACATAACTAAAGTTATACATAAAATATCGTAGGCCCACCCACGTTTAGTTTGGTTTGGTGTAATGGAATTGTGCTGCTAGAAGCTATACGAGTCGAGTAGGTCTAGGCATATAGTAGAATTAGCAACAACTAAGCTTGATTTAGGGGTGATAGTACCATAAACGGAAACCATAATGTTGACCGGATCGGCCATATTCGTGGATGTTAATGGCGATAGCTAGCTCCGGTGTGCAGTGGTTATGATGGTGGAAATACATACATATATAATACATATTTTATATTGATTAACGCAACGTAGTTATAATACAATCATTCATAGATTAGTTGTTGGTTTGTTTGTTTAATAAAAATCGTTGACAACCGGATGTGCCGTACAAATTTAAACTGTTTGATGAGCTTATGGAAGGTTGAAATTCTCTTTATGGAAACTTATCGAAAGTGCTTCGATAAAAAAAAAATACTCAGAAACTTGGGTGACTAATGTCGGTTCTGAGTAGTTATCGGAACTATTTAATAAAAAAAAAAGAAGATACAGTTGCGGTTTAAACAGAACATTATTGAAAATTAAGCTACGATTAGACGCGTCTCCAAAATTATTATCTGAACACTTTTTAACATAAACTATCAGCTCTATTCCGCTATTCACGTGGATCGTATATTCGATTCCCTTTCACACTGCCTTTGCATTCTGCTATCCATCGGATGAACTACATTATCCCAAACCAATTTGACATTCACGTTCATGTGACAATCTTGAGAATGTTGGATAAATTGTTTTGATTCATTCATTGTTTAATTTGTGTAATTTTTGAAAATGGACAGTATTGAACTTTTTATTCCAATTGTAAGCAGAGGAATAAAGGAATCCTCAAACAGAGAGCTTCGGAGAAATGTTAGAAAGTGTCGTTCTTCCCCTAAAACTGTTAATAATCTTTTATTTATAAACCAAATATTGTAAATAAAGCAATAAATTAGTTTTTACTTACATTTTGCTAATAACAATTAACAAACCAGACATCAAATGAAAAGTCCGTTACATTTTCATATGCGGATATGAATTGTATAGAATGAATGCGTTCACATGAATAAAAGAATACCGTGCAGTTTTACCGACGACGTTACCGACATACACAGATTCACTTTGAATGAATAGCAGAATAGTGATTAGTGAGAATTTAAGAAAAATTCCGCCGGATGAATAGCAGAATAGGGCTGTATATGTCAAAATATGACACGTTAAGTCTTCTTAATTTTACGTCAACTATCAAACTATTTTGACCGTTTTATTTAATTCCTGTGATGATCCTCGTCACTTACTACGTTGACATTTCAAGTCAAATAAACTGTTTGTATGTCAATTTTTATCTGTCAAACTCTATGACGGCCTGTTCTTATAAAAGTCATACATCTTTAAAATAAGAACTTTTGCTCTACCTAAAACATGATTCAAAAGCACTAAGGTGACATTCGGAATCGTATGCTTTAAATTTATGAAAATTAACAATATATGTATATCTGTCAAGCCAAAACGGAGTTTTCTGACTTTCTTGATATTGTCACTAATAGCGATGCCATTTTCAATCAAAATAATATTTTGTCCATTTAAATTATTATGTAAGAAAACTTTTGGGCAATTTTGAGTACCTTAAATTTTTTAAGTTTTATCTTTTGTTCCAATAATTATAAATGCATCTAAAATATATTTTGATACTTGAAATGGAGTGGACCTACAATTTTGAGCCGAATCCGAACGGCTAATTTAAGAAAACACTTTTCATAACAACAATTGCTTTTGAAGGATTTGTCAATTCCTCGCAAGAAGCAGTATCAGTGGAAAAAAACTTTAGATGTCACATGCATGGATTGAACTCAAGATCTCTGGCATGACAGTCATACGCACTAACCATCACGCCACGTGTATCTTTAATAGTAAATTTTATTTCGAATGCATTGATCACTAAAAGTCACGTTGTTTTCTTAGAATTCTGAAAATAGCAATGTTAAAAAATAAGGCTTTCTTCCTCTTCCATGTCTGGAAATAAAAACCTTATGCCCGTTTTGCGTCATCATTTCTTTTGAATTTTCATTTCCAGTTAAATTTTGTGTTTGATATTTTATTTCAGTCAAATAAAAAAAAACAAACAGATTCCCATTTTTGTTCCATTTCTGCCACCAAGTCATTTGAAAACAGCCCCCCTCCGAAGAGTCGTAGTCTTCGTCGTGCGTCGTTGTGTCAATGTGTCAACATAAATTTCTCTTAATGTCATGGTCAACAGTGGAATACATTTATCTTTTGAAAAAAAACGGAAACTAAATCCAAAAATATTCTAAGAACAATATTGTACGATTAAAACCACATGGAAGATGTTTCCAAAGAAATTCTTTGCATAGTCTTAAAAGAAAAAACAAAACCAAAAACGCTCAAACCCCAAAGCAATCAAAATAAAAACAAAACGTAAATATCAAAACAAAAGACGAAGATGAAGCGCAGTTTGAAGACATAAAATGTGAATCTCTCAAAAATAGAATCCGAAATTCACCCCTGGTGATGTATAAGTAAATTATTGTCGTGGATCACTTACGATCACCGCCACCACTGCCACTGCAACCGCCATCACTATACCATCACTGTTATATGCCAAAATCCCAGACTGACAATGTGCAAATATTTTGAGTAATTTCCTGCCTGTCACTAAGATTCGGATGGTTCGGCAGAAGGAAGTGGGCTTAATTGGATTTTCAGTTGCTGATGGTTTGTGATGGTGGCAAGAGAAGACTTCAAAAAACACAAAAACAGAAGTTTCTTAAAGCTAAGAAAAATAAGAAGAAAAAGAAGACAAAAAATAAAACAAGAATATTACCAGACCATAACAATTAAAGTGTTTCCGGCTTTCTGGAGATTCTCCAGCGGAGCATGTTCTGGAACGATCGGAAGTGTAAATCATCTTAAAATATAAGAAAAGAAAACTAAATATTTTTCTTTTGTTTTAAATTCGAAACTTTCATCAACCATAAGGGTCAATATTTAATGAACTTATTTATGAATTTTGGCAATTCATATCGAGCTTGAGATCTTTGTTTCTGCTCTTAGAAGCTTAAATGAACTAATGGATTACATGACGTTAAAGCAGGGTTGTCATGTTTAAAAAAATTGAATCTACAAATGTAAAATTAAATCACCAAAAGAAAATTTAAAAAAATCATAAAAATCCACGATTATTTTTTTTACGAAATTTAATCTGATCAAATTCTAATATTCTAGAAAGTATCGAAAGTCTTCCATACAAATTTTGTTTCTTTAGAGGATTAGAATTTAATTTTGTTAAATCGTAAAGTTTGCAAACTAGCCCAAATCCATATAGAATAAGAACGATGTACACTTCACTTATTCGAGAATCGAAGCGAGTCTCACTTCTACCAAGAAAAAATGACATACCTGTCCATGTTCTGCATTTCACTTATTGTGAATATACTTTTTACCAAAGTGAATTTGGATGTTCCACTATTCGTTATTGTGAATTGGATGTTCTGTATTTCGGTTTGTTCCATTTTTTTTAACGCATTCAGATCACATTTTTTATTTCTGTGAATTGATCTTTGATAGGTTCCTTCTACTAGGAATCGGAGGGTTGCAGCAAGTTTTTGAATTGAAGGAATCGATGAATGTATTATAAAAGATTCTATTTCCCTTAGAACATATAAAAAAGCGTCTTTGCTTAATCTAAAATTACAATGAAACCTTAAAAGAGGAAATCAAGAATTTACTTTATTTATCTAAACAATTCTACATAATTTTCACACACTTATATTGTGTCAGGTAAATCCTATATATTTGATTTGTCTCGCAAAATTCGTCTTCTTATTTTTTTTCTTCTGCTTCCTTTTTTCACTTAAAATTGCCAATAATATTGCATCCATCTTCAAAACAGCAAAAATTTTATTTCAGGCACAAAATAAAAATGGATGATCCTTCAGTTCTGACAGTTCGAATGAATTTCGAAGTTTTCGAAATCGATCGAATTGAAGAACATGCAATTTCATTTCACAATCACGTGAAAGTAAAAAGTGATTAGAATTACTCTTGGAGTATTTGCCAATTCCTCGCAAGAGGCAGTACCCGCAAACAGAACTTTTAGGTTGCACAGGCTGAGATTGAACCCAAGACCTCTAGCACGACAGTCCTACGCACTAACCATTATGCCACGGGTACTAAATTTGATTACTTACATTACTAATATAAGGAATTAGAAATTAGTCGGTTTTCAGCTTTGAGGTGCGTTCAGATTTATTGTTCCGATGGCTTCTTTTAGCAAATAGAACTGAAAAATACGACAAATCTAAGCGAACAAAAATGTTAGGATTAAAAAATATAGCCTTTTTGATGTGCCAATACTTTGTTCATTTTCAAAACCTCTATTTGGCCATAAATCAAAGCATTTGACCCATTTCAATAAGTTTTTCGGTTTGAATCATAGTTTTGGTTACCTCGCACTTCTTCACTTTTTAAAAGTAATCAAAACTATCTAAAATGATCTTAATATGGTAATATTTATCAGGAACTTGGTCCCGAAAGTTGCTCGGCACAGCATGCTTTTGCTTTAGTAGATTAGCAGACGAAAAATCCCTGATGACACAGTCCAGCCGATACTAGGCTTTAAAAAATACCCATATAACAGAATTACGTTCTGTTGTATTCACACCCCTAATTCTTCGGCAGCATTCAGCTGATACTTACCACTCTTTGAAAATCACTTCAGGCAGCAAATATTTGATCTTTTATATCAGCAGATGGAATCATTCAGGTGATTTTTAGGGTCTATAGGCACTTAACACAGTAGGCTCTTACTTTTTTAGATCAATAGATGAGGACGCCCCTGATGGCACATTCAACAGATATTAGAGGTCTAGAGCCACTAGACAAAGTTTGCTTTTGCTCTTGTGGATTTTGACAGGTAATGTGGCTTTTCGTAGCACTATCTAAAAGTCTTTCGCTCTGGTGGCACTATTCAGCAACTACTACGCACTACAGAACCACTCGACAGTGTTTCTTTTGATGCCAAGTTGGTGAAAACAATCGTCGAACAACAAGTTCCTGCTTACTAGTGGCAGCATTCAGAAAAAATATTCCACTGAAGTGTCAAATGCTGACGGTATTCAATAAATTGCGTAATCCAATTTTATCTGAACTGCAGAAATCAAAAATACTCTAAATTTCATAGTTATTTAAAACTTATTTTTGATCCCTCATAAATTATGGTTTTAGACAGTCATGATTTTCTTCACTTAATATCTCAAAAACCTCAAATTCAATACCCAAAAAAAAAAAGAGATAGGTTGACAAAAAAACTTCAATCACAAATAAATTTGCATTAAATTCATTAAGATGTAGCCTCCCACTTATTACAGCTATACAAAATAAGTATATGAAGACCCACTACAGTCCCACTCTTCAAGCAAACATCATTCAGAGACAAAATTTCAGATAGCTCCTGTCAAAATATTCTAATTAGTTACTCAACGAGCGCACACGACTTCCGGTAATCACCTTCTGCTTTCTGATTTATCTAACAACAACAACAAAAACAACAACGTGTATTCGTTGTATTTTCTTATGTTATGATGAAACTCAATAAACTTTTTCCAGCCTACACTATCACTTTAAAAAATCTATGTGTTTCTTGTCAGTATCTCTATCTGCCTTTTAAGCTACAGCACCTTCGGCGGCGCGGTGGCATGGCGTGGCGGCCGGCGCGGCGTGCTTACTTCTACAATAATTAATTTTGGACACGAATAAAAAAATCGCAAGTTACAGTTTTAGTAATGTTGCCAAGTGCTGTAAATTATTGTTGTAACAGTGAAAAAATCACATCGTTTTCTCGTGTAAACCTTCATTTTTATTATTTTTTAGCTGTCAGCTGTCATATTTGTTCATAATGTTAGCATCACTTTTCTAAGCAAATTAGAATTTTGTGTTGAAATATTCTTGAGATTAAAAAGAATTGTACTTCAAAATGGCAACCCTATGTTTCTGTAATGGCTATCCCACTTGAATCTCGAATTTCATTATGAAAAGTTGATCGCGTCGTCAACGCCTTTCATTTAAAAGACAACAACAACAACTACAACAGAAAAAAGAAGTTATTTGTTATGTCTTTGCCGTCCATCTTATCGTTGTCTTCGACGAGAGTTGTTGCCTTTCCACTGACACTTCTCAAGTGTTACGTGGGATCTGCCAACTGTCAAACTGCCTCTGCCTATATGCCACTAAACCACTATCAACATCATCATCATCATCATCTTGAATCTTGAACCGTTCGTTTGTTGCTTAGAATCCAACCAGCCAGTATGGCGTTGATTATAGTGGGACGTTGTCTTGCCATTTTTGGTTAAAACGACGAATTTCTATCACACATCATCAGGCAAAGGCAAAGGCACATGCACACTGCTGGCTGGGTGTCTGGCTGGGGGCGATTCAATAACGATCGGAAAAATTTAATTTCTCCTTTTTGACAGTTGTTATGTTATGTGCGCGCTCGTGGGTTTTTCCGGCAACGCAACGTAGACGTAGACGCAGCGCAACAAACAGCAAAATAAACATCCTCCTCGTCAATCTATTTTAGGCTTATAAATACATACCACAAAAATAGTATAGTAACCCCAACACCTCAATTGTTGATGGTTTCTACAAAGATTTAAGGTTTTGATATCAAATTTAATATTCGTTGAATTTTTAACAAACAATCAAAGAAATTTGAGTTCAAAATAAATTAAATAAGTCACAGTTGGACATTAAATTACCACGTGTGGTATAATAGTTAAGAGGTTTGTCATTTAGTGACTTGTAAAATTAGTAGAAATAAATTATTTAAACACGAAAATATACTTATATACCTTGTATATCCACATATTAGCATGTTATAAGTTTTTAATGCTTTGAGAAAATGTCACCGCTATATAATGTTTACACGGCTATCATATTAACAGTTGGATAAATTGCTTTATTTTATTTGAGTTAATTTATGCAGCACTGCCAGACTTTAAGTCTCTTTTGGGAAGAATTTAAGTTATTGTTAAATCGATAAAACTTAAATGTAGATATAAGTTTTTATTTCCAAGTCACTTTAGTCGGACATAAATTTGTTATGTTTTTTGATACCCCTCAGAGTGTTTATGTAGGAGCCCTTAAAAATAAAGGCGTTATTCATAATATGTGGGATGTGAGTGATATTAAACATTGATTTGGATGAGATATTAAAATTTTTGTTTTTATTATGAGACTTTTTTTTTGTTGTAATAAAATAATAATTTTAAAGAGAATTCAGAATTGACCATATTTTTGAACATTTTTAAACCGGCTTGAATGAGAGTCAAATATGAAAATAGTCTTTTTACCTTTTAAAATACGTATGCAAGAGGTTTGTAAATCTTATCCGGTTGACAACAAACAAATTTTGTTTAGTTTAGAGTTTTCTTTTGTAAAATAGCAAAAGGGTCTTGTTTGAACTTGCATATAAGCTTTGAGTATAGCATATTATTTAATGGACCAACGCAAATAGGTTCAAATTTCGGATAAATTCAAAATAGATAAGTGCTCCGCAATGATCGGTATTCGGTTCTAACTTCTTTTTGATCTTTTTTAATTCTTTTTTTTAGTGAAACTTTCAAAGGCCAATTACTTGTGATAAGACTTTCCCATATCCTTAAATTTTCCAAAATTTTTTATTTAGTTATTTATCACTTGAGTTATATAATAAATGGTTTTATCTTTATTGGCTTAGTATAAAAGAGAAAAATACATACAGTGCCGTTCGAAAAATGTTGGTCAAACTTTTTCGATTTTTTTCGAATTTTGTCAAATGTGTTGAAATAAGAACATATTTTTTAATGAGGTTTTGTTTTATTATGCGGTTGAAATCGTTTTATGACACAATACGAATTTTAAGTTTTTTTTCTAAAATGGTCACGGGAGAAAAAAGTGATTATACCGAAAAATGAGTTCTTTAGGTACCTGCTTCATTTTTAAGGATTAAAGAAAAATACTTTTTTGGTGGAGTTTTTCGTTTTTGTATTGCTTCTTAAAATTGTATCTAATTAGTCCTTTGTTGAACCTCCTATTTCTTTTATTGCGGCTGCACATCGGCGAGACATTGAATGAGATAGGTGTTTTCATGTAGAAGCAGGTATCGTGTTCCATTTCCGAGAAAGTAGTTTTTTTTAAGTCATCAACTGACTCTGGACGCTTCCTCGCAACCTCAAGTTTCATTATAGACCAAATATTCTCAATTGGATTGAGATCTGGACTGTAGGGAGGCTAACTTAGTACATCGATATTATTTTTTTCGAAGTACTTTTTTTTTAACCTGAGAAATATAGAAAAAATCCAAATATTATTTTTAGTCATAAAAGTTTAAGCTTTTTTTAAAGCTTACTATTAATTACTCATGGTAATAATAAAAACAAGTTCATACTTACAATTTTGGCTGTATGACAAGGAGCATTGTCCTGTTGAAAAATGAAACAGCAAGTGTCCTCAAAAAGGTGGAGCACCGTGGGCTCCAATACGTTTTCCAGGACTCGAAGGTAAACGTTTGCATTGACTTTGGATTGCAGTAAGCTCATTCTACCTTTTTCATCTCCAAAAAAGCTTCCCCACACCATCACACCTTCAGTTTTGGGGCTCATCCGCAAAATGCAATCAGAGCTTAGTCTTTCTTTCGGTTCTCTTAGTGCAAGGATCCTTCCATCTCTAACATGGGGCTTGAATTTTGATTCGTCCGAAAAGATGACATTGTTCCACATGTCTTGAGTCCAATTTAGGTGCTCCTGAGCCCAGAGCAATTGTTTTTCTTGTACTCTTTTTGGAAAATCCGTCTTCAGTACCGGCCTGAGTGCTCTAAGTCAAGCTTTCACGAGCCTTTTTCTTACTGAGCTTGACGAAATTACTTTGCCATTAGCTCGACACGGATCGTTTTTAAGGCAAACCGAAGTCCTGAGTCAATGCCGACGAGTGTACAACACTAAAAAACGATCTTCCACTGGGGTCGTCTTTTTTGGCCTCCCTGAGCCTTTTTTCCAGCTAGTAGTCCCGGTCTTGCTATATTTTTTCAAATTCCATGCACCAGTTTGCTGAGCAACATTCAGTCTCTTAGAAATTTCACGTGTTGTCAAATTGAGACGTGACAGACACAAAATATTGGCTTTATGTTCCGAACTGATTTTTCCCGTTTTTTTTTTTCCACAAAATCACTTCAGTTGGTATTGTACTACTATCACGAGCGAAATGAAGCTCTTTTTGATAATACCATCAACTTTTATACAGTGTTTGAATGACATGTTGCTATCTAGTGCAATAAAAAAAACCCGTAGCGTTCCTGAACTCCGAGAACTGATCTCGAAAAGGGTAATAAAATGTTTGACCAACATTTTTCGAACAACACTGTATATGCGTGTAGTAGAATCTGGAGAAATCTTTATTTTTTTTATATATTTTGAAAAATTAAATTACCATTAAAGACAATGGTGCACAATTTTAAACGATTTAGTAAATTGTTGAATCCGTTTTTAGCAATTTACTAGGCTAAACAGGAGATTTAGCTAATTTTACTAATCTTACTATCTCTAAAGTTAAAATTTGCTGAAGTTAAAATCACGGAATCGCTACTTTAACTTTTAGCAATTTGCTAAATTTAAAAAATACAAATTATTTTTCGGGGACGATAATTTTTGATAAAAAACTTTATTTGAAAACAAATTTGCTTATAAAGGGTTTTTCAATAAGGGCGGGTAGATGTTGAAATGGAATAAAAAAACTGTGTGTTAGGTATTAGCAAAATATTTTTTTTATTTGAAAGACGCATGTTTGCCATTAAGTGTGAAATATGACATCAATCAAATGCCCGCCTCGTCTGGATCCGAGTGGTCCAATTTTCAATGACTCTTTCGCATAGATCCGGCTGAATTTGAGCGATGGCCTGTGTTATGTTCATCTTTAGGGCATCGGTCGATTGTGGTTTATTTGCATAGACCTTCGACTTCAAGAAACCCCACGGGAAAAAGTCTAGCGGGGTAAAATCGCATGACCTTGGTGACCAAATCACATCACCCCTGCGAGAGATAACCTTACCCTCAATCGTTCATGCAAAATGTCAATCATGGCGTTTGCTGTGTGGCACGTAGCGCCGCCGCCGTCCTGCTGGAACCACATGTCGTCTAGGTCCATATGGTTAAAGTTAGGCCATAAGAAATTAGTTATCATCTCGCTGTTGACAGTGACCGCCTCACTAATGTCGTTTTCAAAAAAGTACGGACCAATTACGCCACTGGCAAAAAATCAACACCAAACGGTAACTTTTTGAGGATGCATATACGAAAATTTTGCTTGTTAACACAGCCATTCGTCCAAAAATGCGCTTCGTCACTAAGCATGATTTTTCGGCCAAAATTGGGGTCCTCTTAAAAACGATTCGAAGCCCAGTCAGCGAACAAACGGCGTTGTCTATGGTCATGAACTTTGAGCTCCAGGGTCATTTGGATCTTGTACGGGTGTAGGCCCAAGTCCCGAAGCAAAATTCCCCAAGTTGAAGTCTGCAAAATGGCCGAGTTCTTGTGCACGGCGAGGAATAGACTGCCTCGGGTTCTGCTGTACACTTTCACGGCTCATTGTTTACTGAACCGGTCGTCTCAAATTTTGCCACCAAACGTTGAAGAGTCGGCTGTGAGAGGCCACCACGTCTACCGTAAAAAACGTTTGCGTTAACGAACACTAATTTTGATAAAAAAGTTTTATCATTTCAACGTGCTGTTCCATCGTGTAACTTTCCATGATAATTTGGCATAAACAACTGAATAATAAACAAAAGATTTGACGGATGTCACCAAAATAAAAATGGCAGCCACGGGGCGCCAAAATCTTACCGCTCCAATTGAAAAACCTTTTAGAAACAAATAAGGTGCGAATATTAGTTTTATTTCATATAATTATGGCGATAAGATAAGGTCTGGTGCACTTGGGCGTATACGGAATATTCTTACTTTCTTGAATTTATTACGAAATAAATTAATAAAAAGTTTCATTTTAAATAGCCCTTTTTTTGACAGCTGTAACTTTGAAACTAAAATAAAAGTGGAACAATACACAGCCCCCTATTTTTGCAGCTGTTACTTTGAAACAAAAAAAAAATGGAACAATACACGCTTTAATGACGCATTCAAATTGTTAAAGGCCACTACAAAAATTGTGAGAACTTTGCAGTCACAATTCACAAAACTAAAGCACTTTTGGGTTGTCATGCGGCACCTTCTTAAATTCAAGCTGTAATTGGTCAAATAAGTGATGTTAAGAATCGAAACCGTGCGCGTTCCTAAAAAATTACAGAAATTAGTGCTGTAGCCTGTGGTATTGATAAAATAAAATGCAGGACTGGGTCGCACGAACTTGCTCCTGTATGCAAATAGTCTGTTTAAAAATGTACCTATAAAAGATTTAAAAATATACCTGTAAAATAAGTTCGTCTTCAAAGATATAAATGCCATTTGATTTGTCAAAAAACTTGTGATTCATCCCAAGACAACTCATCCCGAAAATGAAAAATACTTGTAAGCATACTTAACGAAAACAATTGTTTGTGTATTCAACTAGTTCAAAATATTTAAAATTATTAAAAAAAATAAATAATTAAAATAATTAAAAATAAAATAAAATAATTAAAATAATTAAAAAAAAATTTTAAGATTCAAAATTTTACCCGAAAAATAAGTTTGTCTTTTAACATTTTAATGCCATTTTATAAATCAAAAAATCCTTGATTTTTCAAAGTTTTTTTTGAAAATCGTTAGAGCTGTTTTTTTTTTAAATAATTTTGTATATATAAAATTTTTCAATTTTGTTCTAAAAATATTTTTGGTATGCAGTTGTTTAGTGATTGTAAATATACACTCTACATTTTAATTTCGTAAAAATATGTTGACCCGTTTTTGAGATATAGAATTTTGAAAAAAAAAAAAGAATTCAATATTTTTTTTAAAAATCCAAACAATACAAAATTGCACTTTTGATAATCAAGTATTGTTAAGGCAATATAAGAGCTTATTCAGAAAAAAAATATTGAAATCAGTTCGTAAGTTGCTGAGAAAATTAAAAAACAAAAATAACGGTTCTATGAGCGGTACCTTTCCTGAGCAATACAAAAATATGTTTTTCTTATTAAAGGAAGCTAAGTTAAAAAATAAAATTTTAGATAAAATTAAAAAAATATCTATCGGTTTGTTTTTGAGAAAAGTCGAATTTTCGTTTTTTGACCAAAAAAATTGTATGAGGGCCACTGTTAGTTTTGATCTTAAAAAAAAATGAAAAAAACGCTTAACGCGAATTTGCTCAAAACCTTAACTTCCAAGTTTGAACTCAATCGACCCAATGGTTTAGGCTGTAGGAGCGTGGACAGACAGACAAAACAGACCGGACGGAATCGCGGGACCTACTTTTTTCGACTTCTCTACCATCGTAATATCATATTTGATTAAAATCTCGAGTTCGAAATTTTGCACGAATGCAAAACTTGCCATATAGTTCCTATATGTCGCAAGTAAAAAAAACAACGTCGTCGTAATGACCATTTGGCTTATATTGATTGTTATTGTTAATGGCACATCTTCCACTTTAAAATAATTTTATTTTAATACTCTGATTTCTTTTGAAAAATACTCCCTTTGTTTATCAACCTAAATATGCAAAAGAACAATAACTTTATTGTCATAAAGAACCGAAGTGAACGTTCGGCTGAAAAACTTATTTTACATTGCCTTTTAACATTTTTCACTAATTTGTAATTTTTTGTCTATTTTCAGGTAAGTCTCAAAAAACTCAAAAGAATGTGGTAAGAAAATATTACAGAAGTTTTTAATGTTTTATCCCATATATAATTTTTTAATGTTTTATTACTTCGAAAAGACTTCTAATTTTTAAACTTCCCAAAATGCATTTGAAAAAGTATCCTTCTCTTAAAGACTCTGTTGGTAAAAAACACCAATTTTAAATTAAACAAAATACTTATATTTTTAAACCCTTGTGTTGGGTATAACTCCTATTTTTTGACAGCTTTAATTTTGTATTCACTGACATCACAAACATACAGTACTGTGCAAAACTTTTGCAACTTTCACCGTCTATCAAGAAAATGATGAACATTCGTATGTATAACAGTTGTTCCAATCAAATTATTTGTATTGCTTTAGACTTTTGTATGTGTCAACTGATCTACAGGCAAATTCTACATAGCTGTGTAAAACATTTGCAACTAGTGGCCATTTCTCTTTACGTCTCATTTTGATAACGGTTAATCTAGTTTATTTTGAAGTTGGTAAGTTTATACGTGTAGCTTGATTTGTTCAGTTAGTTTTAGCCGGGACTTGATCGATAAAACGGTTTTTTTTTGATTAATTCTTTTTAAATTAAGAAAAAAAGATTTTGGCGGGAAATAAATATTCATCGGATGTAAAATTCAGAATTTTGAGTGATTTCAAAAAAAGACCATCACAAAAAGAAATTTCAATGAAATATTTCATTCTTAAATCAACTATTTGTAGAATCATCAAAAGTGGAAAGGCGTTATGCCATCATAGAGGAGGAAGGTCTCGAAGCACCACAGGAAAAGATGATTGAAAAATAACAAATTTATTCCCAAGAAACCCCACGGCATCATCTAGGGAAGCAACAATTGAACTTAAGTTACCAAGAGCCATTTATTTAAAAAAAAATGTGAAAGCTCGTTTGGCTTTTGCAAAAACTCATCTCAATTGGAGTCTTCAAAAATGGAAAACGCTCTTGTTTTTTGACGAATCAAAGTTCAATATGCACGGATCAGGTGAAAAACAACATGTCAGGAGGCCAAGAGGTGAGAGACTAAATCCAAAATACACTAAAGGGACGGTCAAACATAGAGGTGGTTCAATTTTGGGTTTGGGCTGCTTCTCTGGCCAAGGAATCGTGCCAATTTGACAAATGGAAGGCATAATGGAGTCTAGAAGACTATGTAGACATCCTTTGTAACAACATGCTGCCTTATGCCCATTGGAAAATGTACGTTCCAACACGACAATGATCCCAAACACAAGTCGAAGTTGGCCACAAAGTGGATTACAGAAAAAAGATTGAGGTCTTGCCATGGCCAGCCCAATCCTTAGACCTAAACCCAATAGAGAACATGTGGGAAAATTTGAAGAGAAGAATTGGGAGCAATATTTTTTAAGCACAAAAAGACAGTGGAATGACATTCTAAAAACGGTTATTAATAACTTTATATCTTCTATGCCCAGAAAATATACAGCCGTTATAAAAAATAAACGGTTCGCAATTAAATATTATAATTTCCTTGCCTTGAAGTAAGAAAATAGTTTGAAATTTAGTTGTGAGGTACAAGTTTGCAAATGTTTTGCATAGCCATTTTAGCAACTATTAAAGTATTTAGTTATTTATTTTTTTTAAGTGAGGAGTGTTAATTTTTTTTTTTCAACAATTATAACGTAATATCAAAAAAGTTTAGAAAACTAAAGAAATAATTTTGCTGTTTGATTTTCTAAACAATTTTTTTTTATGAAAAATGTTGGAGGTTCTAGTTGCAAATGTTTTGCACAGTACTGTATGTCCAGGACATTTGACATACATTGTATATCCCGACATTTTTATTTATCTACATAATCTGATGTTTTTTTGACGTGTGGTTTTCAAGAAGAAATAAAACGTATGTTATTAAATGTTTTTGGCCAAGAGTTAAGCTTTTTTAAAAAGATAAGGGTTTGCCATTATGTTTCCAAAATCATTTCGGGCAAGTGACCGCATCGGCTTGCTCGAATAAATTTCAGCCGATAGCCAAAATGTTGGACTAGTTTTAGCAGAAATTGGGGCCGTATGTCAGCAATAACGAACCCAATATTCTCTTCTAAGTCGTCAATCGTCTCGGCAATCTACTTTACAAAACTACAAAAATAGTCCAGCGGTTTTAAATCGCATGCCATAGGCATGTGTCCGTTTCCATCTTGGACAGCCACTTCAACCTAACCATAGGCTCACGAAGCCAGATAATCCAATAGTTTACTTCAATAAATTGATTATTTCGTTGACTGTATTGATTTGCAAACTTACTTACTTACTTACTTAAGGTGGCGTTACAGTCCTCTGTGAACTAGGGCGTCACCTAACAAACTTCTCAATTTAGCTCGGTCCCTAGCTAGATGTCTCCAATTTCGCACTCCAAATTCGGCGAGGTCACTTTCCACTTGTGCTTGGCACCTGATCCGCCGTCTTCCTCTACTGCGCTGATTTGCAAACGTGGTTTCAAAATAAGTCTTTTTCATTATGAAATCACAAACAAAATCAAGTGACAGCTGTCAAAAAGACCAACTCTGAAAAAAGTATTGCCAGATTGAAAATCACACGTGTATAAAAATACCTTTTATAAATAAACATTTTTGAAAAATACTTTTTAGTCATTTCTGAAATGTCCATTTTGTACAAATTTAAATCAGAACACGATGTACATATGTGGATGCTACTTAACCAAATTAGGTAACATGCACACGGAAACGTGTCGGTCGTTTGTCGACAACACCAATTACATGGAGTAGTATAGTTCTTCCTACTTTTGTTTCCATAGAATTTTTTAACTATGGTACAGGTAGAGAGGTACACGCTTAAGCTAGTATCACAATTATTTTATTTCTATAACTGCCACAAAGAGAAAAACTTGGTAATACACAATTTTTACCTCGTTCGTTCACCTGTTGCACGCAAAGGCAAACCTTTATTAGTTGCAAGAACATGAATTGCATGGGAGAAAAGTATCAAATTACTTCACCATCCTCATCATCAGATCAGCAATAAACAACAACAACAACAACGGTAACAATAAAACAAAACCAAAAAAAAAGAATAAGTAATAAAGAAAAAGAAAAACCAAAATAATTACGTCATAATTTCCATGCAACTGTTTTCCATGTCTTGCTCTTTTTATTTTTATCCATACCACTCATATGATTGTGGCAGATGAAATAAATTGTTACTCTGCCCTGCCATGGAGTCTTCTAGAAAATTAAGACACATCCTAGGCCGAGATATTAACTGCGGGTTAAGTTTTTCCTTTCTTTCTTCTTTTATAAAATTTATTTTATGATCTAACATAACCCATTCATAAAAAAAAATCATGTTACCTTCTTAATTGCGAGCATGCAATGAAAAAGAGAACGTCTTTTTTATTTTTGTTTCTTTTGGTATCAGAAGCTAGTTGAAGAAGTTGAAGATTCTGAGAATTGATCACAAGTCTGGTTTAGATTTATAATATAGTCTAGGAAGCAGTGTTGGGAAGAAATGATTACAGAAAAATTCAATTACAATTACTTGTAATTGAAAAATGTTAATTACTTGCAATTTAATTAAATAATTGTAAATGAAAACAAAAGTAATTATCAAAGAAACAGTAACGATTACTTTTTCCATTTATTGATTACACATAAATTTAATTAAATTTTATTTTCGCTAATAACATTTTACGCGATATTACAAAATAATTACCTGAAATGTAAAGCAAGTAATAAGTCCCTTTTTTTGATTAAAATTACAAGTATTTGAAATTATACAGGGTTATCCATTTTGCGGTTTTAAAAGTAAACGTAAATAAAACAAATATAAAATATTTCTTTTCATGATATTTCTTTTTTATTATAAAGTTGTTGACATTATGTGTAAAAAATTATATCATTTATATGACCACTACGAAAATTGTTACAAGCATCGATTCTTATAAGCTAATATTCGACCACTTTTTGACACATATTGGGAGGTATCTCAACCATAATTTGACGAATGTTGGTTTTTAAGTGCTTAAGAGTTTAAGGTTTATCTGCATAAACACGGTATTTCACGTAGCCTCACAAAAAAAAGTCCAGCAGTGTCAAATCGCATGATCTTGGTGGCGAGCTGATATCCCCCCAACGACGAGAAATTACGCGGCCAGGAAATGTCTCTTGCAATAAAGCCATATTCGCTTGAGTTGTGTTCTCCAAGTCGCATTCTTCGCAATAGCAGGCAAAAAAGTCGGTTATCATATGACCATAACGCTCCGAATTGACGATGACCGTGCGTCGTTTTATCGTCGTTTTCGAAGAAATAAGATCCAATCACACATCCGGAAGAAATAGCGTACCAAACGGTGATTTTTTGTGGATGTAATGGCCTCTCTTCGTAGTGCCTGTAGCGTGATGGTTAGTGCGTTGGACTGTCATGCAAGGGGTCTTGGGTTCAATCCCTGCCTGTGCCACCTTAATTTAAAAAAAAAAAAATCACGGGTACTGCCTCTTGCGAGGAATTGACAAATCCTCCAAGAGTAATTCTTGTCATGAAAAAGTGCTTTCTCAAAATTAGCCGTTCGGATTCGGCATATAAACTGTAGGTCCCTTCCATCTCTGACAACAGTACTCGCACACAGGAATGGTTGAGAGTTGTAAGTCACTAGGCCCTGGTTCTTCATGGACTGTTGCGCCACCTATTTTATTTATTTTTTTTAATGGCCTCTCTAATTACTTGAGAATTCTCAGAACCCCAAATATGAAAATTTTGTTTATTAACGTAACCACCGAGTGAGAAATGTGCTTCTTCGCTGAAGAAAATTTTTGTTCGAAAAATCGCCGTCCAATGCCTGTTGTTCAAGCACCCATTCGATGTATCTACGACCGACGTTGTGAATGGTCAGCTGGCTTCAGTTGTTGCGTAAATTGGACTTTATATGGATGTAGGTGTAGATATAAATGCAAAATACACCATAATGTTCCGTAAGACAGTCTTAATTCCTGAGAACGAAGAGGGATCGACACATTCCGGTCTTCGGCAACATTTTCACTTACAGCAGCGATATTTTCAGTGGTACGAGCGGAACGATGATGATGATTTGATGACAAATCACCATTATAAAAGAGAATTAAAAATCTCGAAATTAACTATTGTTCACGTAAATTTTTGTCTCCTTTCGTTAATTAATGGCGGTATAAATTTTTCCCAAAATGAATTAAATAAAACACCTTATTCGATCGTAATTTTTGAGAATCATTAACGTTTTGAATTTTGAATGAAGTAAAATATTCCGAGGGAAATGGGAAAATTATGTTCCAAATAAATCGCTGAAAACGTTCATTTTTATAATTTTAAACAGTTGACTACTTCGGTTTTATAAAGACTTTGAAGTTGATATGCGCTAATATCGACATTATTCCAATTTAAATACACAAAACACAAGTTTCGTTTTAAAAATGCTCACTACTACTACAACTAATTGACATCGCCAAGACGGCTGTTAACACGATTTGAGAATTTAACGTAGCCGACGGAATGAAAAACTGGATTGTCAGAGAAAATGATTTTTTGTTATCTAATTCAAATTGCAGCAAAGGATGGTAGTGCGCCTTCAATTGCTGAGACAATTGATTCCATCCATGATTTTTGTGCGGAATTTCCCTCAGGATCGTGCGTGATATACTGAGTTGTGGAGATCGCTGGTGAGTTCTTGAATTAATTCTCACAGTCTCGGTTACATTCTCGTCTGGGACCAAGATTGTTGTTCACAAGCATATAAGTCTTAGGAAATTTTTTGCAATAAATTATGTACAGCAGTTGCAGATGCTTCATTTTGGTCATAACTTTACTTCTCAAAAAACACGCTGTTTGGGTTTAACAGTACATACTTATAAAACATCAGCTAAGGTTACACTCCCTAAGTTTTGTCTTTTTGTCCTTTGTTGTTATATTCGACCAGCCCAACAAATTAAAGCTTACCAAGCTGCTGTTAATGCCATCTATTATCTGCTTGAACAAGTGCAACCTATCAATTGGTCCACCTCAAATGATCAAACATCCTTCTTTCCAACTAACATCTCCTCTAAATCTGAATTGCTGCTCATTGATCGTCTGTCTGATTGTGGTCTTTTTTAACTAAATGGGGTAGCAAACTTCATGGGGAGACATCTTGATCTCATCTTCTCATCTGATTGCGATAACTGTGTTGTTTCCGCGAGCCCTCACCTTCTCTCAACCTTGGATCGCTATCATCCTCCACTTACTCTCTCCTTCCCCATCGAATTTGAAAACAATTTTATTGAAATGGAGAATTACTGCTATGATTTTCGTAGGGCTGATTTCTCCAAACCCAACAATCTTCTTAGCTCAGCCGAGCTAGTTAGCTAATTATTAAGTTCCCTCTACTCAACAGTAGAGTCCCTTAAAAATTAGTTTTATTTGATTCTCTCATACTGTATTGAAAAATCAGTTCCGTTCTCTCGTAAAAAAGATTTCACCTATTCTCCCCCTTGGTATAACAGAGAGCTCCGTAACCTTAGAAATACCCGTAACAAGCTTTGGAAGATTTTTTTACAGTCCAAATCTAATACCGACCACAACAACTATCTTCTCGCATATAATTCTTTCTGAATTAAAGGAATGTCTTTATAACCAATACCTTAACCAAATAGAAAATAACCTTCTTTCTGATGCAAGGACATTTTTCAAGTTTTAAAATGTCAAACGAAAATCTGATGGGTTTCGACCTTCAATGAGTTTCTCCAACTTAATCTCCTCAGATCCAACAACTTTAACAAATCTATTTGCTAAATACTTCAGCTCTCTCTTTCCCAAGGTGTGTTTCCTCATACAATGGAAAAAATCATTTATATTTCCGATTCATAAAGAACCAATAAAACTGAAATTAACAAATATAGACCTATTGCTAAACTTTCATGCATCCCAAAACTTTTGAAAGAGTTTATGATTCCGTTTGTTTTCATTGCAAGCCCTTATTCTCCCCGCTCAACATGGTTTTCTTAAAGAAAGATCCACTACGACTAACTTAATTGAATTTAAATTCAAAGTTTTGTCAGCCCTCGAGAATGGCAATGAAATTGATGTTGTATACACTGATCACAGCAAAGCCTTTGATAAAATATCTCATAAGATAATTTATCTCAAACTTAGAGCTCTAGGCTTTCCATCTATATTTATAAAATGGATAAGCTATAGAGTCCTTTTCCGTAACTCAGTCTCCAGTCCCATACATGCAATTTCAGGAGTCCCACAAGGTAGTCACCTTGGCCCGTTACTCTTCGTCTTATCTGTTATTGTTGTCTGTCTTAAATTAAAAAACTCAGATATCCTTATGTTTGCGGATGAAAAGATAATTTTTAAGATTATCTCAACTCCATCTGATTCCTTACTTTTACAAAATGGTCTTAATATGTTTTTTGTTTGATACATGCATAATTTCCTAAAGTTAAATGTAGGTAAATGTAAACAAATGACCTTTTCGCGCAAACAAATCCCATCTCATAGTGCATACTACTTCCTTAATGACGCCGCCCCGTCAACCTAGTCGATTCTATTAGAGATCTTGGTATTATGTGTGACAAACACTTGAATTTTCATTTCCATTTTGACTAAATCTGTATCTATACTATTATATAAAAGCGAAACCATTTTAAAGTTTGTGACGCACGATCTCAGAAAGTAGTCAACTGATTTATTTGAAATATATTTTATTATTTTCTATACTGTTATGAGAGTGTTTATGGCTTTAATTTTTTTTCATTAATTATTTGTCAAACTTAAATATTATTAATTTTACATTTGTTGTCCATTTTTTTTCATTAGTTGACTTATATAACCACTCATATCTTAAAACCTATACAATAATCGACAAAAATTAGCACTGCTTCATAAAGTCAGTATTGTTGCGCAAATTTTAAGCCTAAAATCACTTCTAAGTTAAACATTCAACCTGAGAAATAAATAAAAACAAATTATAAAATTATAAACTTTTTGAATTTATTTTATCCAGGAAATTAGATTCCATCACAATCGCGAGGTCGCTGCTTTGTTTCATTTCATTATCATATTATTATTATTATAATTCTATCGTCACATCGCTGAGCAGTGTGGACTCTTTTTTTTAAGTTACTATGGACATTTAGTCAACTACAGTGCCGTGCACATGAAATGCCGATTTATCTAAAGAAAAATAAGATCTTTTTTATTTTTCTGGTTCGATGAAGTGAATAGATTATAATTCTTCCAATTTAAAAATAAAAAAGTTCTATTATAATAGCTTGAGTTACCAATTTTGTATCACTTCCTCGAACAATAAAACTGAAATTAAGTTAAAATTTTCTTTACAAATAACTCGAAGAAGGTATTTACAATGACGTCGATAAAAAGAGCACACAAATGTGGGTAGGTTAAGTCAGTTGCACTGCACTAAACATGAGCAAATGAATAAAAAAATGTGTCTATGGATATTTTCACACGCATACCTATAGATGTATGAGACCATTAAAAACACAAATTTGTTTTTTTTACCCCTAATCTATACTATTATATAAAAGCGAAACCATATATACATATAAACTAAAATTAATATTATTGTAGAAAATATGCTCAGTCCCATTGAGAAATTTTTTCATAAATGCTAATACTTATATTCAAAAAATGTTCGTGGTTACAATTTGCGAAGCAACGCGAGCACGGGTCGGCTAGTTATTAATAAAGCTAATAGATCTTTCGGTTTTATTAAGAGAATCAAAAGAATTTTCCAACCCCTATGTAACTAAAGCGCTCTACATTTCCCTAGTCCGTCCTCATCTTGAATGTGTATGCCAAGTATGGTCTCCCTTTTATGAAAACCATTCACTTTGAATTGAAAATGTTCAAAGATATTTCGTTCGTTTTGCCTTACGTGGCCTCCCCTGGGATGATACATCCAACTTGCCTCCTTATGCCGATCGATTAAAACTGATAGGTTTGCAACCCTTATATAATAAGACGCAAAAACGCTGATATATTATTTGCTCACCGCACTAATTACGGGCACTTTGAACCAATAATGTCCAGAATTCTTCGTCACTGCAATGCTGCTATGCTATTCTTCGACTTACATTTCCAGATCCCATCTGAAAGATACCCTACTTTTTCCCCTTTTTGAGTCCGCATTCCTCGTCCCGTTTTAATTTTAAGTCCAATAAAATTAAAATTGTTATTTCTTGTACATTAAAGAGCTTTTTTGTGAATTAATGTTGAAAACTGATAACAAGAACAAAAAAAAAATGTTAAGTTAGTGTTAAGTTTTAAAAATTAATAAATAAATACGTATTCGATGTTTGTTCAATCATAAAGCGGCTTATTTCACACCGTGCAAGTATTATACTTACTTTCTGTCAAATTTTAAAGCAAAAACAGCTGTCAACGTCAAAATATCCTATGATGCACACACATGCTCAATTTTAACGAAACTTAACGAATCGCAGAAAATCTCCATTATAGCTTTTGAATAGTTTGTTAAAAATAATACACGTAGTTGCGCGTTCTACACGTTAGGAGGCAATATTATTATTAAGAACTAATAATGATAAAGATAAGTTACTAGAAGGAGTTACGTCTGAACGTTTTTTGATCCCATGACGTTGAATTGTTAGTGAAGCCTTAAATTCAAATGTGTAAGATAAGGCTTCCGTAGATTTTTCCGAGGAAAGGAAACCATTTAAACAACAGACCAGTCTTAAAGTACTATTCAAAAAATATATCAAACAAAAAATTGAAGCTGAACTTCATTAGAAGCAAACTAAACACTAAAATCCATACTCCAGCCCCCTACATAAAATTTTATAAAATTTCATATGGGGAAAGAATAAAATTTTGTTAACATTTTTATTTTTGCTAAAGATACATTAATTCTGCTTAAATTGTTCTTTTAATCGGGCTCTGTTTTAGTTTGCAGATTTCTTTCAATTTCCACCCCAATGACCAACTTTATTTTCTTTATTTTTGTTTCCATTGATACAATATTTTTTTTTATAAAATGAAAATGAAAATAAAATCTTCGTTAACGTAAGCTTTTTACTGTTTTAAATCAACAAAAATTGTTGAGCATTCTTAAAATCTTTTGCTAGACTGAACCACAAAAACATTTTTTCAAAGTTAAAAAAAGAAGATATAAAGCCAAAAATAGCTTAGCATGTTGCCGATGTTGTCCTTCCTTCTACCACCCTGTCAGTTACCATACCACCACTACTTCCATCCCCCTTCCCGATATTATCATCATCATCAATGTTGTGTTGAAAAGTACAACGAAAACAGAATGTTTCTCCCACATTCTACTCGTGTTTGTCATAGAATTATTCACCATCGCCCGGCATATAGCCATAGCCACCAACTTCCTTCCATTCCCATTCACAGGTTCGTTCGACTCTTCTTCTCGTCGCGAGCGCCGCCTTGGATTCTTGTATTCACTCTCCTCTGCCGAAGAGATCTATATCATCTCAATGAATATTTTCCTGATGCTCGTCCTCGTCGTCGTCGTCGTCCTCGCCCTGCTCTTCTGATGGTGATGTTAGGTACATAACACTATTTTTAGAATGAATTTCGAAAATATTTCATTCTAATCCATCACAGGCACGTTTGAATTCCACACTTATCCCCACACTTCGAAGTTTTTGCGTCGTCATCGCGAGCTACACAAAATGGCAGACCTAGACCTATCTACATATAGTAAATGTTGGTACTATTCCCGGCCTCTATAATCTGTTGCGTCCTCTCCTGATGCATTCCATGGATACCTTTTATCTCAAGTTCGTTGGCTATGGTCAATAGATCAAACGATTTCATGCACCGTTGTTGATGAATACAAAAATCTAGGTCTATCTATCTTTATAAATTTTGTCGTCGGCGGCCGGCGTTGTCGGCGTTGTCGATCTAGTTGTCAGCCATAGTGACGACAATACAACGACAAATAAAAAGACAACAACGCCCTCTATAAAAAGACAACAAACCACGACACACGGTCCACAAACCACCACCACGAGTTGCATATAAATCACTCAACTGCAAGTATGTGCTCTCGCCTTAAGAATATTATTGACATATGGTTGCATTGCAGAGGTGGCGGTTTTTGTTTTGTTTTGTATTTCCTTCCACTTCCATACTCTCGGTTATAACGGTTTTATTACTTTCTTGCAGTTCAACAATTTATTTTGTAATTTATTGTAAATTCCATTGATTAGCAATGCGGTATTTTTAAAAGCAAAATGTTCATGTGATGAAGTCATTCAGTAAAATTTGTTTCCCGTCGTCTGTACAAAAGAATTTCTTGAATATAGTAGTTAGAAGAATGCTTCCTAAAATATCAAATTTATGACACTGACGTATGAGTATGTTGATATAAGTTCCGTCCTTATTTAATACTTATTATTTTGTATTATTTAAAAATATTTGTCGGTTAAGCAGTTCATTTAAGGGTCTTTCACATGAGACACAGATTTGTGAATTGCAAATGAGCGGGAATTTTGACATTTCTTTCTTGCCAGCTACAAATTATCATACAAAATACATATCGAAGAGTTCTATCATGACAATAGGTTTGAGGACTGCAAGTTGTACAGAAAATTTCAATATTATATATATTTCCTTTTTTTATTTGAAAAGGTAGCTTACGATGAAATGTCAAAAAGTTGTCCATGTGTCAAAATCCATACAGTTATTTTAAATTTGTGGAAATATTTGGAATAGTGTATTCGCAGATTTATGAAACGCGTTCATTTGTTGTGAATTTCGAATTTACATTTGACAGTTCAAGGATTATAAAAGTTACTGGCAGCATAGTTGTTCAAAATAATCAGGACAATATTTTCTAGTGTAAACTGGTAAAAACAAAAAAAGCAATGTCACTGTTGTGCTTATTCTCAAAAGAGACAGCTCTTATACATTTGTCAGATTTTAAAAAATTGTATTAATTTGACAGTTAACGATTGAGTCGAAAACAAAAATCAAATAGATCATATTTTTTTTTTATTCAGACTGCTTCTCAAAACTTGGTATAAAATTTTAATTTTCTAAGAAAATCATTTAATTGGCTGCATCCAGCCAATGACTCCATCTCAATTTGAAAAAAAAGGTCGGTGTAGATCAACTTCACTTCAACCATGGTTCAGCTATTCCTTCCTTACTTATTGATTTACTGTCATCTTATTTAAATTAGTTGTTGTTGTTGTTGTTTTTTTTTTATACTAAAAAATAAAGTTAAATTTTATTTTTGACAGATGTCATTTTGATTGGTGGTTTTGGAGAGTTTGCCAAAAGCGTGTTCTACTTTGAAATTTATATGTATCAAATATGACGGTGTATCTAAGTTTCTAATAAACACAAAGGGTGTTTTTTTATCTTCATATTAAAAAGAAAAAAAATAGTTTCGAGTATTCGTTTCTCTTGCAAGTCTTACCACTTCACAATTTCAAAAACAAGTAGCCATAACACTCGCTGCAATTATTTTCAGGTGCACTTTTACATTTTCACTTTTACTATGATTTCTAAGCGCAGACGTTAAAATTCGAGAAATACTTAATGAATGAAATTGCGTAGTGTAAGGTGTGCTTAAAGGTTAGCTATAGGAAAAGGCATTAACACATTTAGTTTGCGTGTTTCTTCTTTCCTGCTTTGAAGTCTCCATCACAATTACAATAAACAATATTATTAGACAGTAAACACTCAAAAAAACATTATGGCATAGAGGAAAGGGAAGCTAATTTATATCTAATGTTATTCAATATTGTTTCGATTCGGTTCTGTTGTTGAATAATAACATATGCTATGTGTACGTACATCGCACCTATATAAGAGTACAATAATTATTCGATAGATATTGAATGAATTGAATTGAAGACGACTAGAAGCGGACGCGGCAGGCGGCCAACAACGTGCACCGGAAAGTATGGTCATCATTAAATGATATTACGTATATTGTATGTCTACTACCTACTGGAAAGTGATTACTTTTTAGCTATAGAGCTAATTGTAATTGAATAAGAAGATGGTGTCTGTGATTTGAATAATGATTTTTTTTTTTTTTTTAATATTCAATTTGTGGTGATGGTGATAACAGGAAATGAGGTTGAATAAAAATTTAAATTTTTGGCGAGTGTTCTAGGGTTTTTATTGTGTTTTATGCAAAATAGGATTAATTTTATTGATGTCTCTCCATTTACTACAAAACTTCTTGTCCTTATTGTATCATTATCTCTTTTTTTTTCGTCTATTTAAATTGACAGCTGTCACCTACTCCTAGTACACAAATCACGACGTGTCCAAATTAAAGAAACAATAACTTTGCCTAAAAATGTCGACAAAAAATCAATCTTAAATCTAGTTCTTGTAAAAAGTGTTTAAACTTTCAATAGAATTCAGGACGAACTTGAAAAATGTGGATAACTTTTTTTTCAAAGGTCACGTGGCCAGTAGAAATGGAAATTACAAACAAAATTCTTTGAGATTAGCGCTTGCATAGTGCGATGGTTTTTTTTTTAACAAGCGCTGATAAATCGGTAAAAACCTTTCAAGTGAACATCGCTAGATCCATTCCATTAAGTTGAAAAATTACCGATTCTTAATTTTTAACTGATCCTAAACTGTCAGCTGTTATATCTTTTTTAGGATTGTCAAACTCGCAACAATTTGGTACTTCAAAAAAATGTATGGTCAAAAAAAACAACCTCTACTTAAAAAAAGTTATTCGGCCTAAAACTGATATTGATACAATATTGTTGGATTTAAATTTGAATATGTATTTGCTTAAAATGAGTGGAATAGAATTATGGTTTAGCGATAGTGACACCGACATTGGAGGACCTTCGCCATTAAGCTCCAGGGCGAACATTTCCCACCTTTGCCGAGCCTGGGATTTCACATAGATACCCTTGGCGATGTGTCGAGACTTGCCTTCATCTTCCGCACCAAAATTTCCAGTTGTTTTTTATTTGTTATTGATTTTGCCATGCAAATAACAAAAATTTCATTGTTTTTATTCTGAAAAATTAAAAAATTCTTTAAAAAAAACTTACATTTTGCTCGGAACTGCACAAGTTGAACCAGTTTCCACACAGATCGATCAGAAAATGGCGATCGACGACAATCGACTGAGTAATCGAAGCTTTTCGATTACAATCGACACTCGCAATATGAAATAATGTAATTGACAATCGAGAATCGAAAAAAGTCGATCATCGATCAGATAATCGACACTCGCAATCGGGGCCTGTGTTTAAGGTGTTATGCCAAGTCAAAATTGGATCCCAAATCTCGAATGCGACAGTTTATATTATTTTGGTATATTTGAAGGCCCCAAACAGCAAAGATACGACGCGACTTTACCGACGGTCCACCGGTTTGAATTCTTGCGTTAACTGAACTTCAATAGTCTAGAACAGCCATACTCAACCTTTTTTTTGAATGGGCCACATTGATAATTTTGTAACTGTACCCCGGGCCACAAGAATTTTTTTTTTATCGTAAATAATAATACTCATTTTAATGTGCATACATACATACATACATTATGTATTTATTTATTTATTGAAAATATTTTAGTGTGATTTTTGAAATTGAGAACCCATTTTAAAAACTTTATTTAGATCTGGCTTGTTGCTCCATTCCAACCTAATGACATCATCTAGGTGGGAGTCCGTAAGTTTGTTTCGGTAAATATTTTTTACATATTTCATTCTCGAAAACGAAGATTCGCAAACAAATGTAGATCCAAATAATGTCAGCAGAATCTGTGAACTTCTTTTGACGATTGCATATTTTTCGGGGACGATGCTCCAAAATTCTAAGTGTTCCCATTTTTCCCTTTTTTCCTTAAACAGAGCTTCAAGATTTGAATCGTTTTTAAAATCGATGAACTCATCAAAAAAATTTGCCTGATCTTGATTTAAAGCAGAAGCCAAAGCCACCCGTGAGATAGTCGTTGTTTCCAGATGCCATGGGTTTTCTACAAGCGTTAAGCATTTTTTTATTTTTCTGATATCATGAAACCTTTTTTAAAATTCAATATTGTTGAGTAGTTTTCTTCAGAGATGTCGATGAGGTTCTTTGTAGCTATTACCGTTGTTGGAAAATTTTGTAGCTGTTCACTTCTTATTTCTTCATGAAAAATATTAAGCTTTTCTTCAAACGCAAATATTTTACTTGCCATGTGCGAAATAATGTTATTTTATCCTTGTAAATTTCGATTGAGGCTATTTAGTTTTACTGTGATATCGCATAAAAATGCTAAAAGACACCACCATTGATCATCTTGTAACTCTGGGTAAACTTTTTTATTTTGTTGTAAGAAGAGGATTATTTCGTAGCGCAAGGAAAAAAACCTTTCCAAAACCCTTCCCCTACTAAGCCATCGCACAGACGTAGGTACATATGCAAAAGAACGTCACCATACTCACTTCCAAATTCTTCCAAAAGGCTTTTAAATTTTCTGTGGTTTGATTCTCTCGCTCGAATATAATTCACAATATCAATTACAATCTTCATCACAGCATCGATTTTTAAATTGTTTATCCGTGCAGCCAAGTTTTCTTGATGAATAATGCAATGAAATGTAATTAAATTTGTCAAATTATATTTTTGTTAAACAGCATTATAAATCCATTTTCAGATCCAGTCATAGTGGACAGCCATCTGTACATACACCCACGATTTTCTTAATATCAATATCATTCTGCTCTAGAAAATTTGAAATTTATCAAGATAATCTATTCCCCGGGTCTGACCTTTCATCGGAGAGAATTTGAAAAATTCTTCGAAGATTAAATTCTGTTCTGTGCAATATCTAACAAACACCGAGCATTGAGATGTTGCTGAAATATCAGTGCTGGAATCGAAAGCCAAGCTAAAAAACATACAGTTCCTTAAGTTTTCTATTAAATTGTCACTAATATATTTGGAAATGTGTTCAATACGTCTCACACATGTTGAATCAGACAGCTGTAGTTTTTTTATTTCAGACAAAATTTGTTTTTTGTTGCTAAATTTATCGAACAGTATATCGGCAGCACTTACGAAACATTCTTTGACAATTTCTGCATCGGTGAACGGTTTCATGTGCTTGCCAAGAGTATAGCAAATTTCGTAAGATGCCTTAGTTACCACAGAGTCTTGAGATAAAGCCACGGACATCACATTTTGTTGCTGTTGTAATGACCTCGTTGAAAAAGTCAATTTCTCACTTCTTAATTGTGTTCCAGGAGGATAAGTTTCGTTGAAAGATTTGTGTTTTGTATTAAAATGACGACCAATATTATACTTTTTTATAACTTTTTCACGGCATATTAAACAGGTAGCCGCGTTGTTTTTGCTTGGCACAACAAAACATTCTGTTTCCCATTCGTCTTGAAATGATCTATTTTCATCAGATATATTTCGTTTTAGTTTCGAAGAAATTCCTGCCATTATTCTTTAATTACAAAAATTTACTGCAACCGCACTAACTAAAATTCAAAATGTAAGTACATAATCATCAAAACGAGGTATGTCGGGAAATAGTTTCCTTGACTTATTATGCCTGGACTGCTGTGTTTATGAATTTTCCATTCAAAATTTGAATAAAATGATTCCAATTCAATTTCGCAATGGCAAGAAAAGTAAGGAATACTCAGCGACATCTGTTTTTCATTTAGTTGTGCAAACTTTTCCTGGCGTTGAAAGGAGTGACATCTAGAATATTTTTTGAAAACACACGATGTCCACTTTTCCGCTGATGTACGTTCTAGTGTTGCTTCCATTTTGAAAACTCAAAGGGATATATTTTTCTCAAGTTTTTCTTCAGTCACTCGATATTTTAAGAATTTATTAAACTACGCTGCGGGCCAACTTTTATAAGCTCGAGGGCCGCAAGCGGCCCGCGGGCCGCAGGTTGAGTATAGCTGGTCTGGAAGATAACGATGTAAAGTGGTTTGTGAAATGTCTAATTCGAAAGATCAACATTGTTGCTGGCGGAAAAAAAACTTCACGACGACCCAAAAGTACTTTAGTTTTGCGAAGGGTGACTGAAACATGTTTGTAGTAACTTTAAGCAATTTCAATGCGTTGTTAAAGCTCTAATTCGACAGAACATTGTTTGTAAAAATATCTGTAAAAGAACAAAAGGCATGAAACATTGCAGTGGTGTTTGAGAGATGTAAATCTTTCGCTTATATTTCTATCACCTATCATTTTCAAAGCTCTTTTTTGGATCCTTTCTAAAAGACCTAACCTTTTTCTTTGGGGCACCTGCCCAAATATGTGAGTTATATTCAAGTTTTGGACGAATGAAGGTTTTGTAAATTACAGCCAGATCAGAAGGGGTTCAAAATTTCTTGCACCGTCGGTCGGAGGAATCCTAAGCACCTAGCAGCGTTTTTGGCGATATCGAGTATGTGATCATTCCATAAGAGGTGATCTGTAATACACATACCGACTATTGAAAGTTGATTAGTTTTCTGAATGCAAGTGCCGCTCATGGATAGCGGCATCGGGGTTGGGTTACGCTTTAACGACAGGAGATAGCATTGAGCTTTTGAAGCATGAAATTCTACACGGTTTTTAATTTCCCATTGGACAATGCTGTCGAGATCAGAATTTAATGAGCTTATCATACGCTGCCGTAGAAGTTCCACATCCGAAGCACACGGATGTGAATCTAGAAACGAATATGAAAAGCTAAGGGTACTGTCGTCAGCGAAACAGTTTAATGGATTAGAAGTGGCTCACAAGAGATCGTTTATGAATATGAGGAAAAGAGTGGGAGACAAAACGGAACCCTGGGGGACACCAGCATTTATTTTATGAATTTCAGATCTAAAACCATCCAATACAACTTGTATTGAACGGTTCGAAAGGTAGTTCCTAATCCAAAGAAGCAGAGATTCATCAATACCAAAAGCACGCATTTTCGATAAGAAAGCTCTCAAACTCTATCAAATGCCTTTGAAATATCAAGTGCAATGATCTTACTTTCTCCAAAACGATGTAAAGATCACTGTTCGGTGAGAAAAACCATGAGATCACCAGTGGACCTATTGCTACGAAAGCCATACTGTCGGTCATTAAGAAGCTTCCGTTCTTCAAGATATTTCTTAAGTTGATAATTAATCAGCGTTTCCATGACCTGGAAAGAATGAACGTGAGTGCTATTGGACGATAGTTGGAGAGAGATGAGGATTCGTTTTTTAGGGACAGGCTGGACAAATGGTATTTTCCATCCGCTTGGAAAGAGACCTGTAAAGTAGGAAAGTTGAAAAAGTTCACCCAGTGGTTTTGAAGAACACCTCTTCAGAACAATAGCGGGAATACTATGCGGGCCAGCGGATTTGTGTATATCAAAGTCGTTCAGTACTCTTGCAACTGCACTAGTGCGAAAGAAAATTCGTCCCATAGAATCCTTTAAGCTCTCAAGAGCAGGAGGAGTCATGAGACTCTCCGGTAGCGTCGGAGCAAGCTGTGCTGCAAGCAAATTGACTTTATCTATCGAGCTTACATAGATAAGAGTGTCATTGTGAACTAGCGTTAAAACCGAAGATGACTTGGTGTTTCGTACGTTTTTTTTTTACAAATGACCAGAAATTTTTACTACCTTTGGAACATTGTAGTATTTTTTGCCTTAATTTCTCGTCATGCAAAAATTTGGTTCGGCGAAAATGACCTTTACAGGTCTTTCTAGCTTATTTGAACTTATTCCGGTTTTCCTCAGTGGGTTTGGCTTTATTAATCCGGAAACTTACATCTCTCATCCTAATAACCTCTTTGCAGCTCGAATCAAACCATGCGTTTTCCTTGGGTTTGATAGATTTTACCATTTTCGGAGTAAAATTTCTCATTCCACAAAGAATTAAATTTGTAACCATATCTGCGTTTTAATCCACGTCACTATCGAGGAAGCATAGTGACACCAGTTAAAGTTCCTGAAGAATTCATTGAGACCGTCCCAGTTGGTTTTCTCATATTGCCAAACGGTTCTCTTAGGAGTTTTTTCTTTAACTGGGTTTTTGTTTGACATGAGATGACATTTACATTGATACAAAAATTTGGAAATCCAATGGCAATAATCTTTTGGCACAATATTTTTGAGATCCTAAATGAACTTTCTAAAATTCTATATTGGCCTAACCCCTTTATCTTTTAACCTTTTCTTATTACCTATTCTTCTTAATTTTTTAAGCTTAAATAAGGTTTACAAGTGAAATTTTACCAAAGTTCTTTAAAGTTTGCTTTTATTAAGTTTGAAACAGAGAGGTCATTCAAATAAGACGCAATAAGTCGTTGCTTTAAATAACTTAGTTTCTATATTCTTGGATATGTTTCTTTCTTTTTTTTTTCTTCCAATAAGGGTCTTATGCCAGCTTGATTGTTAATCTTTTTCCCACACACAACAAGACCCTTTTATTGCGCTCCCCCCCACCAAAAAAAGCAGAATTCTTCTAAATCAACCTAATTGAAAACCGCACCTTTTCCAATCTCGCGAACAAATCAGTAAACATCTGGACATATTAATCTATAATCCCCTGCTAATATCCAAACCCATGGAGTAACCCTTCTTGCACAATGAATGATGGATGGGAAGAGTATCATTCATTCATTCATTCTTCAACTCATTCATCCCTTAGATTCAGCAACAAAAACCAAATGTGTTGGTTCGAGTTCCAACCATCTGCCCTGTTTCAAAAGAAGAATGAAACCGAAATTGAAATAAGGACAAACAAAAATATTGTTACAACTGCGCAACATTTTCATTCACAAAAACGTAAAACGACCATCATCATCCTTGGCGTAGTCATCGTCGTCTTGGTCGTCATCCTCATCGTCATAGTCATCGTCATCGTCATGAAGTAACAAACCTTTTTCCTTCCATCCATGGATAAAGGTATTTTATTATGTTGCATTGCGACATAGAGCTCAGTTAAGGCAGCAGCAGCTGAGTCCACACGGAAGCACCTTTTGTGTCCAAATTGAACAGAGAATGCTTTGCTGTGTTCTGTCGGTTCTGCGCGCCAAAGTTGGTTCTTTGCGCGCGTTGTTGTTCTCATTCGGTCTTGACTTGAGTTGGGTCTTTTTTGTCCTCCTTTTTTATGAATGAAAAAAGTTCCACCATCGATTCCATTCCCATTCATCTCGACACGAAAGAGAATTCCCTAAAGAACATTCAAGAATGATGGGGGAACATTTAGACACAGCTTGCGAGCTTGTTTGTTGGAATTCCTTTCTTCGCATGAACATATAAGTTAAGTAGGTACAAGCTACGTTGTGAGGGTTGGAATGAGGGCTCTTTCTTAGTCGATGAACATAACATATTCCCAATTTGAATAGATGAATCTTCGTCTCCCATGAAGCAAATAGCGTAACCTCTAAAGAAGGAAGGGTCCTCTGATGTCGTTTTTTCGTTTCTTCTTGATTTTGATGACCAAGTTCAATTATTTTTCAACGGCAATGAGCTTCGTATAATCGGTGTCATCAAAGAATTTCAAATCCGCACCCAAATCACCCCCTTCGCCTCAACTTCAGTCATGGTTCACAATCTGGAGATGAGATTCTATGGTATAGGGGGGAAAATGGTATGGGAATTTTTAGCTTTTCCGGGTAAGAAGAAAATTATGTGGCGCTCCACTTGGTCGATTTTTTACAATCTCGCTCGAGATGACGAAGAAGTATGTTGGTAGAAAACTTGGCGTGTTCTTGTGGTCATAGTTATTGGGTGTGTAATGTGCTTCTGCGAGCATATGGAAAAGTTCTTCTTTGCAGGGTGCATTGTTATGGTTATGCTTGAAGGAATTCCCATTCATTGTTTCGCACTAAAGAAGACGACACAAGATTGAAAAAATTATTATGTGTGCTTCCAACTAGAAGAAGAAATAGAAGAAACTAAGTTTCCACCATATTTGACTGATGAATGAAATAATTCTATTCTGTATAAGATTTTACCGCCACGTCTCGTCGGTCGTGGCTTCGCCCTGTTCTGTGTGCTGTAAGATAGAGAGATTTTCTTGAATGAATGGCAACATCCGGAATAAGTTAATACCTTCATAATAATGAATTGTCGGGGTAAAGGCCTTTTTTCATCAGAGACGCGGCGGCGAATAGGTGGCGTTGCATGTGGCACGTAGATGATTTAATTAGCCATTCTGAGAAGCAGGATTTTCATTAATTTATTTAAGACAAGAAAAATGAGAAACATCGTGAGAAGGTTCAGTGTCTGAATGCTCGGGTTGTTCGATTATAAGAATAAAAGCATCTTTCATCAACCATGACAGATGTATGGTATTTATTTGGTGGCAAATTGATTTGACACATGTAGGAATTTCAAATGTCATTTTATTTATCAAATTTTGACGAAAAACGCCTTTCTTTTGTTCATACCTGGAACCCATTTCACAGGAAGTATACCGAAACCCCAATTCCTTTTGAAGGAAGGTGGGCGTTCTATATGAGATTAGCTTAAATACAACGCTCTATACCTTACCTACTCCAAAAACGCCCACATCCTTGATCTCGCACCTAAAAAACGATAATAATTCAACTCGTTATGAATGTAAAGTTGTTGGTTTTTATTCACGTCCCTCTTGATAGGAAGGATGTTTTTTATTTCATATATATTATTCACCTTTTTAATATCACCTGCATTTGCACGCTTAAGTCAGACTGTTGTACGCCATCCATATAGCAGCCCAGCCAAACATACAAACATGTTAAATTCATCAAGAAAAAGAAGAAGAAGAAAAAAAGCAGTTGGCGTAAAGGTATATTATTTACAAGAAGTGGGCACTTACTTATACCATTCCACTTACAAAAGAGTGTGGTTTCCGTCTTCGAGAGTGAAGCTTTAAATATCCCAAATTAAGATTTTCTGCTTTTCAAAATTATAATATTCCTAACATCAAGAGAGGATTGAAATTTTGTTTATATTTTTGAGCGTGGGTATGTATGTCTATTTTTATTCAATCATTTTTAACTTTTCCTCACTTTACGTTTGGACTTAAATTGAATTCAAAAAAGGAATAAATTAATTTGGGATTTTTTATTTAGGTCCATTTGGGATTTTTTTTAATGTCATTCACATGTCACACCCCTTAAAATACATATACATAGGTTAGTTAAAAATTAGTGCATTTCCTTGTCACCTATTAGCGGAAATAGATTTAATAAATATTTAAAAACTGTATTTTATAATTCGTGACTTGTCTGAATATGGGATTCGCGGCGAATCGTTTTGCTAGCGAGTTTGCCATTTTTCAATTATTGCTTTCGCTTTCGCCTTCTTCGTTTTGAATTCGACCAATTAACGAATTCGAAGGCGAATTTGAAATGTCATAATGTTTGTTGGCGAGTTGAAATCCGACAGCTTTTTTTTGGCGGATTTACAGGCGAAAGAGTGTTTATTATTATTCACTGTTCGATTTCGTGGATTCTTTCTTGATTGTAATAATATAAAAATGTGATTTAGCTTTATTTTAATTTTCTTATAATTTATCTACAATCCACAATAAAATATAAAATTTTGAATAAATCACCGCAAATTTCACAAATTCAATCAAAACAAAACAAAATTTGTGAAAAGCTGTCAAATCACTGGAATATAGGAAGAAAAAGTCAAACCAAAAGTGTCAAATCACTGGCATATAGGAAGAACTATTTTCACTTCGCCGCGAATTCGTTATAAGTCGCGTTTTATTATCACCATGATCTGATCTGGATCTTGGATTTACATGCACTACAACAACAACACAAGATCCTGCTTTGTGTTTGGATCTCAATTTGAGATCCAAAATTTAATTCTTTTTTTCACACAATGAGGGCTTTATCATTGTAATTTCACATGTAAATGTTGGTATCATTGCAAAAAAATTAAATGAAACCTGTATTGCCATATAAACATTTCCATTTGACTGAAATAAAATATTTTTCAAATAGAAAGCGAAAAGCTTTATATTTATTTATTTTGTATATAATCCATGAAAAAATGAGTTATTTTAACAAAACTAGATATACATTGGTGAAATTAAAATAATTAAGTTCAAAAAAAGAACAAAATAAATCATTGAGCGAAATGATCTTATGGCAACACTGCTTCCATTTTGGGTATTTGTTTATGTTTTTTTTTTGCTTCAAAATGTCACTTTTGAAAGAACGAATTTGACACTGCTACCAAACTTTAAATAATAAAAAATATGATGATCCAATGCTGTTTTATTATCATGATCTGATCCGGATCAGATCACGATGATAATAAAACGCGGCTAATAAGGAAATACGACGTGAGTCGAATTTGAAAGGTCGAATTAAAAACGATCTGCCGCGAACCTCATAATCAGGCCCCTGAATTTAGAGTCTTGAGTCTGAAGAGATTTTTTTTTAACGCTGCAGGAGTTGAAAGTTTCGAAATCGTTCCCTGGAAGAAAAGTTTAGTTTTTTTAAGTTTAAAATCGATTTATTATTTTTAAACAAATTTGACAATTTGTTGTTTATTCCATCTTCTAACGAAATCCTTCGAAACGTTATTAAGTGAAGAATATGGTTTAATTAGTAAAATCCGACAAAATTAGGGTTTTTCTGTAGCACAATTTTTGAATGTCCTGAATTCGAATCACGTCTTAAAATGTTTCTATCACATCAGGTTCTTAAAATATGCCAATTTAATAATGCTAAAGACAACAAATAGCAGGGTTTTTAAGACTAAGTTAAAACTCAACATTTCCCTTGTGGGCAGTCCCCTGAAAAGCCAGACGAAAAAATGTTATTTCCTGATTTTTTTCTTACAAAAAAAAACTTTGGAGACATAAGATATGGCGATTTTTTGAGGCCGTTTAAGGAGATTGTCCCCTTAAAAATAAATTGCTTAATGAATTTGCAAAGTACACATCTTTGTCTTCTAGATAAAATTAAAACTCTGGAAATTCTTATAAGTTATTAGTCTTTTTAGTTTATTAGTTTTTTTTAGAAATGTTGAATTTAACTCAGGTAAGTTAATTTTTAGTTCTGCTTTCGAATAAACACTTCAATTTAATCTTTCTGCTCAAATTTTTAAAATTCCCGATTTTAACATTATTTTTATATTTTTGCAATGTGAGCGGATCGAAATGCTGTATTTTAAAATACTAAAAATAAATAATTTGGGTGGCGCACAGGGTTGGAACCTCAGTAACAATATTTCGGAGCAGATTTGCAGCAAAAGTGAAGTAAATCAAAAATTTCCGAAGTAGATTTGAAAATGAAAGAAAAACTCAAGTTTTCAAAAACTGTATTTTTAACAAAAATTTATTTAACGGAAATAAATAGGTATTTTTAACACTAAATTAAATAAGAAATTAGAGTTGAAAACAAAAAAACTATATTTTTAACAAAAATATTAATTTTTTTAAACAAAAAATGAATCACAAACGGGTTTAGACTTCAGAAACTAAAAACTATTCATAATACATACTATAAATATTTTTGGTTTTTATTGATTTTATTTTAGAATGTATTTGCCTTGGACAAATTTCAATTCTCTTATAAATTTAATCAATTCCAGCGGTGATTCAAAAATTTGTTTTCCATCTGCTATTAATGATCGTGAAAACATTAAATTTTCAACTGTATTGACATGCAAACGATTTTTTATTTTAGTTTTCAATAAATTTATTTCGGAAAACTTTCTCTCAGCTGCGGCGCTGCTGTGTGGTAAAACGGCTAGAGTTAACATATAGTCAGATAAGTTTTGGAACATAAGTTCTTCCATTTTATTAGTGGTTGTTTTTAATGAGTACCAATAAAGATAACTAAATCTTGCTGATCTATGTTGCTTATATTAAGTAAGAAAAATTACGATTCCGTTCAGAGACAGAGATTCAGAGGAGAGTTGTTTGGAGAATACACGGTGCTGTCATTTAATTTCATTTGGTTTGGCTTCACAATTTTTTAGTGTGGAAAAAAAGGAGCAGATCTGAAAAAAGCGGAGTGGCGAAGTAGATTTGTTTTCTCCCTCAAAACTGGAGTAGATTTGCTTCGATCGAAGTGAGGTTTGAACCCTGGTGGCGCAACAGTCCGTTTGAGAACTTGGGCCTAGTGACTTACAACTCTCAACCATTCCTGTGTGCGAGTACTGTTGTCAGGGATGGATGGATTTTAAAATACTGTATAGTCAAAATTCTGTATGATACTGTATGGTTGATATTCTGTATTTAAAAATACTATACATTTAAAATACTGTGTCTCAAAATGCTGTATTGTAAAAATACTGTATCTCATAATATTGTATCTCAAAATTCTTTATCTCAAAATGAACGAACACGTGGAAGTTTTAGCAAATTAATTAGTTTAGTTCATTGTTTATGTAAAAAAGTATTCTGTTTTCAAAATTCTTAATTTACAGCATTTTTAAATACAGAATTTTGAAATAAAGAATTTTGAGTTACAGTATTTTGAACATACATTTTATGTACATACAGTATTTAAAACACAGTATAATGAACCATACAGTATTTTGACCTCAAACATTTTGCAATATATGAGCCGTTCAGAGCACACATCGATTAACTCCATAAAACAAAAATTTGAGAAACGCGATGATGTAATATATTTTGTTTTTAAAAATTCCTGTGATGATATGAATTCAAATATGTAATGCAGAATGCATAATTGCAGATATAGCTTTCATCTAACGGTATATAAAATAAATAAAAAAGTAAACAATAGTCAGTGATGTTACAGTTTTTATGTGACTGGTGGAGTTAATCGATTTGGCAACTGAAAAAAAATAATAAGATTAAATTTATACTTTACATTTTTAAGTTTTTATTAAGAAAAAGTTAAATTTTATACATTTTAAGCACAGCTTTTAATTTTTAACTTCCCATAGGAAGTTATTGTAATGGGTCCGATTTGTCAAATTGAAATTTTTGACATTTCTCGACGTTTCAATGCCCCTAGAGTCAAAATGAAAGATTTTTAGAAAGATGTCTGTGCGTGCGTGTGTACGTACGTTCGTACGTCCGTATGTCCGTATGTCCGTATGTCCGTATGTCCGTATGTCCGTACGTCCATACGGACGGAACCAGAAGAGATATCGACTTTAAATAAATTTTGTTATACAGATAATAAGGCAGAAAGATGCAGAAAGGGCTCTCAAGAAAATTGCGTGGGTGGTTTTTTTACCATAGCAGTTTAAAAAAAAGGTGAAAATTTTGGTTAACCCTAAATATCCCATGAATAGACTATAGCTATAGACTTGAATTAAATTTTATATTATATATTGTAACGTGATACAAAACAAAAATATATTTTTGGGAAAAAATCCAATTAACGGTTTTTTTTTAAATCAAAAAAACTGAAAAAAAAAAATTAACAAAAGTTGCTAAAAATTGATTTTCGACTCAAAAATCTTTTCAAACATTTGAGATAATGGCTTCATACTAATTTTAACTTATTAGAAATATTGTTTTCAACATTCGATAAAATTTTTGGAAAAATTGAATCGACAGTTTTTTTTTTACAAAAAATAAAAACCTAAGAAAAACGCAATACTAAAACTTGGTAAAAATTTACTTTCGACTTAAATAGCTTTTCAAAAATTACAAATATTGGCTTCAAACTCATTTTATTTCACAGAAAATATTGTTTTCGATATTCAGTAATTTTTTAATAAAAATCCAACAATCCGTTTTTTCATAAAAAAATAGAATCTAGAGATAAACTTTTAAGCAAGCAAATCGACAGACGGGATGGGAAGTTATCAGTGTGGGTCGCATCCCAGCCTCTTTTTTTAATTAATTTATAGCAGCTTTATGTGTGGGGCATTATTCTTTGGGATGTTTCAGCAATATTATACATAATGTCTTCTTCATCAGCTGTAGGCGAGAATTTGTCATTTTGATTTGTTGGCAAATTATTATAGTAATCGTGTTTAACAGGAGTCTTGATTATAACGGTATAATAATTATTTCTTTAAGAATAACGTGAGAGTAATATTCAAAAGACTAAGAAGTACACAGTAACATTCAGAGTGCGAGATCACTTCTATACTAACTACCGTTTGTATTATGCTTCTCACTGTTGCATGATGAGTTTTGCAAATTCCCACTAAAATGATGAAAAAATCCCTCAAAACCAACTAAATTGAAAAATATTTCCCCCATAGTATTGTACAAAATTGCTCAAAAGTGAAGTTGAAGAAAAAAATTTCCCCAGACACACAAAAACCCACTAAAACTGGTGGAAAACCCCCAATGTGGCAACAGTGGTACTTCTTTTTGTTTACCAATGCGATTTTGTTACGAATATTATTGAGAGGGAAAGGACATCCTCGGCTGTTTGAAAACAAATAAGTGTCTATGCTCAGCTAGAACAGATACAGCGTTTCCAAAACGATTTACATTGGGGTATGGAGTTAATCGAAATGGCTTCTGAAATAAATTATTTATTATTCAACGGCCAAAAAAAATTGTCATTTAACGGTGCTAATCTTTATTATTCGGGAAAGTTATTATAAATATAAAAAGTTATGACTATACCAAGGTCTTTGACACTTAAATTTAATTTTTTTCAAAAAGTGGAGTTAATCGAAGTGTGCACTGAGCGGCTCATATGTATGTATTTCAAAAATTGTATGTTGAAGCCTTGTTTAGCATAAATAGTTCAGCGTTTTTGTAAAATTATAATGTGAGACAGGTGAAGTCTAACAACTCGTGAAGATTTTTTGAACATTTTATGCAATACTACAGTTATTTTAACAGAATATCGAAGAAAGGGATTAAAGATATGGAAAACCATCACGAATTTTATTGAAAAAAAAAACAACTTCAGGAATTTAGTTAGCTTCAAAAATCTTTTTATATTTTTAAAATAAAAAAAAAAAAATACATACCTCAAAAACCTAACATGGTAAAATAATTTTAGAGTCGGATTTGAATTTTGATCATCAAAACCCATCGAAAATTGCAATTTGATTGCCAGGAACAAAACCTTGTCGACCAGTGTAATCATTTAAAATTGAAATAAAATAAGACAAGTGCGTATACGCCCAAGTGTACCACTTTTGTATTATGCTAAAATTTTAATCAAATCTAAGCTTATACAAAAATACAACATGCACAAATATAAGAAATTAACAGATAAAGGGTGGGCCAAATACAAGTGCCTTTTTTAAAAAAATACAATACAATTAAATTTGTCTATGTGGCTTTTTTAGGAAAAGCAACAATTCGCATTGATTAAGGGATACAATTCTATCACTTGAATTTTCCAAAAACTTGTTGATAATTTGGGGTTTTAGCTCACAAATTTTGAAATGGCTTGAATCGTTTTTAGATTTTTGTCATAACATCGATCCTTTACAAACAAAAGTCCAAATGGTCAAATTGAAGCCAAAAAATGGCCAAATGACATCGCCAAAAAGGCAAAGAACAAGATTTTTGAATTGGGTGAACAAAAGATTGATTGTGGAGACATGGGCTGTCTTGCATGACGTACCATACTGCTTGAATCATAGATAGCCCATGCTGCATTTGACTTTAATTTGGTTAGGGACGATTTTGAAATTAAGACTGATTTTGAAAATAAGGTAATGTGACAAATAACACATCAAAAATCTTCATATTTATTGATCTCACATTTACAATAAATTGTTCGTCCAAGCAAACTATTGTCATTGTTATGTTTCAAAGAACTAAATTAACAAATTTGTATAGTATTTTCAAGTAACACTTTTCCTTATTATAAAAATATTAAATCACATTAAAAAACACAAATAATGACGTGATTCATCTTTTTTGTTACAAATAAGATATTCAACCAACACAACATATTCTAGTGAATCATTGTATTTTTTTTTTCATTTGAAACAATGTTTCGAAGTTTCGAGGAAGACACTGTAACACATTTTTTGATACCAATTTTAACAAACAACTTTGGGTTTTGCGCGAATAACACATAAATTCCCATCTTCTTTTTTTGTTCCGCCATTAGTGTTGTAAAACTTGCCCTTAAGTTTACTTTTTCTTCGTTTTTAACGACTTGAAGCTTAATCCAAAGCCGTTAAAAAACCATTAGTTGACTACAAAAGACAAATTCTATAAAAAAAAAATTATAACAAAAAAAATATTACCATATTGAGGGCATTTGTCATCGAAAGCCATAAAAATCCAGAACATTAAAAATAGTCAACTCATTTCCTTCTGTTTTTATATAGACGACGAAAAAATATTATATTTCATCTTTTCTTCCACAATCTCAGATTAAAAATCAAACAGTAGCAGCAATAAAATATCCAACACCTCCACTGCCGCCGCCGCGCCGATGCGATGATGGTATAAATCTCAAATCGCAAATGAATCAAATAAGCAATCTTGCATCATCCTTAATGAGCATTTTCTAATTCCGTAATCGGATATCAACTTTGAAAAAAAAAAAAACAAAATAGCAACCAAAAGTCGGTTTCAAAATATAAAATCACACTCTCAGCGCTAATCTGACTTCCTTCCGGACTCTGGTGGCTCTATTTTTTTTTTTTAATTTTTCATTTCTTAAGTCGAAGTGTCTTTTTAATTTATTATAAAATTCAACCCAATTCCCATGAGAAAATACACCAAAAACAAAACAACAATATACAAGAGCTTCTATAGTAGCACATTTTAATACGCCATACCCTATGTTGTCTACATTTATACATCGTCAACAAAATTTTGATTGTGAAAGAAAAGGAAACTGATTTCCATTCATGAAACTTTGTAGCAGAAAAAAAAAAAAATAAAATAAGAAAATGAACGAAGACTCAATGACATAAAAAGAAAATAATAAGTAAAATAAGTGAACTAAATAAAAATGAATAAAAGAGGAAACAAAAAGAAGAAATAAACCCGCAACCAGAAGCAGAACCTCTTAACTCGGATTTTATTTTTTGTTTGTTTCGTGCGCCCGCTCGTCATCATCGCATAACATCATTCACAATTCTTCACATCCATTCACAATGAGAGTTGTGTAATTTTTGTAGTGCTTCCTCTATATAGTGACTTATTCGATGTAGTCGAGTCGTTGCGTCGCGTCTCGTCGACAACAACGTAACGACTTACAACGACGACGGAGGACGGGTAATAATATGTCGTGTCGTTTGTCTTTGGGATTTTCATTCATAAAAATTTTAGATTAGTTTTGTTGGGGGATCACTCACTATTAAACATTAAACAGGCCTCATATATACGCCAGCGATGTTATACTTTACGTTTTTGGTGTTTGATTTTAGTATGTAGTTCAGAAAATATTTTATTTCTGATATCAAATAAAAGAAAATTGATCCTTAATAGTTTAGTAACTATATACATCAGTCCATGCGTTTAGTCAGGTAGTTCTGATTTTTTAGTTAATTGTTTATAATGTTGGCCTAATAAATAATTCAAGTTTCCGACTTCAAGGTCTAAACGTCTCTATATACCCAATACTTTTCAAAATGTATCGAAAAACTCGATTATTTAGAAGACCAACGCCTCTTTCTGGTAGTGTAGATGGAATTGTTTCCAATTTTCTTAAAAACTAAAATATGTTTTTAGATTCGGCTTTTTGGTGTTTAATCAATAATTGACAAGGAAATTGATTATTGAAAAAAAAAAAAAAATTGCTCAATAGCATACATGTTCTTCTTGAAATAATTTGTTTGTTGTTTTTAAGTTTAAAATTTAAAATTACTTGTTTCCGATACTATGGACAAAAGCAGCATTTAAAAAAAAAAAGATACTATACAAGAATGGGTTTCTGGCTTAGCGAAAAGTTTTATCACAAGAAAGTAAGTGTTGTCGTTGTTTTCCAATCTTTGATTTTGTGTGTCAACTCAATTTTCTGTTCGGCGCACATGGTCCAAAATATGGATTATTAATTAGGCCAATATCATAAACAAGTAATCAAAATATCAGAAATACAGGATTTAACACAAAGTCTTCTTTTATTCAAATGACAAAGTTAATGGACTATAAGCCATTAGGTGAATTTTGTTGCATATATTACAAAAGTTTGCAATTTGAAAAAATTTTGCGATACATTCGAGTCTACATTTTTAATCAGTTTTAGTGATGAGATTATACAGGGAATCTTTGACTTTCCTTCCATTGCAGACTTGAACGTTAGGAATAAAATCCATTCCACAGTAATCTAGTAATCTGCTAATTCATTCAACTTCTTGAACCAAAAAGTGTTTTTGTGAATAATATTCATCGCAATATATACTTTCAAAACTTTTGTTGGTGATAAAAATGATGTCTTATTTTATGACCAAATTAATGCACCTGCTTTCTAGCAACATGATCTTTTATTTTTCTTACTTTCAACTTCAATATAATAAGGCCACCAGCTTTTTTCCAATATCGTGATTTTAAAAACATAAATCCTATTGCTCTTGAAGAAAATGTTTGTATGGTTCAATAGGATAGAATTTTGTATATGTCATCAAAAACAAATAGAATTTCTTCAAATGAACATAAACAATCTTTTTAACTCACATGTTCCTCTTAAACAAAAATGTATAACACACCAATCATGACCTTGGTTAACGCCTGAAATTTCGTCGCTTATGTACCAACGAAATCAAGCTTACCTGCCCTGGAAACGATATAGGTTAAAAAGTTTTCATAAAACTTATCGGCTTTTAAGGGACCAAGTTGTTTGCAAGATACGAAATGGAAAAGCAAACGTCTTTAAAAATCGCCTCAATTTCAATATGAATGGTCGAAAACTCTGGAGCAATCTTCGTGACGTTGGTATTGGTAAGCAAAAAAAGTCTGAGTGTCATAACATCAATATTGATGAGCTGAATAAAGAATTTTTAGCATATCCGACTTCATCGTCACCAAATCCTTATGAATTACTAAACCAAGGAGTAAATCATTTTTCTAATTCTCAAATTTGAGTTTGCTGGAATTGATTGTTTTGATGTGGTTGAAAGTTTGATGTTGGTTAAATCTAATGCGGTCGGAGTTGATGATATACATCCTATTTTTGTTAAAGCCATACTTCCAATTATTTTAACTTACATTACATTTATGTTCAACTCTGTACTTACAATTGTCGTTATATCAAAGATTTGGAAGCAGGACAAAATTATTCCAGTTTCAAAAAATTCGAGTAGTAAGGATTTTCGTCCAATATCCATACTGCCTTTTCTCTCCAAGGTTTTTGAAAGAATTATACAAAGACAAATAAGTATTTTTCTTAACAGATCAAATATGCTTACACCTCTTCAATTTCGTTTTCGTTCACAACATACCTGTATTACAGCCCTTATAAATGTTACGGAAGATATAAGGCAAGCAGTTGATGACGATAAGGTAAGCTTTTTAGTTTTGCTGGATTTCTCAAAAGCCTTCGACACAATTAACCACTCGCCATTCCACCATTCGCAAGTTGCAAGCTTTAACTTCTCAAGTTCTGCAGCGTATCTATTGAAAATGAACTCTCGTCTTTTTTGCCAGTTTTCAAAAGGTGTTCCTCAAGGATCGATTTTGGGCCCAACTTTGTTCTCACTGTACATTAATGTATTGCGATCCATGCTTAACTACACACTTATACATAAGAACGTTGATGATGTCCAATTATATTTGAGTAGTCCACTTGGTCTTATTGAAAACTGTGTCCATAGTATTAATCAGGATCTTCGAAGCATCATTATTTGGTCCCAGCAAAATGGGTTGTTTTTAAATCCTACAAAGACTAAATGCTTAGTTATTTCTAAAACGCCGCTTGATCCTACTTATTTCCTCGCTTATTTCTTAATAACACTGCTATTGATTATGTCGAATCTGCCAAAAATATCGGAGTGATCCTTAACAGGGCCTTAACCTGGGAAAATCATAAAAATTCAATTGTTGGTAAAGTTTACGGAACCCTTCGCGTCCTTCAGGAATCCCAATACCTTACTCCTATAAGAACTCGAATCATGTTGGCCAAAAATTAAAAAAAAACTTACAGTCGCCTTTAATAGCACTACTCGTATATGATATATTTATGGTCTTAGAACTGTACTTTTCTTTAATGCAATTTTTAACATTAATAAAATTAATAAAATCAATGAAGAAAGAAAAATATTATTTACAATCTTTATCGATTATCAGTTAGCTACTCAGTTTTCCTTTTCCATTTCTAAATTCTTATTTTGAATTAATGTTTAATTATTTAAATTATTTAAAATATTATACTTATTCATTTTTGCTTTGTGAATTATTATGTTAGCTTTTATACCTTAAATGCACGTTAGCTGTCACCATAAATCGACAAAATAAACTAAACTAAACAAATTTGATAGGTTCATGGTTGAAATGCCAATTTTACATTGAACGTTATTTTAACACTGACATCTGTTATTCGCTTGAAATATCGACAGAGAGCTAAAGAAACAAAATAAATCGCTTTAAGTTTGAAAAACGTTTCAAGTGCGTACTGTTTGGCCCAAACAGTGCGTTTTTTGAAGAAAAGTTTTGACCCAAATGAATAAAGCCATGAAGCAGTATGCAAGTTTGTGCAAAAAGTTAGTTAGGTGCGTACAGATATAGCCCGATTGTGTGAGACTCAATTCATTTGCATCAAACACCTCATCGAACACAACAGCGCAATATTTCAAGAACTATCCTGAGGAAAATACTGCACAAGAAACTCGGATTATTTGCTGACAAGATTCGATTAATGACTCACGACCATCCGCTTCGTTATCACTTTACAGTTTGGGACTTCGAACAGGTTGAATTGGATAACAATTTTAGGCGAAAAATCCGATTTTCCCACAAAATGCAATTTCATCTCAACGGCTACGTTAACAAACAAAATCGCCGCATCTGGGACTCGGAAAACTAGCACATTATTGTTGAGAATCTAAATAATCCACAGATTGTGACATTTTGATGTGGATTCTTTGAAAATGAGACTTGGAACAACGTTTGGCCATGTTAGCAGCCTTTTTTCTATTAAATCTAAAGACATGAATTAGATTACATCTGGTTCATACAGGATGGCGCGCAATACCACACAGTCACACAATCGATATTTTGGGCACCAAATTTCCAAATCGTGTTATCTTGTTGATGTCAATAAGCAACCTCGGAATATGATCCATTCAGCCTTTTTTTTGTGAGGAACTGTGAAGCATCCGGAAACACAATAAACACTTAAAGCGGATATCATTCATCCGAAACCATTAACAAGGTCTTGGAGAATTGGAGGGAAAGCCGAGCCAGCCAATTGAACTACGCTCTAACCATAGCCACAAAAAAGTCTTGTCTTGAAAATGATTTTTCTAGAATTATTATTTCAGTGTTAGATTAAAGTTAAACTAGATTTCAGCGGCATAAATAATTAATTTTTTATTTCCCCATTCAATAACTGGACTTTATATTCTTTATGTAACCTCTGTCACCCTCGTATAACATCCCTGTTGTTGTCATGTAATTGAGTATAGTAAAATGCGTGATAGTCGTTCAGCGCTATTACAAGAGTACCTTATATCAATTAATTTTACAAGAAAACGGATGAAGTGGCCATGACGACGTTTTCATATTTTGTTTTTTTCTTCTGATTTCGAGTTTGTTGTCCGTTCCACCATTTAAAGCAAAGAAAACCAAGCCCCGTGTCCAGTCTTAAAGACTAGAGAAAAAAAAAAATAGATGTATTATCTTTGCATAACGAAGTGCGCACTTCCTTTTTGAGAATGAAGATATATCGACACGTGGTTTAGCTTATAATATTTTATATAATGTCTTCATAGCACAATAAAATAAAAAAAAAAACAGTAGAAAGACTCTTATTGTGAAACGCCCTTTCCTATTTACGAGTAAAACAAAATTGCGTCATTTACACACACAGAGTATATGGCGGATATATTCATAGAAAGAGGGCGCTGTATTCGACTCATTCATTCATAAATTCAAATATTATTCTTCTCTTTGGTGGTGACAAGTAATAAATTTCATCAATGATGAGAACGAAGGGGGATCTTAAAAAAAAGATGTGACAGTGAATAAACAGATATTTATGCGTTTCAATCAAGCTTAACCAAAAAATTTATATATTTTGTTTACAGTAGGTAAAACATATTTGTCTATAGTCCTCCGCACTTTTAATAAAATGAATGGCGCCTCTTATTTTAGATGACAACTTATATATGTATCTGTATTCCCCAAATGTAAACAAGAAAAAAATGCGATTTAGATTTTAGGCGAATCTAGACGACCGACAGAGAGTTATTTATCAATGAGTCTTTGAAGTAAACAAATGAAAATAACTTCGAAAAGAAAAAGTTGTCTCATGAAATTCTTATTTCTTTGCAAATCAAGGCTGTGATGCGATGACAATTAACTTCGTTATGTTTATGAATAGTGCTTTATGGGTTAGATATTCGTTAAATAATTCAATTTGTAAAATAACAGACCATTGTTTGGTTAGTTTAGAACTGAAAGGTCTAATACCACTAATAAGGAACAACCCCTTTCTAGTCAAAGAAATAATTAATTTTTGAACAATTAAATACAGACTTGCAGTTTGAGTTTTGGGACGAGGTCTATAGAGAACCCAATCCATCATTAGCTTATGACATATTCGTTAAAGTCTTGCAAATGCATTTAAAAAATTCAACTATAGCAAAGTCTGGGTCAAATAAAATTTATAAGCTCAAACGACTTAAGCCATGGTTAACGGAGAGTTTAATTATTAAAATAAACAAAAAGAATACAATGAGAAAAAAATTTAAACGATATCCTCATAACTAAAGACTTAAACGAAATTACATTATACTTAATCAGAAAGTTATTAAGGAGGTAAAATCGTCTCGCGAAAATTTGTACACTAAAAATTGAAATTAAATTTGAAAATTGCAGAGGCAATATCAAAGAAAAGTGGAAAATTGTTAACAATATCTTAAATAAGCAAATTAACAAAGAAGATATACTAGAAATTGAAGTGGAAAATCAAATACTTTCAAACCCTGTTGAAATTGCAAATGCATTCAATAATTTGTTTTTATCTATTGCAACTGAATCAAAACCATGCTCTCCGCAAAACAATTGTAGTTGTGATATGTTTTCAGATTTGGCTTGTGAGGGTTTTCAATGTAATAGTTTTTTTTTTGAACCTTTTTTGTCACATGAAGTTTTCAAATGTATAATTTCGCTTGATAACAAACACTCAAGGACCTCCGATGGTATAAACAATAATCTTTTAAAACAGATTGCTTTTTATATTGCTGATATTTTAGCTTACTTGTTTAACTAGAGTATTACTTGTGGTATTTTTCCAAAATCCTTAAAAGTTGCGGAAGTTATACCATTGTTTAAGAAAGGCAGCAAAAAATGTTTAAGGCAATATAGACCCATTTCCATACTTCCTACTTTCTCCAAGTAGGAAAAGCTTTTGAAGTTGTGAATGGGAACATTTTTAAATAAAACAGGTTCTCTAAATGATATTCAATTTGAATATCGTAAAGGTCGCTCAACAGAATATGCAATATTAAAATTATGCAGCGAAATATGCGAGGGTTTTAACAAAAAAAGTAATCTTGTTCTTCTTCGTTTCCGGCTGCTAGTAGCTCCTCCTGGAGCATAGGGCGGCAACCAGTTCCTTTTATCTCTCTCTATTCCTAGCACGTACCCGTGGCATGATGGTTAGTGCGTTGGACTGTCATGCCAGAGGTCTTGGGTTCGATCCCTGCCTATGCCATCTAAAGTTTGTTTCACGGGTAGTGCCTCTTGCGAGGAATTGACAAATCCTCCAAAAGTAATTCTTGTCATGAAAAGTGCTTTCTCAAATTGGCCGTTCGGATTCGGCTTAAAACTGTAGGTCCCCTCCATTCCTGACAACAGTACTCGCACACAGGAATGGTTGAAAGTTGTAAGTCACTAGGCCCTAGTTCTCAACGGACTGTTGCGCCACCCAATTTATTTATTTTTTATTCCTAGCACGATACCTCAGCTGAGACCACATCTCCAATTTTTGGGACTGAGCTTCCTTTTCCACTTTTGTTTGCCCAGTCCTGAGCAACAGTTCATCGTTAGATATGGTTTGTGGCCACCGGATGTTCAGGATGTAACGTAGACAGCGGTTGACAAAAGTTTGCAACCTTCTTGAGATGTCAGCAGAGCACTTCCACGTTTCGCAGGCATATAGCAGCACGGATTTTACGTTGGACTCAAACAACTTTAACTTGGTACAGAGCGCTATTTTCCTAGAGTTCCACACTTTAGAAAGCATTCCGAATGCACTACGGGCTTTATTTATTCTATTGGTGACATCCAGGTCCGTTCCACCATCGAGTGCCAAATAGCTTCCCAGATAGTTGAACTGGGTGACCTATTCTACTGCCACTTGTCTCACAATAACCTGTTGTTGTTGGTTTCGGCTGGTGTGCTCATTTTGTTGAAGAGAGTAGCACATTTGGCTGAGGTCTCCATTTCTGTTTGCCATTAAGCATATTTCGTCAGCATAGTCCAAATGGCTTAATGTTTCCTTCAGGCGCCATTGGATACCCAGTCTCTCGTGTTCACCCACCGTAGCAGTCATAACATCATCAATAGCAAGCAAGAAGAGAATTGGTGACAATACATCACCCTGTCTTACTCTCTGTCGCACTTCAAATGCGTCGGAAAGCTGTCCATTGTGCAAAACGAAACACCTTGCGTTGTTGTAAGACTCTTTTACTCCTTATGGCAACAATTTTATCAGGAATGCCTATAGCAACAAGCGATCTCGAGATAACATCACGACTAACGCGATCGAAGGCCTTTTCAAAATCGACGAACATGAGGTAAAGCGGCTATTGGTACTCCGAAGATTGTTCAAGAATAATTTGCAAGGTATTAATGTGGTCCACACCACACATGATCGACTATTGCGAAATCCCTCTTGATGCCTCTTGAGCGTAGACTCGATGTTAGATTTTATCCTCTCGAGAATGATGGTTGGCATTAACTTTGGAAATACGGACAGAATGGTGATTCTGCGCCAGTTATTGCAGTTCTTAAGATCACCTTTTTTTGGTAGCTTGACAATTACCCCGTCCTTCCATTCCCTGGGAAAGGTTTCGTTTTCCCAAACAGACTTAACAAGTGGCAAAAAGATACCGGCAGCCAAGTCGGGGTCTGCTTTGAGGAATTCGGCAGGTATGCCATCCAGCCCAGCTGCTTTGTTGTTCTTTAAAAGATGTATCGCGGTTCTTATTTCCGTGCATGTCGGGGGGTCAATATTAATGCTTCTGGTAGATCTACGTACGTCCGGAAATTGATGATTTGCATTAGCGTTTGCATTTGCATTCTGGTCATCGTTCACCAATGTACAGAAGTGCTCCTTCCATCTCCGCAATTGGTCTTCCATTGACACTAAAAGACTACCGTTCGTGTCACGAACAGGATGGTTGACAATATTTTGTTGGCCTACAAGATCTTTAGTGATTTTGTACAGCATCCTCGCGTTACCTCTTCTTGCAGCTTCCTCAAAAAAGTAATACCATAGCTTTATTTATTGACATGACCAAAGCGTTTGATATGGTCAATCATGATATTCTTTTGAACAAACTTTATAAAGCTAGTTTTAGAGGTGAAATCCATAGTTGGTTTGCTTCCTATTTCAGCCACAGGACTCAAAAAGTTAAACTTGGAAATGTCTTTCGCGAGGTCATGAATATTAGTATTGGTGTGCCGCAAGGTTCTGTATTGGGCCCGGTTTTAGTAGTAGTGTAACGGCTTTTGCTGGTGATCTGGCTTTTACTTACGAAATCAGTAACTTATTTGAATCATTAGTTAAACTACAAAAAGACTTGCAAGTTTTAAGACAATTGTTTTCAAAACATGAGCTATTAGTAAGCGAAAAAACAAGCTGCAATATTTTTTTTTTTTTTTTTTTACAACTTAAGGATAAATGGCAAATTTTTAGTTAAAGTTCCAGCCTCTAACAAAACCATCTAAACTTTTTAATAAACTGCCTCACAATATTCGAATTTTAAACGAACACAACCTCTCTTAGAAAAAAGTCAAAATATGGATCTTTGCAATGGATAGCTCAGAAATAAAAAATGTATTGATAAATGTAGTTTAATAAACTTTGTATTTTTTTTCAATATTCTTTATGTTTTTTTTAAATTTTTATAATTATATTCTTCTCTTATAAATAATATTATTTATTACATTTGGCATCTTAGTTTTAATAGCATTTGTTCCTGTTAATATTATTAATATAAAAATTATTCTTTAAATAAAAAAAAAAAAAAAAAAAAAGTGACCTCACATGTAATACATATTTAAGTTTCTTTTTTTTTAAAGAGTCACTCGTCACTGGCCTTAAATGGTTACCGAATGACTGTTTTTATTTTTTTTTTTTTTGCAATACATTTTAGAGTATGTCATTTAAAATTATTATTTTGTAAATTATTGTAAAAATGAAAAAGATAAATAAAAAATTACAAAAAAAAATATTGAGCCAATTAATGTAAAGAGTGTTTCTTAGACGTGTGATTTTCAAGAAGAAATAAAGCGCACTTAATTTAATGTTATAACCAAGAATGTAGGTTTATTCATAAGATAAGGATTTGCTATTATGTTTAAAAAATATTTTCGGCCAAGTGGCCACCGCGGCTGGCTCGCATAAATTCCAGCCCAGAGGCCCAAGTTTTTACCAATTTTTACAGCAATTGGGTCACTAATTTATCTCCATGTTGGATGCCACGACACGAGGTAATGCGATCACCAAAAGTTGCCTTTAATAGATTGATTGTAAGTGAGCTTCATCGCTGAACAAAATTTTTTCTGTGAAAATCGGGATCTTTTAGCTTCAATTCTTGCACTATTGGCATTTTGTAAGCTAGCGAACCAAGATTCAAATTGTTGCAAACGATAGCGGATGGACTCATTTGGGTCTTCTTTGATACTCTGCTTCACATCATTAAAAGCATCTTCACTCAAACCGAACTATTATTTGCACGACTAGCCAATGTTGTTCAAGAGTAAGTCTATTGAATCTGAAATAGAAAACCAAACTGAGCATAAAACAGGTTACAGCTGTCAAAAAGATCAACTCCGAAAAAAGTATTGCCAAATTTAAAGTCTGTGTGTCTTTAAAGACACAGCTTTTATTTTATTTAATAAGAAATACATCCTTTTTTTTTGAACTTAGAGAGTGCGCTCTTTAGATTTTAACTAGCCAGCTGCATTCCTCCTCTTTAACCGTAATACCCGCGCTTCTAGAAATGCACATCAGTTTACCCTTGAGCCCAACTTCGGCCGTAGTATGAAGTACAGAGATTCATTTTTTAGCCGTACTACGCGAATGTGGAATGCCTTGCCACGCTCTATCTTACCCTGTCATTGCAATGTTCATTAATTCAAAATCAATGTACACCGACACGCCACCTCCTATCCAACCCTTCCCTCTTTTCCTAATGCTCACACTGTGTCTTTGACATATTAAAGGTATAAAAAAACCTTTTAGTGTTCGCTAATTATAAAAAAAAAAAAACTAGAACCATATTTTTCTTATTCTGTCCAGTATATGGAAAGTGCTGAATTTTTAAAGAACGGCTGAAATTCTTGAATGTTTAAGAAATGATTTTGGGTTGTGCTTTATCTTGCCTTATAGACATTACTCGAGATTCAGATGATATATTAACGATATGCAAAGAACTTTTAAATTGTTGGTTATCTTCATCCAAAAAATGCTTTTTTCTCAATTCTGCACTGACTGTTTTCTAGACTTGAAGGCTTGGATAAATCATTTCATCTTTAGATATATTCAACTTGACACTCAATATCTATCGCATCTACCCATTCCATTTTCCATTTTGTTTAATTGATGTTTTGGCTGTTTCCTTTTTCCTATAGATGTCACAAGAATCTCGGTAGTTTCAGCTTTAATCCCCAGTACTAACTAGCTTACTGTTTGTATCAATACTTGCTCTTAAAGCATTTTGCCTTGGCTTGGGTTCGTTCAAAGAAAAAATATCAACCAATCTTGGTGACCAATTGACAATTTATGGACGCTAAAGAGTGGAGTGATTGTTTCCTTATTTCAAAATATTTGTTTTACACACAAAATGGGTTAGATAAATAGGGATGTATTTAACAGGAGCTACTGGAGCCGTAGGTCTTACATTTTTGAATATCAAAATTAAAAGGAAAAACAGAGTTGGATATAGCATTCCACATTCTTAATGTTCGGCTAAAAACATAATCTTCATTTGACAGTACCTTAGGAAATTAACTCAAGGGTAAACTAATGGACATTTCTCGAAGTGTGAGGATTACGTTAGAATGGATCCTTTTAGGCCGGGAACAAAATTGGCTATTTCGACAGAACTTTATTATTAAAAATCGACGAAGCCTTCATAGCATAAAATTCACTTTGTGGTCAATTTTTTTTTTCATCCATTGAATGCTTTTTCACTATTTCAATAATTTTTGTTCACTTCAATAGAAGTATATTGATTGTCTGTTTAGCGGGTTTAAATACATCCATTCATTTTTCCGTCACTTCTGGGGTATTTTCCGAACTTCTTCATTTCCATTGAATTGGATTTATCACTGATTTCTTCTTTACCGTGTTGATTAGAAAAAAAAACTCAATTTTTCAAGTTTTCTCATACCAAACGCTTTCCTTGTTAAATGCAAGCCATTCTAATTAATAGAACTTAGTTGAAGGTTTATCGGGAATCTCACTGATTTTATTTGATCATTCAAAACTGCTATGTTCCCAAATATTATTTAAAACTAAACATTCTCAAATAATCACGGACACGATTTCTTATAAAGCAAGAGAAAAGAAATTGATTTTATTGTTGTTCATTGACTTCTGTTCTATTTTTACAACTCTTCACGAACGTTCAGCCGTAAAAATGCCCTCATGCATTGCATGGCACATTACATACAATCAGTCCAATAATAATAATAATCACCATCATCTCATCAGCAGCGTATTTCCCACATCTCGAATTTACTACAGATACATATCCCTAAACATGAGTATATTACTTCAATTACCAATTAGTATCGCTCCAATAAAATTAAATATAAAAAAGAAGAAGAAGAAGAAGAAAAAAGAAACAAATTTGTTTCAATCTATTTACGATTTTCCAATTTCATCTTCGACATAAAAATGAATCAATGAATGAATGAAACTAAATAAATACCCATACCCATCACCATCAGCGCCATTGCCACCCCTTTCATGACGCATGGCACAACCCTCTTGATGTGTGTTGTGTGGCTCCCTCTACTTTCATATATGCCATCATAAAACTAATGAAGACCCACATCAGAATGAATAGCAGTATATATGTATAGGTAGGAATATGCGGTAGAAAGAGACACAACACAAAATCAATTAATGGTTATTGAACTCATCGTCGTCGTAGTCTTATAGTCATCTTTTACATCATCATACATTCTTGTCGTCTTGGACCGCCAACGCCATGTCAAGCTATATAGCCATCAACCATCACCATCATCACTGTACATATATGTATGTATAGCGAGCCACATGCTCTTTCTTCCGATGGAGATACGAATACTCCCTGGCTGCTGGTGGCACAGTGGCATCATCATCATCATCAATAGCATTTGCCGCCGCCGGCCATTGAAAAATGCCGCCATCTATAAACAAAAAATGAAAAAAGAAAGAATGTTATCAGAAAACAAAACTATATAAAGAGGAACTTGGCAAAAGAAGACGCAATACAAAACCAACTTCGACCAAAATAAAAAAAAGGAGAAGAAGCAATTTCCGCCTCCGGAAAGAAATAAATAAAACATTAACCCAATCAATTTGATAGTAAATTAAACCCAAGTGACAGCCGTACGCCATTGCTATCGCTAACCAAAGAAGATCTCCGAAATTACACTCTTCCTTTTTGCCACACTGATTCGACCATAAGAACCACTAACCATCGCCATATCATTGAAACATTACACCATCTCCATCACGATATGGTTATACTATTCCTATATACTACTTACTTAAAGAATCAACCAACCGCGCTTAGGAGTCTACAAGAGTATCCTATAGAAGAGCCTCAAATAATGAAACAATTAAGGCGCACAAAAGGGTCGTCACACTTTAAAAGGTCATCTAGTTTGGTTTCTGGTTGCAGGAAGCAACCAAACAAGCAAACAAGCAAGCAAGCAAGCAAAGAAGGAGGAAGACGACGACGACGATGAACATGGACATTTCTTAAAACCGTGATGGTTGGTGTATTCCTTTTGGAGAGTTTTTTTTTTGGTATTGCTTAGGAATCTAATAAATGTGGCAAGTTAAAAGAGTCGTAAAATAATTGAAAACCTTTTTACATCTTGATATAGCTCTTAGAAATGTTTATCTAAGGGTAAGAGTTAAAGGGCTTAAATATACAACCAAACTTTTCACTTTTTATTATTTTTTTTTTAAGATCTCAAGCTTAGAAAGCTTGAAGTAGAATCGGTCGGAGTACCGATTTGCATTTTTAAAATGTGTCATGACACTTAACCTTAATTTAAAGATTTTACATTATAATATTCAATCGTAAAAAACATAGTTAACAGTTTGGTAAGGTAATCGTGAAAATTTCAAAATCCTTTCAATGACAGTTGATGATCATTGGTAAATGACCAAACACTACATTTTATATAAATAAAAAATAAATAAATTAGATGACGCAACAGTCCATTAAGAAGTAGAGCCTAGTAACTTATAACTCTCAACTATTCCTGTGTGACAGCATTGTTTGCAGGGATAGAGGGGACCTACAGTTTTAAGCCGAATCCGAACGGCTAATTTTGAGAAAGCACTTTTCTTGACAAGAATTACTTTTGGAAGATTTGTCAATTCAGTACCCGTGAAAAGAACTTTAGATGGCATAGACCGTGATTGAACCAAAGACCTATGGCATGACAGTCGTACGCTCTAACCATCGTGCCACGGGTACTACATTTTATATAGATACCTATCGCAATAATTCTAGAGAAGCCAAAGGAAGAAACTTTTGACAAGATATACACTCTTGGGTGCCTTTCGATCCCTCCACGCAGCAGTGATAAAGTGGAACTTATCTTAAGACCACTGAAATGACATAAATCACCTCGTAACGTAACGTAAACTTGACACAAAAAAGTTTCTGACATCGTTAATCGAAGCAGAAAAGTGTCACGAATCTTTCAGAATACAAAATTTGACCCTTCCAGTTGGCACCTTACCACAGACGTATACAGTTAAAGATTCCAATGGCGCTAAATCATTCCACCAACCCGCGGAAAGAACCCCCGAATGATGTGATGAGCGGATCAAGGTAAAAGGTTAAGGCAGTACAGAAAAATGTGAAAAAGCGACTTGCGTGGAATGAAGACATTGCAACGCCTCACATCTATTGTTTTACAAAAGATCATAGCAAAGGGATCAATATTCACAGAAATAGGATAAAGGATACAGAATTAAAAAATGCTTTCTAAAGTTAAAGATGACGGAAGAATCAGCGAAACAATATAAAACGAAATCGAAGAATCAAAAAAAAAAAAAAAAATAGATAACTTTTGTAGAATGAAAAGAAAGTCAAGGTTTCACAATTTCAAAAAATCAGAATCAGAGAAATCCAAAGGCAATAGAACATTTAGAAAGAAAAGGAACGGAACTAAAAGTGAACGAAAAGTGAACGAAAAATCAGAGAAATGGGATAAAGATACCTTGAATAAAAAAATAAAGGGAGAGTTGAAACCACTCTGATAAAGATATAAATGCTCGCTAGCCATCTTGGTTTGCCTACAAGCTAAACCTGAAATCAGATTCATAAACTCATTAAAGTATGCGTGACGTTTCTCTATGCACGCGTGAAAACACGTCAATTTTTTTTCGTTGAAATTCACATCTATTCGTCCGCATTACAAATACAACAATGCAAACAAATGGGTTTTGGAGGGTGGGGTGATACGTACGAAGGATTTATATCTTCGTATACAGTGGTTTTGGTTAAAACCTCCAAAAACTTAAAGTTAATGAAGAATCAGAAGACAAAGAATGGTTTGTGGTTTCAAGACTAAAACGTAGAAGAACGTAACTTATCAAATATGTAGAAGCATAAAACTCTGCCATTTTGTTTTGATTTAGCCAGATATGTCGGAGATGCCTTGAAGCTTCCTAAATGTCAGTACTGATTATTTGTTCAACTGTCTGTTTTTGTTATCTTAACGTTTCACACTTTTGACATTTTCAAGTTTGACAGTTCGGTGGGAGTATGTTACAATTAGCGTACTCTCAATTGCTTCCAAGTGAAGTTTGCAAGTCAAACTTTTGGTAGACCATCTTAGTTTTCTTAGACCTCCCTTGGAAAACTACATGCCTCCCTCGATATTTAAAGATTTCTATTGGTATTTCAAGACCGCTCTTGTACTCTCCAAACCTCCTTTTATTAAAAAATAAATTAGATGGCGCAACAGTCCGTTGGGAACTAGGGCTTAATGACTTACAACTCTCAACCATTCCTGTGTGCGAGTACTGTTATCAGGGAGGGGACCTACAGTTCTAATCCGAATCCGAACGGCACTTTTCATGACAAGAATTACTCTTGGAGAATTTGTCAATTCCTCGCAAGAGACAGTACCCTTGAAAAAAAACTTTAGATGGTGGCACAGGCAGGGATTGAACTCAAGACCTTTAGCATGACAGTTCAACTCACTAATCATCATGCAAAGGGTACTACTAACCTCCTTTTATTTTCTTGATATTTTAAGTCATCCCTTAAATCTCAGACCTACCTTGATAAATGTGAAAGTGTTTGCAAAAACCAATTACATTCTCACATTTAATTTTCTCACAAAGAAGACTTATTAAAACAAATTTGAAAGCCTATTTCGATAATTGGAAACACTTAACACAAAATCATTAATTTCATGGCTTTAAAAATGGAGTTCACAAATTGTCTGTCATCCAAGAGGTTTGAATTTTTTCGCAGGTTTTGCCTCTCGGGAATAATTGTCAAAAAAACTCTTTTTAAATAATTCCTAATTTTGTAATTAATTGGCATAAAATTGAAGGTCCCCTCCATTTCTGCAGTAACATGTAATAATTGCGAGTTCTAAAAGACCCTAACCAAGTTCTATACCCGTTAATAAGATGATTTTTTTTTTATTAAATAGCAAACTTAATTATTTATAGGAAACAGTTCAATACCCCTTAATTTATTCGTCATCATCGTAAATAATTATTCTACAAGTAACCCTATTTTTCATTCATAAAAACAAACTTCCCCCAAAAAATAAAATCCAACAAAATTACACACACAGTGACCCCAATTCCCATTTCACTCATCGTCAAATGAAAACAAAAACAGAGAAAAATTGTTTCATTCATAGAGATTCCCATTCACCAATCCGTGATAAAGTATAAAATCAGTGAAGTGAATGTTGAATGTTTCCCACGGAATTTTCCTCAAAACTTTATTTCTACACCATCTCCATCTTGAAAATTAAAGAAATAGGTAGGTGGGTAGTAATAGAGTAGAAATAATAATAGTCTTTGCGATTATACGATTGAACGATGACGACGCAGACGATGACGACGACGAACGCGACGGTCGATGAGCGACGAGGGAACATCAATTTCCTCCTTCACTTTTTAGACTCGTTTTTACATGAAATTGTCTTCCTGTTGGTACCTACACATATATTTCCCAAACAATCATCAAATCCATCCATCGAGTTCTTTATGGTGCTTTTGGGGGGTAATATAGGTTTTTCTACTCACGGTGAAAATCTGTCTTCCATGAAATTTTATAAAACTCAGTAAGATGTGGATCTTTATGGTGTGCATGTGATGTGCACTTATTTGGCATTTGATTGACGATAAAATTGGTCGTCTGATCATCATCACCCTTTTTTTTTGTTTATTTTGTGTTAAGTCTCCTACGCACAGGCGCATTTGGGGTGTATTTAAGTTATATTTTCACGGTAATAATCACGTCAATATTGTTGGGAACATCCTAGATTTACTTTCCCACAAAGCTCACTCACCATGAATGAAGTTGTTTTCTGGGACAATTTATTTAAACATCATATGATACTCTTTCGCTTTCTTTCTTTGAGTTGTATTAAGCTGTAAGTTTAAAATGTCAAAATGAGTCTCCTTTAAAAGAGTTCAATCTCAAACAAAAATGTATGAGCACTATACTATGGGAAATTTTTGGCAATAGTACCTGTTGAACTCCGTTTTAACTACGTAAAAAAAGGAGCGAAAACGAAAATAATGTGTAATCGCCTTAAGGGCATTGTGTTTGCAACTTGCATTTTTCAATTCAACCACCACCAACTTCACTCCAAGACGTGATTCTTTCTTCATTCTTATTTTTCCATTCAAAAGCGTCACACATAGCTCTTACCCGGGATCCATTTTGTTTTGTTGAAAATTAATTAAATTGAGAATATATTTCAAGAAGTTTGAATAAAGTCGTCTTAAAATCAAAACATAATTATATCTTTTGACTACCGAAGCAAGAATAATATTGTGTAATGTTAAAAAAGTTACATTGTTAACAAGTTATGAAAAATAATACATTCTTCGTGCAGTCAAACATTTGGTCCTTCGAGCTGGATTTCCCATGTGTAGGGACAAGACAACAGACTAATGCTGGGCAGCGACAGAGGCCCGTGTAAGCATTTACGAGTCAGGGTTGCGGGTTCATGAGGGGCTGGATAAGTTCCTCCTCTAGAATGACAATGAGACATATTTGTGCACTGAAATATTAAGTACCTTTAAAAAGTAATTTAAACACCAAAATCGGTTTTAAGAATTTTTAAGGAAAACTAATAGTACGAGATACGTAGACAGAATATTTAACCTTATCTGTTATTTGATAATGAGAAATATTTTATTAAAGAATTTAATTGGAATAACAATTTGTGCTTGGGTTGCAGTTGGAAAGAAGATTAAATACTCTATGATGACACCAAGTTGAACTAAAACTGATAGAGGTAAAAAATTGATCCTTATTAAAGACTTAACATCTCAAATGCAGGTAAGCCCTATCCTATTCGACGTATATGCGATTTCATTTAAAACAAAAAATGCACAAGATCAATATTTTCTATGCTTACATTTACATTTAAAATACTGTGTCTCAAAATGCTGCATTGTCAAAATACTGTATCTCATAATACTGGGAGATTTGACAGATCAATTAGTTTGGTGCAATTGTTTATGCAATTGTTGATTATGATAGGAACGATTCATGTAAAAATGTGAGAGAGATACAAATAACTAAGAAGAATTAAATAAGAAAGAGAAAATAAGAAGATAACATTTATATTGTTTTTGTTTTTAATATTTCAAAGACATGAATTATCATAGGTACATATGTTATTGTTCAAGGAATTAGAACATTATGCTAATGAAACATTAGTATGATGTTTTCTTAAAAAAAGTATTCTGTTTTCAAAATTCTGTATTTCAAAATGCTGTAAATAAGGCTGTAAAAGTGCGCACTTTTTTACAGTGTCAAAACGATTTTTATTTTTTAGCCTTATTTACAGCATTTTGAAATACAGAATTTTGAGATGCTGTATTTTGATCACACAGTATTTTGTACATACAGTATTTTGAAATACATTATTTTGAGATACAGTATTTTAAATACAGTATTATCGATCCATACAGTATTTCGACCCCAACCCTTACCAAAGACTTAACACTTTAAATGCAGGGGTAACACTAGGTTGTGCTAAGTTCTGGTTAGGCAACTGTATGTTGTTCAAAATGGAATTAAATAACCTTTCCGTTTGAGACCAAAATTAGTCAAATAACATAGGTATATTTAGTCCGCAGTATAAATAGCTCGAGTAGAGCCAGGATACAAGGTGGCAAACCTAGTTTTTTTCATATACCCGATTTTTGTAAATTACAAATGAGGGTAATTGAACACAAAAATGCACTCTTATTTTGCAATATTAAGCACCTTAGAACCAGGTTATGCTATAGCTAGGCAACCTTAATTATTCCAATTCATATCTGATACAATATTGGTCATTATCAAATAACAAAAGAGGGTAGATATTCTTTTTATTTATCTAAGTAAGTAAACTAAGTTAACTATTTATATTCAAGGTTTTCCAATAAGAGATGTCATTTTGATATTAAGCAAAAAAATAAATATGCATTGATTAATTAAAGTTATGCCAATAACAATTTAAAAAACGTTATCAGCATAGTTGCCACTACAGTTGTAGCACCCTATGCTTTTCATTTTCGGCTGTATGTGTCCTCGATAATTTTACGAATCTTTTCTTTAAGGTTTTGAATCAAGTGGCCTCTAAGAAAAAAGTCTAAAGGTGTTAGATCACAAGGCCTTGCAGTCCAATTTTGTTCACCAATAATACGGTCTGGAAACTTTTCTTGAACAATTGCGATTGTTGCTATGCTTGTGTGGCACGTACCCCCATCTTCTAATTCTGCTCACACATGGCTTGGTACGGGCTATGGCAATCCGTTCACCGTAACCATTGCGAGCTTCATTTTCGAACAATCATTTTTGGATTTTCCGAGCCCCAAAAAGTGTCATGAAAATTATTTCAACAGGCTTGGCAATTCGTGTGTACACTGAACTTGCTGTAGACCAATTAAGGCATGAGTAGAAGGAAAGGTATTAAGCCTTATGAAATGTGTAATGTCATTTGTATAGAATTCCCAATTTCAAAGATCGATGAGAAATCAACAAACCTGGGTTTTTGGCAAAGCTACGGATTATAGCCAAAATATTTGCTGTTGTTTTTAAGCAATGCACATGGTATTGACATTTCACATCCCCAACCTTTTGCAACAGCTTAAATTTGTCCTCCAGTTTCATAATTTCAAACCTGGAAGGTGCTCCACGACGACCAATAATTGATTTAGTTTTGCGAACTCTGACTGCAAAATGTTAAACATTAAAATTTATATAATTTTGTTCAATTGTGTATAGTTTAATTTTTAGTAATGACGTACTTCTTATTTGTAACATGTGAAAAGGTGACAGATTTCAAAACCACGTAATTCAGAAATCACGTAAGTTAGGTCACCAAAGTTCGATCAGACATGACTAATTTATTGAAAGACAGGTACTGAAAAACGTACAGACGACGCGACGTCACTAAGTCCCATTCTGCGGGTGACTCAACAAGGGACGTGATTTCTGAAGTCGCATATCTAGATTTATTCGAGTCATCAAAATCCAAGTCAACGTTTAAATTTAGCTGAGATTGAATCTATCAGATTGTGAAACTAAATTAAAAATATCAACAACACTTTTGCATCACAAGCAAACCACGTGTCTCATACATTTCAATTTTTAACCAAAAAAACAACAGTTCCGAATAAACAAATTTTCTGAAAATAATTTCGAACTCATGAACTTATGGAATAAGTTAAGTATTAACTTTATTGAATGCCATATTACGATTTCATTAAAAAATAACAACCGCCATCATTTTATAGAAAATGGATTTCAAATAACATTTTTAATGTGGAGTTACGAGGTCTGCTTATCAGGGTTGGGAAAAAATTATTACAAACAAATTCAGTTGCAATTTCTCCAATAACTGAAATCTCCATTCTTTTTTTTTAAATTTCTAATAACATGTAATTGAAAAGCGTTGCAATTTTATAACAGAAATGTAAACAAATGATTACATTTCCAGTAATTATTACATAAAAATGTAATGAAACATTAATTTTAACTTCCCATAGGAAGTTATTGTAATTGGTCCGGTTTGTCGAATTGAAAATGTTGACAATTCTCGACGTTTCAAGGTCCCTAGAGTCGAAATCAAAGATTTTTAGAGAGATGTTTGTGCGTGCGTTTGTACGTACGTTCGAACGTCCGTACGTCTGTACCTTCGCGATGTTTTTTTCGTCGTCCATAGCTCAATAACCAGTAGAGATATCGACTTCAAATAAATGTTGTTATACAGATAATAATGCAGAAAAATGCAGAAAGGACTCTCAAAAAAATTGAGTTGGTGGTTTTTTTACCATAGCAATTTAAAAAAAAAAAGCAAATTTTGGTTAACCCAAAATATCTCGAACCAATAACGCTAGAGACTTGAATTAAATTTTATATTATATATTGTAACGTGGTACCAAGCAAATGTATTTTTGGAAAAAATTCCAATTAATGGTTTTTTTATAAATCAAAAAATATTGTCACCTCGAAAATTTTACGAAAAAAAAAAAATATTTTATGTCCAAAACAATTTTGTGCAACGAAAAATAATATTTTCATCATCTGGTAAAATTTTGTGAAAAATCGAATTCACAGTTTTTTTTACAAATAATTAAAAACCTAAAAAAAAATATAAAAGTTGGTAAAAACTGATTTTCGACTCAAATATCTTTTTAAAAATTTCAGATTATGGCTTCAAGCTAATCTTGTCTTATAAGAAATATTGTTTTCAACATTCGGAAAAAATTTAAGAAAAATCGAATTTACAGTTTTTTTTTAACAAAAAATAGAAACATAAAAAAAACTTTATTAAAAATTGGTAAAAATTGATGTTCGACTCAAATATCTTTTCAAAAATTTGCGATTATAACTTCAAACTAATTTTGTCTTAGAAGAAATATTGTTTTCAACATTCGGAAGAATTTTGAGAAAAATCGAATTGACAGTTTTTTTTTTCCAAAAAATAAAAACCTAAAAAAAAATATAAAAATTGGAAAAAATTGATTTTTGACTCAAATATCTTTTCAAAGCTCTGAGATATTGGCTTTAAACTAATTTTATCTTTTAAAAAATATTGTTGTCAACATTCAATAAAACTTTGAGAAAAATCGAATTGACAGTTTTTTTTACAAAAAATAAAAACCTAAAAAAAATTAATAAGGGTTGTTAAAAACTGATTTTCGACTCAAATATCTTTTCAAAAATTTGAGATTATGGCTTCAAACTAATTTTGTCTTAGAAGAAATGTTGTTTTCAACATTCGATAATAAAATTTTGAGAAAAATCGAATTGACAGTTTTTTTTACAAAAAATAAAAACCTAAAAAAAATTAATAAGGGTTGTTAAAAACTGATTTTCGACTCAAATATCTTTTCAAAAATTTGAGATTATGGCTTCAAACTAATTTTGTCTTAGAAGAAATGTTGTTTTCAACATTCGATAATAAAATTTTGAGAAAAATCGAATTGACAGTTTTTTTTTTACAATAAATAAAAACCTAAAAAAAAACAATACTAAAACTTGGTAAGAATTTACCTTCGACTCAAATAGCTTTTCGAAATTAAAAAATATTGTAAACTATTTTTATCTCACAAAAAATATTGTTTACGACATTCAGTAAATGTTTTATAAAAATGATATTCGGTTCTCGATGTCTCGTGAACAACAGAAGATATTGACTTTAAATTAATTTCATTCATCCAATTTGTTTATAAAAGAAATAAAAACTTTTCAGAAATGCTACTAAAATTGGTAAAAATTAGTTTTTGACTAAATATCTCGTTAACAAAACTAGATTTTGAAATCAAACTATGTATTTCATTATATGCAAAATATTGTTGGTAATTTTGAAATTTTTAAGAATAATTCAACTGACAACTTTTTTAACACAACACGAAAACCTAAAAATTTTTAAGCAAGACAAATCGACAGACGGGATGGGAAGTTATCAGTGTGGGTCACATCCCAGCCTCTTTTTGTCAATTAAATTGTATTTGATGTTACAAAATAATTTCCTGAAATTCTAAATTCCTTGTGCTGCTATGAAATAATTCTATCAATTACCTTAACTGTATTTTAAAAGTGCCTCTTCTTAAGAATTTGAATCAATACATTCCAATTTTCTATTACATTGCATTTTTTTTAACTACATTTAAAAGTAATTGAAATGTGTGTTTTTTTAATTACAATTTCGTGTAATGGGTAATGACTTATTAATTGCAAGCTGAAATTAATTACTAAAATGTATCATTGTTTCCCAATTCTACTACAATTGCGAGCCCATGTTGTAGGATATATCTTGCATAACACGACACGTGTGTTTCAAACCCTCATACAAATATTTGTTTTGATTCTATTCCTTCCTCATTGGAAAATCCTGTATTTGCGTTCATACATGAGTATTTTTTTAAAATTCGTTTTATAAACGTACTTTCAGTTAAAAAATCTATTAATAACATTTTCCATTTCTGTTTTTTATTTTCAGTACTTTGCCATTCGAATTGGTCCGGTTGTTAAACGTGATGTTATGAAGGCATCTACTATGTTGGAGCATGAAGCACAGTAAGTTAATATTTAAAACATAGTAAATTTTCTTTCATTCCTTTAAAAATTAGTCACACAAATTTCTCCCTTCCAAAAAGTGTTTCATTTTAACAACATTGTATACAACATGACCTAATGCAATTGTGCAGATTCTTTACATGTCTCTTATACATAGGTTCACATAAACTTTCTCAAATTCCACCTTTTAAAGCTCCTATCATAAGCTAAGCAAAAAAACAAATTTACAATTTCAAAACCAACTCATTTTCCGGACTTCCGGTGCCGCACGGTTTACATACTTGTACATATTTATAGTTAAGTAGGTAAGCGCATCATTAATACAAATGACAAACAAAAGAAAAACACAATTTTTTCACACAGTCGACGACTCTCAAAACAAACGCTCTAGTCGACGACCTGTGTCTACAATAGTCGCGGTGCGGTGCGGTGTCGTGTCGGTATCGGCATTGGTATCGGTGTCGGTCGTTTCGTAGCCGTTGTCGTCATGTAAGCGGAAATTCAAAGCTTATATTATGTCCCAATCGCATATACGGAGTCAAATTTTCATTTTTATTTTTATACAAACATTATCTACATTACGAGTATGTATAGAAAGATACGCGAGTAGTACGAGTTTTCGAAATGAAGGTATATAATAAGTTTTTGTTTTGTTCTCTAAATTTAATATGCGCTTATTGTTTTGCCATTGTACACCGGAAGTAATGTTAACATTCGCTCGTTCGGTCCTATATAGCAGCCGCATTATTGCTTCTTCTTTCTTTTTCTCTTGATTCTTTCTAATTTTGTATTTGAACTGAGATTCCCTCGAAAACAGCAACAACAAGCAAGCAAGCCTAAGCAATTAAGCTTGTTGTAAAATCGGTTGTTGTTTGAAGACGACGACTCAAAAAAAAAAAAAAAGAGTGTCATCGAAATGGGCCAGTCAGTCATGAGAGGGTCATTCGTATAATTATGAGGCACTAATTATAGCTTTTTTTAGACACTAATAGATGACAAAAGATTCTAATTCTGAGGAAGAAGTGACGTTTGTAGAGAGAAAGATAGACAGAGATTTTTTTTTATTGAAACAAACGAAATACGATAGTGAAGTCGACTTATTAGGCTTGGACCTTGAGAATATAGAGGTGTTTGTTAATGAGTTAAGACAATTCACTATGATAGCTGACATTTGTAAGAAGATGATCCATGAAAGACGGGATTATTTTACTTATTCATTGGACAAGGATTGGTTTTGTCAAAAATTGGGCATGCAATAAGGAATGTTGGAACAGTTTCGTCATCATTGATTTTTGCCGGCTCGTTTGTCCAAATCTTCCAATTGACCTGAAGTAAAATTTAGTGATTTTGTCAGGAATTAAAATTTTGTTTATATTTTTTCTAAAACCATTTTGCAGTTTTCCAAAGAGAGCATTCCTTTTGATTTTTAACAAAAACTGTAGATATATTTTAAAAGAAATCAACTCGTGACATTTGTAACACTACCTGTGTTTTGTTGGAAAATCTATCAATAGTATAGTAGGATTTTACACGAATAACAAAAACAATATCCGTAGTATGAATACTACCGATAAAAGTTAAAGTAGAATCTTACTACGGATGGATTTTTGACATTTATACGAGTCTCGAATTGATCTTATGTGATTTCGTTCTCAAATGTTGGTACGATTGATATTCCATTTGTATCTCGATGGCTGTGTTCGTTGAGTAGTTGTGCATTTGGAATCATGTGTTTTCCATTGGGAAAAAAAATCAATCTATGTTGATAGTTTTTTAGTTTTGTTAGTGAAAATGGACTAACTGGGCTTATTTTGAAATAGAAAACAATAGAAAAGATATTTATGTTTTGCTATGTTTCCACCAAAGGTTTATCTCAGTTTAGATTAGATAAATCTTTTTAGTGTTTCCACCGCACAAGAAGATTTAAAAATGATTAAGTTTGACAGCACTTTCTAAAATGCAAATGGTGTTTCAATGTTTCTTATGAAGTGCAAGTGAGATAGTTTGATTCGTGTTAAACAATGAAAAACTGAATAGTTCAGCACCATATAAGAATATGCTACCTACTCCATGTGCATTTTTTTGTTTGTTTTAATTTGATTAAAACAAAACTATATTTTTTGTACACACACATGGAAATAAACAGACCATAACGCATTATCTGTAAAACCAACTCCTCCCTCTACACAGGTTTTTCTTCACAAATTTTGACTCGACTCCGATCCCCGACCGGAATCGAGACGAATCAAGCTCATTTCAACTCGATTCAGGTATATGAAGAATTTAGGCGAGCTTCAAGCTCGTTTCAACACCACATGTTAATGAAGTAGTCTACGAACAAACTCCCTTCTTGAATTTTTTATTGTATGTCAATTTTCGCAATTTTTTTTTTGGAATTTTTTGATAATTTATTCTGGTAAATATTCAATTGTATCAACTTTCAAATATAAAAACCGGACTACTGCGGATCGTTTTTTTTTTGGCAATTTCTCACTAAACATGAAATACCAAAAAAACGCGGCTACTATCACCCAAATGGCCGCCAAGGCTACGTTCGTAGCACCATATTTTCAACTTGAAATTTTCCATTAGCAATTCTTACATTTTCGAATTATATCTTAATATAAGCTTCTCGTATCGATTGTGGAGCATTGTCATAGCTCGTATCTTCCATGTGGCTCTTAAGAAAGAAGTCTAAAGGTTTTAAACTACGAGATTTCGGTGGCCAATTATGATCACTTCCTCTAAAACAAAACCGCCAAGAAAATTTTCTTGAAAAATTGCTTTTTTGGTAGCATAAAGCACATTCACCATAACAGTTGCGACAGCCCTGTTCTGGAATAAGTACAAGTCCCAATCACACAGCTATTGAAGTAAAAAAAACGCATTAAACAGAGTGACAGCTTCAAATGTGACAGCTGCTTAAATATATTGGACTTTTTAAAATCAAGTCTCTTACTCGTACAGTTGGTAGAGTACTTAAAGATCTTGACATTCATAAATCCGATGGCCCGGATAGTATCCCCGCTTTTGTTCTAAAGAGGTTTTCTTGAATTCTGCGTAAGCTTTTCCATCTGTCCTATTCTACAGGTCTCTTTCCGAGTGGATGGAAAACAGCATTTGTCTAGCCTGTCCCTAAAAAAAGCGAATCCTCCTCACCTTTTAACTATCGTCCAATTGCACTTACGTCTCTTCTTTCCAAGGTTATAAAGACGCCGGTCGATTTTCATCTTAAGAAATATTTTGAAAAACGAAAGCTTCTTTATGACCGGCAGTGTGGCTTTCGTTGCAATAGGTCCAGTCTTGGTTTATCTCACCGAATAGTGGAATAAATCTTTACCTCGTTTTAGAAGAAGCATTTGGTATTGATGAATCTCTTTTTTGTTGGGTTAGTTACCTTTCGTACCGTTCAATTCAAGTAGTATTGGACGGGTTCAAATTCAAATCTGATATCCACAAAATAAAAACTGGTGTGCCCCAGGGTTCCGTTCTTTCTCCGACACTCTTTCTTATTTTTACAAATAAACTTTTGTCTGAAACTTATTTACCACTAAAATGTTTCGTTGATGCTTTTCATATTCGTTTTTCGTTTCTCATTCTTGTTCTTCGTATGTGGACTACCTTGTGATCTTGAATTTAATGCTTCAAAAACTTAATGCTGTCTACTTTCTCACAAGCGTAACCCAATGACACTATCCATAGGTGTTACTTGCATCGAAGAGATTGAACAGCTTTTAGTTCTAGGTATGTGCATCACAAAACACTTGACATCTCCAAAAATGCTGCCAAGTATTTAGGTTTTCTCCGACGATGCAAGACCCTTCTGACCTGACTTTAACTCACAAAGTATAATTCTCATATCTGGGCTGGTGTCGCAATAATGTAAATGAGTCTTTTGGATAGAATAAAAAAAAAGAGTTCTTTAAATGATAGGCCATCGTTCTATTGTTTCTCTCGAACACCGCCGAAAGGTTTCATGCCTATCATTGTTTTATCGATATTTTTTACAAACAATGCTCTAATGAAATACCCAGTTGTATTCCTTCCCTAATTTCATCCGTAATACTCTTACTTCTATCTTAATCAGTTTACCCTCGAGCCCAATTTCGACGAACTGTTAATTATAAGGATTCTTTCTTTAGCCGCACGTCACGAATGCGAAATGCTTTACCAGGTTCGATATTTCCCACTCTTCTGCAAAAACCCTTCATAACTTCTTTCTCAAATATTCCAGAAAATCTATTCTTTTTGCTTTTTTGTTAAGGCTTTTATTCGAAGACATAACTTTGTCATACATTCATATAACGAATTTAAAGCATGCAGTTTATTTCATATCAAAATTCAAGGTAAAGAATTGACAAAAATACAAATGTATTTAATCACATTCATCGTATTCATTATCTTGTTGTCGTTATGATCTTTATTATCAACGACTTACCTTACCTTCAGCCTAAAAATTCCAATAAACAACATCAATGTCGAATTTATCATAATTTCTCGCAATTATGCGCTAACTCATTTCGCTTTCCTGCATAAATCCAATTCCAAGACACAAAAAACAAAAAACAACAATATCAACATTTATCAAACTTCCTCTGCCAAATCATCAAAATCCTACCTTTGTCGACTTCTCGCATTTAATAGCAAAAAAATATATAATATATCTAAGTCAAATCGGAAAGAAAATATTCTATCTGTGATCTTTATAAAAATCAAAACAAAATCTACACAAGACAAAGCAAATAAAATAGAAAAAGAAGATTCTTTTTGTTTTGTTGCTATTTGTCTTCTCAGCATCAGCATCATCATCAGAACAAAAATCTCAAATCATCATGCTGAGAAGCACTCTTTGCAACATCCGGCCACCATCACTACCACCACACCACCACCGCCATCGCCATGCCATGCCATGCCACCGGACCGGACGAAGAATGTTTCAATATAAAACAAAATAAAACAGAAAGATATCAAGAACTTGAGCTGAAAATGGAGAAGTAACAGACAGCAAAATTGGAACAACAACTGTGATCTGTTGGAAGAAATAAACAATCCATCTTAAAATATAAAAAAAGATACAAAATACAACAAAAACCTAACGCATCCAACGAGACTCAGAGAACGATCTTTGTCTGATGATGTGTATTTATGTAGGTCTAAAAAAAGTCTTGAGTTCTTAATTTCCCTCTCACCGTGTCGTCAAGTGGAAGAATAAACAACCACGCCAGTTGGGGGTCCATTTTTATCCACCCTCTGCTCTTGAATGGCATCTTCCAAATAGTCGACTAGCACTAGATATCTCTCAATGGGAAAACCATAAAAAGACTGAAAAGTATCTATGAAATTCAACGACAAAAAAAAACTATCTACTACTAAGCCCACTCGATGTGACCATCAAAAAATGATATCTTCTGTAGAAGTGTCAGCTGGTGGTATAGTTATGTTTGATAGAAGATCCATCAGCATCATAAAGCAGATGATCAGATCATGGTGCTGATGATCGTGCGGTAATATGATTTCGATTATAAAACACTGTACTCATCAGTTGAAGATACAAAATAACACATAAGTGAAAGAAGCATTGGTGAACCTATCAGTTTTGTTTCCCTCTGGAACTTGATGGCCAGAGGTACTGAACAATTCGAATTCCCTTCAATCAATCGATTAATTTAATCCCGCATTAGATCTAATTCAAAACAATTATTGGGTCAACGAAAGGCGAACTTTGGAAGAAGATGGATTTTTTTTTATCGCCTAATTATTATAAGCGAGAGTAATGTTAATGAAAGTGGCGGATTTTAACATTCGGGGGCCGGACTGAAAAAATAAAACAAGTGTTTGGAAGGGCAGCTGGAGCTGAAGAAACTTAGAAAGGGCAATTTTGAGTGTATCAATAACTAAGATTCGACTGCGTGGAGAACACTTTCAGTGACTTTGTGGACAAATAAATACGTTTCAGTGGCGGAAATTGAAGTTTCGGAAAGTACAACTGGTCTTAAAGACTTGGAAAATGTTTACAATCCCCAGTTGTTCAGAAAAAATTGTTTTTGAGGTTGAACCCAAGTTAATTCCTAAAATAATTTTTTTTTTTAAATATGATTGTATCCAAGTTAATTGAGGGTTATTTGACCTAATAATATCCAAGTTAAAATTCGAAACAATGGAAAGATCACTTTCAATAACATAGACTGAATTCAAATAAGATAAGGTCGGTGCCTTAAATTGTTGGATCATAAATTTCGTTAAACTTAGAACTTAAAGGTGCTTCCAGACCAAAGAAACATTTCAGAAACATTGAAAAAACGCTTCGGAAATAGAGACATTTTTTTGAAATGTTTATCTTGGGCTACACGCTTGCGAAACATTTCTGAAATGCTTATGAAATGTTTTCTATTCCGAAGCCTTTACAAAGGTAGAACGTGGTAGTTGTTTTAATATAAATATAAAATGTTACCAAAAGTGTGGGTCAACCAGGATTTTAACCAATTGATAAACATTTATGTATGAAATAAAAAGTTTTGAAGTGTCCACTTTTTAAAAATAAAATCAAATATGTATGTCAATGCTTTGTCTCAAATTTTGAAAAAAAAAAATCAAAACAGAAAATACAAAAATAGGAAACAAAAAGACATTTCAGAACTGTTTCTGCAAAGTTTCTGAAATGTTTTTTTTAAACAAATGGGAAACATTTCCGAAACGTTTCTTAATCAATGTTTCCTGAAATGTTTCCTTGGTGTGGACACACTTTAAGGAACTTTCCTTTTCAATTGGTTCTCAATTAACTCGGCCTTAACTTGCCTTTTAATACCTTTGCTTTGTACAACCTTGAAAGTGGAGTTAACAACTTTATATACAACTTTTTCCAACAATAATAATCTCGAACTGAAAAATAAAGCGACCATGCAAGATATGACCACAGTTAACTTAACTTAGGTATATAAGTTCAAAACTGGGCTGATGCTCCAGTAACTTACTTAAACCTCTTGGCAAGTATTTAAAGAAGAGCTTTTAAAATGATTGGTGATTAACTCAATTTCGTCAATCGAACATCGTCGTAAAGTTTCTTGCTTCACCGTATTTGTAGCGGTATTAAAACAGGCTATGCTCTAGTAAATTATCCAGTTAAATTCCACCCTTTTAACACTTAAGCCGTAATACTCGCGCTTCTAGAAATGCCCATTATTCATGAGTCCCAACGTGTTGGCCGTATTATGAAGTACAGAGATTCGTTCTTTGGCCGTACTACACGAATGTGGAATGCATTTCTATTCTAATCTTACTTAAGCCTCTTGACAAGTATTTAGAAGAGCTTTTAAAATGATTGGTGACATTAACATCATTAACCAAATTACGTCAATCGAACATCGTCGTAAAGTTTCTTGCCTCACCGTATTTGTAGCGGTATTTAAACAGACTATACTATACTAAGGTAGCCAGTTAAATTCCACCCTTTTAACACTTAAGCCGTAATACTCGCGCTTCTAGGAATGTCCATTACTCTTGGCCGTATTAGGAAGTACAGAGATTCGTTCTTTAGCCGTACTACACGAATGTGGAATGCCTTTCTATATTCTATCTTTCCTTGTCATTGCAATGTTAAAGAATTCGAAACTATTGTATACCGACATTTGCTTTCCAACCCCTCCTTCTTTTCCTAATGCTGATACTTTGTCTTTGTCTTTGACAATTCGAACATTTCCGACTGTATGTCCTCGAAAACTTCACGAGTTCCATCTTTAAAGTCTTGAATCAATTGCGGAGGATTGGCATAGACATTTTTTCACGTTATCTTTCATATTTGCACCGGCCTTATTTCCGAAAAAGTAGGATCCATTCACGCCGCCATCCAGACCAAAAATCCACACCAAAGTTACAGGTTGAAGATGGAGAGGCTGTTTATTTTCCAAGCCTCAAATGCGATAACTCTGCTTTAATTAACATAAGCCTCCGAAGAAAAAAATGGTCTCATCAATGAAGATGAAAATCCAAAAAAATTTGATCTACATATTTCAAGGAACCAATCAGAGGATAAGCCTGGTCATTGACGACCAGTTTGACAATTGCTTTATAATAACCCAAAAGTTCATTAGTTCTTCAAACTGTGACTGTAAAACTATCATTATTTTTGTAGTGAATTAAAGAAATTCAAATACGTTTTTGAAGAGTGTACGATTCCGTTTTATAATACCGTAGTTTGTACTTGTCAAATATCAAAAAATGCCAGCTTCCTAAATATCGGGAGGGATTTTTTAAAATGAAACCTCTTAAATTAAAGCCCTTTAGTATCATTCTTGCAAGAGTTATAAATAAATAAATTAGGTGGCACAACAGTCCGTTAAAAACTGGAGCCTAGTGACTTACAACTCTCAACCATTCCTGTGTGCGAGTACTGTTATCAGGGATGGAGGGGACCTACTGTTTTGAGCCGAATCCGACCGGCTAATTCCAAGAATTACTCGTGGAAGATTTCTCAATTCCTCGCAAGAGGCAGTACCCGTGAAAAAAACTTTATATGGCACAGGCAGGGATTGAACCCAAGACCTCTAGAATGACAGTCCAACGCACTAACCATCATTCCTCGGGTACTACAAGAGTTATATGGGTCCTTAATTGTTACTATAGGTCTAAGTCACAAGACCTTGAAATTTTACGAGTGATTTTCTTCAAAAAATTGTATGAAATTGTATATGGGTACATATATTTTCGTGGGGCCCTACAGCAAACTGTATCCCCACTTCTGAAGAACAATACAACATCATGGAGGCAGACGAACCAAGTATAGTACACATAACCTCGTCTGTCGTTCTTTTGTCGAAAATTACATTGTATTCATACATATAGAAAGCTTCATTTAAATTTTTACGAGCCACTTTAAAATGGAGCACTTTCTTCGGGACCCAAGTGAAAATATACAAAATGAAAAAAAAAAAAAAAAATAAAATTAAAACAATTTCAAGCAATAAAATGCCATGAAATTGTGTTCAAGATACTTTTTTTTATCTTCAACTCTTACAAAAAGATACATATTATTATTATTGCATTGCATCGCATATGGTATGTAATTTGCTTCTTTATAATGTGTAGACGGATTTTGATGATTTTGATTCGAAGAAAAAAAAAAAATAACTTGCACTGTGCCCCAAACACCATTAAATAGAAACAAAAACTTAGGGTTTTTGGAGTTTTTTGATGGAATGGGAAAACACATTAAAACCATCATCAAACACTTCCAGCTGAGATTCTATGTTTTTTTTTTTGTATTTCATTCAAATTTAATTTCTTTTCTTTTTTTTTATATCTTCATTGCTTAAATTTCATTATGATATGTTTTTGTTATTGCTGCTGCTGCCCCGAAAATGAGACATAATTGAGGAAGTAGTTTCCTAATTATTTCAAACCTAAATTGTTGCTTATACTCGTATGTTTGGATGTAAATATGTATATCAGATAGTGGTGTAGGTTTTTTTATTTTCTTTTTTTTTAAATAAGGAGAGTTTTTCGTCTTTTATTTTGGGGGAAAATCTTAAAAAAAAAGAATTTTTTCGTGAGAATATATATATTTTGACGATTATTATCATTTTGAAAACGGTGCTCGAAGGAAGTTATAAAAATTAATTTGATAACGATGTAAGTTAAATCAGGCTCTGATGTTTTTCCGAATTTTTTAATATTCAATATTTTGTGTGTCTTAAGTAAAAGGAAACGATCTGTTAATGACATTAACTTATAAATATCTTATTTAATTTCCTCTTGATGCTCTTCCCAAATTTATAACTTTGAACTTTTATATGTCGTTTCCGATTCCTTAGCTAATTAATGTTTCCAATTTTTGTCAGCTTAATCATTTCTACATTACATATAAATTTGATTATTCATTTTCAGTGTCACTTGTATAGGAAAAACTTGAGTCATAATCTCACCCTTTTCGATATAATGAAATTTCACATCAAGATTATATATATATATATTGTGTACTTGATTCTAGAAGCCATTAAAAACCGTATAATTTTTATGATTCATTCCAATCCATTAAATTAAACAACTGTGACCGCACAATGAGCCACTAACTCCTTCTTAACAACACAACACTTAAAAAGTTTTGTGTTTAATTGTTACACTCATCGTCGCCGCCGCCGCCGCTGCCACCACCGCCGCCATCACCGCTGCCGGTATACTGTGACTATGCCTATAAAATTGGAACAAAAGTCATCCATCTTCTTTGTCTTGGACCGCTGCGTTTAACCAAGCTTAAACTAAAAACACGGATCGTTTGGTTTGGCCGATGTGCGGGATTGATTCTATTGAATCATCGTTAATTGGCCTTTAAGGGTCATCATTAATATATTACGATATACCGATTGTCAGGAAAACAAAATCTCCAAACAGAAAGTGACTAGGTTATAGTCCCTACAGTAAAGGTCGTTTGAATTGGTTCTATTTATGTATTAGAATTGTTTGTATGAAAAAGGTTCACAGTATTTTTGTAATAAAGAGTTTTCCAATAAGAGATTTCATTTTGAATATCCCACTATTTTGGCAGCTGCCATCTTTTGACGTGTGACAAAAACTGCGCCTTAACTAAAAATGAGTCGAAAAATGTCAAGAAAATCTGAGAATATTGCCATTAATATAATACGGAATTACTCATTCCACAAATGAAATTGTACAGTATTTTGCATAAACAATCCAGTCTTCAGTGTTAAGGCTATTAAAGTTCATTTTTAACAAGCTATTGTGTGTGGAATTTGAAATCATTCAAATGTCCGCCTCGGCTTCTTACGATGGCACAGATCCGAGTGGTCCAATTTTCAATTACTCTTCCGCATAGATCCGGCTTAATTTGAGCGATGATGTCGTCCAGGTCCATATGGTTCAATTTGGGTCATAAGAAATTAGTAATCATCGTTATGTAGCGCTCGCTGTTGACGGTGACCGCCTCACTAACGTCGTTTTCAAAAAAGTACGGACCAATTACGCAACCGGAACAAAATCCACACCAAACGGTAACTTTTTGAGGATTTTATCCCCTGGTGAACCTCGCGTGGGTTGGTGTCGTCCCATATACGGCAATTTTGCTTGTTAACACAGCCATTCATCCAAAAATGCGCCTCATCATTAAGCATGATTTTTCGGCCAAAATTGGGGTCCTCTTCCAAACGATTCGAAGCCCAGTCAGCGAACAAACGGCGTTGTCTATGGTCATGAACTTTGAGCTCATGGGTCAGTTGGATCTTGTACGGGAGTAGGCCCAAGTCCCGACGCAAAATTCGCCAAGTTCAGGTCTGCGAAAGGCCGAGTTCTTGTGCACGGTGAGGAATAGACTGCCTCGGGTTCTGCTGTACACTTTCACGACCGCGGCGATGTTCTCGGCCGATCTTGTGTTTCTTGAACGTACGGGTATTGGCTGATTGTTTACTGAACCGGTTGTCTCAAATTTGGGCACCAACCGTTGAAGAGTCGACTGTGAAGGGCCACCACGTCTACCGTAAAAAACGTTTGTGCTAACGAACACTCATTTTGATAACAACGTTTTATCATTTGAAGGTGCTGTTCAATCGTGCAACTTGCCATGATAATTTGGCATAAACAACTGAATAATAAATAAAAGATTTGACAGATCTCATCAAAACAAAATGGACGCCACGTGGAGCCAAAATCTACCCGCGCCAATTGAAAAAACCCTTTATGAAACAAAATTGCATATACTTTCTATGATTGGTGAGTGTTGGAAGGTTTATTTAAGCAAGTTTTTGAGAGAAAGGGAGAAGTGTATGTTCATGTGACCATGTACGTAAACGAAGGCAAAAATGCATTAATCTTCTCTGAATTACTTTAAGTCTAGTTATATAACACCTAAATCAGAAAACACAGAGACTTTCCTTAAATGACATGTATCAAACGTATAGTTAAAATCAAAGGGAATTTTTGTGTGTGTAAAACTCATGGTTTTACACTTGTCAACATTCAAAACGAGACGATTTATATTGCACAATTCCCTAAATATTAATAAGTCTTATTGCATAAGTAAACAGTCAAAACTTGATTTTATACTTTTAAAAAGCTTAATGTGATCAGCATATAATATAAGGACGGACAAATTATTTATGATCGAAACCAAGTCATTTATAAATAAAATAAATAAAATTGGACCTAATTGGCTTTCCTGAGGGACGCCAGAATTTACAACAAATTGATCCAAATACTCATTACCAAATACAACACTATAAATTCTATTTTTTAAATACGTTGAAATCCAATTTAAGAAGTTGATGTTTAAACCTTGATTGTTTAGCTTTAAAATTAATGTATTTTGGGCACAACTTGTCAAAAGCTTTACTAAAATCAGTAAATACACAATCGACTTGTCCACGTTTTTCAAAAACATCTAAACAAAAGGACTTAAAGTTGAATAAATTATAGTAACTGTAGATCTCTTTTCTTATACGAAACCATCCTGATTTTATACATATAATTGAAGCAACGTCGGATCTTCGCTGATTGAGTTCTTCTAATGCATCCCAATTAACGGATTATCATTGAAAAATCATCGGGAGCTTATATTAATAAGCTGAATTCTCGGAATTGAATCTCAGAAAAATTCTAGAATTATAGTTGAAAAGCCTGTCCATTCTCAACTTGAAATTGTTTGATGTAGTTTTTGGGCTTAAGTGGTATATGAACTTACTTATTCGAAAATGAGACTGAAGCTTCACTAACGGTGATAAGATTGCGTTACCGATAATTTTACTTGCCTGGAATTGAAAGATATTGATGTGGACAACGTTTTTATCTAGAGGGCACAATCAAAAAAAGAATCGCAATATCGAAGAGGTCATAACAATTGAATACCGATATCTTGTGATTCAACACCTTTGGACTTTTTTGTTCGTAGGATTCACTTTAAACATTAAATCAATGCCAATGTTCCACAATTGATTCCAGACAGAAAAAAAATATCCTCAATGGCATATCTTCTTCTATTTTACAATATAAGAGTATGAACACCCAAATGACCTTTACGAAGGACCAGTAGTGTATTTCTCCTACACGTCAAACGTCACCCGTGCGTTACTTTGTCGTATCTCGTCCCGTCGCCTTTCTGGTGTTGGAAACAAGGACCGATGCAAACACAAATCCGTGACTAATTTATGATGAATGCGATACAACATTACTAATTTAGTAGTAGAGGTAAATTTACCACCTTAAATTCCAGCTCATCGTCGTCGTCTTCGCCATGGTCCAGCTTAACGCAAAGGGTGCTTGACTTGACGCATGTTTTGCCACCAAAAACAGGAAGACACAAAACACAATAAAGGTATAATTTTGATGTCAGTTCAGTTAAATTCCGATGAAGAGTTTCTAGAGACACAAATTATTGAAGTGTTGGAAAAAGATTAATGACGTTTAACAAATTTAAAATTTTTATTTTAATTGCGCTTTATAAAGAATTTATGCGTCAAAATTGTTAGCGTTTGCGTGTCAATTACAAATGATGGTTCATCGTAAAATAATAATTATTTAGTATTGTAAAAATGAATGAGCGCTTCGATTGATTGAGAAAAATAAATTCTTTGTGTGTCATGAAGTCTTTATACGATAAATCAATAGGAGACATTTATTCTTCTTAAGAAAAGTTCTTGTTGAAGAGCATTCGTTGAACTCGGCCTGGAACTGAATATACTTTTTGAAACTAATGACATTTAGCTAGACATTTTTGTGGACAATAAACGAGGTATAATTAATCAAAACTTGAAAAACAAATTGCAATCAAAAGTAAATGAAGTTTTTAAAGAATAGTTATAAAAAACATAAAAAGTTACTCTTAAAAATGTTGTCCCATTTACTCAAAGATTGTTGGAAACACTATACAAATATTTGACAGCTGTTACCATAAATTATTAAAAAATAATCCCATACCCAAAAGAAATCGTGTTTTCTTTACTAAACAATATTTTAAAAATCGCTACAAGTTTTTTAAAACAGTCAAAATATTGTTTTTATTATTAAAGAATTAAGTTCAATTATGAACCTTTAAGTGAAAAATCAAATCTCTATTCATGATCCATAATGAAATTCAGATGTGCTTCGTTAAGTTAGTTCAATTGGTACGAAGATTTGACAATACGTCTCATTTTTTTCAATAAATGATTATTATTATCACTTTTACGTGTAATACAATATTAAGTTATGTTTTTGACGTTAGCGGAGCTTATGAAAGTTAAGCTTTTTACTTATTTAAAAGCTCTTTGATAAATTTTAAAAAGACAGATAAGAGCAATTGATATTACCCTAAAAAACGGTCAGCCAAAAACAGTCCGTAAAAATGTCAGTATCAGTTTCTTACTTATCCTAAATTAGCAACTGTCAGATTGTATGTTTAGGGGTTGTCAACACTTTACTACACACACCTCCATACATTAAAATCCTGCTTTCATTTTGTTACAAAATTATTTCATTAAAAAGGTCAAACAATTTTTCACATTCATACTAAAATTTCAATTTATATTAATTTTTTTATTTCAATTGTCCACTCCCATGTGTATATGAATGTATTTTATTTCTTTCGAAAAATAAAATTTCATTCATGTTAAACGAATCTCTTGGCCAGACCATTAATCTTTTCTGCATAACTCATTCACTCAGACACTCAATAACATTTACATTAGCCTCTGTGTGCCTAACTGACATAAAATGTCTGCCGTAAATAAGATAAATTCAGACATGAACTGTCAAAATCGTCCACAAAAAAGAATTTACCAGAAAAAAGGTTATAAAATCACAAACTCACAAACCATACGAAAACGAAGAGAAACGTTATACAAAGTAACATCCACTTAGATATCTTCCGAAAAAGAAGATACAATAATATAAAAACAAAAACAACAATTGATCATCTTCTTCCTTCTCCAAAATATAAAGAAAAAAATAAAACTTCGTGAATCACGATGAATAATTTATACAGGGTGTTTTATATTCCTTTTCTTAGAGAGTGTGACAGAACTGTCAAATATAGTTTTCTAGAGTTTTAGTAGACATTCGAGATAAAAGACTAAGGTCTTTATTTTTTGTTGGCAATTAATGTATTTTTATATTTTTTAACGTATAAAATCATCAGCAAGAGGAAAAATTGAAATTTTGTCACTTGAAACTTAGTCATCTGATTCTAAAATAAAACACCCTCTGCTCCATTAAAATATACTGTCTTTGCTTTCCTTGGGTCATCTTGTTTATATATGTTTTGCAGCAAGCTTCTATAATGCAATTTATGGAACACAAACACAAAATTTATCTTTTCTTCTTTTTGTGAGTGGTTGGATCGAAAGGCAGAATTGATGGGGGTTAAGACTTCCCTCTATACTACAGCCACAATTTCAGCAATAATAACAAAAAAGCGTTCACAAATCTTTGAATTTAAATCTTATGGTTAATCTTTTTTTTTTATTTTTCGAATGTCAACGTTTCACGTGTTATTTAATGGCCTTAATAGCTTTATGTCTTCGAGAATCTTTTGTGACACGCTCAAATATTTGGCAACAATGTTGCAAAATATAATTTGCGATTGGAACTTCTTTAATTTCACTTTTTTAATCGTTTAGGTTTGCCACACAGGTTTTACCTATCACGTAGCGTCATATCTTTATGCTTCGACCCTGCTGATTACCTGGCATCAATTCAAGCTTGAGTATTAAAAAAAACTCTCAAAGGGCGTCCCTGGTTTAATAAAGAATTATTCCTGGCACATGTAAAACAGATTATCCAGCAAATATCTGAAAGCTACATTATGAAAAATTATGCCATAATGTAATCATGCCTTAAATTTAACAAATGGCGTCAAATGTCATTTTGCTTCTTTGACATTCATGCTGTTGACATATTCGGAATAAGATAACAAACAAAAAAGTGAAACACACTCACAAAGTGCAATATTTGTGCACAAACAAGCTGACGCAATAGTAGTCAAATTTGAATACATAAAATATTGACATTAATGCCTTCATTATGGGTAGCGAAGTGAACGTTCGCTTAAATTGGAATGTTAAAGCGAATTTCTTTTTTAATAATATTATCGTTAGAGAGCTTAGCAATTCGCTTCAAATATCAATGGTGCCAACATTATTTCATTGAAAAAAAAAAAACAATAAAACGTCAAATAATGACGTTTATTAATTATATTTTTCAGATTGTATTTTTATCTTCTGATTTATTTGTTAAAAAAACAATAATAATGTTAAGCAACATTGATTTGTTTTTTGAAGATACGATTATGACAGAAAGAGGGAAGAAAGAATAAAGTTGGACAGAGTAAAAAGGAGCATTAGGAACCCTAGAAACTCCCAGAAAATTTGTTGGTGCTCAATATTTATAATATATTTTTGTTTCATAGCGCTCAATTTATCTTTTTTCATTTCATATTTGTTTCTGGTAAAACTAGCAATTTCCAAAAGATTCTCTTCAATTGATTTCGATACCTCTAAAAGATCTGCCTGGGTCCCAGTCTATGTTTGCAACAACTTGAATCGTTTAGATTCCCTTGCATTGGAATTGTTGATTCCTGTTGATCTGTTCCGACTTAGCAAGGAAATTTGATGTGGAGATGATTTTTGGTCATGGTCGCCCTATGTTGCACTTGGCATCAATGTGTTTTGTTGAAAAGATCCTTCAACTTGTTTACATGCCTCAAGGTTGATACTAATTTGCCTTGTTAGTGCGTTGGACTGTCATGCAAGGGGTCTTGGGTTCAATCCCTGCCTGTGTCACCTAACTTTTTTTTACGGGTACTGCCTCTTGCGAGGAATTGACAAATCCTCCAAGAGTAATTCTTGTCAAAAATTGTGAAAAGTGCTTTCTCAAATTAGCCGTTCGAATTCGCCATATAAACTGTAGGTCCCTACCATCTCTGACAACATTACTCGCACACAGGAATGGTTGAGAGTTGTAAGTCACCACACCAGGCCCTGGTTCTTCATGGACTTATTTATAATTGCCTTGTTTATTAACTGTATGGCTCAGACTATGAAGTCTGCCTACAGCTTGCTCAAAATTCCTGTGGTATTTTTTTTATTTTGAGCAATTTGTTGTTTGAGTTTTAGCTTGTAGTACAACAAAATCTATTTTCAAATAAAAACTTCTTCAATGGAAACCAACACAAAACTCTGAATTCGCTAGAATTTGACGTTTTGAGCAGTTTAATAAGCGAACATTCGCTAATGATAATTTATCGATAACAAATGTCGATAATGATTTGACATTTGAAGCGGGATTCGTTTCCATCAATTGCACCAGCGCAGCCTAACAAATTGATTTGCATTTTTCCTTGAAAATATATTTTTCTATTTTATTTTTTTTTGTTATAATAATATACAAATTATTTGCAAATACATTTTTCTTGTATCACTCATTTTAACAAACCAACACAAAACTCTGAATTCGCTAGAATTTGACGTTTTGAGCTGTTTAATAAGCGAACATTCGCTAATGATAATTTATCGATAACAAATTTCGATAATGTTTTGACATTTGAAGCGAATTTAATTTAAGCGAATCTATACTCATAATACAAAGTTATCGAATTCACAAGTTTTTAAGCTCACTTCGCTACTGATAATAAGGGCCTAAATGTAACTGAAAAATTGTCACAGCTTAACTTTACCTATTGCCGTTTGCATATGGAAAACAATAGTAATGTCAACTCGTTGTTGTTTAGTTTCAAAGACAAACGTCAGAGCTTTAGTAGAAAGATACAAAGTTAAGAAAAAAGAACACATGACAGTTTTGAGCGTTTCTGTTTTTAGAATTAAAATTTTTATCGACAAATCTAATGAAGAAAATGTTAGACGTCGTCAAGAAAAATAGAAATCATGAAGTTAATTATTGCTGTTGATCTGTATACATGTTATAATTGATCATACAGACAGATATTTGTTTTATTGAAGTTGGCATTAACAGATTGATTGTACACAAAAATCTGAAGTGCTATCATAAGCAGCTACCATTAATTATTATAATTTTTTACATATTTTTTTTTATATATTTTCAGATATGCAACGATTCTTGCATTCGATGTTAAAGTTGAACGTGATGCTCAAGAAATGGCTGATTCATTGGGCGTAAAAATCTTCCAAGCCGATATTATTTATCATTTATTTGATAAATTTATGGCATATCGGGATGAACTTAAACAAAAGAAACGTGATGAGTTCCGATCGATTGCTGTCTTCCCGTGTAAACTTAAGGTAAGTTAAACATAATTGGTGCACCGACACCTCTTTTCAACCCCTCTCTCCCTTTCCTAGTGCTCACTGTGTCTTTACATAATAAGGGTAGTAATATCCCCTTAAATGTGCGCTTATTATAAAAAAAAAACATAATAATGTTGTTCATAACACAATTAATGTAATACAAAAAACTTAGATCTGTCAAAGCATTGTGTGTGAACTGGACATAGTTGTTTGATGACACATGTTTAGTATTTCATGTCAAAATGCCTGCTCTTAGGGCCGTTTTAATTGTTTTCAAAACATCAAAATAAGTAATAACTTTAGCTTCACGTAGACTTTAGCAAATCTAAGAAAAGACGGTTGTCTGATCTTAAAAGTTCACAATGTCAAATATGTCTGTAAAAAAATTGTTCCAAATGTTTTACAATCAAATAAACTCACAAATTTGTGTGAAAATATTGTCAGAAACGTCATTGTCACCCATTGTAAGATGAACTTTGAATTTTTTAGATATCACTGCTAAAAGACATCTGACATTTGCTGACAATTAATTCAGTTTTGTAAATTTTTGCGAGTAAGCTAGCAAATGAACACACCTAATTTACGTTTACGTCTGACAGTTCGCAGAGATTAGGTTCTGTTCGCACTTTTAAGAAATCTTTGCATTTCAAATGTATCCAAAAAACATAATTCGTTTATCTTTCTCATTTCAGATACTGCCTCAATTTATTTTTAACAGTCGTGATCCAATCGTTATGGGTGTCATGGTTGAAAATGGTATTGTCAAAGAAGGTACACCAATTTGTGTGCCAAGCAAAGAGGTGAGTACTGAATTACTATTTATTTTCATAGACTTTTCGATATGAAAGGTTCCCTTGATAGAATACCTTACTCGAATATCGAATGCTAAGTGTTATTCCCAATTTGTATAGATTTAGGAATCAAAAAATGAAAATAAAAAAAAAAAGAACTAACTTATAAAAGATATTAATAACCAAAGTTCAATGAGCGAACACAATCGGCCTTTGTTGGAACAGGGGCGAGCAATGCGTATACGTTACGTACCTTACACTTTTTTCTTCTCTTTACTAAACTACAAAAACATGCTGATAACAAAAAAAAAAGTATGACTCCAGAGTCGTCTTGAAAAATTGAACCCCATTTTTATCGAAAATTCAAGACAAAAATTCAAAAATAAAAAAAAAAACCTTACAAACCCTCTTGAGCGCGCCAAGAGGGCATACTGTTGACACAGGTGTGTTTGCTTTGGAGTAAACTCAGACTCACGCGGCCGGCTGAGTCGTCTCGCATATGCCTATATACTCCAATGCCTGCATTATGTTTTTGAATTCTAATGTTGACACATTAGTAACAAGATACGCCTGGCCCGTTCCATTTCGTTGACTGTATGTTTTTCCAAACATACCAACAACAAAAACAACTACTACTCCTGGGGGTAGAAATAGGAGTCGAAGATAGATTGATAGATCGGAGCTCTCCAGCAAAGGCATTGAACTATGTTTCAAAACCGAAATCGATGTTTTTTGAAAGAAGACTAGAAATTGATTCGAAAAAACGCCGACTTGAAGCGTAAAATAACGTAAAATAAATGTTGACACTCTCTGATGGTGTCATCATCAAAAGAAGAAAGGTCTTATTAGGATCTATCATATCTTAACATTCACAAAAGGGTTACGTTGCTATACGTAAAAGGACGATAATTTCGCATAATTTTCTGGACAATCACATATTTCCTGTTCGCTATAAAGATACGCAACAACAAAGCCTCATTATCGTGTCGTGCATGTCATCATCGAGACCACATGAATCGGATATAGAGATAGACAGAACTCGTTGTACTGAAGAACAACAAAAATGTCTACTTCAGGAACCAGAATAAGTAATTCTAAATAAATACACAAAATTGAAGAACTCAAGTGGAATGAAAATTGCACTCAACTTAACAACAAAGTCCACATTCACATTCTTATAAATAAAAGTCAGATGTTGTGTTAAAATGCAGAATGGTATCCAGTATCCTGTGAGTTTTAAAGAGAAGGAGACCAAAAGCCAGATGGTCTTCTTTGCTTTGTAATTATTACTTCCTCAATTATATTGTTTCCTTTCAATACATTTTTGGATTTAAAGTAGAGTAGGTAGGTAAATTATCTACATAACATACATATTTATAGGGGGTACAACGATAAGTTAACAGATAGCAAAAAAATGAAAACAAACCAACCTAACCTAAAGGTTCCTTCACGATAGAGAAAAGTTCAAAAGATGGTAGCAAAAGTGGTCTTTATCAATAGGAGATGTAAGCTAAGTTGACAGAGAACTTCAAGATCAACGGAAAGTTGTATTTTAACTTAAACTTGACATATTTTTTAGAAATAGTTTTGAGAAAACAGTTATAATGTGAATTAACTGTTTTTTTTTTGCTGTGGAAATGTTGTGCTTTGTCTTTTGGATGTTTTTTTAAATTTAAATGTCAAAACACGATGACATTTGAAAATCATGGTGGGTTAACATTATATAATTACTTTTGCTTCGCTTTTTATTTGTACATTTGAAGTTTGAAACACTATGACATTTAATGTCATTTGCAAAAATAATGCTGGCAACATGTCATTGGTTTTGAATTGTAAATTTGAAGTTTGGTACACATTTTTTTTTTCAGTAAAAAAAAACAAATTTGGTTTTCTTTGTTGAAATCAACAACATCCAAAGGAGATTTTGAAGCTTTAACTTAAACTGGAAAGCAATTTGTGATAAGTACAAAATGAACTCACCTTGGGTCATAATTCACAGTTTCATACAAAAAAATCAAACGTCAAACATAATTTTTTGGTTGACAAGTTACAAGGAGATGAAAAATTTCTTCAGTTAATTTTGTCTATGGTTTGAGTCTCCTTGTCTTCTGTGTGACAATTTTAAAAATGACAGTTTGAGTGACAAACAAAGTTTTGTTTATTTGTGCATATGGTTAGTGTGACTCTTCCTTCAAATTTATTTTAAGCTTTTAAGGTGATGTAACTAATTTAAAATTATTTAATACTACCGTTATCATTTTTATGATTCTTATCGTTACTATTGTTGAGTGCCTACTTTCTGACATACACACAATTGTTTTAGTAATTGCCTCTGGACCACAATTGGCTCATGTGATACGTCAAAGTCTCTCTGTCCGTGTAAATGTTTCTTCTTAAAAATGCCCCAAACTTTTCTGTGTCGTGAAAATACTCTTCTGTAAGTAAATGTCAAAATCGACACGATTCCAGTAAGTAAAAAAACAAACAATGACAATTTTAACCACCGACCAACACAAATTCACCTAATGTGGCGAGTTTTCTCTTGTTTTACAGAACAGATACGTTTGACGTTTCATTCGTTTTTTTTTTCAACTAAGAGGAACTTGCTTTTGTGTTTATAGGATAGGTTAAGTCTGGTACAACGGAGCACTTAACACTCGTGTCTCATTAGGCGTTTTTTTTTTTAGTTCAGAGAAGAAAAGAATTTGACAGGTGAAAGTGACAGGAAAATTGAAATTGAACATTGCATGCATGTTTTTCCATTTTCCATTTTAATTCAACTTTTGAGAATCTTATTTCTTATATCTGTAGGAAAAAATGACAAGAAAATTGACAGTAGTCAAAAAGTGACAACTAAGTATTTAGGTGTGTTTCGAAAATAACATGGCTCAGAACACGGTTTGTTCGGATCATGATTCCCATGCTCGATCTCTATTAAGAACTTTTTTCAAAGCTTAAAAAAGAAAACGCCAATTGCGTCAATGTGGTTAGAACTGCTTTACACTTTTCCATTGTCTCCTGGAACTTAAAGATTGTGAAAATTTTGTTCCCCCTGTCATTTCTTCAAGTAAAGCATAATTCATAAGATATTCACCACAAAGAGGTGAAATTAGAAGTTGGTAGATTAATTAAGCTACCTTTGTACGATATTTACCACTGACGGCTCGAAATGAAGTTGATGCACACAGAAGGTCGTTTTGAAGGGCACTTGCACAAGATGGTCTAACTCCTGAGAACACCTTTCGACTTGAAGGCAAGACATATTCTAATTTAGCCTCATACTGGTTAACGTTGACGTTTCTTTTGTTAGCTTGAATCGTTGTCTACACATTTCTTAAGTACATATCCATATTTTTCTTAAAGAACAACTATGTTAATTTGAAACTCTTCGTCCCTTTGACCAAAGGGTGGTTCGTGTCAAATTCAAATTACACGGAAGTAATGTTCCTTTTTACTTTCTTTGTTTTGTTTCTTTCTACTCCTAACTTCCGTGCTGAACAATGAAAGTCTTTGGCTTGTGCATTCATCCACATTTATGCGGCTACCGTTTGCAGCAGTTTGCACATGCGCTCAGCATCTGTCAATAACAGTCTGGCAAACAGGATTTTCCACTGCCGTTGCATGCCGTCGCGACGTCGACTTCAGGAACAACAAATTTCATGAAAGAAGAAATATTCCAACCGGATAGGATTATGAATGAACACACACAATTTTGCTGATGTGCAGTGCTGCTTAAGGGTGCGTGACTTTACATTCTGCATGTTGCCATATGTGTGTTCAATGAAAAGGCAAAAAAGGATCGGCCGGCGACGCGCTGCAGCAAGGACCGACCGACCAGCCGACTAACTGACACCGCCAGCATGCTCTTCAACCCTCACATGTCAGTTTATATCCTTTTTACTCGGAATAGAATTCATGAATGAACTGAAAATAAGTACAAAACAAAGAAATCGGAAGTAACACTATAATCGAGGGGTTGGTTCCGTTCTATATATATTCATCCATATGAACGTGGTTAATTGTGTTTGCATTAAGTACGCATTTGTACACATTCACTTCCGGAAGTACTTCCGATTTTTCTGGGTTTTTGTCGGTTTGTTGTATATTTGTGTAGTTGTTGTTGAAATTTAATTATGACTAAGGGTACCGCCATGAACACACGACGACAAGCAACGGCAACGGCTATGGCGACTCCGATGACGCCCTATGTGACTCCGCATTTAATCAATGGATATGCCATCCAGCCAATGCCTATGTGAGTGTTGCCATAAGATATCCTCTTTAATGCTTCGTTGTTGGAGTTGGATTGTGTTGTTTTTCGTTTGTGCCCAACGTGCGTCCGGTTTGCTTTAAAAAAAAAAAAACAAAAAAAAAAAAACATACCAATTTCTTTAGTTCCGGTTTATATATATGCCATGCATGTCAAGATATAATGTTTTTCGATTTGACGAATTTATTGCGTGCTGTTACATATTTGGGAAAGAATTAAAGTATAAGTATAGTTGAGGTCGCATAGGTCCCTTCCATCGAATACATCACAATAGCTGTTTTGTTCATCAGCCGGAAATAGAAATTAGGACAGCTGGTTTGGTTTACCTATTTTTCTTTGGAAAATTTATGTTTAAAGAATGCCTATCACACATATTTGGTATAATCGAACTGTGATCAAGTATTTTTGTCAACATATCATAGAATTAATGCAGGCGCAATAATTGTAGGGAGCAGCCACAGCTACACAGTTTGTGGACTTTCTGCGGTCACATAAACAACTTTAAAGCTCGTTCCACCAAAATATAGGCTTTTGGCGTGAGCGATCTTTACCTGTCTTGGTTTTTATCTTTTGTACGTTTCTCAAAGAATCTGGACCCATTTTGTTTATATTTAAGGTCACTCATTTCATGGTTTCAAGTTGGTACCACTGGCATTTGACACCTGTCAAACGCAACTGTCATTTGAATGTTTGTCATTTCCAATAAAACGTCGCTTAGGAATCGAAGAACGAATTTAAATTATTAAAATTTACTACAATAGTGGTGCTTCAAGTGGTTGTCATAATCGGTAAAATTGTGAAGAATTTTGGAGAGAGTGGAAGTGTAACTGATGTCATCATTTTCATCCGCACGCTAAGTCGAAAATTTTGCTGTGCAAGTTGTTCTTTAATGTTTTATAGAGCATAATGTGTGATCTTCGTCTACTCTTCTAACTCTTGGCAATATAGAGTAAGTATCAAAAAACTGATGCTGAGTTTCCAACTGAAATGAAGTGGCTTATTTTAAGATTTTCTAATCTGGAAGATGTAATCTAAGGTTAAAGCAGTAGACAGGAAGCTGGAATGCTTCTTCCATGATTACATTTAAATTGATTAAAAGTTCGTGTATAAATTAGAATTAAGTAAAATATGACCTTATTTAAACAAATTAATAAAGGGTCCGCCAAAAAACTTTTTTTTTTGAAAATGCTATAAAAAAAAACTACTGAATATTTTTTCAAATTTCTTTTTTTATTTGAAAGTACAATCTTGCCGGTTAGTAATGGAAATTAATTTCATTCAAATGGCTGCCTCGGCTGGCCATACAGTAGCCTACTTGATCGGTCCAATTTTTAAGCACATTATCGATTGTGTGCAGCTGTATTTCTACAATGGCTTCACAAATATTGTCCTTTAAAGCGTCAATTGTCCCTGGCTTGTCGGCGTAACACTTATCTTATCACAAATAATAGTCCAGCGGTGTCAAATCGCAGCTCCGAGGTGGCCAAACGACATCAGCTCTGCGGCTGATAATGCGATCTTCAAAAAAAGGGTGCAAAACATCGAGTGTAGCTTCGGCTGTGCGGCACGTAGCGCCGTCCTGTTGAAACCAAATGTTGCCAATATCCTCCTCTTCAATTTTTGTGAAAAAAAATTCGTTCAACATGGCCCGATAACTGTAACGGCCATTGGTTTTGGGTGTATCGGCTTTTCAATGTATGCGTGGCGGGTTTTCTGTGCCCCAAATGCGACAATTTTGCTTGTTTACATACCCGCCAAGATCAAAATGAGCTTCACCTGAAAAGATGATTTTTTTGGCAAAATCGGAATCTTCTCTAAGTCGATCGCAGGCCCACTTAGCAAAGCGAAAACGCATTGGATGGTAAGATGGCTTCAACTCCTGAACCAATTGGACTTTGTAAGGCGTCATACCAAGGTCTCTATTCAAAATTCGTCTCAATGATGTCTCCGAAATGTTCAATTGTTGAGAACGAAGGTGAATTGATGTTGATGGCGTTTCACGCACACTTTCTGACACAGCAGCAATATTCTCAGGTGTACCTACGCACTGTTTTTGGCTTTTCTCGCTTTGGTTTATCGATGAAGATGCCAGTTTCTTTCACTTTTTTCACAAGATAACGAACATACGGAGCTGTCGGTGCTTCTCTTCTTCCAAAATCCGTACGCAATTTTCGCACTCATTCTGCAACATTATCATGATTTTCAAAGTAATGTCGCAATATTTCTCAGCGTTGTTCATGGGTATACACAATTATATTCGGTTAGCGGAAGGATAAAACTAATTATCTGTCAAATCAGACATGAGCTAAGTGTTACCATTCACGAAATAAGCACTAGTTGAAAAAAAAAAACGTTAGATGGCGGACCCTTTAGAATCATCATTGTTTCTAACAGTTTTCAGAAGAGCTTGTTTTTTGTTATCAAAACAGCTTGACTCTTTCATTGAGTTGTCATCAAAAATTTGATGGCTAATTGTTTTAATTTTCTCATCAAGGTGTTTTGATCTTTCTTTAAATGTTTGACCATAATAATAACTCAACGAATATATTCATCTTTCTTCAAAACTTTGACATCTTTTTTGATGACGTCTCCAATTGGAAAATGCTTAGCTGAGATTCTTGCATTTATTTTCGTTTGACATTCGTGCAGATTAAAGTGTAAGTTTTGCTGTCCAAAATATGTTCAATATTATCCTGTTCAGATTGTTAAATGGTTAGTGGTTCCAAGTTCAATATCCCAAAACAGTATTGAAAACTGCTGTAATATTCCAACCAGTCAAATTACAAAGCCTCTACCATTTATAATTTCCTTACTGGTTGTTCCTTCAATGATTCCCACTTTTACATTGACGTTTCGGAACATAGGTTTGATATTGATAAAATTAACAAAATTCAAACTTGATAGACCTTTTAACGTAAATAGGAACACTATCACCCTTATTTTGACATTTTTTTTCGTTCGAAAGTTATTCGAATTCGTATGATACGTATTTTCACTTTCTAACGATTCGAAAGTTCATTTTAATTCGAAACTAAAGCAAACTTTGACTTTCTAATCATTCGAAACAAACGTCATTTATTAAGAGTTCACATCTTGATGAGAGAATTAAAAGAAAAACATGTAAGTTCTGTTTTTTTTTTTCCGAAAAATAAAGAAAATTTAATATATTTTTATGAAAATCTATTTATGTTTTTATTAAAGGTCACAGTCACACTCAAATTGGACAACTATAGAACAAAAGGAAGTTCTTATAAAATGAATGGAAGAAAACCATGAAATCGCGAGAGGTTTTCTTACAAATCGAATCCCCAATCGATTTGATGCATTCATAATTCTTCTTCTATTTATGCTGCTTTGATTTTTCATAAATAAAACAATTTGAATTTTTGAAAGACAATTTAAACGATTTTAACTACTGTGTTACTTTTTGATTCTCGTTGACAGTTGTGAAGTGTGACCAGGTGTGATTCAAATAATGAGACTTTAAAGTTACATTTTTTTGGTAATGCATGTGGGACAAAAGCAAATGGAATTATAAGTACATTAATTATTTTATTAGATTTAAAGGTGCTGAGTTAGCTATACAAAATTTTTTAATGTATTTTTTTTTTCATATCAATAAACTTAAATTTATGTTCCCATATTCAAAGTGTCATTGATGGTTTTTTAAATAATTAACATCACTAGCACTTAGAACTTTATTAATTTAATTTTTCTTAAGTTAAGCAATTTTTTGTATTCCATCCAATTGTTTCAATGAAATTGAAAGTTTGTGGAACAATTTTAAACGATGAACATTATTCGTTAGAATATCAAAATACAGAAATTTCATTCTAATGAAAAGATCTATTCTAACGAATTGGCTATTCATTAGAATGTCAGAATAAGCGTGTGTATTCCAATAAGATCGGGCAGATGATTAAATTCACTTTAGTAAGGAATTTATCGATCCATAGTTTCCTCACTACTCATCAAAAGGTCATGTTTATGTGCACGTCAAGAAATCCACTGCCTTCGAAATGACTGATACATGGTACAATGTGGAGACTTACTTATAAAAGTCCCGACTAAAAATTCAGCCTTTTTCTTATCAAATAGGAAGACTCGTCCTCTATTTAATTTTTGTTGGATAACATCGATGAATTGAGCAGAAACACGATGATTTTCCAATCTTCTATGTAAATAAATGAGTTATTCACTTCCAATCGTATTTTTTTCTTCCGTAATGAAAAACCATTTAATCTGATTTACAAAAAAAAGAACCGATTATATCGATCAATCAAAAGCTCCCACATTGAAGAAGAAGAAAATAAGAAAAAGATTATTTTAAAACAAACATCCTATCGTCTTCATCGTCATCTTCATTCATTAAACCACATCTCTCTTCTCGACAACCAACCAACCAACCAACCAACCAACCAACCAACCAACCAACCGACCGAACTGATTGAACCCCGATGTTGACAACAAGCGGTAAGACAAGCAATGCGCAACGGACGGGTTTTTAGGTTATCTTTTAATCTAAACACAAATTTTTATTTTTCACTTGAATTTCCATTTTGATATAAATCTCTTCTCTTCACTATATGCTGCACTACCACTCCACACCACTGCGGACCACGCCATGGCATATCCCCAATATCGCAGCATCAACACCAGCATTAGCATCAAAACTACAGTAAACGGAAGTCGAAGGCGGATCTCGAAACTCGTAAAGCGATTTATATTTATGTTTTTTTTTGTTTTTTTTTTTTGAATGCGTTTTATTTTTCATCAGTGATAAATGTATGTATGGATAGCGTTCCTCCAGTTTTACTGGTTTTCATTCAAGAGTTTCGCGATCGGATCGCGCGCCCATCTTGAGTGTGCAGATTAAATTTTCCTCTTGGCTTTAAGAATATAATGTACATAACGTACAGATATAGCTTTGGATATGGCGAGTTGGTTACCTTGTAAAGGTTTGAAAATTAAAAACCCGAGCATATGGAAACAAATTAAAAAAGCTTTAACGTAGAGCACCCCACAACATTTAAGATATTAGTAGGTACCTATAACCGTTTTCCATGGAGATGCAATGTAGTGTAGCTTCTGCTCAACTTCGCTTGCAACCAATCAACCAACCATCCAACGATTTTACGAGGCACGACGACGACGACGACGAAGATGATTTTGTCGTGTCGTCAGCATCCTGTTGTTTTTGAAACATGGAGGCCGATCAAGAATGAAGAACACGATTCAGAAACAAAAACAACAACAACTACAAAATAAAACAAGCAATTCCAACAAACAAGAAGAACACTTCAAACTAATTCATTCAATTTTATCGACCGGGACAGGTTAGTTCGCGGTATATAGAATTTATGACCGGCATATTCCTTACGTAGATAGGTACGCATCTTTCGTATACCAAACTGCGTACATATGTATGTATGTTTAAGCCCTTGGCCATCCCAGCAACCACCGACCGCCACACAGCCATCAACGCCACCAGCTGAAGAAAAGCATTCACCTAAAGTTCCCGGATGGTGCACGTGCTCCTTTTTGGAGTTGTTGTGCATATTGGACCGGACGTCGTCGATGATAATGCAATTGGTAATGGACAGTGAGCATCTCCTTTTGGTCGAGAAACACAGTGGGACAAGATGTGTCGAACACGAGAAATGAAAACCAAACTGAACCCTGTGTTTTAAGGATAATTGTCTTCTTATTTGACATTTGGCATCCAAAGTTTCATATTTTTTGAAATTTTATTTTGCAACACTAAAAATAACGATTTTCACTAACTCTCAACTGTCAGATATAAATTTTTTGTTAGTTTCTAAGTTGGTAATTCTACTATAAAATTGATGCTAAATTACTGAAACTTGTGCACATTCTGAGAGTTTTAATCATTTTTTAATGGACTTACAGCAGTGTTATAGGAATTCATTATTTTTATAAAGAGTTTTTCAATTGGCACGGGTAGATTTTTGCTGCCCGTGGCGGCCATTTTGTTTTTGGTGACATCTGTCAAATCTTTTGTATATTTTCCAGTTGTTTATGCCAAATCATCATGGCAAGTTACACGATTGAACAGAAGGTTAAAATTATATTACCAAAATGAGTTTTCGTTAACGCAAACGTTGCGCGCTTTGCGTTAGACGTGGTGGTCCTTCACAGTCGAGTCTTCAACGTTTGGTGGCCAAATTTGAGACGACCAGTTCAGTAAACAATCAGCCAATACTTTCACGTTCAAGAAACGCAAAATCGGCTGAAAACATCGCCGCAGTCTGTGAAATTGTACAGCAGAACCCGAGGCAGTCTATTCCTAGCCGTGCACAAGAACTCGCCCTTTCGCAGACTTCAACTTGGCGAATTTGGGCCTGCACCCGTACAAGATCCAACTGACCCAGGAGCTGAAAGTTCATGACCATTTGGACCGGCCGGCGGCCTAACGATGTTAACGATGATAACTAATTTCTTATGGCCCAAATTGAACCATATGGACCTAGACGACATGTGGTTCAAGCAGGACGGCGCGGCGGTACGTGCCACACGGCAAACGCCACGATTAACATTTTGCATGAACGATTTGAGGGTAAGGTTATCTTTCGCAGGGGTGACGTGAATTGGGCACCAAGGTCATGCAATTTAACCTCGCTAGGCTTTTTCCTGTGGGGTTTCTTGAAGTCGAAGGTCTATGCAAACAAACCACAACCTAAAGGTGAATAGAACATAGGCCATTGCTCAAATTCAGCCAGATCTATGCGGTAGCGTCATTGAAAATTCGAGGACCACTCGGTACCGTATTACCGTAAGAAGCCGAGGCGGGCATTTGAATGATGTCATATTCCACACTTAATGCCATACATGCGCCTTTCAAATAAAAAAATAATTTTTTTAATACCTCACACACAGTTGGTTTTATTCCATTTCAACATCTACCCGCCCTTATTGAAAACCCTTTATTTATTGTTCATATAAGATGAATTGAATTCAATATTCTCGTAATGGTTTTATAGAAGCTTTTTGGAAAAAAATAATAATTTACGCGTATACTTTTGCAAGCTTGTTGTCAATAAAACAAAATATTGATCTATGAGTTCCAGAACCAGCGCGCGGTCAGGAAAAATAGTTAAATCGAAAAGTGTTCCAGTTGTCACTTAAAGAGCAAAATGGGGTATACTGGCTTCATTTGATTATTCTAAAAATGTCGGGTAGTAAAACAAAAACATGAACGCTCCTTCAAATAATCCCATCATCAAATCGTATGCGTTTTACGAGGTGTGTTCAAAAAGTACCCGGAATTTTCGTTTTTTTCAAAAAATATTTATTTATTCGTTTACATCAATGTGGTCCCCTTCAAAGTAGCCCCCCCCACAGATATAATACACTTATGCCAGCTTTTTTTCCAATCTTCGAAGCACTGTTGATATTCACTTTTTGATATGTCCTTGAGCATTCTCAGCGATTCGGCCTTTATTTCTTCAATCGAAAAAAACGCCGTCCTTTCATGGGTCTCTTCAACTTTGGAAACAGGAAAAAGTCATACGGAGCCATATCTGGTGAATATGGAGGTTGGGGCATGACTACGGTATTGTTTTTGGCCAAACAATTACGAAAAAGCAACGACGAGTGAGCAGGTGCGTTATCGTGGTGCAAAAGCCATGAATTGTTTTTCCATAAATCTGAGCGTTTTTTCGGATTGCTTCACGCAAACGTCGCATAACTTCAAGGTAATACTCCTTATTAACCGTACGACCTTTTGGTAAGAACTCTTGATACACTATGCCATTATAATCGAAGAAAAAAGTAAGCAAAACCTTCACATTTGATCGAACTTGACGTGCTTTTTTCGATCTTGACGTTGGATGCTTCCAGGTGGACGATTGTGCTTTGGTTTCGACATCATAACCGTACACCCATGTTTCATAACCAGTTATGACCTTTTCAAGCAAACTTGGATCGTCGTTGACGTCATTTAACAGCTCTCGAGCCATGTTCATGCGATTGTTCTTTGGTCAAAATTCAGCAGTTTCAGCAAAAATCGCCGAGCTCATAAAAACACGTCGAACCTTAGCAACTATCACAGACAAAGTAAACAGTGAATATATGTAGGTGAAAATTGCACCATACTTAAGGGGCATGTATACCAACATAATAAAACAAATGTTGACCTTCGGACTCTCCAGACGCGCGAAATTTAACAATTCCGGGTACTTTTTGAACACACGTTCAAGAGTGTGGCTTAGCATATGATCATTAAATTTGTGTTTCCAAGTCGGTAGCCCTGGAATTTGACACCTGTCAAACTCATCTATCATTTTAAGTATCACAATAAGAAATAGCTGTCATTTTAAGTGTCAAAATAGTTTATTTGACATTTACGATAGTGGATTGTTTAAAAATCAAACAACGCGTTAAAATTATCTAAGCTTACTACGAAAGTGATTCATCAAATAATGTATCGCTTTGTTTTCGAAACCGAAAAAATTATCCTGTAAAAAATGCAGTAATACTTTCGACATTATTAACTTCCCATAGGAAGTTATTATAATAGGTCCGATTTGTCGAATTGAAAATTTTGACATTTCTCGACGTTTCAAGGTCCCTAGAGTCGAAATAAAAGATTTTTAAGAGAGGTGTATGTGCGTGCGTGTGTTTGTACGTTCGTACGTCCGGTCCGTACGTCCGCGAAGTTTGTTTTCGTCGTCCATAGCTCAAAAACCAGTAGAGCTATCGACTTCAAATAAATTTTGTTATACAGATAATAATGCAGAAAGATGCAGAAAGGACTCTTAAAAAAATTTAGTGGGTATTTTTTTTTACCATAGCAATTTAAAAAAAAAGGTAAAAATGTTGGTTAACCCAAAATATCTCACGAACCAATAACGCTAGAAACTTGAAATAAATTTTTATTATATATTGTACCTTGCCTTGATACCAAACAAATATATTTTTGGAAAAAAATCCAATTCACGATTCTTTTATAAATAAAAAAAAAAAAAAAAAACTGAAAAAAAAATATTTGTCACCTCGAATATTTTACGACATTTTTTTTTTAATAAAAAATAAAAATTTAAAAAAAACTACTCAAAGTTGGTAAAAATTGATTTTCGACTGAAATATCTTTTCAAAAATTTTAGATTTTGGCTTCAAAATAATTTAACCTTATAATTTATATTGTTTTTAACATTCAGTAAAATTTTGATAACAATCAAATTGATAGTTTTTTTTTGTACAAGAAAGAACAACCTAAACAAAACATTACTAAAAGTTGGTAAAAATCTACTTTCGACTCACATATCTTTTCAAAATTTAAAAGTGTTGGTTTAAATTATTCTTATCTCACAGAAAATATTGTTTTGGACATTCAGTAAATTTTTTATAAAAATCCAATAGTCAGTTTTTTCATAAACAATTAAAATCTACAAAAAATAGTACGCCAAATTGTTAAAAATTGATGTTCGGTCTCGTGAATTCTATTATTCATTGACATTGACTTCAAATTAATTTAATTCATCCAATTTGTATTTGTTTATATAAGAAATGAAACTTTTAAGAAATACTGATAAAATTGGTAAAAATTGGTTTTCGGCTAAAAATCTCGTTAACAAAAATAGATTTTGAAATCAAAATATTTAATCATATATGTAAAATATTGTTGGTAATTTTAAATTTTCTAAAAATAATTCAACTGACAACTTTATTAACAAAACTCGAAAACCTACAAACCTTGGGATGGGTAGTTATCAGTGTAAGTCACATCCCAGCCTCTTTTTTAGATTGACGTTTCAGTTTGTGAAAGTGGACAAATTCCAAGGGATATATTTTATTCCATATAGAACTCTTGTTTTTTAAATCCCTTATAGCTGTATCGGCCCTTTTCTTTCAGTTTCGATCACTTTTTGCAACTTAAAAAAATTGCAAACATTTTTCAAAACAAACGGATTTGCAATTTATAAAATTTACGATTTTTATAAAGTTATCGATACTTCTTGAAGTTTTTTTTTTCGGGATTTCTATACTAGAAACAGTTCAATTAAGCTGATTGTGTTGTGAGAACTTTTCAATCAATTCCTAATTTGTTTTTGATTTAAACAAACTAACTAACTACAAAATTTCATCATTAAAAATGTGTCAATTAATAAATCCTCTCAGTAAACATCTATGAACATTGCCCCTTATGAATTCATCTATTACAAAAATAGAATCTGAACTTTTTTAAAACTGTTATTCAAAGGGTGAGCGGAAATAGAGTTTTGCTTGTACATTTTTAAAATATTAAAACCGATTATGGAATCCGCTAATTAAGCTACGGAGGGAACCAAATGTCAATTTGACAATTACTCCGAATCTTTCGGATTCTGTAATCGGGATGAATATAAATCCCAGTTTTGTATTAGTTTTGCTCTACTGTTTTATGGTCAATGTCGAAAGCTACCTGTTTCTGGTTTTCAAGATACTTAAAGCGTGTACTCGACGACGTATCTTTTTGTGCATCCTGATTACGTTGAGATTTTGAAAAAAAAAGTAAAAAGAAAAAATAAATAAACCAAAAAAAACAACAACAATCAAATCAAAACTGCCCAATCTTGAAGCAGACAGATTGCCTCTGCTTCTTGAGATGGAGATGATGATGATGATGAAGCTGATGCTGATGAGCTCTGCCATCACAGAGTGGCTAAAAAAGATATGGTGTTAGTGAACATTCATTGACCCTGTTTTGCATTTTGGGGTCTTATTTCTCAATTTCTATAGAGATGAAGTTTATGTTTTTCTTTTCGTTTTGTGAATTCATTCAACATCATCCTCCTCCCATTTTATGTTGATACTAAGTTATGCTACTGTATACGAATGGATAATACGATGTGTGTATAGCTTTAAAATGGGATTTTTGTTGTTGGTTTTTTTATTTTAATGATTGCAGAGACAACAGGATGTTGTTAAAAGATGAAGAGGCATAAAAAGGAGATTGAAACAACATAAATAAATAAATTAAGAGGTGGAGAGTTTTTTTTTTTTTAAATTTAATTCTAAAGAGTGCGAGAGGTTTATGTTATGTATACGGATGGCGGTGTGGAGCAGTGACGACGGATGTGGGGATATAACATAAGAAGCACATTTGAAGACATTCATGATATTATTCGTACATGTTTAAGTGTTTAAATAAAACTGCGCTAAGAGTATTAAAGCTAAATTTCAGGAATGTATAGCATTGCACGTGATAAAGTAAGTCATTTACCTTGCTTGACATTCTTCTGCATTGACATGTAATGCAGTTGTCATCTGTCAAAATTAACTAACGAATGTTCATGGCATAAATAATTTCCAATCTTGTTTTTTTTTTCTTTAGCTAATCATCTCATCGATCACTAATTGACACAAAACTTATCGAAAATTTTGAGAAAAAATAACTTTGAAAAAACAGACACACGCACACCTGGCAGAAGATATTTTTGTTTTATCATTCTTGATCACCGGAAGCTCTGTGATTCTACAATTTTTCTTTTTTTTTTTTAATTAATTCTTTCAAAATTTAATGAGAATTAAAAATTAATCAAACGTGAGTATGATTGGAAAAAAAACCGTTAATCGATGACAAGAAAAAAAAAAAAAACAAACAGAACACCAATAAATCTATAAGTTTGATCGGTGTGGTGAGTCCCCTCTGGTTCCCTTTTTCTTTTCTCCACCCAAATATACGCCCCATTTCCGTTACAATTTTGGCTTTAATATAATTTATCCTAATTTCTTGTGTCAGTCATAAATCATAATTGCCGCATCGTGTCGACTTTTTGGCCATTCCAACCGCTGCTGGCGCTGGCTGCCACTACCGCTCGCCGTTGGTCGTGGCAGACATACTCAACATTTATTTACCCCCCAAAAAAGAAATAATTTAAGACAGATTTTGGCAGTGTCTATAAGTTTGGTTGTAGTTTTTGTAGACAAGGCAGCCAAATAGTTTTAACAACAAAAATAAGCGTCTAAATGTGTTGTACATATTTGCTGTTATAGGTTGAGGATCAACAGCATCATAATTTGATCAGAAAAGAGGTTTAATTATGTTTGTTGGGTTTTTGTGTCTTCGTGTTGGGCGCCATTTTAAAGTGTAGACAAAGTTGTTTAAAACACTCGAGTTAAATAAACTTTGTTTACAATTATTTTCTATAAGCTCCTGGGTCAATTGGATGTTGTAGAAGTGTTGTGCTTAGTCCCGACGCAAAATGACCTTACCTACAGTCCATGCGACCCTTCATCGAACTTCTCTAACAACTTTCATTTTATAGTTTCATATCCAAAGCTTCCGATTTTCTAGTGGGTGTTTTTTTTTTAGACTTATAGTACTTCTTTAAGGGTTGGTGTTTTTGACAGCTGTCACTTGATTTATGCTCAGTTTGGTTTGCCATTTTATTTACTCCTGAACAGCGTTTACAAATCGTGCATATTTGTTACAAAACTAATGGTTCGGTTATCGCGATGCATCGATTTCATCAATTTCTTGAAGGCGTCGTGGGTATTTGGGGTGTTCTCCAAAACCGTGCGTCCAAAAAAGTTTATACTACTTTTTGTATGAAGCTTAAGCTTCAAAAATCACCACTTTAGACTCATCTTACTGAACTGGAGACTTTGGAGAGATTTTTCCTGAGCGAATATTAAAATATTCTTATAATTCTGTCCCTAACAAATTTAAATCTAACTAGTTTGGAGACATAAACTTATGTGGAGAGTTTAAATCACTATTTCATGGTATATTTGGTTTTAAAACACATTCCTCCATCTCGAATTTTTTGACATTTACACTTATGTCTTGTCACTGTTGAAAGCTTGTTTTTTTTTTATAAATCATGTCACGGTTAACAGCTGATGGTAAATTTGGTTTTACAACACATTCATCCATCTTTTATTTTTTGACATTTACACTTATGTCATGTCACGGTTGACAGCTTGGCTTCTTTTTTATAAATCTTTAATCTCCCTTTAGTTTCTAATCCAACTTTGTTTTATTCCCGATTGGAACAAATAGTTTTTTGACAATAAATAAGTGGGCTTAGTTGGCGGCGGCGGCGGTGGTGGTGGCGGCGTTGTTGGTGACGCGCACCTTCCTGTTTATTGGTTGGCTTGAATTGTTGTTGTCAGGGCAAATTGGCGTAGGGGTGCCTTAGCATGGCCTGGTCTGGCCTGCGGCACGAACTTAGCTGTTGATGTGGATCTTGCTTGTTGTTGGCGGACTAGGTGACTGCGACTTTACGTTGCGTTGTCTACATTTTTATGACTGTATGTATGCTTGTTGTTTTTATGAATGAAATATTGATTTTTACGATATCTGCGATAAAGAATAACGACACACCGCCGCCGACGACGACGACGTTGATGATGACGACAACGACATCGACACTAACGACGACGGAAGATCCGGCGCGGCGACGAGTTGAGGTTTTTTTTTTCAAAAAAATGTGTGCGACTATGCCCACCACACACACCTTGTGTGTAATTTGTGTTTGTGATAAAAGGTGGGTGGGTGGTTGGTTGGTTGGTGTGTTGTATTTTGTTGGTAAACCACATGCGTGCGTGCCCGAGCGGAGTATCTGAAAAAAATATCTTAGTAACACTGAGAGTTTTGTTTACCTGCATGGGCGATGTTTTATTTTCGGATATCAATAAACGCAAACGTTTTTGTTTTTGTTTCTTATTTTTGTTGCTTTTTTTAAAAACTTTTTCGGCCTCGAATAATATTTTATATCAACGAATTCTTTTGGTTGTTGTTGTTATTAATTTTGTTGTTGTATATGCAAATGGAATTTGACATCTGGCTTGTGATATAAGACAGACAGGAAGTCATAATTTTTCAGATTCTATATGCAAATGACAGTTTGTTTTTTTTTCTTCTTCTTTTTCATATGTAAGCACATTGTATGTTTCGGGTGATGCGGGTTTGATAAGTTTAAGTACAAGCATACATACATACATATGTACATAAAAACGTGTATATAAAGTTTAGGCGTACGATATATATTTGACATAAAATGATTTCTTATATTTCTATTTTTCGTTGTCAAAATATAATTTATACGACAGGAAAAAATATATCAATTAAAATTGTGATCGCATTTTGAGAAGGCAAATATTTACTTACACAAAAATTTAGATTGATGGGTATTTTTTTTTTCTAAAATGTTGTAAATAAAGCATAATTTTATCAAGAATTTTGTGATGACACAAATTTTGAAGGGACTAGTTTATAGATCAATCGGTTATACGATTAAGCTTTGCCCAGGTGGGTTGACCTATCTTCCTTAGATAAAAACATGGCGACTTAGTTAGGAAGTTTAGTTTTATTGACTAAATATTTATGTATGTTTATTTATTATTTAGGTTAAATTATAGTCTAGTTGGCTTGGCTTAGTGCCGTCTTTCAGATTGTTAGTTTCGTTCTAACATGGTAAAAAGTTAGTTTTGATTTTAATTCAAAAAGAATTTTCGTTGTATCAAAAGTCACCATCAAAATACGTTTTCTGTAACGTTAAGCCCTGTCATGTGATTAGAAAACGTTTGCAGACCTATTTTAAAGTCACTGCTAATCGAGCTCCAGTTTCAGGAGACGAACATAATGTTCCACTTAAAAAAGTGTACTCGGCCTTTGAATCACCGTCGTCGTAATATCCGTTTAAAACAATGTATAGTCTTGGCAAAACATTTGCCAATTCCAAAATTGTTGTACCTTTTCTATCACATGTTTCAACTTTCGATCTTCGACTTGGATTTTAATAAGACGTGATTGATAGTATCCACTCAAGAAATTGTTTTGTGATAACCCTATTCTTCCATTGAAGTTATCAATGATCATTAAATCTGATGAGTTCACGTTCTCCTTATGATTGTCAAAATCAGATTGCCAAAGACTGCAATTTAGGTATGTATCTAGAATGCTATTGTTTTAAATCATTTTAATAATGCATTCTTCACCAATCTCTTTGAATTCCATAATTACGACTTTCATATTCTTTCGAATGGCAAACAATTCCCTTCCAGTACCTCTTCCGAATATATGTGTGTTCATATGTGCTTGTTTTTACTGCACCTTTCTATTCAGCTTCATAGTTAAGACAATAAATTATTAAACATTTTCTCTTCATTAATTAAAAAATGAGTTTCAAATAAAATAATAATGTTAAATTCATAAATATAATTTAAAAAATTATCGTGAGTTTCTATATTATTCTTTAATTCAGAGGCAAGTTTCTAAATATTAAAAAATATTTAATTTATTTGATCATCTTCTTTCTGATAGAAGTGTAAATATCAATTTGTTTGCTCGTGTAAACGATCATCCAAGGTTATGTGTACAGCGGTTGTTTTTAATAATTATTAAGATGTTGATGCACCTGAACTCCGCAATGACGTTTGAAGTTGACTTTTGTTTGACACTTGATAGTTTATTCCCTAATTTCTTAAAATGTGTTGGTAAAGTACATACGATTCTACATAAAACACTTTTTCCACTCTCCTGTCACTATTTGAGTTCGTCTAAATCTAAAGTGTCCAAAGTGAATGTTTGTTCCTCAACAAGGAGCCATTTATCTCTAAAAATAATTGCATTTTGTGTTAATATCGGGTTTTGCAATAAGAGCGGTACAAAAGTTATTTTTTTAATAAAACAAAAACGGTTTTGAATACCAATGAAATTCTTTATTCCTATAAAAGAACGCCATTATGTATGGAACTTGATTTCTTTTGCATGGCCACCACGGGCACGCTTGCAGAAGTCCAGACGCTGAACCCAATTTTTAATCATAAATTGGTCGATACCGCTGCAATTTCACTTTTGATATTCGTACGAAGTTTATCAATCGTCGCTGGTTTGTTGGCATAGACCATAGACTTGACGTAGCCCCACAGGAAACGGCGTCAAATCGCACGGCCAAGGCGGCCAAACGACTGTACCATTTCATGAGATAACACGTTCTCCAATCTTGTTTTCCAATAAATTGATTGTGACATTCGCTGTGTGGCTTGTGGCGCCGCCGCCGCCGTCCTGTTGAAATCACATGTCTTCCAAGTCCAAATCATCTAATTTTGGCCAAAAATATTCGGTTATCATTGAACGGTCTTTATCATCACTGAAAAAGTACGGCCCAATGACACCAAACCGTAATTTTTTCGGGATGCAATGATGAACTCATAGAATACATGTGGATTGCTGCCTGACCAATACCGTATATTTTATTTATTGACGAAGCCATTCAGCCACAAATGAGCTTCATCGCTGAAGATGATTTTTCGATGAAAATCCGAATCATTTTCAAGTTGTTGCTCAGCCCATTTCACGAACATAATACGCTCCTGGTGGTCAAGCGGCTTCAGTTCTTGCGTCAATTTAATCTTGTAAGAATGTAAGCCAAGATCTTTTCGCAAAATTCGCCACAACGACGTCACAGAGATGCCCAACGCTTGAGAACGACGTGTGGGAGACACATTTGGGCTTTCTGCAACTGAAGCCTTAGCGGCAGCAATATTCTCGACACTACGGGCACTTCTTTGTCTCACTGGCACGGGAACATTTTGTACTGTACCTGTGGATTCAAATTTGTCCACTAGACTCTCATTGTTGATCTGCTAGGATGTTTACCAAAAATTGGACGTAGCACTCTTAATGTTGAGGCCACTGACTCCGAATTTCGGTAGTTAATTTTAATAATTTCGACTCGTTGTTGGCTCGTATATCTTTTCATCATGAAATGGCAAACATTTCTGAAGAGAAATTTCAAAAGAGCGGCAAGAAATATGGCGTCGTTTGCTGCCCCTGTCGCTCTACTTTTGTAGCGTCCCTGTTGAAAAACCATGTAGTTCGCCCTGTATTTGTTATTTCAATACTTGTTGATTTAAGCTCCGATGTATTCTAGAGTACTGTTCATACATTTTAACGATCACTTTTTTATATCGTGGGTCTTGAGCTGCTAGGAATGCTACGGGCGGGCGGTTTTGTGCACATTGTTTTATCTTCATACCATTTATTTCATCAACATGCAACTGAGGATCGGCTTTTGACGCAAGTTCTTTAAAAAATTAGTTTTGCATTCTCTGGTTCTTTGCCACTGATTTTCTCCTCTTGCATTGAAGATGATTTAAAACTGGAACTACGCTTTTCTATGAAGTTTTGCTCGAGCCAGGTTTCAATGGGACCTGGTTTATTATTGTTCATTAAGTTGGGTTATCTTCTGTCTGACACCTTCAGCTTAAATTCACGATTCTGTATCTTAAATGCCACAACTTACTGAGATTTGTATTTCTGTATTTAGTTCAAATTTGTTTTTGAATTAAATATCCATTATTTTATTTAAGTTTAACAATGTTTTCCAAAAGCTCTTAACTTTACACACCTGTTTGACTTGTGATCAACAAACGCCAGGGCGACTTAAATATCTAAAGTTGGCAAAATGTACCTATTATCAACACCAGAAATCTGAAAAGCTGTTTGGCTCTAACTAACGTCTACTAAAATTCAGAATTAATCAATAGATATATCGAAACTCTTTATATTCCGACGATTTGGGAAATACCTTTAATTAACGTCGATCCCTGTCATCCTGGTTTATCAGTTAGGCAGACCGATCGTTTAGGCTTGATCTACCTATAAACAACTTCAGGCTTAACATTCTTTGGATTGACATTTAAAAACAGTTGTTCCTGTTGAAAATATGTTTTGATTTTGGAAGTTTTTAGTGAATTTTAAATTTTACATTTATCGAAAAAATGAACACTTTATTTCTTTTATTGACCTTATTTATCTTTTTGATTATCCATTTTTTTACCGTTGTCACCACAGCACCTTGCTCTAGTTCAATCAAATGCTTCAAAGCGTACAGGTTCAAAATACGTTAAATAATATTAAAAAAAAAATGTCTACTAAGTTAAATTAAAAATTGTCTTAAGTTTGTATCATAGACGTCGATAATTTCATTTTGTACAACTCAAAAAATGGATCTTATCTGTACGCACATTAAAGTTATAACATTTTTACAGCCCTATAAAATTTATAGCTAATCCTTCAAAGATCAGCTTTAACTTCGGCACCTTTTTGCAATAAATCCTTAATTTTTTTTGTTTTTGGAATTTAAGCTGTCAAAATAAATTTTAATTCTACACAAAAAAAATCCCTGACCATCAACAATTTCTTTTGATATCATAATCTCACCGCTCGTTGCTGTGCTTTTCTGTGCCACCGCCACCGCCACGCCAGCCAGGAAATCCCTTCTATTTTTCTTATCAACATTTTTAAAATAAATTTTATTTTCATAGGAACAAATCGAATCGCATTAATATCAGCTCGTTGCTAACCGAGTTTCATATAAAAATAAAAATAAAAGAAAACCAAAACCAAAACCAGCAAAATTACACCCCAACCAAAAGAGTGACACACTGTATACAACTTCCCGTTACAAACGATCCTCATATGTGTGTATTTATATATTTTTGTGAGTGTGAATGTGTGTATTTTCATTGAGATGCGGTTTATTTGCCCGCATTTGAACCTCATCTAGCGATAATGGCATATACCGACCGCCATGCCACGCCATCGCCATGTCATGCCATGCCATGCCATCCGGTGTTGGGTGATGTGTTGTAGCTGTTATTCGCATTTTTCTTTTCGTTAAACTTTTTGTCGATTCGTCAAAAATTGTTTGAAGTTTTCCGCTGTAAGCGCCGCTTAAGTGGTATACATATTTATACCCGTTAATTCAACATTGGTACTTCCTTCCTAAAGTGGGAGCTAGCTTGTGACGCGACTGTTGTGGTGAATGACTACCGTCGCTCGTCGCGTCTTCGCTGTTGGCGTATGGATAAAAGAACCAATGATACATTTAAATTTCAATTCATTGGAAACACGATCACAAAAACAAAATATCAATTCTTAGTTCTTTTCTTTTATCCATCATGATTCACGGAACTCTTTTGACAGATAAAGAAAACGTTAGGTCAGTTTTGGCAGAGCTGTCATTGCTATCCTCACGATCCAAGGCCGTGATATCTCACACGTATTACTGCTATGGTCACATTACGTAATTCACTATCACTTAAAGAGTGAAATTGCAAATTGATGCAAATTACAGATGAACTAATGATGATCCCATAAAGAATGTTGCGTGTGTAAGAACGATAAAAAAAGAACAGTCGGCACTTGGTTTTAGAAGTTTTCTTTGATTAAATGAGAAAATAATAGGGAGGATATAAATCAGATTGGAATTTGATTGTATAAAGAAGATAGGAGTATGTATAGACAATTCTTAGTAGTAATTTATATGGGTCGCGTGCTTTTGCGATTTGATCACATCATTGTGATGATGAAAATTGAAACAAAACTACGGAAAACCTGTCATGAGGGTGTGGCACGTTTATTTCGATCGAAGTTGTCAAATTTAAATTGATTTTTTTTTATAGGTCAGACATGTGATTGTCTTGAATTGTTGTAAAATAGAATTATGCGCAGTTAATGTTAATGCACAAACGTAATTCAATAATTTTACAGACCGTCACGTATGTAAGTTAGTAACTATCACTCATCCATCCTATCTCAATCTTGTCGACAGAAGATTTGTCAATGATCTGCGATCTAAGAAAATAAGTTTTTATAATTCACATGGGTTTGGTTAAAGGAAGATTTTTAATGAAATAAAATTAACAGAATTAGAAGGTTTGAGGGAAAGAAGTTATTTTTGGTAAAGCACGATAGAGTGATAATAATCAGTGCCTATTATAGGATCGCTGATACTTCAAAAGATTCGGAGAAACTTAATAATTTGATATAGTTTGGTTATTCGAACGAAATACCAAAAATTCATTGGAGTTTTGAAGAGGTTATTAGGATCAAAGATGTATGTAAGTTTCCGGATTTATATAGGCGACCCCACTGGGGAAAACCGAAAAAAGTTCAAACAAGCTAAAAAGAACTGTAACGGACATACTCGGAGCATTAAATATTTGCCTGGCCAGATATACGCCAAAAAATACTGCACTGTCCCAAAGGAAGTAAACATTTTTGATAATTTGAAACAATGTACGTTACACTACGTTATCGGCGGTTCTTTTTGTTAGCTCGATTAATGAAGCCAATTTGCTTGCAGCATAGTTTGCTGTTAGTTCGATGTTGCCAGTGAGTGACATGACTCCTCCTGTACTTGAAAGCGCAAACGATTCTATTGAATGAAACTTCTTTCGCGCTCGTACAGTTGCTAGAGTACTTTCGGCATTCACAAATCCGCTTGCCCAGTTGGTATCCCCGCTATTTTTCTGAAGAGGTGTTCTTCAACGCTGGAAAAACCACTGCTTAAGCTTTTCCATCTGTCCTACTCCTCAGGTCTCGTTCCGAGCGGATGGAAAACAGCATTTGTTCAGCCTGTCCCTAAAAAAGGCGAATCTAACTATCGTCTAATTGCACATACGTCCCTTCTTTCCAAAGTCATAGGAGCGCTGATCAATTTTCAGTTTAAAAAGAAGAACGAACGACTGCTTTATAACTAGCAGTATGACTTTCGTAGCAATAGGTCCACTAGAGATATCATGGTTTATCTCATCGAACAGTGGAACAAATTTTTACATCGTTTTAAAAAAAATAATATTACCCGTGTTTTGTTGGTAAATCTATCAATAGTATAGTAGGATTTTACACGAATAACAAAAACAATATCCGTAGTATGAATACTACCGATAAAAGTTAAAGTAGAATCTTACTATACGGATGGGTTTTTGACATTTATACGAGTCTCGAATGGATCTTATGTGATTTCGTTGTCAAATGTTGGTACGATTGATATTGTATTTGTATCTCGACGGCTGTGTTCGTTGAGTAGTTGTGCATTTGGAATCATGTGTTTTCCATTGGGGAAAAAAATCAATCTGTTGCTGTTGATATTATTTAGTTTTGTTAGTGAAAATGGACTAACTGGGCTTATTTTGCAAGAGAAAACAATAGAAAAGATATTTATGTTTTGCTATGTTTCCAACAAAGGTTTATTTCAGTTTAGATTAAATAAATCTTTTTGGTGTTTCCACCGCACAAGAAGATTTAAAACGATTAAGTTTGACAGCACTTTCTAAAATGCAAATGTTGTTTCGATGTTTCTTATGAAGTGCAAGTGAGATAGTTTGATTCGTGCTAAACAATGAAGAACTGAATAGTTCAGTACCATATAAGAATATGCTACCTACTCCATGTGCATTTTTTTGTTTAAATTTGATTAAAACAAAACTATATTTTTTGTACACAAACATGCAAATAAACCGACCATAATGCATTATCTGTAAACCAACTCCTCCACACAGGTTTTTCTTCACAAATTTTGAGTTGACTCCTATCCCCGACCGGAATCGAGTCGAATTAAGCTCATTTCAACTCGATTCAGGTATAAACAGAATTGAGGCGAGCTTCAAGCTCGCTTCAACTCCATATGTTAATGTAGAAGTCTACGAACAAACCCCCTTCTTGAAGTTTTTATTTTATAGAATCTCAATTTCCAGATGTTTTCTTTCCATTTCTTCTTGAAAATTGTCCATTTTATTAGTATTAGTTATTTTTTTCGCTGAAGTTAATTTTAACTTTTGATTTTCACAAAACTTTCTTCTATTTGTGTTTTTTTATAATTATTATTCTGACAGGTCTTCTTTCCGTTTTAAATACAAAAATCTGGCTACTGTCGATGGGTTTTCTTGGGAATTTTCTACTATATTTTTTATAGAATGCCAAAAAAACACGGGTATTATTGCACTTAATATTTCGAAGGCATTTGATATCTGTCATCAAGCTCTCTTATCGAAAATGTGCATTTGGTATTATATACTGATATTGACAGCATTGTATAATGGGGGACCCAGAATCGTGGAGAATTTAATGCTTCGAAAACTCAATGCAGTCTACTGTCGCAAAATTGTAACCCTCCCCTTATGCACTATCCATGGGTGGTACTTGCATCGCGAAGATAGCTTTAAGTTCTAGGTTTATGCATCACTAACCATCTCTTTTGGAGTGATCATCTATTTGGCATCTCCAAAAATGTTCCTACGTGTTTAGGTTTCCTCCGACAATGCACGAAGTGTTCAACAACTTCTTATCTGGCTATAATTTAAAAATAATAACGTACTTGAGTCTTTTGGATAGAATTGAAAAGAGAGCTCTGAAAAGGAAATGCGATCGTTTTCTTAATGAGACATTTACCTACATTTCTTGAACACCGCCGCAAGGGTGTTTTATCATCAATGGTTTAGTGAAATAGCCAGTTGTATTCCTCCCCTTAAACAATTCAACCGCATTATGCGTACTTCTAGGAATGCTCATCAGTTTAAGTACATGGATTCTTTTTTCAATAGCCGCACTACACGAATGTGGAATTCTTTACCAGGCTCAATTTTTCCTTCTCATTACAATGTGCAGACATTCAAAACCAATGTGCATCGGTAGGTATCTCTTTTCTAATCCTAATTACTTAGTCATTATAAGGGTATTCATAACCCCTTAAGTGAGCGCATCATATAACAAAAAGTTTTACGACCCAAAACTGATTTAGTTTTACTAACTGTGACTTCAAAATTGTCACCAATTTTAACAATTTCAATTGTTGAAGTATATATCAGATACCATTTTCAGTAATGACATATTTTGTTGTTGTCAATTGTCAAAAGATGACAGCTTCAATAGTGACAGCTGTCCAAATAGCGGGCTATTCAAAATAAAATTCTTTTTGAAAACCCGTTTCCAATGATGCATGATTTGTGTTGCTGGAAAAATATTAGGTTTTCAAAACTTTCTACATATTTCCCAATCTAAAGTCATACCGTCTAATTACTTAATTCACATCGTAAAAACTTTTTTAAGTCTTCCAATTATTGAATTTTATTGTCAGTCTTGTAGCTAAAAAAACACAATTTAAATTTCAGTGCACATACTATGTCGTGATTTGTGTCAAATTTCCAGGCAACGGAAATGTACTTTTTATTCGTATCCAAAAAACGCCCAAAAAATCCCTTATTCACTCCATTGACCGGTTAAATTAACCACATTAATTCAGTTCGTAGATATAATTGATGTGCATCCGTGACCTCAACGAGTGCACATCTGCTTTTCTGATGAAATAAATTTGCCAAACGAATTAAGAACAAACCTAAAAAAAGGACAAATTCTCAACACTAAAAAAAGTCCAAAAATCTCCAAAAATAAAACCAAAAACTACAACCCGCCAATTTGGTCTCGGAATACTTTAATTCACTCATGCACACACCATTGAGCCAAACATACATTTTGGTGTATGTAAGTACCAACTACCTACTCGTATGCAACCAAACCATCATTAAAGCTTTATATGTTTAGTTGGCAATGCACATCCTCGTCTCGAAAGAGAGGAGAAGCAGGAGCAGCATCCTTGAGTTCCAGACAGATTTTGTTTTCTTCTTTTTTTTCTTGTTCCTGATTTCCTTTTTGGTCCTTCTACCGGGATGTCATTTGTGCATGTGCTTTGATTCACTTGTTTCTTGCCTTCAACAAAACGACAACAAAAATAAATACAAAATAAAAAAGTATAAAAAAGAATTTTAGCAAAACCATTTTGGCATCTACAAAAAAAAAATAACAAAAACGAATAAAAGAATAACTTATCGTCGTCATAAGAGAACGTGTCTGGCTGACGTCCTGCTTGGCGATGATACACCCAGCCGACAAACCAGATTTCTTTAGCTTCAACTTTTACATGCAGCTGAAAGTGCAGCTGCTGATATTTTATGTGGAGCTGCTTGCTTCTGTGCTACACCAAATGCTGCTCCTGATGCTCCTGTTCCTTGGTTCCTTATGCGAATTCAATGCCGGTCGGCCGTATTTTTAGGAGTCAGGAGAAGGACACATCATCAGGACGGACGGCTAGCATGTTCCATGTTCATTGTCATCATCGTTCTCCATTCATCAATTTTTTCCGCTCTGCCAGTCTTACAATTGTTTTTCGTTTACTTTACTTTTTTGTATACAGATTTCATTCTTTTTAATTTCTCAAGGACATGTATTGGTTTTGAAAAAAAGTTTAAGCAAGTATTTCAGGACTTCAGTCCTTTACTCCTTTTATGCACTAATACTTGTACTTCAATGTAATGGTGTTAATAAATGCTAAGTACTAAGTATAATAGAGAAGAAGTACTTGCACCGCATTTTATGTGCTTCAACCGTTCTTCAAATACTTGAGCAGTACTTCAAGAACTCAATACTTGAAGTACTTGAGTAGTATGGTAATTGAACAGTATTTTCTAACCTATTGAGTTATTCTTTGTCTGAAATTTAACGTACATTTTTGTATATCATTTATCGGATAAAAGTAGAATTGGTTAAGTACTTGCAAGTACTACTCATCCACTTTGATACTTAAGTACTCGATGTGCAAAGTGCTTGAAAAAAGCGTTACTTGGCATTTTTAACTACATACCTATTAAAATAAGATTCCTTAACTTTAAGGACAAGTCCCCAACTTGAACTTGAAACCCCTTTAATAGTTTTATCCATTTTCTTCAATAAAGTTTTGCAGACAACTGTTAATTACATCCATGTTGAGCAAGTTCGTCCAATCCTTTTCTGCTTTTGAAGCTTCTACAATTACAAAGGACATACTGCTGCCTTCAAAAAAAAAAAAACAAAAAAAAAAGGATTTCATATCTTTTTTGTTTAATCTTAAATTCGTGTCATAATTCAAAGTTAATTGATGTGTGTCTCTCTGTTTTACCGACGTAGATGACGACGGACAAAACGAAGGAAGTAATGAGCTCGTGTTGTACACCACCTACTATAGAGCACGCATCATATCCTGTTCTCGTGCTGCATGTGTGTGCCGGTCGCCGCGCCGCACTGCAGCGCTTCGACGAGACAAGACAACCACCACACGACTATACGGACGCGACGTGTTCCTGTTCAGGTGCATATTGAAGAGTGGGTGTTTCACTTTGTATGCTTATGGTTACGAGTTGGTTACATATTGTTAGCATATTACGTAGGTATGTTTCTTTGATGATGAAGGCGTTTTTGTTAATGGCTTTTCATAAAAATGCAATTTGAGTTCAGATTATAGCAGTTTCTAAAAAGCTTACATACTCACAAAGTCTGAGCTAGTTTAAAAGGAAATTACAAAAAAAAAGAAATTGCATTACCACGACACGTAACAGGAAAGAAAACCTCACAATTAAGTATAGTTAATTATTTTAAAAGCTTAGTTCTTTATATGTGCATACACTTTTAATGCTAAATGACTTTAGTTTAAAGATTTGTTCCATTGACACCATTTGGAGACGTTTCGTCGACTTTAAATCATGCGTTCATTGTTCATTCAATAATTTTCTCTAGTTTCAGAGTGGGTAGTAAATTAAATTGATAAGGATAGGTTAGGTTGAAGTGGCTGTCCGTGATAGAGTAGGATACACTTAGGCCAGTTTAATGGCCCTTTGTGATACCACATGAATCTTGAGGCTTTCTTCTTAGCTCAATGAAACTAAGTTTTGAGTCCCTTACAAAACGTGAGAGGCTGATTATGCTTATACGATTTAGATCGTCTAAGGGCCCCGCAGACTGCAGACTTTCTATCGGCGGATAGTTTGGTCGGCTTCTTAATCAGTATGGAGAGGAATGCATATGTGCACACTACATCAATTCAGTATCGGCCGATACAAAAGTTTGATGGGCTGCCCGATTACATTCAAACTAATCTGTCGGCCAAATATCGGCCGACTGTTTAATCAGTATTGGCGCATACACGCCTGCGCATACATGACGATTGTTTAGTCGGCCGATAGTTCAGTTCGCTCTGTGATGAAGCTGGTAATGCTCATTCCATAATAGGCGAACATTTTTTTCGGGTAATCAAATAATTTGGAATGCATAGTGTAACATTTTCCACTAACTAATCTATCACTGAGAATGGGATGCACCCAATACTCTCGGAATCTCTTCTTGATTTTCCTCCTCCGGATAGGAGAAGGTGGAGAACTGTTTCCTCTTCTTCCTCGTCCAAACAGCTTCTGTAAAAGTCATTTGAGAATACGCCTAGTCGCTTGGCGTGCTTTCCTATTAGACAGTGCCCGGTTATGACACCTATTATCGAGCTTATATGCGATCTGCTTAGAGATAGCAAGCACCTTGATCGCTTTAAATCTTATGTAGGCCAGATGTTTTTTGTGACCAGACGAGTGGTGATGCTGTTCCACCTGGTGTTTGCCTTCTTCATAGCGTCCTCCATTAGCAATAATTACAAGTAGGAATTGGTATTGACAGCATTTGCCAAACATACCACTTGTAGAATAGGTTGTACTGTACCGTTCCTGGCGAGTTCATCTGCTACTAAGCTGTTGTGCCATCTCCATTAGAGATGATCGACAGTTAAGGACTGTTATAGAGTTTGTAGAGACAGAGTCCAGTGATTTGATAGCGGGATGACTATCTGAAAAAATGCGGATATCAGGGCCTGATTATGAGGTTCTGCAGATCGTTTTCAATGCGACCTTTCAAATTCGACTCGCGTCGTATTTCCTATATTAACGAATTCGCGGCGAAGCGAAAATAGTTCTTCCTATTTTCCAGTGCTTTGACACTTTTGGTTTGACTTTTCCTTCCTATATTCCACTGATTTGACACTTTTGGTTTTACAGCTTTCCACAAATTTTGTTTTGTTTTGATTGAATTTATGAAAGTTGCGGTGATTTATTCAATACACAATATTAAATTTGAAAAATGGAATCAATTATGGCGTAATTTAAATGAATTAAAATAAAGCTAACTCACTTTTTTATATAATAACAATCAAGAAAGAATCCACGAAATCGAACAGTGAATAATAATAAACACTCTTTCGCCTGTGAATCCGCCAAAAAAAAGCTGTCGGATTTTAACTCGCCAACAAAAATTATGGCATTTCAAATTCGCCTTCGAATTCGTTAATTGGTCGAATTCAAAACGAAGAAGGCGAAAGCGAAAGCAATAATTGAAAAAGCAAAACGATTCGCCGCGAATACCATAATCAGGCCCCAGATGTTGATATCACGTTTTCTTTAAGCCAGGATAAGACTTCTCTTATCGCTACAATGATTGCGAAGGCGGAATGAGAGACTTAATTTCAGTCGTTCAGAGTACACACCTCCACCAACCCCTTCTTTTGTTTTTGATCCATTAGTATAAAAGTGGACTGACTCGTCTTCCAGGAATGCCCCATCTTCCCAGTAAGATCTAGAAGGTATAGAAATCTGGAAGTTTCTGTTGAATTGCAGTCGGGGGATAGTGCAGTCTGTGTGCTTTGGAATTGATTCTAAATAACTAGGAATTACGGAGCGGCCAATGTTGTTGTTAATTCACTGCGACGAAGTTTTAAGGCGAATATCAGAGCTTGCAGAAATTTGTTTGCTAAATATATCAAGAGGTGTTTTGTAGAGTAGGGTGTCCAGTGCCGCAGATGGGGTCGTGCAAAGCAATCCGCTTATACATAGGCAAGCTGAACGTTGGACTTTATTTATTTTGTCGTGGCTTATAGCTTTCCCAAAAGCAGTCCACCATACTGCCACACCGTACATTAAAATCGGTCCTAATTACTTATGTGTATAGCCAATGCGAGATTCAGGGTTATAAACCCCTTTTATTTCCAATAGCTCTTTTGTAAGAAAAGAGAGCTACAGTAGCTTTTTTGATTCTTTCTTGTACATTGCGTTTCCAATTTAGTTTTTTTTTGTCTAAAATAAGACCCAGGTACTTAGCCTCGTCTGAGAGCCTTTATTGGATTCCCTTTATATAGGGAGGATTAACAAATGGAATTTTGTATTTCCTCGAAAATAGGACTAATTCGGTTTTGTGTGGGTTAACACCCAGTCCACACCGATCAGCCCAAAGTATGAGTCTGTCCAAGGCATTTTGTAAGAGTTCTTTTAAGGTGTTAAGATGCTTTCCTGAAATTGCTATAGCAACGTCATTCGCACAGGCAATCACTCTGAAATTGATAAATACACTGCTCTTCATTTGTACCTTCTAACGTTGCTGACCGAAATGTAGTTTTCAGCTTAATTTCGAAGAAAAATTACTCTTAAATTCCATGACTTCACAATCTTCTTCAAATTGTCACTCTATGTGAATTAAATGAGAGAGTTTTGTTTATTAAAGTAATCTAATTCAAGCTACAAAGTGGATAGTCTCACAATATGTTTCCACAAACTTGCGGACAAAGAATCTTTTCAAAATCACAGTTTTTGGGCTTATTCCGTTCACCTAGAAAAAGTATTTTTGATAAAAAAAAAAATATAACGAACATACCTTTAAAATTATTAAAACTTACGAGTATCAAACAAATGAATACGAATTCCATCGTAAGAGTAAAATTTTACGAATCCCAAAAAACCGTATCACGAAATCCGAATTTCGGAATGCGTAAAAGTTTCCGATTGCGATGGAATTCGTATTCAAAATATTCATCAAAAATGAAGCTGTGCCTGTCTTATTAAGCTTTATTTTGGAAACCAAAAAATGAATTACCTTTTTTTTTTTTTTTTTTTTTTATAATAAGCAAACACTCAAGGGGATATTACTACCCTTATTATGCAGATGCACAGTGTGAGCATTAGGAAGAGGAGAGAGGGTTTAAAAGGAGATGTCGGTGCACATTGGTGAATTCCTGAATATTGCAATGACTAGGAAAGACAGAGTGTGGTAAGGCATTCCACATTCGCGTAGTACGGCTAAAGAACGAATCTCTGTATTTGACAGTACGGCCGAAGTTGGGCTCGAGGGTATACTGATGAGCATTCCTAGAAGCGCGAGTATTACGGTTGAACTGTTTAAGGGGAGGAATGCAACTGGCTATTTCACTAGAGCATAAGCCGTTAAAATAACGGTAAAAAAGGGTCAGACAAGAGACCTTACGACGATGTTCAAGCGAAGTAAATGAACTTATGATGATATTATCATCTATCAATTTAAATGCTCTACGTTCAATACTATCCAAGACGCTTAAGTAAGTTGCAGGAGCACCAGCCCGGAGATGGGAGTTATACTCAAGCTTTGGACGTATGTAAGTCTTGTAGATAACAGCCAGATCAGAAGGGGTGAAATATTTCTTGCATCGCCTAAGGAAACCCAAACACCTTGCGGCATTTTTGGCGACATCGCGTATGTGATCGTTCCACAAGAGGTGGTTGGTGACACACATACCGAGAATATCGAGGTGTTCTGTCTCATTGATGCAAGTGCCATCCATGGATAATGGCAACGGGGGTATATCTCGCTTTAACGATACAAGACAGCATTGCGTTTCCGAAGCATTAAATTCCACGCGGTTTTTTAATCCCCATTGAACAATGCTGTTTAGGTCGGAATTTAATGAGCTTATCATATTTTGTCATTGCAGTTCCACATCCGAAGAAGAGGGATGTGAGTCTGAAAACGAATATGAAAAGCTAAGAGTACTATCGTCAGCGAAACAATGTATTGGATTAGATGTTGCAGACAGGAGATCATTAATAAAAATGAGAAAGAGTGTTGGAGATAGAACAGAGCCCTGGGGCACACCAGCATTTATTTTGTGGTTTTCAGACTTGAATCCATCCAATACGACTTGTATTGAACGATCCGAAAGGTAATTACTAATCCAATGAAGCAGGGATTCGTGAAAACCGAAAGCACGCATTTTCGATAAGAGAGCCTGATGCCAAACCCTATCAAATGCTTTTGAAATATCAAGTGCAATAATCTTACTTTCTCCAAAGCGATGTAAAGATTTGCTCCACTGTTCGGTGAGATGAACCATGAGATCACCAGTGGACCTATTGCTGCGAAAGCCGTACTGCCGGTCATTAAGAAGCTTTCGGTCTTCGAGATATTTCTTAAGCTGATAATTTACCAGCGTTTCCATGACCTTGGAAAGAAGGAAGTATTAGTAGTTCAAATTTCTGTATTTTAAATTTTTAGCCATGTTTTGGCTTTAACAAAATTGGATAAACTTGCAGTTTTCGTTACACAAGTCAAAAAAAAATATTTAAAAAAAAGTGTTACGGTGTTTCTTTTCGGTAAATCCAAAAATGATTTTAAAGCCCCTTAAATTTTGTTTTTGTTGTTTTGACTGTAGTAATACGGTTTTCGGAGGTTATATAGAAAGATTTCATTTGCGCGTTGTTTACGGGAAAAATCTATCAGGGCAACAAATTTAGGAAATTTTAGGTAAGGTCGAGATAAGTTCCGTTTGGATTTTCAGATTATTCAATCCTTTTATTTTTTGCTCAAAATGATTTACATAAGAGTTTGGCTGATCACTTCGAGTATTATTTTTAGGAATGTTTTCTATTCCTGATTTGTTAAAAGCTTTTTTTTGACCGAACTGACTTTACTTTTATCTAAAGGCAATTTTAAAGGTTTTAATTTTCATCCCAATGGGTATCTGGGCTTATAACGACAAAGGGTAAACGTCTATACTAGGCATGCCGCAAATACAAACTAGAACGAATTCAGACATAAACTTGAAAGTTTTATAAACCTTACATCTCCCATGCAAATAATTGAAGAAGTCGATAAGGAAGTAGAACAATTTATTTCTGATGTACAAAAGAATCGGCGAGTTCAAAAATGATTAACCAAGTAGATTTCTGAAAAGTCTGAGGACAGATGCTTTTAGCAGAAAAGCGTTTAAAAGGACCTCAGGCATAAGATTCGCCAGTAAAATCTCAAGATTTTAAATGATTTGGAAACCCGAAACAAGAAGCAGATCCTTTTGCTGAACATCTCGAGATTTTGAAATTTCTTTTGTCAGACTCATGTTTTAGATAATGCTCAAGCCTTCGACAAGGTGTGATACTTGATACTTGAGCACAAAATGCATAGGGACATTCTAGGGCAGTACTACTAAATACTGAAATTATATAAGTACATTACTCAAAACTAAAGACAATTGAAGCCGGTGTACCGCAAGGAAGTGTCCTAGGATCTTCCTTGTTTTTTTTGGGGAAGAAATGGATATACATAATGTCCCTAATAAAGAAATTGTTGACTTTTAGAAGGCTTCTAGCTGAGAAAAATAATTCCGATTGCTGAAATTATCTTAGTTTCACCTTCGTTATTTTATGTGCCTAACACAAGAACAAAGTTGCTTATAAACTAATTTAACCCTTTCAAAAGCTCAACTTATTTATCAACGCCTTCATCAATAATTTTATATCTATACATTTGTAAATGTTCTATGTTCTATCCAGACCAACAGGTAACAACAAGATAGCTAAGATATTCTTACTCACAATCAGTTGCAAATATTAATTTGGGACATTGCGAAATTGTGTTTCAAGTCGCTAAGTTTATTTTCGTGAATAAATTCATTGCGGAGAATATTGTAAACAAGTCCATAAATATCACAGTACCTTCACGCCATTACACCCGACTGATATTTCCCCTCTTTTTTATTTGATTTTGATTTTTTTCTATACTCGTAGTCGTATTCGTATGCGACAATGTTAACCGTGCGTTAGTGCGTAATGCAGAAAATTTTAATTTTAGATTATGACGATGCTTTTTGCAAATAAATTTATCACATCTTCTCATAGAACTTATATTTACGACACGACACGGAGACGATTATAACTACGACCGACGCGACGCACGCGACGAAGGCGACGATGGAGACATGTCGGTCGTTCGATGCAACACGAGGACGAAGTGACATAAATATAAAAGTTCGAAATACCTATCTACCGATGACTAAACCCAACGCATAGATCTCAAGACACGCATATCGTGCCTGCGATACGTTTGGTCAGCGCTGATGCTGATGATGATGCCTCGCTTGCCGTGTCGGTGTAATGCAACATGTTGCTGATTACTGCACAAATAAATCTGCCGAATTTCTAACATACAACCAAACATTCGTTGGAATCAGTATGGAGGGTCCTTGGGGTCTTGGGAAATCTCTAGGTTTAGAAAATGCAGGTCTAGAAGATGAGGGAGACACAAGGGAGCGATTTGGCGATTTGGCAATTTCACAATTGCACGTTGTTACCTTGTCGTCGTTTTCAATCGGCGGATATTTGTCAACCACAATCCAAGATTTTGTAATTTTGTTTACTCCCCTTCTTCGGGGACTTGTCAAAACGGAACGAGGAGGAACGAGTGACGATAGATGGTGGTATTAGATTTATAGAACGTATCTGAAAAATGTTTCAAAGATATTTCGCGGCCTGCTGTGTGTGTACCTCTACCTATGCGCATCTTATCTACCCGTACAGCACACCAAACCTCCTTACCTCCTCGCTCCTCTCTCTCCCGCTGTGTATCTCTTTTCGAGTGATGTATCTACCAGTTTAGGGGAGGTTTTTTTATTTTGTTTGTCTATTTTCGACTTGGTAGACATCCGGTCTGAAAATACGTCCAAAGATTAATTGAATATGAAATAAACAAGTCGTCGAGAGTAGGTTGCATATTTAAGTTTTTATTTTAATTATTTTTAATTTTATATTTTTGGATGAACGTATACTGAGAGAAAAAGATTATTTAGTGCGAGAGAGCAAAAGTATCTAAAGATATCTCTCAGACAAAAAATAATGACAATACATAAAACGAGAGTAATATGGCAAAATATTGTGGAGAAATCAAAAATAAATTACTATCGCAGAAATGATTTGAAAAAGTCACGAACGGAAATGAGGAGGGGCGCGGCCTCACGTACATATTTAATGTACCTACATATTTACGAAGAACTGACGAGCGACGACAATGACAGCGCATGGGGCCAACAATGAAACTTCTCTTTATAGGTTTCCTTTTTATCGTAGATGGGCGGTGATGGGGGCCTGACGCGACGGGCGGTATAGCAGCCCCACAACGACACCACTAACGTCGTCGTCGCACCGTCTTCATCATCGTCGTCGGTCGTCGCTCGTTACCATAGTCTCTTGGACGACTTCTTAAGCTAAGTATAGACATCGCGATTGGACTTATTTTATTGTTTGATAGAAATGGGTCAATGAGGCAGTGACAATATCACATAGTGTTTTGATTGTGGTACGTTTGCTTGATTTTTGGTAGGAAATTGTTGTAGATCGTTGGTGTTTGAATTTGGTAATATTGATAACGATTCTTATTATTTTTATCTGAGTTTGTTGAAATGAGTATTTTTATTCTACATATTATCCTCTTTTTTCCTTGTCATGCTTTAAAAAATTAAAATTTTCTTTGCATTTTTTGAATGCTTGCTTCCCCATTATGTTCGCTTCTTTTTCTCAAAATTCCACTTCCTCTATTTTTTGTATTCAAATAATTTCTTGTTCTGCTCTTTCTTATTATCCCTATTCTTTTTCCTTTTACCACTTCACTTACTTCAAGTTCCACTGTAACTTATTCGTTCAACACTTCCAATTCTTCTAGTTCTGTTCCTTCCAACTCTTGCAATTATTTTACTTCTCCCACTTCTTTTACTAGTAACAGGTCTTGTAGTCCTTCCTCTTCTTTGCAATTTGACATCTTTCACATTTTCTATTTTCTTTTTATTTTTGGTACTTCTTCAACTGATTCTACTTCTTCCACTTCTTTCACTTCTTCCACTTTTCCACTTTTTCCAATTCTTCCACTTCTCTTACTTCTTCGACTTTTTCCACCTTTTCAACTTTTCCACTTTTTCAACTTTTCCGCTTCTTTCAATTCTTCCACGTCTTTCACGTCTTTCACTTCTTCCACTTCTTTCACTTCTTTCACTTCTTTCACTTCTTCCACTTCTTCCACTTCTTCCACTTCTTCCACTTCTTCCACTTCTTCCGCTTCTACCACTTGTTCCACTTTTTCCATTTCTTCCACTTGTTCCACTTTTTCCACCTCATCAACTTCTTTCACCACTCACTCAGTTTTTCCTGTCTTTTTCCTGTCTTTTTACTTCTTATATTTTATCTTCCTCTTTTTCTTCTTTCACTTTTCTCCTTTTGTTACCATTCCATATATTCTGTTTGTAACACTTACTTCACTTCCTCTTTTTCCATATTTTTCGCTTTTTTTCTTTCTAATTTTTTCACTTTTTTCATAATTACACTTATACTAGGTGGCGCAAAATTAGTCACCCGATTTTGTTTTTGAAAAACATTTTACCTAAATAATAACAAAAATTCATATTGGTTAATGGGCATTTTTATTTAAACCTTTAAAATTTTTGTCTGGTAAGTAGAAACAACAGCCCTGATAAGATTATTCGCACACAAGAATGGTTAAGAGTTGTAAGTCTCTAGGCTTTAGTTCTTAATGGAGTGATGTGGTACCTAACTTATTTATTTATTAAGTAGAAAATATTATATCTGACAAGTGGCTGTCGCTAGTGTTGAGACATCTTTGTGCCCGTTTTATCGCGTTTTGCACGACTTTTTTCAAGGCTGAAATTGCCTGAGTCTTGTTGAAATAAACCTGCGACTTCAAGTAGCTCTAAAAGAAAAAGTATGTGATGGTTAAATCCGGCGATCTTGCCAAATTACCAATTTGGGAAATTACTCTACTAGAAAAAGCTTCCTTTGGAATATCCATTGTGGCTCTTGCTGAGTGTGCGGTTGCATCGTCTTGTTGAAATCATATATTCACCAAGCCCCGCTCATCCAATTCTGGCACTAAAAAACTGTTTATTATGAGCATGTAGCAATCACCAGTAACAGTGACCGTATTGCCAATGGCGTCCTCCAAAAAATACAGGACAAACAACCCTCTCGCTTGAAGATGCATCAAGACGAGGGTTTGACAGTAATTCACTTATCACACGCGACTGTAGGTCAGAAACTGATGCACTTTTTTCACTTTGTACGAGAAAATGTATAAGTTTTTCAATACAAATTTTCGACCAAACGACCAGTTCCGTGGAGACCACGCCCTCCATGGTTTCTTGTGGTTCCAGTCGGTTTGAGTCTTAAAGTGAAGCGCCATAATGTTTGCGAAGATGGAACGATACAAGTAGGAAATCGACTTCGAAATTAAGGCTGCCCTAAAACTACTGACTAATTTTGAAAAAACAAATAGACCGAATTAATGCACGCTATTATATTTTAAAAATAAATTAGGTGGTGCAACCGTCCGTTAAAACCTGGGACCTAGTGACCTATAACTGAAACGTGTTGGGAAATATTGTGAGGGATAGAGGGGACCTACAGTTTTAAGCCAAATCCGAACGGCTAATTTGAAGAAGATCTGACAATTCCTCGCAAGAGCCAGTACCCCTGAAAAAACCTAAGATGACACAGGCAAGGATTGAACCCAAGACCTCTGGCACGACAGTCCAACGCACTAACCATCACGCCACGGGTACTTCTGAGGAGTATATAGGTCATTGTTTTTTCATAAAAAAAAAAAAAATATGATTAAAATTTTGGCATCTTCCGATAGGATGATTAATTTTGCGCTACCTAGTAGAAAGCTCTACAAAATCACAAACAACACAACACAAGTGGTCTATTGACGTCAAAGCTAATTATTTAATTTTAAAGACTTTATGTAAAACCACAAATGAAATTTAATCCTTTTGAAAAAATAAAATATTTAATTTAAAAATTTTTCCCTTGAAGATAATTTTTTTATTGATGCAATAATTCAGTTTCCTCCATAAAATCCCTCATATCAATTTTCAAGGCGACCGACGCGACGACTGTGGTTTTTTTTTTCTTACTACATCTTAAATGATATCTAAAATTGTTAAATAAACAAAGGAAATTGTTGTTAATATAAGAATAGAATTAATTATAATATCGCAACGGAAGTTTGATAGTAGAAAACAAAAAAAAAAATAAAATTAAAAAAATGCTGCCCTATAAAGTGATTAAATTATTGTATTATGTGCAATGAGTGTGGTTTTGTTACGATTCACAGTCGATATGACATGAAATGTTATTTTTGATTTAAAAAATATATATTATTTTAAATAGTCTAGGACTCTAGGTCATGATTATTAATAAACATTAGATTAAATTGAGTGCCTTTGTTTGCACCAAGATTGAAGAAAATATATATTTTGACCGCATTAAGTAGGGTTTTCATTGTTTACATATTATCAGCCATGAATGACAGTTCCTATGACATCTGTCATGTTCACTTGTACGTGACAAATTAATTGATGATTTTCACAACAACCTTCAACTCAACATACAAATTTTAATCGTGTTCACTCATTTAAAAAAATCATTAAGAGAACTGGTCTTAACATAATTCCCTGGGGCACTCCATTTTAATTTTTGGAAATATTAGACAAATTATCTTCTACTGAATCTTGTGTATAACATTGTGACGAATGCAATGACATAAAGCATGTTGCACATGAGCTACGAATTGCGAAGTGTGGATGTTCGCATATTTTGACTTTTCTTTCACATGAGCTTTATTTCTATTCGCAGACAGCGACGAATTGTCAACCCTTTTCTCCATATTTTCCTCAGCCATGATCTTTCACACAAAAACAAAACAAAAGTGGTATTATTTTGAGGTTAAGTTGAGCGCGAACAATTTATTCGTTGCAGTGTGGATGGTATGTGGAACGCGAATAGAGTTTGACAGTTCGTAGCAACCACACTGCAATTCGTTACAAACAAATTGTTTTTACAAAATTGTCTTGTTTTAGAGAACAAAATGCAAATTTTATTATCCTAACATTATTGTCAATTGGTTTCTTATAATTTAAATGTGTTTTTGTTTGAAATTGACTTTTTGAAAAACGTAAAATTACGTTTAATGTTGTTGAAATTTCAACAACATTACATAAACAAAAAGGTCACAACAAAACAACATACAAAATTACGTTTGTTCGTCCATTCGTTCATTCGTTGTTCGCTCTCATGTGCAAGGCCCTTAATAGGAAAATATAGAACATTTTATTCGTTGAAATGTGGATCGAATGTGGAACGCGCATTGAGTTTGACAGTTCGTTTCAATCAGATTGCATCTCGCGACGTACAATTTATTTTCTGAAATGTCTATTATTTTGACAATGAAAAAGTTAATTTTATTACCATAAGATTAATTGAAGCTATATTTCTACCTTTTTGTTAACAATTTGCACATAATTTAGGTTTATAAATTGTTTAAAATCACATTTATTCATTCATTCGTCGGTCGTTGACCGTTTTCGTGTGAAAAGTCCTTAAAACGTGCGTCGTCGATGAAAGCGCATCTTAAAATGGTTAAATGTTGAAAACCATTATTCTGACAATTAGCTACTGTTATAAACTTCGTTCATGCAAATGTTATTCCTTTAATTTGTGTAACCAAGACCAAGCGCAGTTAGTTTTTATGCGGGCGGACACTTGAAGTAAATGTTTTGATTTCAAATCGCGTTTTTTATTCTGGATATTAATTAACTGTTACAAGTCGTAAACCAAAATTCAGCACCGCATACCCAGGCCAGCACTACCACAACTAACAAATTCTGCATAAATAAATACACACCACACACTTGTGATATGTTTCATTTGTGACATTTTCGAGGCGTGGCACATTAATGTCACAGCATTTAATGTTGCATCCTTCTGACATTTATGTTGCATCGTGTGCATACTGATTGATAAATTTAAACTTATTTTTATTTTATTTTGTTTTACATTTTTTATTTTTTCCTGTTGGTTTTATATTTTTTAAATTTATTTTTGTTGTTGTTGAACTTAAAAGGTACACAACATCACCATCGCCAACGCCATCATCGTCATCATAAGGCTCAGATTCAGCTTTGGGAAGAAGATGGCGATGCATGGCGGTATGGTGGCGTGTCAGACGATTGTTTATCATTTAATGACTGTCATTCGGTGTTGATTGCATTTCTGACCGCACTGTCACTTTGACAGCTCGCACCATACAATGTTGCATTATCTCTCTTAGAGCAATGCCAGAGAGACGTCCAACTTACGGCCATCACTATACGGAATACGGATGCGATGAACGTTGAAAACATACAACAACAACAACAAAAACGACGCGATACGGTGAGCTTCGGACGTGAACGCGCTTTTATAGCAGCATTTGATAGTTTGTCTGGTCATGATCGTCATCGTCGAAATTCCACCATCAGGCTTCTGGGGGAGTAAGTAGGTATGTAATGGACATGGACACGGATGTTCAGACATCGAACCGAAAGTCCAGACCAGAATAACGTACACGTTTTCGAGGTGTAAAATGAACGTGCTAACGGACGATAAATATTTGATTTTGATGGCACATTTAAAGTGCATACATTATCCTTTTTCTCATTCTGAAATCTGAACGACAACGACTTGGACTTCGAAACGAAACGAAACTTGGGTTGGGTTGGGTTTGGTTTTTGGGTCCTGGTTGTCATTTGGGCGAAGTGCTGCACTGGGATTTGATATATTTTTTGTCTTGTTTTATGGGAGCAGACACGAATTTAATGAGATGATGGGGGTTTTTAAGTTTTTATTATTGTATTTTTATTTTTGTCAGCTTCTGATTGTCTCCTGGCCTCGCCCAAATGAATGAGTCTTTCTTTTTTTTTTTCTCAAGAAATGACATTCAAATAATTTATCTGAATGGCGAAGTTTTTTGTTTGTTGCTTATGTCTGCCTATATACTGAAGACATCAGACGATAGGCGATGGCTGACAACGACAACGACGAAGTCGAAGTCGAAGGCGACGACGACGTTTTGTCTGGCGTGTCATATAACCATTAATAAAGACAAAGGTCAATCTGAATCCGTTGTCGTCCAGAAGTAAGATGATGATGATGATGTTGATGAGACAGACGATATGGGGAGTTATACATAGTCGAAGATTAAGAAGGGTATTAGGTATCAAAAGAGGGTCAAATAACTCATCAACACCTTTTTGTTCCTCTTATAACGGTCATGGTCTTTGTTAATTTGCGTCCGTCCGTCCGTCCGTCATAGATCTTATGTTATTGAACTTAAGGGATAGCAATTAGATATGAACTCATCGTTCCTTCGACTTTTTTGTGTTTTTGATAATATTTTACCACCTGTTTCCCTTTTTTTAATTTACTCAGCGAGTGTTCCCAAGTGACCTTTCTTTGTGTGTAAAAACACTTTAGCCATTTTTAACTTACGTCTTATCAATGAAAGTCTTATTTGATAAGAAGTAAAACAATTAAATATGTCGAGTAGCCATAGTTAAGCTTTTGTTTGTTTTTATCTTCTCAACGAATCGGAATTGTTATTAATGAAACAAATGTTTGTAGTATTTATCAATGGACTTATTTTTTAGTTGTTTTTCAAATGTTATTTCCGAGACCCATAAAATCTTATCGTTAGGTGAGTGCACTCTTAATAAAAAACAATACAAACTTCAAGAAATCGGTTAGGTAAATATAAGCAAATAAAATAGAAATTATATTCTATTGGTTTTGTGACAATTAACTTCAAGAGGATTGTTGTTTTATAATTTGTTTGAAGTACATTATCTTATAAGTTCTTAAGAATTGTTTTAATTATTGTTTTTATTTCTTTTTCTTTTATTTTCATTGAAAAATTAGCACATTGCTGATAAATATTGATATGAATGAATTTAGTGACATTCATTCATGTTTGGCGTGAAATTGTGAATTGTACTGTAACGGGTTATCCATTTTGCGGTTTTAAAAGTATAGGGCTGGAATTCAGCCTCTGTCAAACTAAGTTGTGTTTTTTTTTCGGTTGAAAGTCTGACATTTACGAAAACGGATCGAAATGTTGTATTGCATTAGCTCAACCACTTTCGTGGATTTTTGATCTATCGTTAGCTAAAGGGCAATTCTTGGATTGCTGGAAAGTTTCTTATTGGTCACCAATTTTTAAATCGGGCTCAAAACAAGATATTTGCAATTATAGACCCATTTGTAAACTTTCTTGTATTAAAAAAGTTTTCGAAAAGCTTGTCTGCAATTAGTTAACGGAGTTATTTCATAATCATATTTCAGTTTTTCAACATGGGTTTGTATCAGGGAAATCAACGGCAAGAAACTTAGAATTAATGAGCAATAATATCATGACGAATATGGAAAATGGTTTCCAAACAGATGATATTTTTACTGATTTTGCTAAGGCTTTGACAGAGTCAACCATCAAATCTTGTTAAATAAGCTAATAATAATAAATAAGCTATCTTCTCTAGGTATAAACTCTACCCTGTTAAAATGGTTTGAATCTTATTTAGCTTGTAGAGTTCAGCTTATTATTATTATTTTCATTTTTATTTCGGTTCCATCTGGTGTTCCGCAAGGAAGACATTTAGGTCCATTATTGTTTTTGTTATTTGCAAATGATATTCCTATCTTTTTCAAAATTCTAACTGCCTTCTTTTAGCTGATGACCTCAAGCTTTACAGTAAGATTTCTTGTCAATCTGACATTTTCTGCTTTGGATGATATGTCAAAGCTTGATTATTGGTGCAAGGAAAATTACCTTCTGTTAAATGTTTCTAAGTGTCAAGTTCTGTCGTTTTTTAGAAATTCTTATCCCATAATGTTTCACTATAATATCAACCCTACAAATTTAGAACGTGTAACTGGGAAGAAAGATCTAGGAGTAATCATAGACACCAACCAAAGGAAACCAAATGCTCGAATGGGTGATTGAACAACAGGCGCTTGGTTGACGGCGATTTTTCGAAAAACTTTCTTTAGCGCATTTCTCACTCGGTGGGTATGTTAATAAACAAAATTGTCGTATTTGGGGTTCCCGGAATCCTCAAGTAATTAAAGAGAGGCCATTACATCCACAAAAAGTCACTGTTTAGTGCGCTGTTTGGTCCAAAGGTGTGATTGGACCTTACTTCTTCGAAAACGACGCACGATGGAACGACTGTCACCTTCAATTCGGAACGTTAGGCTCGTTTCACACTACACTGTTTTGACCGTACGGCAAAAAACCGGACGGTGACCGAAGAAGAGCATATACGCTTTCATATTATACGGTCACGGCAAAATGCCGGCGCCGCGCCGCCGTGTAGCAACCGTCTACTGCCACTACAGTATACGGTAGCCGGACGGCGCGATAAGCTTAGTGGCGTAAGTGACGAAATGCATGTTTTCACATCATACGGTTTTATTCGTGCGGCAGAGTTCGATCAGCCATTAAACCCTGCATATATCGTGTTTTACCGTACGGTTAAAACCGTATAATGTGTAATTAGCCATTGAACCGGTTTATGCCGTCCGGTTTTTTGCCGTACGGTCAAAACCGTGTAGTGTGAAACGAGCCTTATGGTTATATGAAAACCGACTTTTTTTTGCTGCTATTGAAGAATACGACTTGGAGAATATGTGGTTTAATCAAGACGGGGCCACATGCCACCCAACTCGAGTAAATATGGCTTTATTGCAAGAAACATTTCCTGGCCGCGGTGTTTCTCGTTGTGGCGATTTCAATTGGCCACCAAGGTCATGCGATTTGACACCGTTTGAAAGACCGTGTTTATGCAGATAAAATTTTAACTCTTGATCAATTAAAAACCAACATTCGTGAAGGTATTTCTCAGATACCGCCCAATATGTGTCAAAAAGTGGCCGAAAATTACTTTAAAAGAATCGAACGCTTGCAACAATTCGCGCGTATCTCACACATAGTGTCAACGTTCAAACTTTTTAACAAAAAAAAAAAAGAAGAAATATCATGAAAAAAATATTTTATGACAGTTCTATTTACGTTTACTTTTGAAACCACAAAATGGATAATTCTGTATATTTTTAATGTATTAAAATATGTAGTTCTTTTTTTTATTTTTCAAAAAATTATCAATGCTTAATGGCAAGTTATAGAATTGTAAAAACAAAATTCAAAGTCAAGATTTTGATAAAATTTTGCATTTCCGGCACACGCTTGCTGCTTAGGGATCTAGGTGCTCAAAAGAACAAAGGCCAATTTTGGATTCGTATCGAAATTATTTAATTCAAGATTTGAATCAGATCTTGCTTAACAATTATAAAAATTGCCAACAGTTTGGAAATTCCGTTTGTTTATCTTTCTGTAAATCAACTTTTTTAATTGCTGTTATTAGAGTTAGCTGCTTATAAAACTTTTACACAAAATTCAGTTATCAGAAAGAACTCTTGTGATTTTAATAAAATTCATAGTGTTGGTGTCTACATGTTTCAAGAACAAATTTCTATAAAAAATCATACCATTGATATTAGACACGTTTTGTTAAATTATTATATTTTATTTTACTGAATGGTGTACTAATAGTCAGTTCCGATCTGTTGAAATTAAAGTTTTGACACTTCTTGACCGTTTAAGATTCCTGGAATCAGAATCCATTGTTTTTAAAGAGATGTCTGTATCCGCGTGTGCACTAAAACTTACATTCTTATACGTGTGGGATACATTTTTCTATATTTTAAGGACGAGCAAGCAAAGATATAGACTTCTAATAATTTTTGTTTTAAAGATTGTAATGGTGGAATGAAAATTTATTCGGAACGTTTCCAACTCTTAAACATTGGGAACGAAAATTATGCTCAAAAGTTTCCCTCGGATATGTTTGCTATCGGGAAATAAATTAAAAGGAACTTCCAACTTTTGTTAAGTTGAATTTTATTTCCCGGAAGATTCACGAACAAAAAATTCCGAGGAAACAAAATTTGCAGGAAAATACACAATAGGCCTCAATAAAATCAAAACGTACAGACAATTCTATAAAACAGAACAGTCAGTTAGTATCAAACACTAACAAACAAAAGCAATCCTATAGACTTATGTAAATCTTAACCTTAATATATATGTATAAATTACGTGTCACATTGTTTGTCTGCGATGGACTCCTGAACTCCTTAACCGATTTTAATCAAATTTGTACACTGTGTTCAATTTGATCCTACTGGATCAAAATTTATGATCGCAATATTATTTTATTGCAAATTATTTGTCTATTATTTGAAAGTCACAATTATGTTACCTCCAAACGATTCTAACAGATGGCGACATCTGTTGACTGGATTAAGTAACTATTTAATAGATGGCGCTATGTCAAACTTCCAAAACATTTCATATTAGCTACAATTTAATAGCATAACCACCACATGTTGCTAAGGCTAAAGTATAGGTTACATTTATTTTGCAGTAAACGATATCACTTGTAGGAAAACCGTAGAACGTATTTGTGTTAGCAAAAGACAGGTTAACCAAAAATATTGTGCACCGATTAGTGCTAAAGTAAATTGAAATTAAAAGTATTTATAATTCAAAATAATTATTGTTAGAAGATTTAAAACTATCTACCTCATTTATATGTAATTTTAACTGTCACATGTTAGGTATTTACTAAAAAATTGGTAATAGGTATACTCATTTGTTACAAGCTTTATTTTAATTTTAAATTTAATTCTTTTGTATTGATTTTTGCTTTACATAAACTGTACGAAATTTTGACCAATTGTGTTCAAAGTCCTTCCCCTTCAAATCCCAAACCAGGACATTTTTATACCAGCTTTAACTTTTCCGTCTTCGTTCTTAAATAATAATTTCATTGTAATAAGGGGTAATGGTAGTAGAAAGTCAGTCGTGAAGGTCGCCATGTTTTTATACAAATGGCATCAATGTTAAAAAGCATGGTGGTGCTCATGTCTGATGTTCTCCTATCGTTCCCCTTAAATAGTTTACAAAAATGTAATATGACAAAAGACGTGGCACGAGTACGATAACTTAGGCGACAAGATATAATAACGGTTTTTGGTAGAGGTGCTTAATACAAGCATTTTTTACTATGGGAGGGGGGGGTCTATCTCCCCCCGTTTAGGCGGTAGGGGCAATTTAAAAAAATTGTTATTTAAAATGAAAAAAATTAATTAAAAAATAACGGTAATACTTACAATTAAGTATCATACCTTTTTTTAAAGCCAACATTCTGTTTTATTAGCCAGTTTTTAATTCAAGTCAAAACTATGCGTAGTTTTTGAAAAATTTAATTTTAAACTCAAAATTTGAGTAAAAAAAGTTAAAAAAAGGTTTAAAGTGTAATTTTTCAATACTTCAAGATTATCTACCATTGTTTTTATTTCAGAATTTATTGCTCTTATTTGTTTTTGATCAAAAACTGAAAACTAGATGATTGTATGTCTTTTAGTTTTTGAGAAAATTGAAAATAACCACAACTACTATTTTAATTTAATTCTTTTTTTTTTGCTTGAGTGGTCTTATTTTGATAGTAACAATGGTAGGTGCGAGTTTGGGTGTATGCAACAGTAAGGTGTGTGCGAGTTTGGGTGTATGCAACAGTGGGATCTATAAGGGGGGCATGCTGCCCCCCTGCAACCCCCCTGCTTGGGCACACTATAGGATTTGGGGTGGGTGCGAGGTGGACTGGGTGCAAGGTTGGGTGGGTGAAAGGTGCGGTGGGTGTGAGATGGGGTGCATGCAAAGTTTCTTTTGCATTTAAATAAGCTGGATTTAAGAAAAATTAATTTATCCTTGGTATATCTTAATCCATATTCGATTATTACTATCAAAATAAGACTACGTAAATACTCAAGCAAGGAAAAAATAATTTAATTAAAAAATTTTTTTTTTGCTAATTTTCAATTTTCTCAAGAACTAGAAGACATAAAATCATCTAGTTTTCAGTTTTTGATCAAAAACAAATAAGAGCAATGAATTCTAAAAAAAACAGTAGTAGATAATCTTAAGGTTTTGAAAATTTACACTTTAAACCTTATTTTTAACTTTTTTTTGTCCAAATTTTGAGTTTAAAACTATTTTTTTTCAAAAACTATGCATAGTTTTGACTTGATTTAAAAACAGGCTTATAGACAAAAGTGTTGGCTTTAAAAAAAGGTATAATACTTAATTGTAAGTATTATCGTTATTTTTTAATTATTTTTTTTCCATTTAATGTACATATTTTTTAAATTGCCCCTACCGCCTAAACGGGGGGAGATAGACCCCCTCCTCCCATAGTAAAAAATTCTTGTTTTTAACTGTTCTATACAAATCCGTCATTAAACTTTGTCGCCTAAGTTATCGTACTCTCCCCAAAGACGTTAATCACAGCAATGCGTGGCGTGGTCAGCTAGTAATATTATATTTAATACATTCAAACGTTGTAAAAGATTAAAACAAATTATTTTTTAAATTGTTTACTCTGTTTTTACAAAAAAAAATTAATTCAATCGAACATTCAATAACTTCGGCATTTTTCTATCGATTTCGACCGATAAACAGAACTCTGAAACTTTATTCATTGCCAATTGTTTGTATGCACAGAACAACATTCTGAAATCGTTGCAATGTTGGAGAGATTGTCGACAGCTACGCTACCGTTGGATTTAGGCACACTTTGTCAGTCCATTGATGCAGAAAAAGGGTAATAACACCGTGCCTCTTTCCACTTCGATCGAGTTCTTGCAGAGCATGTTCCCAGTCTTATTTTAAAAGTAAAGTTTATGCCAACTAAAGAGCAACTTTATGTGCTGTGTATTTTAAACCTTATTTGAATCTTAAAAAATCTAAAAACTACGGTTTTTACTTTCAAATGACTTTGTTTTAAAAAAAATAAAAACCTAAGAAACTACTACGTAAAATTGGTAAAAATTGCTGTTCCACTTGGATATTTTTTTTTTTAAACCAAACGTTATTGAATCCGAAAACAGATTCAGTCTGATCGATTTCGCTGCGGGTCGAGACATTCTGGTAGCTAGTACGCATTTCACACATCTTTATATCCATAAGAGGACATGGAAATCTCCTGATCAATCAACTTTCAACTAGATTGACCCATGACAATATTGCAATCGACAAACGACACTTCTCCAGTATACAGGATGTCCGAACATTCCGAGGGGCCAGCATTGACTCGGACCACTACCTCGTAGTACGGCTACGGTAATCTCGATCCGAGCCAAAACAAGAAAGTACTGTGTGAAGATTCGACGCTAGACGGCTACAATCGCAAGAGACTCCCATGTCCTTTTCCGGTTGAGTCTCTAATAACCTCTTAAGAAGTCCTATGTTGCCTTCATTAAGGATTGAAAACCAGTGGCAACGTGGCCTTACAGAGATGCCGCCTCTGAAGTTCTCGGTTTCACACGGCCACCACAGCGAAACCCCCTGGTTTGACGACGAATGCCGTCTGAAGCCATTCGTCAAAAACCTGATAGATCCTTATCAATGTAGCTTCAGACCAGGAAAGTCCACCATTGACCAAATATTCACATTACGGCAGATCTTGGAAAAAACTCAGGAATTTCAAATCGATACCCACCATCTCTTTATCGATTTTAAAGCCGCGTATGACAGCATCTACAGCGAAGAGTTCTACAGAGCAATGGCTAGTTTTAGCATCCCTGTCAAACTTATCCGTTTGTGCAGAATGACGATGGAGAATGCACGCTGCTCTATCAAGGTCGGAAAAGATCTCACCGATGCATTTGATGTCAAAAAAGGTTTTAGACAAGGCGATGCACTGTCATAAGACTTCTTCAACATCGTTCTGGAAAGAATTGTGCAAAACTCAACCGTGAACACTAGAGGCACAATCTTCCAAAGGTCCATCCAATTACACGGATACGCAGATGATATTGACAAAATTGGAAGATCAAAGCGTGATGTCAGTGGAGCCTGAAATGAAAAATGAAAATTTGTTTAGAAATTTTTAAAAATAGATACGATTTTAAGTTTTAAGCAAATGATCATATCTATCTTAAATCCATTAAACAAAAGTTCTGAAATGAAAAACAAAGATTGATTTTTTAAATAAATAAATATTTCACAAACGACTCCGTGATTCTTTTAGAAGTCGTCTGATATCACCATTTGAAAATGTTTGAAGGAAAAGAACTTTTGTGACAAAATACCTTATCTTTTATTGAATCTTACAAAACTGCTCAACAATTTATTTGACAAACAGAAATATTTAAAGACAAAACTATTAAAACGGGACCTTTTATACAGAAAACTCTTCGTTAGTTCTTTTCGTTTTTTATTTCAAATTAAAATAGCTTAAATGAAATAATCAAATTTACCCCAATAACAGTTTTTAAATGTGTTTAAACAAAAAATATCAAGAAAGATAAAGACTTAAGTCTTTCTAATCAAAAATTAGGCACGAGTACGATAACTTAGGCGACAAGATATAATAACGATTTTTGGTAGAGGGGCTTAATACAAGCATTTTTTACTATAGGAGGGGGGGGTCTATCTCCCTCCGTTTAGGCGGTAGGGGCAATTTAAAAAAATTGTTATTTAAAATGAAAAAAATTAATTAAAAAATAACGGTAATACTTACAATTAAGTATCATACCTTTTTTTAAAGCCAACATTCTGTTTTATTAGCCAGTTTTTAATTCAAGTCAAAACTATGCGTAGTTTTTGAAAAATTTAATTTTAAACTCAAAATTTGAGTAAAAAAAGTTAAAAAAAAGGTTCAAAGTGTAATTTTTCAATACTTCAAAAATATCTACCATTGTTTTTATTTCAAAATTTATTTCTCTTATTTGTTTTTGTTCAAAAACTGAAAACTAGATGATTTTATGTCTTTTAGTTTTTGAGAAAATTGAAAATAAAAATTTAATTTTAAACTCAAAATTTGAGTAAAAAAAGTTAAAAAAAGGTTTAAAGTGTAACTTTTTCAATACTTCAAAAATATCTACCATTGTTTTTATTTCAAAATTTATTTCTCTTATTTGTTTTTGTTCAAAAACTGAAAACTAGATGATTTTATGTCTTTTAGTTTTTGAGAAAATTGAAAATAAAAATTTAATTTTAAACTCAAAATTTGAGTAAAAAAAGTTAAAAAAAGGTTTAAAGTGTAACTTTTCCAATACTTCAAGATTATCTACCATTGTTTTTATTTCAGAATTTATTGCTCTTATTTGTTTTTGATCAAAAACTGAAAACTAGATGATTTTATGTCTTTTAGTTTTTGAGAAAATTGAAAATAACCACAACTACTATTTTAATTTAATTCTTTTTTTTTGCTTGAGTGGTCTTATTTTGATAGTAATAATGGTATTTGCGTATGCGTAATGCGTGTTTGGGTGTATGCAACAGTAAGGTGTGCGCGAGTTTGGGTGTATGCAACAGTGGGATCTGTAAGGGGGGGCATGCTGCCCCCCTGCAACCCCCCTGCTTGGGCACACTATAGGATTTGGGGTGGGTGCGAGGTGGAGTGGGTGCAAGGTGGGGAGGGTGAAAGGTGCGGTGGGTGCAAGATGGGGTGCATGCAAAGTTTCTTTTGCATTTAAATAAGCTGGATTTAAGAAAAATTAATTTATCCTTGGTATATCTTAATCCATATTCGATAATTACTATCAAAATAAGACTACGTAAATACTCAAGCAAGGAAAAAATAATTTAATTAAAAGATTTTTTTTCTTGCTAATTTTCAATTTTCTCAAGAACTAGAAGACATAAAATCATCTAGTTTTCAGTTTTTAATCAAAAACAAATAAGAGCAATGAATTCTAAAAAAAAACAGTAGCAGATAATCTTAAGGTTTTGAAAAATTACACTTTAAACCTTATTTTTAACTTTTTTTTGTCCAAATTTTGAGTTTAAAACTATTTTTTTCAAAAACTATGCATAGTTTTGACTTGATTTAAAAACAGGCTAATAGACAAAAGTGTTGGCTTTAAAAAAAGGTATAATACTTAATTGTAAGTGTTACCGTTATTTTTTAATTATTTTTTTTCCATTTAATGTACATATTTTTTAAATTGCCACTACCGCCTAAACGGGGGGAGATAGACCCCCCCCTCCCATAGTAAAAAATGCTTGTTTTTAACTGTTCTATACAAATCCGTCATTAAACTTTGTCGCCTAAGTTATCGTACTCTCCCCAAAAATTAAATTGTTGATTGAAGATAAAACATTAATTATTTTTTTGAACAATGTTTTAAGTCTGTGATTTTCTTTCATTTTAATTTCCTGTAAAACAGATTAAACTTAATGTTTTTTTTTTTATTAATTAAAAATACTTTTAAAAACAAAATTAATTAACTATATATTTTTTTCTATTTACAGTTCGTTGACATTGGAGTTGTTACATCGATAGAATGTAACCATAAGCAAATCGAAACAGCACGTAAAGGACAAGAAATCTGCATTAAAATCGAACCGATTCCTGGTGAATCTCCAAAAATGTTTGGTCGACATTTTGATGCAGATGATATGTTGGTTAGCAAAGTAAGTATTAATTTGTTTATTTTTTAATTTATTTCAAATTTAAAATAGAACAATTTTGAAACACTCCTACTATTTTTAAATATTTATATTTTTTTTTAAATTAAGGAATATATAAAAAAGTTTTATTTTAAAATTGTATAACATATGTATGGAAAGTGTGTATACGCCCTTGTGTACCTAGCTGTTTTTATGGACATTGTTATTCATACATTCTCTTTGTGGGTGTGGGGATCATGTTAGCGTGTTACAATTGTGAATATCAAAAGCAGTTTTAATGCTTTGTATTGTATTATGATCGGCTGGGCAAAGGATGGTAGATAATTTTTTTAATATGAATGTGCTTTCAAGTGAAGGATCGATCTGCAGTGATAAAGGACATTCTACTAATATGTGATGAATTGATAGAACTTCATGACAGGCTTCACACAATTCTGGGAGTTCATTATTGTATAGGTGTTTGGTCGTAAAAATAGTTTTTCCAAGTCTGATTCGGAGTATCTTTATGCAATTTTCCCTTTTTAGTTGCCTATTATATGGAATGCGATGGTGATGTGGATTATGTGTACAAAGAAAAGTATTGCAGTTATTCCAATTAACTTCAAGCTCCATCTTTAGCTCCTGGAAATAGATTTGGCGAGTCAATTGATAGACATTTGGCGAATCAATAACAAGTGGAAATTAAGTAGCATGTTTGGCTGCATCATCCGCCATTTGCTAGTACTATGCCTTTGATACAAGAATGCCCTGGTATCCATGCTAGTACTATGTTTTCCGTCATTGTGCATCTTAATTAATCCATAGTAGGGCATCGTTTTGTCTTGTTTTTTAGGCCTTTTAATATCCCAAGGTTATATGTTAGAATTATACTTCGTCCGAAATAAGTTTTCGCAATTGAAATAGCTCTTTGAATTGCTGCTAGTTCAGCAATGTAGCTGCCTGCTTCATTAGGTAGTAGTTCTTGCCAGACCGAAGAGGTTTGAGAATGCTGTTCCCACTTGAATACGGCAAAAGATGAGTTATCATGGAAATGGAATTATAAGTACATTAATTAGTGTATTAGATTTAAAGGTGCTGAGTAAGCTGTACAAAATTTTGTAATATATTTTTTACTTTTCATATCAATAAACTTAAATTTATGTTCCCATATTCAAAGTGTCAGTGATGGTTTTTTAAATAATTAACATCACTAGCACTTAGAACTTTATTAATTTAATTTTTCTTAAGTTAAGGTATTTTTTTTATTCCATCCAATTGTTTCAATGAAATTGAAAGTTTGTGGAACAATTTTAAATTTTGTTACTTTGGTCACACTAAATTAGATCGAAACTTCAAACAGCTGACTTCGAATTCGAGTTCATTCTGGTTCATTTAATGTATTCATTCAACAATGAACATTATTCGTTCGAATGTCAAAATACAGAAATTTCATTCTAATGAATAGATCTATTCTAACGAATTGGCTATTCATTAGAATGTCAGAATAAGCGTGAATAAGTCCATATGGATGAATTCGCATCTCTTACTAGTCTTAATGTAACGGCCAATGGGCTGATACCATAACATTTGGGAGTTTTTTGCGAAAAAGAACGATTTGCAGTCCTAGTTGTATTCTGTTCAAAGGCAAAAACTGGTTGTTACTCATCAATTATAAAGGGTGTTTCTAAGACGTGTGGTTTTCAAGGGGAAATACAACACAGACAAAATAATCCAGCCGTATTAAATCGCACGAACTTTAGAGAACACGCCAAAGACCCACGAAGCGAGATAATGCGCCACCAAGTTTGCATCCATATATTGATTGATTGAAGAAAGCATTATATACTTTAAACTGTGCTAACCCAGAATATAGGCTTATTGCTATCCTACCATTCCTATCTAAAGTCTTCGAAAAACTACTTTTAAAACAGATGCAAGGACACATAACATACCATAGCCTTCTAGGTACAAACCAATGAATGGACATGAATCGTGCTACATTCTTAACGTTGCTAGATTTTTCAAAAGCGTTCGACACAGTCGATCACTTTGTGCTGTGCCAAAAACTTAAGTATGATTTCAAATTCTCTCGTTTTGCGGTGAAACTTCTGCATTCATACTTATCTAATCGACAACAATGCGTTCCCCAGCAGGTCTCCCTCAGGGTTCTATTCTTGGACCTCTATTGTTTTCTTTTTACGTAAATGAGCTTCCTCGACTGGTTTAATCTTGCAAAGTTCATATGTTTGCTGATGACGTCCAATTATACTTGGACAGGACACTCCTGTATATAGCATAAGAAATGCTATTAACTATGTTAAGGGCATGTCTCCCGCAGAAGCGAACTCAGAACTCATGTAAATGTATTTGAATGTATTAGTGAAAGAACAATTACTCTCTTCATTATCAAATTCAAAATTCGAATTTCCAATTGCCTCTTGATCTTGATCTTTTTTGTCTCTCAGAGCGAGGGATATATTTCCGCACAAGCACTCAAGCAGCCAATCAAAGAAATAAGAAATAGATATCCACATTCACACAACAAGATATATGGATGAACAACGTTGCATGATAAACCGGTTTTTTTTTGTATTTCTAGTTAGGTAGATTTGTTGTTGTCTTTTGCATATGGTTCGAATTTTACAAAGCAAATGGGTAGGTATTTCTGCTGTCCATGGAAATGTTTTTTCTTGAATTTGTTTGGAAATAGGTTCTTGCTTTCTACCTAGATATTTTGTTGTTGTGTTTTCCATATGGTTCGAATCTTATAAAGCAAGTGGGTATTTTGTTATCGATGGAGATGTTTTTTTCTTGAATTTCTTTTGTTGGTCGACATTTTCTAATTATTGAAAATACTTATTTTGTTTTAATATTTTTAACTTCCCATAGGAAGTTATTGTAATGGTCCGATTTGTCAAATTGAAAATTTTGACATTTCTCGACGTTTCAAGGTCCCTAGAGTCGAAATAAAAGATTTTTAGAAAGACGTCTGTGCGTGCGTTCGTACGTCCGTACGTTCGCGACGTTTTTTCGTCGTCCATAGCTCAAGAACCAGAAGAGATATCGACTTCAAATAAATTTTGTTATACAGATAATAAGGCAGAAAGATGCAGAAAGGGCTCTCAAGAAAATTGCGTGGGTGGTTTTTTTACCATAGCAGTTTAAAAAAAAGGTGAAAATTTTGGTTAACCCTAAATATCTCATGAACCAATGACGCTAGAGACTTGAATTAAATTTTATGTTATATATTGCAATGTGATACAAAACAAATATATTTTTGGAAAAAAATACAATTAACGGTTTTTTTTATAAATCAAAAAAACTGAAAAAAAAATTGTCACCTCGAAAATTTTACGACTAAAATATGATTTCACCTCCAAAATAATTTTGTGCAACGAAGAATAATGTTTTTGACATCTGATAAAATTTTGAGAAAAATCTAAGTGACGGTTTCTTTACAAAAAATAAAAACCTAAAAAAAAAAATTAATAAAAGTTGGTAAAAATTGATTTTCGACTCAAATATCTTTTCAAAAATTTGAGATATTTGCTTTAAACTAATTTTATGTTATAAGAAATATTCTTTTCAACATTCGATAAAATTTTGAGAAAAATCGATTTGACAGTTTTTTTACAAAAACTAAAAACCTAAAAAAACATTAATACTAAAGCTTGGTAAAAATATACTTTCGACTCAAATAGCTTTTCAAAAATTAAAAATATTGGCTTCAAACTTATTTTATTTCACAGAAAATATTGTTTTCGATATTCAGTAATTTTTTTATAAAAATCCAACAGTCAGTTTTTTCATAAAAAAAACACAATCTACGGGGAGAGTACGATAACTTTGGCGACAAAGTTTAATGACGGATTTGTATAGAACAGTTAAAAACAAGCATTTTTTTACTATGGGAGGGGGGGTCTATCTCCCCCCGTTTAGGCGGTAGGGGCAGTTTAAAAAAATATGTACATTTAATGGAAAAAAAAATAATTAAAAATAACGGTAATACCCTCAATTAAGTATTATACCTTTTTTTAAAGCCAACACTTTTGTCTATTAGCTTGTTTTTAAATCAAGTCAAAGCTATGCATAGTTTTTGAAAAAAATTGTTTTAAAGTCAAAATTTGTGCAAAAAAAAGTTAAAAAAAAGGTTTAAAGAGTAATTTTTCAAAACTTTCAGATTATCTACTATTTTTTTTTAGAAATTATTGCTGTTATTTGTTTTTGATCAAAAACTGAAAACTAGATGTCTTTATGTCTTCTAGTTCTTGAGAAAATTGAAAATTACCAAATTCCATCAAGTAGGTAGGTGTATTACATACGCGTTGGAAAAAAAGGACATATTGTGTACATACCTACTTAGCTGCCTTCCTTTTTTATATGACTTCTGCCTTTTTCCTTTATCTAAGGAAAGCAGCTGACCATGAACAAAATCACAAAAAAAAGCAATATCCAGGAGTGATAGTACGCAAAAAAATCAAGAAAACAAAATATATGACAGCGAATTCACGATACCTACAATACCTATTTACCCTTTTTTATACCTACACTACAATGTGCAACAACAAAACTTGCCGAAAGTTGAACCAAAAATCAAATTCTGCTTATACGATTGACTACGTAACACCCAAATCACGATTCCATGACCTTACATCATAGCACATACTAGAAATAAAAAAATATGTCTAAGAAAAGTTTTTTTTGATATTTTCTGTTATTGTGTACCGCAAGCCTACAAAACAAAGAATAAAAAACTAAATGAGCCATGAGACCAACAACAACAAAAAAAATCTGAGAGAGAATGGGCGGGCGAAATTCTTTTGCAAAGAATTCTCTTCCTAAGCGCTGTGTATTGCAGCGGCATTCTTGGGAACTGGAAACTTCATTGTGTGCGTTTACAAAGAAATTTGTTGTTAAAAAATGCAAAATAGACCTCTTTTATAAAAATTAAATTAAATAAATAGTGGGCGCAAGAACTTTTTACTTTTTTAAATAGAATAAACAAAATGCCAAAAAAAAATAAAAAAAATATTTTGGAATTATATAAGCTCCCAATCCCTCACAATTGCACCACAAATGTTGTTATTTTGAAATGCATTTTTAATTATGTTGCGACAAATATTTTTTTTTTTCAAAATCCACGCTATGTGTAATATAAATGGACCTTTTTTTAAAAAAAAAAGTTAAAACTAAAAAAAAAAAAATGAGTTCGCCCCATGAATTACCAAAAAAAATTGGGAAAAAAAGAAAGCATTTTGGATTTTTTGTCTAAAAAAGTTACTATAACTATTTAAAAAAAAAAAAATTAAAAAGCAAATATCTGCACATATATTTAGAATTTGAAAAAAAGTTGAATTGACTTAGCTGGCTGTTATACTTTGGAAGTTCTATCAATTATTGCACCTATGCCACAATGCAAATTTGCCCTATTTTTCATAGTTTTCTAGAATTTTTCTTGGAATAAATAAATAAATTAAAAAAAAAAAAAGATCGACACTATGTATAAAAATGTATTGTTTTTTGGAAAAAAATATAAAAAAAATAAAAAATTATATTTAACACACTGCCCCATTGATTTTCCCAAGTAACTACCTGAATTTAATGATTTTTTAGTGATTCTAGTGCTGTTAAGGAACAAAAAAATTTTTTTAATTTTGGATTCCTTTATAAATATTTAGCCCAATATATTTTCAATCAAAATCCGTTTATTTCGTTTAAATATTTAAAAAAATGTGAACGCTACAAAGCTAAGCGCAAAGCACCAATCAATTTTTTTACATGCCACATGCCCTTAATGAGGATCTAGTAGTTATACAACAGTGGGCTCTCAAGCATAACCTCACCCTCAATCCAAGAAAATCTAAAACTTTGTGTATTTACAAACGTGCCCTTGATAAGTCAAGCTTTCCACCGGTTCTGCTGGGTGGCTTAGTAATTAACTTTACATAGGAAGTTATTGTAATGGGTCCGATTTGTCAAATTGAAAATTTTGACATTTATCGACGTTTCAAGGTCCTTAGAGTCGAAATAAAAGACAGACGTTCGTACGTCCGTACGTCTGTACGTCCGCGACGTTTTTTTCGTCTTCCATAGCTCAAGAAGCAGAAGAGATATCAACTTCAAATAAATTTTGTTATAGAGATAATAAGGCAGAAAGATGCAGAAAGGGCTCTCAAGAAATTTGTGTGGGTGGTTTTTTTACCATAGCAGTTTAAAAAAAGGTGAACATTTTGGTAAACCCTAAATATCTCATGAACCAATGACGCTAGAGACTTGAATTAAATTTTATATTATATATTGTAACGTAATACAAAACAAGTATATTTTTGGAAAAAAAACAATTAACGGTTTTTTTTATAAATCAAAAAACTGAAAAAAAAATTTGTCACCTCGAAAATTTTACGACCAAAATATGATTTCATCTCCAAAACAATTTTGTGCAACGAAGAATAATATTCTGACATCTGATAAAATTTTGAGATAAATCTAATTGAAATTTTTTTTATAAAAAATAAAAACCTAAAAAAAACATTACTCAAAGTTGGGAAAAATTGAATTTCGACTCAAATATCTTTTCAAAAACTTGAGACTTAGGCTTCAAACTTATTTTATCTTATAAGAAATATTGTTTTCAACATTCAGTAAAATTTTGAAAAAAATCGAATTGACAGTTTTTGTACAAAAAATTAAAAACCTAAAAAAAAATTTAAAAAAGTTGGTAAAAATTGATTTTCGACTCAAATATCTTTTCAAAAATTTGAGATAATGGCCTCTTACTAATTTTAACTTATAAGAAATATTGTTTTCAACATTCAGTAAAATTTTGAAAAAAAATCGAATTGACAGTTTTTGTACAAAAAATTAAAAACCTAAAAAAAAATTAACAAAAGTTGCTAAAAATTGGTTTTTGACTAAAATTACTTTTTAAAAATTTTAGATAATGGCTTCTAACTAATTTTTACTTATAAGAAATATTGTTTTCAAAATTCGATACAATTTTGAGAAAAATCGAACTGACAGTTTTTTTTACAAAAAATAAAAACCTACAAAAAAAAACAATACTAAAACTTGGTAAAAATTTACTTTCGACTCAAAAAGCTTTTCAAAAATTAAAAATATTGGCTTCAAACTTATTTTATTTTACAGAAAATATTGTTTTCGATATTCAGTAATTTTTTTTATAAAAATCCAACAATCCGTTTTTTCATAAAAAAATAAAATCTACAAAAAGTAGTACGCAAATTTAAATTTAAATTTAAATCTAAACGTACATTTTTTGTCCATGCCACTCAATTATGGAACTCACTACCTATTACAATTAGAAGAATAATTAACACAAACGCATTCAAATATCGTCTTTTAACGCATCTGACCAATGATGCTTAGGGTTATAAAAAAAAAAAAATATTGTAAACTATAGTTTTAAAATTGTATTTTTAGTATCTACTAAATTTTAAATTCTCGAACGCTCTAACATATTTTATGAAGCTTTCACAAATAATAAGGTTGTAATCTTAATGTGAATATGAATTAATAAATATGAAATATGAAATATTTGCACGATTTGAATAGTTTTTCAGGAGCAATTTCATTCAAAAACACACTTTGTGGTCTACACGGCACTCACTTTACAACATTGTTCACTCCGATCCGTGAAGGTGTTATCGTGAATTTCTGTCAAGATTTCGAGTGGGAAGCAGCTATTAGAGGCAAAAAAATATATGATCTACCAAAGCAACAATAAATGACGCACCCTGCACAACAGAAAAAAAAGAGTGAAGATTTAAAAGAAGTCAACTTTTAGAACTATGTCATTTTGATTTATCATCAGTTTTGTTTGTAATACTACTTTTGACAAGTGTCAAATTTCTTTCTTATAGCGTATGCAATGTATCTATACCAAAAGTTACATGCATACCTAACCTTTTGAAGTCCCAAATGAAAAAAACTACCCCACAAGAAAAATAACTACCATAAAAATCCCTCATAACTGTATTGCCCCCTCTACAACACGTTTGATGTCATTGTGCTTCTTCAAAACGCACTACATCTGTACCGACAACGAACGAGTAACCTAATTTCATCAGCCCTCTATGTATTCCTCCACTTTTATCATATACCGCCCTTTAGGTACTTTAACAAAAAAAAACAAAAAAACATTAAAGCCAATCCATCCATTCACAAAACCAGGTTAGTGCATCATGGCTATGACGTCATTCAACTTTAGTGTACATCCAACAAAATATAAAGTTAAGTATACGTTTGTGTATAACTACGTATATATAACAGAAGGTACACTATGTAGATAACAGAAATGCCAGGGTTAATAACACTAATAGAACTGTGTCCTTCGAAAGCCATTCTAACCACCCTCAAACCCACAATAACCATCGACCTTACCGACACGATATGTATGAATACTATGTATATAGGGAGAGAATGCACACAACACGCACTTAAGATAAATAGATCAACGATTTATTTTCAAAAGCTTCTTTTTTGTTGTATTTGCTATTCATAGGGTAGGTAAAACAGCATTGACGTCATCAAGTCAAGAGGGGCTGTGACAATTTGTATTTAACATCACCCCCAAATAGCTTAAGCTTCCCATCGCTAGATGTCGCATTAAAATTTACATTTTGATTTTGTTTCTTTATGAGCTTGGCCTCCATCTAGTATCTACATAATAATATTTTGTGTGTGTTTTATTTTTATGAAGCTTGTCAGTCATTCTATAAATTAAATGGCACAACGATGAAGACATTAAACGGTTTGCAAATAAAATTCTGAATGTCAAAAGCCATCACAGATACACGGAGGGGTATATTAGGTAGATTGACTTGTAGACGCGTTAAAATTATGTGATGGCATCCTTAATGGCTGCTGGTTCTTTTGCTCTCTCTCAAAAAAAAAAAAAAAAAAAAAAAAATGGTAGTAATGTCAAACTCTCTATAGTGTTTGACATTTTCAATGAGAATTTATTTCCAACATGATGGGTGGAGGCGAGACGACCGACGCACGGGAGGGAGGCCGCACACACACAAATCCTGTCAACAAAGCCATCCATTTGCTTTCAACATTGTCCCTTCTTGTTCAAATGGACATGGATCCTTTAACAGGACATAAGTTAAGGGATGTCATGTTGTTGGAGTTATCGCTGTTGCAAACTGTGTTTAGTAAATGTCCATTATATAGATGGCGTATTTGTTTGTTGATGACGTGTTGCTTCGTTCGTTATGCGGAAATATAATGTACATACCTACCTATACCTATGTCTCTTATTAAGTGTGTCATTTTATTAGAAGCTTTTTGGTGTTCAAGTAAAATGTTTTAATTAAAATGAGAAAAATCTCCAACTACAACTACGACGACTACGTCGTCGTCGCCATTATTAAGTGGCATCATGCTGTAACGAAATAGTATGTAACTCTATTCATTACCACGCGCCGCGCTAGTCAAAAGTTTCACAGCTGGAAAAATGACGTATTTGATGGCGTCCGTCCATTTTCATCAATCATTTTCTTTATTGGTATCGTAGACAATGTATATGGCGACGAAGATATTTGCCCCCATAGATTTGGTAGCAAATATGGGTTATGATGTTCTACTGGTTCGAAGTTTAGTTTGATTATTTTTCAACTAAACCATTACCGAAGTGAATCATTTGAGTTTCAGAAATGTTCTCAAAAATCCTTAATAATGCAGGGAGTTTAAATAAGTTTTTGTTTTTTTTTTTTTAATGTTGTGACAATCTAAATCAATTCAACGCACAAATTGAGGAAATTTAAGCCTTTGATTTGGAAACACAAGACATGATTTCGGTTTTTATGAAATCAAGCGTTTTGTGTTGATAACTGAAACCATTATATCTAAAGTTGCGATATTGAAAAAAATAGGTACCTCAAAAAACTATTTATTTTTCTAGAAACAAGCAAAAAACAAAATCTATCATATTATTTAGACGCAGAAGAAAATTACTTCACAATGCGTCAATTGAAGCGGGCTTGTCTGTATAGGTATGAGCTTTAACATAGCCCCACAAAAAATAGTCTAAATGCTCTAAATCGCACGATCTAGGCGGCCAATTGACCGGTCCCGAACGTAAAATGAAATGTTCACCGAACTCGCCTCTCCTAAGTCCATTGTTGCGCGTGCTGTGTGGCATGTGGCACCGTCTTGTTCAAATCACATGTCATGCAAGTCAAGCTCTTGCATTTTGGGCAAAAAAAAGTTGGATATCATCTCACGGTGGCGCTCACCATTTACAGTTACGTTACGATTCGCATCATCTTTGAAGAAGTACGGTGCAATGATGCCACCAGCCTATAAACCGCACCAAGCTGTGACTTTTTGTGGATGCATTGGTAGCTCTTGCAATGCTTCTGGCTGATATTCACTCCAAAATCGACAATTCTGCTTATTTTCGTACCCATTGAGGCAAAAATGAGCTTCGTCGCTAAACACAATTTTTCGGTAAAAAAGTGGATCTTCGACTTTCCAAAGCCCATTCACCAAAAATTTTACGTTGCAGTAGGTCGTTCGGATACAATTCTTGCACCAGCTATATTTTGAAAGGCATCACACCTAAATCCTTCAGCAAAATTTTCCACGTTGTTGAGTAACAGAGGCCCAATTGCTGCGAACGGCGACGAATCGATAATTGATGGTCATCATTAAATCTGGCTGATACAGCTGCGATATTTTCTTCAGTTCGCACTCTACGTAAGCGTGATTTAATGGCCAACAACGTAAATTTGGTGCGAAATTTAGTCACACTAGCCCGAATAGCCGCTTCAGTAGGTCGATTAAACTGACCATAAAATGGAAGAAGCGCGCGATGAACTTTTTTAAAAGAGCACGCATTTTGATAATAAAATTCAATAATTTGCACGCGTTGTTCGTTTGTAAAACGATTCATAGTTAAATTTTAGACCGAACTGAAGATTTTTGACAGTGAAATAAAACACGAAACGTGCGTCAGCTGTTTTAACCAGTGTTGGCAAAAAGATAATAGCTACAAAAATCACCCTTTACTTCTTAATGCTTTAAAAAAATAAGTCCAAATTTTTGGATTTCATTTTAGTTTTACTCCTGATAAAACAATTTACTAAATAAAATACAATATTTTCCGAAACGGCCTTCAATAAACGCATTTTTAACTTAATTTTGAAGTTTACCAAAAAGTTTATGTTCATAAAAAAATATAAAATTTGCTGAACGTCAAAAACATACAAAACTTTTTTGGGAATAAAGTGAGACTTTTTGAAACAATGGTCTTGTAGAAATATAATTAAATCATGCATGACATTACGATGGCAGAGAAGTTAAAAAAGTAGGTCCCCCAATTCTGTCCGTTTGTCTGTCTGTCTGTCCTGGATTCTACAAAGCATTGGGTCGATTGACTTCAAATTGGAAAATTAAGGTTGTTAGCCGATTCGCATTAAGTATTTTCTTCTGTTTTTTTTAAAAGACTAGAAGTAACAGTGGTCCCATAATAGTTTTTGGTCAAAAATAAAAAAATTGAATTTTATCAAAAGCAAAACGATAGATTTTTTTTTAATTTTCTCCAAAATTTTGTTTCTTAATTTGGCTGGGGCCTGATTGTGGGTTTCGTGGCGAATCGTTTTACTAGCGAATTTGCTATTTTTCAATTATTGCTTTCGCTTTCGCCTTCTTCGTTTTGAATTCGACCAATTAACGAATTCGAAGGCGAATTTCAAATGTCATAATGTTTGTTGGCGAGTTGAAATCCGACAGCATTTTTTTAGCGGATTCACAGGCGAAAGAGTGTTTATTATTATTCAATGTTCGATTTCGTGGATTTTTTCTTGATTGTAATTATATAAAAATGTGAGTAAGCTTTATTTTAATTTTCTTATAATTTAACCACAATCTACTATAAAATATTGAATATTGAATAAATCACAGCAAATTTCACAAATTCAATCAAAACAAAACAAAATTTGTGGAAAGCTGTCAAACCAAAAGTGTCAAATCACTGGAATATAGGAAGAACTATTTTCGCTTCGCCGCGAATTCGTTAATAAGGAAATACGATGCGAGTCGAATTTAAAAGGTCGAATTGAAAACGATCCGCCGCGAACCTCATAATCAGGCCCCTACTTTCAATATAAAAACAAATATTTTTGTATTACTCGAGAAGGGTACCGACTATACACTGAAAGAAATACATAGTTAATTTGGCCATACTGAGAATAGTAACGTCGACAATAGTTATAGCCGATACGCCAATGCCAGTATGGGAGTCAGGCCCATACTGACTGGCGGCATGTACAATGCCCTAGCAGAAAAGGCAATACATTATTGTTATGTCCCTTATACTTACACTATTGACAGCAATCCAATAAGGGTATCGATTATCACGCCACAAATTATTGCGGGAAAAACTAGTAGCATTGCGACATCTCGATACAGTATGGGACTGAAGGCAATGCTGTCTCGTCAAACGTACTATGCGCCCTTGTGTTACAAGCAAAGATTGTGGTACCATACAGTAAAGTACATAATCCCATACTTATAGGAGTTGTAGCAATACGATGTAGGAATATCACCGATACTTTTTTAGTATGGTACTCCAGGCCATACTAGCATTGTCATAAATGCCATACACTTCTTTCCGTGTAGAACCGTTATTTTGTTTTTAAGTTTTCTTAAGAACTAATCAACCGCTTTCAATAATTTGTTTTCTACACAAGCTCTTAAACTGTCTCAATAATATTCGTTGATCAAAAATATCATTGTTTTTATGTTTGACTTAAAAAATATATATTTTTTTTAAAGTTCGATATCATGTAATTTTTTTTACAAAATTGAAATAGTAAACGAATATTAACAAGCTTTAAATAACCGCATACCAAAAATATTTTTAAACTCAAATGAAAAAAAATGTATACACATACACACAAAATAAACGATTTTCAAATACAAATTTTGAACTATTAAGGTTTTTTTTGAGAAATCAAATGGCGTTTAAATTTTTTAAATCAAACTTTTTTTTCAGGTTTATTTTTAAATCTTAAAACACAGGAAATATTTTAAAACAAGTTCTTTGGATACACGAGCAAGTTTGTACGACCCAGTCGTGCATTTTATTTTCATAGCATTTCACCTTTCGATTAAAAAAAAGGACGACGTATACGCCTGAGTAAACATTAATTTTCCCGTAAAGTATGGTCCAAACAGAATATGGTGATAGGCCACGTCATGACCTTTGAGAATTTGGTAACATGCTTATCCCGAATAAACGGTTTTCAAATAACGACTGTCTTAAGAAAAACACCTAATTGTAGTCGGTTTTTCACTCACACTCACAAAAGTAGCATTGAGCTTAAGGTTTTATACGACAAAAATTTGTATTTCTTTGCTCTTAAACTTTTTTTAAAATTTATAAATCTTACCACTAACCTCTTAAAGCCGTACAAAGATAGTTGTAAACGCAATACAAAAACTCTTAATTTTGTAACTGAACTTCATTTTGCATTAAATAGTACATACTTCAAATTATTTTCGTAAATTTAACAATCCTTTTTTTTTAATAATTCATTTAACAAAAAATGTCAACGTCAAGGTCACAATTTTAAACAATCTTGAAAAATTCTTGAAGAAATATTCTGTCTACAGACGACAGACAAAACCGATAAAACGTCGGTCATAAAAATATTTGTAGTCAAAAAGTATTGAAATTCCAGTTCTACACTACCATTGTCTAATCAATGAAACTGCAGTGTCAAACTGCAATTTTAAAATAAGTTGATAAAATATTACTAAGACAAAGGTTTAAGTTGTACAAATATTTGTCTGCATTCAACTTTAAAGAATTTAGCGCAAAAATTGTGTTCTATTTAAATCTCAAAGTATTAACTCACCAACTATTTTTTTACTAAAAATGAATTGTCACATTGACATTTGGTTATTTTAAAATGCCAAAAACATACAAATTAAAAGTCATTTGTGAAAAGCATGAGTGAAAAACCAACTAAAATTAGGTGTTTTTTTTTCAAAATTTCATTAAAATAGCTGTTACTCAAAAACCCTACAGTTATGATTCGGAATAAATATGTTACCAAAAGGTCATAACCTGGCTTTTCATAACATTTAATTTGAACCATCTTTTACGGGACACCCTGTATAGATGAACTGATCGCAATACTCAGAATTCAGTCTGTGTGATCTTGGGGCTTAAATTTCGAAATTTTCGTACACATTATTTTAAATTGTAGTAATGCTTCCAACAATTTAAAATAATGTGTACGACTGAGTCGCACAAACCTGCTCTTGTATTAAAAGACTCTCTTGACAAATAGTACTTATATTTTGAAATTTGCCTACAAAGTATGTTTGTCTTAAAAAAATTTAATGTCTTTTCATTTCTTAAAAAAATGTATGTATCAATTTTTTTTCAAAAATCATTAGAGCGGTTTTTTTCAAATTAACTTTGTACACATAAAATTTTTCAATTTAAGTGTACAAAATATTTTAAGCATGCAGTTATTTTGGACTTTACAGAACATATCTCCCATTTTTGAGACATCGAATTTTGAAAAAAAATGTAATATTAAAAAAAAAAAAAACAAACACTGACATTTTAGATCATCAAACATTTTTAAGACAGTTTATAAGAACTTGTGCTGAAACAAAAATAGTTTTATTAGTTATTGAGAAAAACAAAATAACGGTTCTATGGGGGTACCCTTCTGGAGCAATACAAAAATATATTTCTTCTATTGAACGAAGCCAAATTAAGGAAAAAAAAAAATGTAAAGAAAATAATAATAGAAATCTATCGATATAATTCCAATTATCGATTTTTGGTCAAAACATTTTTATGAGGACTACTGTTGTTTTTAGTATTAAAGACAAAATATAAAAAAAAAACCTACCTTATTTTCCAAATTTGAAGTCAGTCGATGCAATGGTTTGGGTTGTAGGGGCGAGGACAGACAGACGAATGAAATCGCGGGACCCACTTTCTTCGAATTCCTTACCATCATGTTTGATTAAAAACTCGAGTTCGAAATTTTTTAACGAATGCAATACTTGCCATATAAAAGGTTTTTTTTTCAATTGGCACGGGTAGATTTTGGCGCCTCGTGGCAGCCATTTTGTTTTGGTGACATCTGTCAAATCTTTTGTTTATTATTCAGTTGTTTATGCCAAATTATCATGGCAAGTTACACGATTCAAAAGCACGTTCAAATGATAAAACTTTATTATCAAAATGAGTCTTCGTTAACGCAGACGTTGCGCGCATTGGCAATGTATTCCTCGCCGTGCACAAGAACTCGACCTTGCAGAGTTCAACTTCGCGAATTTTGCGTATATGGGACGACACCAACCCACGCGAGGTTCTCCAAGTGATAATGCATCCTCAAAATGTTACCGTTTGGTGCGGATTTTTGGCCGGCCGCGGCGGCCTAATTGGTCCGTACTTTTTGAAAACGACGTAAGTGAGGCGGTCACCGTCAACAGCGAGCGCTACATAACGATGATAACTAATTTCTTGTTTCGGAATATAGAATTTTCACATACAGTATTATGACCCATACAGTATTTCTTCCCCAAGTCAGTGTAAACAAAATTGTAAAAAAAGAACTAAAAGAACTAGAGATTAGTAAAAGAAGACCTTCTTTAGTAAACCTTGTGGAGAACTGAAAACAGATCGTTAACTACTGTCTTAAGAACCAGTCGAGAAAATTAATTTAATACAATTCGTATTCATTTAATAAACAAAATATAAAAATAAAAGTAACTAAATTTATCGAACTCCTTGGCGCCAGCTTTTAATTATTATTATAAAATTTAATTACTTACTCAAATTAAAACGATCGAAAATTAAAAACCAGACAAAATACATTTTCATTGCCATAACAATAAAGTCCACTTGAATTTTGTTTCGTATTTTTATTCCACTAAGCACCAAGGATCCATAAAGATTTCCTTCTCCATTAAAGAAAGAGAGCCAGCATTTAGCTTTGCCAGTAGCCAATGTAGACAGATAGCGATCTTAATTGGTTTCACATTCAATGCAAATCTTAATTGTGAATCCACCGCTTCAAGTCGCGTCGAGTCGCGTAGCGATGTCTTTTGCAGTCTGAAGACCACTAAAGCAGGATATATCCTTTTCAAATATCATAAATTATTAAGCAATTTTATTATTTTAAAAATCACAAGAAGAAGACGATTCAGAAGCTATAATAAAATATACAGTCATTAGTCCTTATTTGCGGTTGTGGTCTCTACACGAGCTCTATTCATAATATCCCCAAAGCTATAAGAGCTTCAGAGCTCAGAACCACAGCCAACCCAGCCAACTCTCAGCCAGACAGACACAATCCGCTCTGAGCATTAAGTCCGAGGAATAGCAATTTCAATTATCTACGATGGTATTTCCGGACAAACGTGATAGCCACTCCATGCATACGAAATGGCCAATAAGTTTGTGGGCAAAAATAATTTAAAACTATTTTTAGCTCCAAAAAAGGCTTCTCAGCCATTTGCTGGTGATGGTGCTGGTGCTGGTGCTGGTGCTATGGCAAGGATATAGCTGAATCTATATAAACATAAAGTTGTGTTGTCCTGGCACACAAATTGGATTTGGAAGCTTATCCTGTGAGATTGTCTTTCATATTTAAAAATACGCACGCCCGTCCATAGTCTCTCAAGGATGACACGGTGCACTTTAGTTGTATCTTTTTGTATACCTACTTTTATATGTAAGTATATGAAGTTCCCGCTTTTGGAATGGAAATATTTTTGATGATGGCCTCTTGGCATTTCCATTTTAGTTCTGTTTCATTTATGCATCCTTTTTCATTGGTGGAATGAATGAATCGGGATCGGGAGGAAACTCATTGTTGAATCTATGAAGTGGTTGTGATTTTATTTTCGGATACAATTTTGAACACGTGTGATAAGTGTGCGGGTGGATTTGATAGGATTACTCAAGAATAGAACGGCATTTATATGGTGTCAACTTTGAATACAAAATAGAATTGTCGAAGATTAAAACGTGTGCTTTGTGAAGTTAAGAAGAATTGCGAGACTGTCAAAAGGATGCATTTACGAACGAAAATGAAAAAATTTGCAACTGTAGACTTTGTATAAACAGATGGTATTTTGTCATGTAAATACAGTGTTGGAAAAAATAATAGAAACAAGTGTCTTTTTCATTTTCGATACACACATTTTTTTTTAGCAATTAAGTCTTTTGTCGCTAGTCTTTCTATATTTTAATCGTACCTAATAATGCTCTCAATTGGCAAAATTGTTTTGCGGAAACAACTTTTTGTTTTCACTTAACGGTAAAAAGTTTGAGGCCAATGATGATTTCGCCTGAAAAAAAATAATAGAAACAAATTTTATTCTAACGTAATGATCAATTTTGTTTGTATGCAAATAGGCGTTTTGAGTTTGTTTATAAGTTTGTGAGACGTTTTTTATTCGATACTAAACTAAATTTTTAAAAGTCATCTATAATTTTAATAAATATGAGTCGTGGATTACATTATACTCCCTTTGAACGCGAAGTGATGAAAAAACTAAGATAAGCTGGAAAAACGATAGCTGAAATTGCAAAAACATTAAACTGTTCGAAGAAAAAAAGTATTTGAAACTTTACATTCACGCCTAAAGAAAAAACAAGATAAAGTAAAAGTGTTAAATAATTGAACAAAGCTAATGTAAACAGATCCTTATGGTTCGGAAGGTAGTTCTGCTTCGGTCGGTCAAATAGATGTCAGATAAATTGGCGCGCGCCTACAATTTAGAAATACATCCTTTTTACGTGGTACTACTTTCGCTTAGCATAATTTTGCACTTTTTAGATGAATGCCGACCGGAGCAGAAACTTCTTCGCGTTTTGATACACTATTGTTAAGAATATGTAAGAAGAAACCTTTTCTTTCTTTAAGAGAAATCAAAAATGAATTAAACGGATCATTACATCTAGAACAATAAGAAACCAACTTATAGAAGCTAGTCTTTCTGGTAGAAGTCCACGAAAAGTATCATTTTTTAACCAAAAAAACATTTTATACAAAGATTTCCCTTTGTAAACAAACACTTACACCGTTCTTATTGGAATAACGTTTTGTGGTCGGATGAAATGAAGATCAGTTTGTTTACTTCCGATGGAAAAATGTATGTGAGAAGGCAAAAAAAATTGAGCACTTATGAAGCATTCTAAAGCGTAGGATCGGAGATTGTAAAACTAAAAAAAAAGACGAGTTGTGGTCGAAAATTCAAAGGAAATGGTACTCCATATCCGTAGAGACATGTGCCGAATTGGTGAATTCGATGGGGCGAACAGTGAAGGCAGTTATTAATAATAAGGGTGCCACTACAAAATACTCATAGAATTTGAACTACTTTTACCGTTAAGTTACTTTCTCGCTACAAAAAGGGTTTCTAATTTTGTTTCTATTATTTTTTCCAGGATCAAACAACATTATAATCACAAGTCGACTTTTTATCATTATACTTCCCATTATTATATTTCAAAAAAAAATTCTTGCATTTAAGCAACAAATTATTTAAAATCTATTTGCGTAGTTTTATTTTCCTAATCTTCACCTTACCTTTTTATGTGTTAAAAAGAATGAATACGAAGCTTGTTTCTATTATTTTTTCCATCACTGTATAGAACAATTTTATGGGATTTGATAATTTTAAGAATTTTGTATATAATGCGATACGTATTTAGATTTTTTGGGAATGTGTCGCATGTGACGCATTTGAAAGAGCTGCAAGTTTTTGTGTTTTTGCTCAAATTAAAATTTGTATTTCGAAAGTTTTTCAGAATTTTTGTCGGTCAATTTTAAATTTACTTATGCATACGATAAACGGGTTTTGTTTTAGTCTCATTTTCTAATTTCTGTCACCTTAATATCCTTCCCTTTGTCCATTAAGACATAAAGAAAAATGGCATGGTGAAAAAGCCCTTCTTTAACAAAAAATATTCGAATAACTGTGTTAAAATAGTCTGTTGAAATTGAAACATTTTCTTTTATAATGTGTTCAATTCAATCGAGCTTCTCTGTTGGACTTAAAAAATTTCCGAGGTTGTTTAGTTTTTTTCACCCATTTTTCTATTTAAATTACCGGTTGGATTTTTAATTTAGTCGATTAATTCCGATTTTAAATTTTCCGGTTAATTTCAACTGATCTACAAAGTTAAAATCAGCTGACCAACTCGATCTTAATTAACTAATTAGACATTTACTGAGCTACTTTGTTCGAACTAGCCAACCTACTCTGGTAAAATTGGCTGAGCTGCTCGGTTGAAATTAACAGATCTAATCGGTGAAACTTAAATAATCACCTCAATAACTGTTAACAAATATGTACATATACTTATTATTAGCCGATAAATTATTACCAAAAAATCAATAAGTAAATATTGAAAATTGTCCTTTTAAAATTAAGATATCAAGCAATCCATTACTATTTAATACTTCGTATATTTAATATTTCGTATACTTTTACTTGAAAATTGACAGGTCTGCCTCAGACTGACATTAACACTGGTAGATTGGGAAGTTTCAAAAACTTGGCATTTTTGAATTGGTAATTGTCCAGAATAGCTAGTTTTGCTAAAAACATAGAAAAAAATTCGGAAAATAGCCAAATCGGTGTATTTTTTCGTAAACTTTAATAAAAAATCGGGGAAAGTGCAATTTTGCAACAATTGTTTTTGTTATTAATTAAAAAAGTTGAAAAATGACAGATACTTGTTGCACGATTGAACCCCCCTGCTTGGGATCACTAGGATTTGAGGTGGGTGCGAGTTTGGGTATATGCAAAGAACTTTTGCATTTGAGCACTAAAAAAAAAGCAAGTATGGCAACACTGAACAAAAAACGGAAGAAATGTCAAAATCAACCATTTTTGCGTGTTTTGTATGTAAAAAAGTGAACTTTAAAAATTAATTTAAAATAGAAATAAATGTTTCCTCGGTCTTCCCCCGATTTTTTATTAAAGTTTACGAAAAAATACACCGATTTGGCTATTTTCCGAATTTTTTTTTCTATGTTTTTAGCAAAAGTAGCTATTCTAGACAATTACCTTTAATACATTAAATATTAAATATTTTCTTTAAGAGCTTTCCCATTTTCTAGTTATACACTCCACTTCAACTGAATACGCACAAAAATTTAAAAAAATACTTTTTACAGTTTTTACTTGCGACATATAGGAACTATGTATATGGCAAGTTTTGCATTCGTGCAAAATTTCGAACTCGAGATTTTAATCAAACATGATATTACGATGGTAGAGAAGTCGAAAAAAGTGGGTCCCGCGATTCCGTCCGGTCAATTTTGTCTGTCTGTCCACGCTCCTACAGCCTAAACCATTGGGTCGATTGAGTTCAAACTTGGAAGTTAAGGTTTTGAGCAGATTTGCGTTAGGCGTTTTTTTCATTTTTTTTTTAAGATCAAAACTAACAGTGGTCCCCATACAATTTTTTTGGTCAAAAAACGATAATTCGAATTTTCTCAAAAACAAACCGATAGATTTTTTTTAAATTTTCTCTAAAATTTTATTTTTTAACTTGGCTTCTTTTAATAAGAAAAACATATTTTTGTATTGCTCAGGAAAGGTACCGCTCATAGAACCGTTATTTTGTTTTTCAATTTTCTCAGCAACTTATAAACTGATTTCAATAATTTTTTTTGTGAATAAGCTCTTATATTGCTTTAACAATATTTGATTATCAAAAGTGCAATTCTTTTTTGTTTGGATTTTTAAAAAAATATTGAATTTTTTTTTTCAAAATTCTATATCTCAAAAACGGGTTAATATTTTTTTACGAAATTGAAATATAGAGCGTATATTTACAATCACTAAACAACTGCATACCAAAAATATTTTTAGAACAAAATTGAAAAATTTTATATATAAAAAATTAATTTAAAAAAAAACCGCTCTAACGATTTTCGAAAAAAAATTTTGAAAAATCAAGGGCTTTTTTATTTATAAAATGGCATTTAAATTTTTGAATACAAACTTATTTTTCAGGTAAAATTTTGAATCTTAAATTATTTTTTTTTTTTTAATTATTTTAACTGTATTGAATGTAACCCCCTCCCAAAAAAATTGAAAAATGGAGGTTTTTTCGACAAATCAAATGGCATTTATATCTTTGAAGACAAACTTATTTGACAGGTATATTTTTAAATCTTATATACATAGATACTTTTTTAAACAGACTCTTTGAATACAGGAGCAAGTTCGTGCGACCCAGTCGTGCATTTTATTTTTTTCTAAATTTGAGGGATTTGGTGCCAAATGTTGATGTTTGAACTACATCCTTAAGTTGTAAAGAAAACGTTTTTTTTTTTTAATTATCCAAAAATTTAAATGCCATTTAATTTCTCAAAAAATCTTAATTTTTCAGAATTTTTGTTTTGAAAATCCTTAAAGTTTTGAAAAATTTTGACCCGTTTTCGAGAAATTGTCCTTTGATAAAATATGTATAGGTAATATTTAAAAAAAATCCAAAACAAAAATTTTGACGTTTTTTACAATATAAGGGCTTGTGCAGAAAAATTGGTTCATTAGTTCTTGACAAACAACTTAACAACAAAATAACGGTACTATGTTGGGTACCCTTCTGGTGCTGATGAAAGAATTAAAGTTAAGAAAAAAAAAATTAGAAAAAATTAAATACAAAATCTATTGGTTCGTTATTGAAAAAAATCAAATTTTCGGTTTTTGACCTTTGTATGGGAAGTCGCTTATTTTAAGTCTTTAAAAAAGAAACAGGGAACCTACTTTTTTCGACTTCTCTATCATTTTAATGCCATGTTTGATTTAAATCTCGAGTTCGAAATCGTTTACAAAAGCAATACTTGTCATATATCGTAGTTTCTATATGTCGCGAGTAAATAGATTTAAGAGCTGTATATCAAAATTTGAGCCATCTTAAACGAATTAAATTAATAAAAAAACGGAGTTGACAAAATAAAAAGGTGTTTAAAACTTCATCACAACTGTAAAGGAAGTGTTGTGATATTTAAAGCTGCCACTTATTATGATTACAGTTAAGTTTAAAGTCATCATTAAATCAAAAATAACTGCAGCTGTGCATAAAGGAATTTTGAAAACAAATTTTCTTAAATCTTCTAATATTTTGTGGTCCATAAACTTTGCCTACTAATATGATAACGCGGCTATTCACTCGGTGCGCATATTCAAAGCTTGGGTAGAAGAGTAAAATGTGAACTTCGCTCAATAGTTGACGTACTTATCTATATCGTCTAGTTAGTACCCGAAGTTAATAAGGGTGGTCGTCAGTTTGAAGACAAACAATCCTTAATTCCTGCAACTAAGATAGCTTGGAGCGAAATTTGGTTGAACTGTATTAAAAGGCTGTATGATTCATATCGTACCATAATCTATAATAACAATTTTAATTTTTGTACCTATTTAAGTCGATTAAAAAATAAAGTGCACGACTGGGTCGCACGAACTTGCTCCTGAATGCAAAGAGTCTGTTTAAAAAAGTATCTATATAATATTTAAAAATATACCTGTAAAATAAGTTTATCTTCAAAGATATATGTATATGCCATTTGATTTGTCGAAAAAACCTCCATTTTTCAATTTTTTGGGAGGGGGTTACATTTAATACAGTTAAAATAATTTAAAAAAAACTAATTTAAGATTCAAAATTTTTCCTGAAAAAAAAGTTTGTCTTCAAAAATTTAAATGCCATTTTATAAATCAAAAAATCCTCGATTTTTCAATTTTTTTTTGAAAATCGTTAGAGCGGTTTTTTTTTAAATTAATTTTTTATATACATATAAAATTTTTCAATTTTGTTCTAAAAATATTTTTGGTATGCAGTTGTTTAGTGATTGTAAATATACGCTCTATATTTCAATTTCGTAAAAAAATTTTCAACCGTTTTTGAGATATAGAATTTTGAAAAAAAAAATTTCAATATTTTTTTAAGAATCCAAACAATAAAAAATTGCACTTTTTATAATCAAATATTATTAAGGCAATATAAGAGCTCGTTCAGAAAAAAAATTATTGAAATCGGTTCAAAAGTTGCTGAGAAAATTAAAAAACAAAAAAACGGTTCCATGAGCGGTACCTTTCCTGAGCAATACAAAAATATGTTTTTCTTATTAAAAGAAGCCAAGTTAAAAAATAAAATTTTAGAGAAAATTAAAAAAAAATCTATCGGTTTGTTTTTGAGAAAATTCGAATTTTCGTTTTTTGACCAAAAAAATTGTATTGGGGCCACTGTTAGTTTTGATCTTAAAAAAAATGAAAAAAACGCCTAACGCAAATCTGCTCAAAACCTTAACTTCCAAGTTTGAACTCAATCGACCCAATGGTTTAGGCTGTAGGAGCGTGGACAGACAGACAAAATTGACCGGACGGAATCGCGGGACCCATTTTTTCGACTTCTCTACCATCGTAATATCATGTTTGATTAAGATCTCGAGTTCGAAATTTTGCACGAATGCAAAACTTGCCATATATGTAGTTCCTATATGTCGCAAGTAAAAAATAATTTTTCTAGTAAAAAGCTTTGTTTATGGATAATTCTTTTGAAATTCTTTTCTTAACATCTTAAGGGAGTAGTTAGCTTTAACAGTGGGCACAATAACCATCAATATTTGGAAAAAATGTGAAAAGTGTTTCCAAAAATGTTTGTGCCCATTCAGTTGAAGCGGAGTGTATATTAAATTTTTCTTAAATAAAACTCAGAATTCGTTGATTTCAATTAGTATTTCTGCAAAAATAATAAATCTAAATATTTTATATTAAAAAACAAATTATTCAAGTGCAGTGTAACTAATTTCTTTGTATTAATTTCTTTTCAGATTACCCGCCAAAGTATTGATGCATGCAAAAACTATTTCCGTGATGACTTAATTAAGGCTGATTGGGCTCTGATGCTTGAGTTGAAGAAAACTTTTGAAATTTTGTAAATAAAATAAAATTAAAAAAAAAAACAACAAAAACAACAAACAACCTAAAATTAACTAGAAAAATATGAATGAGAACAACAATTTACAAGTTTATGAAAAAAAAAGCAAATAATTTAATGAAAATTTAGAATTTTAAAGATTTTTATTTTGTATTTCTTTTTAAATCAAGGCCAACTTAAAAACAAGATGGACGAATTAAAAAAGTTAATATTTTAATGTTAAGAAGTCAACAAATACGAGTGTATCTAAATATTTTATTTCTAAGATATTTTTGTTTGATTTTTAAACACCTTTTTATTTAAATTTATATTTCTGAATAAAACAAAAAAAATAATCTTTTATAGTTTATACAACTACAAGTGGTTTAATGTTTTTAATTCTTTAAATTATTATTTGTTTTCTTTTTGTATTAAATTAGGTTTTGACTCGACTATTTCGTATTTTAAGAAATTAAAAAAAAAAAACAAACAAACAAATGCTAAGGCTCTCATTTAATTAAACAATTTATATAAGTTTATCTTAAATACAAAAAAATTAAATATACAACAATGCAAACTTAAAAAATTAAACAAAAACAAAAACTGAATGTTTAATTAATGGAAAAAAGTGAAATTGAATAAAATTTCTTGATCTTAAACTACCAATTCAATGTTTTGACTAAAAATGATTTTTTAAATAAAAACACAATATTTTTAAAACAATTTAAATGAAAAATAGTTTTTTTAATGGGTCTTAAATTTAGTTTTGGTAAGTATCGTTTGTTTTATATTTCTTGGCTTATACCATTCATTCCTGCCTTAAAGCCGGCTACAGAGTTCCAGGTTCAGGCTATTAAGAGATCCAATCTGATATCTCTTTATGGAGCGAAGAGAATACTAAAATGACTTTCAATTTGTTCCTTCTTCATACACCAACAAAATACCCTGGTACCTTATAAAATTGCTAACCATGCTGCTTTTCGTTTTGGTTCAAAAAAATCTATTTTTCATTAGCTTTCATTTGAGACACCTTTTGTAAAAATCGGATAAGAATTACGGAATTAATTAACCATTTTCCAAAAATTTTGCGCAAATTTATTCACACACAAATCGGAACGACCAAATGCCTAGAAATTTGTTATGAATTTGCTTCGCACAATATTCAAAACACTTTTTTGAAGCTTGTGGTTGATGTATTTAAATGTTTTATATGTCAAAATGATCGTGTATTGGTTTAGATTATAATTAAATTATAATTTTGAAAATTGGTTGTAAAATAAAAAAGATATGACACATTTTATAAAAAAATACATTTTTTTTACATTATATTGTCCAAATAATTGAATACGCCTGATCGGGGTAATTTTTTGGTTTCGTAACACTCGTGACAAATAAAGCTTTCTAAAGATGCCACATTTTTTAAAATCGGTTCAGTATTTTTTAAGTTATAGACGATTTAGTTTCGCTCAATCGAAAAGTTTGTCATTTTCCTTGCATTCACATGTAAAATATTATGTATTTTTTTTTACAGGGTGATTGGTATAAGGTTCACCAAAAGGCTAGAGCAAAGAGGTTCGGTTAAGACAAGAATAAAATCGTACGGGGCGGGGGGTCTATTTCCCCCCGTTTAGGCGGGAGGGGCAATTTTCTAAAAAAAAAAATTTTAAGACACTAAAAAATATTAAAAAATAACGGTAACACATTAAGAGTCATGCTAAAGCATTTTGAAAAGCTAGAAATCCATTCTTTGACTTTGTTTTTAAATAAAGTTGTTTGAGTCAATAGTTTTTGAAAAATTAATTTTTAAACTCAAAATCAAAAGAAAAAATTTAACAAAAGTGTCGAAACTAATCTTGTTTCAAGATTTTACTTGACTGAGTAAAATTTTTGTTTTCACAAATAAATTTTCTTATCAATTTTAAATAAAAACCAGAAAACCGGATGCTTGAGTGTAAATTAGTTCTTGTAAAATTCAAAAATATTGAAACTTTTTTCCAAGAAAAAAACCATTTTGTTGTCTTCCCAAGTTTGATCGATTACAGTCTGAGGATTATCCCTTTCTTATTTTTGATTGCATATTTTAAGCAAATAATAGAAAACCATTAGGCGTATCAATAAGGTCTTATCTTTTTAAATTAAGAGATGTGTTGTAATGTGATGTAAATATTATGAGGGAATTTATTTAAACACCAAATTTTTAAACTGCAAAGGTTCTATAAAGACCTTAACCTTAATAATAAACAATGTGTAGCAGGGATGTGATCCTTACAGGGCATGTACAATGTACATTGTAGAATTACAGTGAGTCTTGAGTTATGAGAAAGAACATAATATAGGGTTTTCCATTAAGAGGTTTCATTTTGAATGACCAACTGTTTGACAGTTGTCACTTTTGAAACTGTTGTCTTTTAACATTTGAATAAACCAATAATACAATCATCATCATCAACGACATCTAATTGTTGAAATTCACTTCAAAAATGGTAAAAATTTTAGTCACATTTACTATATGGTGCTGCAATCGTAAACGTGGCGTTCTTTTGGCGATATAGTTTTAAAGTTGAATAAAAATCTATTGATTTCACACTAGCTTTTCTTTAAATAAATAAATTAAACCTCTTATTGGAAGGCTTTTAATTGTCCGTCTAGGGCTTTGCATAGAAAATGGCATTATTTACATACACATAGTCCAAAAAGTCTCAGTACAGCGGCTTTCTTTTTGTTGATTCGAGATAAAATATTTACTATAACAATATATTAAAAGCAGGTTTTTGAAAATCACAATCACAATTTTTTTAAATTTGGTAAAAAGGTGAAGGTGGAAACTAACTTTTTTTCAATGTTACCACTTTGGTTTTTACATTTATTCCTAGTACTTTTTTCAAAAAAAACACTAAAATTAAGCTGCTGTACGGAGACTTTTTGGACTAAGTGTACATTAAAGAACAAATTAATTGTGCTAAAATGTGTGTTTTTACAAACTTTTATTTTCATTTTGGGACTTGGATAATGATACACCAAGTTGAACTTTGAAAAGTATAATCCGTTTAAAAAAAAATCCAATCCTATTTTCATGCTAAAAATAAACCTTTCTAACTGAAGTTTCAAAAACTGCAACCTTTTCAGCAAAAAAGGTCCTTAATATCTCGTCCCTACACTCAAAACAAAAAAAAAAACTATTAAGCCATTTAGTGACGCCATTGCTACCCTCGACTAGAAACGTACTTTATTCGTTCAACGATGAAAAAATTGTCTTATTGTTCCAAAAAAAAAAATAGTGGAAATAAAATTTATTAGCTTGTTCCAAACCAAACAACCACTGTACATAGTTAGGTGTATAGATTTTCTGTTTTCAAGGATGTTGACCCAAAAGTCCTGCGCATTTGATAGAAATTCTGCCTCCATTCATAAAATGCTAAAAACTGGTGACGACAAAAATCGATATACTGAATTTCAGTATCCTTGTGCTGAATATAAGAGTCTGCCTTCCTGCCTGCCTTCCTGCCTGCTGATGCGCTGATGTATATCTCAAAACGATGGACAACTATGTAGCACACATTATGTACACACCTTGCTTCACCGGGTGCAATGGTGTCGGCGCCGACGTCGAATCCCCATACCGAACTGGGTCAACATGAATTCATTGAACCCGCAAGAAAGTTGTGCTTTTACCAGCCCAGAGCCAGCGTTAGCAAGCAGCTCGGAGTAGAAGAAGAGAATGCAAGTTGTTAGAGAGAGGGTGTTGAATTGGGTTGGGTTGGCAACTGTTGTGAAACTTTGATACCAAAAACATCCATATAGTTATTTATAGTGTTCAAGGATTGCACTCAGGATAAAACATAACTGATGCAACATGGACAAACATATTACCTTATCTAGGTATAGAGGTACCTAGCAGAAAAAGCACCGAGTTTCTATGAATGACGCAAAAGACTATCAATGGAAACGAAGCCATACCGAAACCCAAATTCAATTCACAACCCCGATAAGGAGCAACGCAAACGATGCAGCTAGAGGATATTATATGAATGGAAATTAAATGGAATCAAGGAATGGCGCGTCCGGCAATACCTACATATACTCCTCTTGAACTTTTAGCCTAGATTTTCAGAAAATTATGAATAGTATACGAATATAGTGTCCTTGTTGTCAGACAAACCAAATTAAACCAAACCGAACCATAAAGAGCCTCGCCTCGCCTCACCACGCTTCGATATGCATGCAGACATGTTTTATGCGCTGGGTTGGAGAGGTGGTTTGTTGGAGGATGCAAGGATATTTTTGGATTCAATTAATTATTCAAAATACCAAAGTATAAAGGATATGTGGTGTGGCTTAACAAATATGACTATTGACTTGGATAATGCATGGAAATGTTATGCAAACATTTTTACTATTATCTACATATTTGTTCATATTTCAAGGATTCTTAAAGTTTGATGCGGTTTTTTGTGTTAAGAAGAACAAGGAGCAAATGGTGTTTGAAAAGGAGTTAAATAACTACTGCCACTTTCAAATCAAGGTTTTAATAATAAAAGTGCTTGAAATGAACAAATAAATAACTTAATTTAGAGTTTTAGGAAGGCATCTTCGAGTTTTTTAAAGATATTTTGCAATAAGGAAGCTTTTTAAATTTTAGAAGAACTGGAGAATAGATAGATAGGTTAGGTGGCGCAACAGTCCGTTGAGAACTAGGGCTAAGTGACTTAAGACTCTCAACCATTCCCGTGTGCGAGTAATGTTGTCAGGAATGGAGGGGAGTTTTAAGCCGAATCCGAACGGCTAACTTGAGAAAACACTTTTCATGACAAGAATTACTCTTGGAGAATTTATCAATTAATTGCAAGGAGCGGTACCCATGAAAAAAACTTTAGACGGCACAGGCAGGGATCGAAAACAAGCCCAACGCACTAACCATCATGCAGCGGGCACTACTGTAACTGGAGAATATCTAATATACCTATTAATATTTTCTCACTTTTATGTAGATGCATTAAAATGTAACTAAATTTGGTTTTTCCCATCTAAGTCCTTTTGATCAGGTCAGTGCCACTCTACAGACCTCACAAATTCCTGTTCCAGCTGCTTTGTTGGGCTTAAGATTCAATATATCGGATTTCGATTTGTCATCGCTAATGTACTGTTTGGAGAAGTGATGTTTCCATATTCTCATCTTGGACTCCGGCTACATTACTATGTTCTTCTCATAGTCTTTGCAGGCTTCGCACTCTGATGGGACGAATTAAAGTGTGCTTATGTAATACCTCTTTTCAAAAAGGGTAGTAAATCTGACAAGAATAATTAAAGACCTATTTCGCTATTGTCTTCAATTTCTAAAATTTTTGAAAAAGCAATTAAGTGTAGGGTAATGGGCTACCTAACAAAAATAAAGTTTTTAAGTCCAGCTCAGTTTGGGTTTAGAGAGGGGCTTTCTACTGAAGATGCCCTTTTGGAATTCTGTTCTTTCATATATAAGGCGTTGGATGACAAAAAACTCTGTGCTGGCCTCTTTGTGGACATAACCAAGGCATTTGACATGGTAAACCATAGTGTCCTATTAGAAAAATTATATTGCGTAGGTTTCCGGGGTTTTATTTATGATTGGTTTAAGTCTTACCTAAAGGATAGAAATCAAAAAGTTAAAGTCGGAGATATACTTAGTAACTCAAAGATTATAAATCAAGGTGTGCCCCAAGGTTCAGTCCTGGGGCCTATATTGTTCCTAATTAACATAAACTCTCTTTTTAATCAACTGTTTAAAGGTAAGGTTACAGCCTTTGCTGATGATCTTGGGATTGCTTACCGTTCAGATAGTGCTTTAAACCTTAGTGCTGAAATTAATCACGATGTTCATCTTTTTCGAATTTGGTTTTCTGAACACAAATTATTTGTGAGCAGGAAAACAAAACTGATGTTCTTCAGCCATAGTAGTCCGGAAAACACTGGTGGCGAAATTTATTTTCATGCCAACAACTGTATCAGGCAAAACTTGTTGAGTTGTTTGTGTACTTCTGATGCACCTGATAAAATGTTTAATGAACATGCAACTTGTGACATGAACTGCTTTAAAATTGAAGTAGTATCAGAGTTTAAATACTTGGGTATAACTATTGATAATAATATGAGATGGCTCCAACATGTTTCAAATCTAAAAAAATATTTGCGTTATTGTATTCGTAGTTTTTTTCGACTCAGAAATTTCTGTGACAGTAAAACACTTAGAATGGTTTATTGTGGAATATTTCAATCAAGATTGCAGCATGGATTGAGTTGTTGGGGGGGTGCTTACGACACAATTCTCCAACCACTTCTTGTTTTACAAAAGTGCGCTATAAGAAAAACACTCAGAGCAAATCGTTTGGCTCATTCTATGGTTCTGTTTAGGACATTGGGAATTCTGCCACTAAAACACTTATATTATTTCAAAGTCTTAAAAATATTTTTCTTGAGAAGTGGTTATATGCAGAGTCCAATCTCTGACAATAGGTATTTGCGTAGCAATTCGGTTAATTCTGTTCTCTCACCATTATTTCGAACTACACATTTCAGAAACTTTTTCTCCGTTGTATCATTTAAATTGTTCAATCGTCTACCTATGAACTTTCGATTTATTAGATCTCTAACTATTTTCTTAAATAGAATAAAAAGTTGGCTTCTAGATTTCAATCACCATGAAATCAAAACTCTGCTGCTGTATATCACTTAATTATGTTTTTCATTTATGTATATTCTTATGCACATTATTAAGTATAGCTTTAATATTTTTTTTTCCTTTTTTGTTCTAAGCCTTCTGCTCATTAATAAAATTCTTTGCCTTTCATTTAATTTTGTATTTTAAATTGGTAATAAATTGTTGTACACCCCACATTTTGAAGGTAATTTTCAATGATGTGACATTAACACTATTTTATTTTCAAATACAAATGTCACTAGTTATTCTTTTTATATTTTTGAATTTGTTATATTATTATATAAGCACAAAGTTTGTAAGATAAGAATAATGAAATAAAAAAAATAAAAAAAAAAAAAAAAAAAAAGTTACTAAGCGTCACAATGCAAAAAAGTGGTCAAATTCGGAGAGATTTGCTTTCCATCTGAGTCTCTACGGACTTTCAGTAGGTGCATAATATTGTATATGTATGTCTCCTTTTTTTCAATGAGGATAAAATGTATGTCAAGTCATTTCTACCATAGAATTATTTATTTATACAGGAATTGGTAAATAGTGTAAATCAATAGTCCATAGTTCATCTGGTATATTTTAAACTCATTTATTTAAGACGTCTTCCCAAAAAATTTCCGTAGATGTAAATATATACGCTTTAAAAATATTGAAAAATGGATATCAAAGTCTTAAACTCAATTGTGCTCTTGGGCGTATGCGTAATATTTGATTACTAAATAGTGATTACAAAAAGCTGCGGAGGAGGAGGATGGATAGACCAAATAGATAGACAATAACAGTCGTCTTACAAAACATATTTAAATCCTGTTTTCTTTTTGGCCAGTTTTTTTTTATTAGCCTCAGAGTTTTTTTTTGGTTTTCGTTAGTTCTCTTATTGCTTTTCTTTTTCTACCAACTTCATTTTTCTAATAGTCTCTTCTAATTCATTTTTATATGGCGTTGAAGTTATAATTGCGATTTTTCTTCGTTTTTTAACAACTCGAGAAGTTTTGGGTGTTGCTGGAAAGGGGGTTATTTGCTGGGGAGTGGTTACGGTAATGTTGATTTTTGTGGAGTACTTGGTGTCTTGTTTATTTCAGTGTCATCAAAGCAACTAGATGATATTGTTGTAGTGGAGGTTGCAAGAGGAATGACTTCATGACAGTTTGGTGGCTCTCTTTCAATATTTGGCTGTGCTCTGTAACAGTTGGAGCTAGAATCTGGGAAATAAACAACAGCGCTGATGTTGGAGTTGCAGTCGTTGTAGTTGCAATTGGTCTTTTACTGATATAGCAACTATTTTAGTTCTGGAAAGATGAGGAACCCCATACCTCGTCTTGCCCTCTCATGTCCAAATAAATAAACAAATTAACCTCTAAAAACAATGCTCTCGCACACAAATAAACAAGTGCTTACCTGCATGAGTAATCTTTGACACTCGTGAATAACTTTATTTGTACTTCGAAATGCTGTTCTAGGGGCTACATTTAAATAACAGCGTTTCAAGAAAGTTTAAACAAGTTTTAACGATCTAACAATCGCCATTGCAATTATCACAAATGACAAATATTTAATTGATACTATGACACTTTAAATGACAGCTGATTTGACAGGTGCCAAATGCAAGTGTTACCAACTCCAAACCACGAAATTAATTACACTTATATTACCACGTCCAAAGAACTTAGACTCAATGTAATTGTATACAAACTGGCAGTGTAACTAAGTTAGTCTCAAATTGAGTACAATCATCGATATTCTCTCCATTAATCTACTATTAAAAGAGAACTTTTTCTCAATTCCATAATATCCACTGAAAGAAAAAAGCATGACACCAAATAATATACTTTGAAAAGTTATCGCACATTCCCAGAAAAACATATCATTACAATTGTACTTACATGAACTTATTACCCTCAGTTCATACCAAGTATCTAGAACTAAGAATAGATAAATCAGGATATATGGTTTAATATAAAAATCAATAAAATTATTTAAGGATACCTCAACCTAAAATATATTATACATATAGAAAGAGATACCTCAGATAGAACTAACAAGATTCAGTTTTCCATCATCCAAACATCTATAGCACCAGTGATAAAAAAGAGTATCTCTCTAGGATATCAACCTGCTGGATTGTCCCAATGACGTCAGAGCAAAGAATTCAAAAAACCTTTTTGTTACCTAAATTGAATTTTTACACAACCACCCTCAACCCTCATTCGAAGACCAATGCCAACTCACCCAAAATTGTAAAATAAGGTCGCCTCTATTGCTTCTCTATCTCTTTCTTTCTCTCTCTCACTTTCAGTTAAATCACAACATTAACAATTTAATTCTTTACACAAAATCAATTAGTCCACAATTTAAACATCAAATATTTTTCCAGGTCTTCATCTCCCATTTGTCTAGATAGCTATGTGAACATTATATAGTCTATAGATATAGAAGGTATAGGTTAGGTACATAAAAATATCCTTGTGTTCCGTTAAAAGCTTGAGAAGGAAAGATATTTTTAAAATGTTGAAGCGTTTCTGTCATCATTGTTCGCCAAGTCCGGAGACGTTATTTTCTTTGAAGCTATTTTTAGAATATCCTTGTGTAAATTTATCCTTACCGGGGGGAGTTGTATATCCTTACCTTTCTCCATTTTATCCTCATCGATCCAAAAATATACCATCCCACCAAGCGACGACGAAATGTAGTTCTAAAAATAGAATTCCATCGGTGGAGCGCGCGAGTGGTACGGGGCTGACGAAATCGAACTCCCTAAAACGGAACCATCCCCTGTGTTCATACCCTCAACCAGCCCTCAGCACTCAGTTATTTTATCTCTCTGCAGGAAAATGTGGGTCAGGGATGGCATGTTTGTGCAGCGTTTACATGGGGTACATGACCTCGCCGATGTTGTACATAGCATAAAACTGGTGTATATGCCCCAAACGAACTTTCGCATTCCACACACTCAAACGAAACCAAATGAATGAATGAATGAATACACTCTCAATCTCAATATAAATGCCCTCCCAAGAGGGGTAAGTTTTGTAGGTACTCGACTCGCACATAAAGGTATACCTACTGATGGTAAATAAGGGTCTGTTGGCGACTGGATCCAGGGAGAGAGAGGCCACCTCCGCCGTTCGCCCGTTGCCGCGCCGCTCGTCTTATCGCCACCCCAAGTGGAAGCAGAATAATGTTTAATTCGAATTCAGTCCGATGCCAGGCAAAAATGCAGCGGCTATGACGTCATTGGCAACAGAAACTAAACTAGGTCACAGAATGAGGGTGGTGGCTGGCTGGCTGGATGGTTGGCTGGCTGGCTGCTGTCGCCACCACCCCAGATACCGCCTTCGCCGCCGATTCCCCATTCTTCGTCTTGCTTCGGTGCGATATAGTGAATGAAAACAGGAGCTTCATCCTAGCTGTTCGCATCGTTCTTCGATGGGTGTACGTGACTTGTGGCACATCCAAATAGGTATTACAGAGAAGGCAATGCCAGCAACTCATCCCGGATATGAGCCCCAGTATTAGCACCATCCACCACCGCATTGCCTCCAACATCCATTGAGTTTTAAGTTGGAAAGAACTTAATAAAAAAAAGTTCGTATCCTTACAACAATAAAATAAAATCTATTTTAAGCTCATTTTAGTTCCCTACCTTTGCCATCTTGAAAATCTACATTCAAGGACTTGAATAGCAAAATCATCAGCATTTATTAGAGCGATGTGCTTAGATTGTTAGGGAAAGATTCCTTCTTTTTATTGTTGGTGTTTTTGCTTTATCCTCTCGTTCTTTTGAATGTTGGTGTCTATTTTCGAAAGGGATTCAGGATAAAGTTTTACATTTCAAGTGTTTGTTTCAAGAAAAGTGATGATGTTTGGAAAGGAAAGGGGGAGGGTATGGCGATAGGGAGTGTCGGATTTGGTTGGGTAGGATATAATTTCCTTCACTTTAGAAATTTTTATTTTTTGTGTTTTTTTTTATTTTTGGAAGACTCGACCTCTTTTAATATCCAAAGTCATTTTGGATATTCATAGAAAGGAGATTTTTTGAAAAATACATTTTGTGTGAACGCGGAAAGTGTGCGAGGTGTTTGTTCTTTTGATAACGTTTGGAAAATTAATGAAGTTACAAAATGATAATTTGATTAATTGGAATTTCAAAAAGTTAATTAGCTTTAGAAGTTTTACGTTGCTTAATTAGTTTACACTCAATTTATTGGTAGTTATTGGTAGTTATGTATAATTGTTTGGTTGATTAAGGCTTCAGGGACGGAACTTAGGCAAAAGATATGAAGTGTTAGAAAAGTGTATTTGATTGTTTTGAAAATAAACGACAATCAGTTTACTTATTTACTTACTCAAGGTGGCGCTACAGTCCGGGACGGACCTAGGCCTCAACCAACATGCGTCTCCAGCCAGCTCGGTCCCTAGCTAGCTGTCTCCAGTTTCGCTCGCCAAGTTGGTTGAGGTCTTCAGCCAAATGCGTGTGCCACCTGAGTAGTGGTCTTCCTCAACTGCCCCGTCAGCGTCCCTCGGGATTGGATTCAAAGACCTTCCGGGCTGGAGCGTTGATGCCCATTCGCTCTACATGACCTAGCCATCTAAGCCGTTGGACTTTAATTCTGTTAACTAGGTCAGTGTCGCTGTACAGCCCGTACAGTTCGTCGTTATATGTTCTCCTCCATTCTCCATCTATGCAGACGGGACCAAAAATCACCCGAAGAATATTTCTCTCGAAGCATCCTAAGACGCTCTCATCTTTCTTAGACAGGGTCCAGGCCTCAGTGCCATAAATGAGAACCCTGATTATGAGTGTCTTTTAGATGGTGATTTTAGATGCTCGAGAGTGGACTTTACTACTCCAAAGAAGCAGCGATTTGCAAGAGTAATTCTTCGTTTGATTTCAGCGCTGGTGTCGTTGTGTGAGTTTATAGCGTCGCCTAGGTAGATAAAGTCCTCAACTACCTCAAAGTTATAGCTGTCCATGGTAACGTTCTGTCCAAGACGTCGTTGTTCAATGTCCTTTTTTAATGACAGCATATACTTGATCCTGTCCTCATTGACCACTAAACCCATCTTCTCCACTTCCGTCGCAATGCTCAAAAACGCTCCACTGACATCACGCTTTGATCTTCCAATTTTGTCAATATCATCTGCGTATCCGTGTAATTGGATGGACCTTTGGTAGAGTGTGCCTCTAGTGTTGACAGTTGAGTTTCGCACAATTCTTTCCAGAACGATGTTGAAGAAGTCGCATGACAGTGCATCGCCTTGTCTAAAACCTTTTTTGACATCAAATGCATCGATGAGATCTTTTCCGAGCTTAATAGAGCAGCGTGCATTTTCCATCGTCATTCTACACAAACGGATAAGTTTGAGAGGAATGCCAAAACTAGACATTACTCTGTAGAGCTCTTCCCTATAGATGCTGTCATACGCGGCTTTAAAATCGATAAAGAGATGGTGGGGATTGATTTGAAGTTCCTGGGTTTTTTCCAAGATCTGCCGTAATATGGTTTGAAGCCACACTATCTATCCTATCAGGTTGTTGACGAACGGCTTCAAACGTTTACATAATACGACAGAAAGGATCTTATATGCAATATTCAGGAGACTGATGCCTCTGTAGTTAGCGAAATTCAGAGGTACTCCTTTCTTATGTATTGGGAAAACTATGGTGATATTTAACTCATTGGGCATGCTTTCTTCCAACCATATTTTGCAGATGAGTTTATGCATGCTCCCTACCAAGTCATCGCCTGCTGCTTCGAATAATTCGGCTCCAGCAGCTTTGTTTGACTTCAGTTTAGATATATATATAGCTATCCTCACTTCGTCGAGGTCGGGTAGGCGGAATTGTTGATCTGCGTCGCCTAGGTTGAGTGGTTCTATCTCCCTTACAGCGGAATTCGGTTTGTCATCGCCGTTATAATTATAATTTGGGGAAGTGGTCTTTCCATAGTCTAACATAGACTGCGGTTCTACTACGATGTTCCCCTGATTGTCCTTACAGGCTTCGGTTCGTGGCAGGTACTCTTGGGAGGTTTTATTACCTTTTGGTAAAATTTACGAACCTCATTCCTGTTGTGAAATCTCTCTATCTCCTCGATCGCGCGCTTCTCATGCTCTCTAAGAAGCCGGTGTTCCTCTCTCCTCTTCTACTCGTAGAGCATGCGAGCAGCTCTGGTCCTTTTGTGCAGCGCCGCCGTTTTGTATGCCTGTTGTTTAGCTGCATGTGCTTGCCGGCATTCGACGTCAAACTAGGGGTTTCGCTGTGGTGGCCGTGTGAAACCTAGCACTTCAGAAGTTCACAGGCCACATCTCTGATGGCTGCAAGGCAATGTTGCCACTGGTTTTCAATGCTTAATGCAGGCAGCATAGGACTTCTTAAGAGGTTATTAGAGACTCAATCGGAAAAGGACATGGACATACGCTCATTTTTCGTTGAAAGTACGTTTATAAGAAAAATTGGCTTGTTTGGAGTGATCATAATCGACGAACCACTTGACCGAAATCATTTTTGAAACCTAATGGAAAACTAATATTTATAATAAAGCTAAATTCTTTGTCATAACGTTAAATTATATACCTTTGAAAACCGTACATCTAAAAAAAAACACCTGTTATAAGTCTACCATAAAAAGTCCAAAGGGGTCAAATCTCAACTCAAAGGCGGAATTTTAATGTTGCCAAAAATGAACACTGACGAAAGGCTGATAACACGGATTGGAAATTTGCTGGATAAAATATGGACAGTATGGTATGGTACGAGTATAACATCCTGCATGAACTAAATATCGTCCAAATCCATGTCTTAAATTTCAGTCGGTTAACTTGTAACGCCCACCTTCATTTTTGAGAACAAATTTTCCAATAATATCACCACACCAAAATCCTCACCAATTCGTCAATCTCTGTGAAAACTTTGACTTTTAAAAAATATCGTGTGAAGTTTCCGAAATAAAAATGCTCCCACCAGAAAACATGATAGTCAACCAAAGTCGTTATCCAATTGCTGAGTTAATGTGACCTTATAAGCGAATAATCCGATATTTTTGTTCAGGATTCTCCTGAGGCAAAATTGCAAATTCAGTTACAGCCGACAGTGTCAAAATAACCTAATGTTTAAAAAGATGGCTCACCTCGTAAAGTAGATACCTAGTTTAAGGTCCAATAATATTTTTAAGATGGAGACAGCTAGCTAGGCACCGAGCTGGCTGGAGACGCATGTTGGTTGAGGCCCAGGTCCGCCCCGGACTGTAGCGACACCTTAAGTAAGTAAGTAATATTTTTAAGATCTAAAACGGATAAAAACCTAAATTTTTTTATTTGCACAACATTCTCCTGGTACCTTAAAGAGTTGAAAAGTATTCCCCCTTACCAATTGTATAGAGGTAGTGGTAGGTACTTTAGGTAACCTTTATTATGTACTCAGTGTAAACAATTAGGTTTTATGAAAACATTAACCTTTTCCTTTTTTTTTTTAATGCGGGTAGTTGCTTTGCGTAAAAGCAGTGGCAACTTGGTAACACAATGACCAGGGTTACCAAAAAGGGTATATTTGACTAAATCTCGTTGTTTTCGAAGATTATTAAAAAAACAAAAATTAGGTGGCACAACAGTTTGTAGAGAACTAGCACCTAGTGACTTACAACTCTCAACCATTCCTGTGTGCGTGTAATGTTTTCAGCGATGGAGGGAACCTACAGTTTAAAGCAGAATCCGAACGGCTATTTTAAGAAAGTACTTTTCATGACAAGAATTACTCTTGGAGGATTTGTCAATTACTCGCAAGAGGCAGTATCCGTGGAAAAACTTTAGATGGCACAGGCATCATGCACTAACCATCATGCCACGGGTACTTCTTTCGGAGATCTTTAAATAATGTTAAAATATTGTTTTTGAAAAAGGTTTTTTAAAACAGAAATACTCAAAATTTACAAGAAATTTCTTTAAACTTTTCGTAAGCAGCTAACATTTTGCTATAGTTAGTTTTTTTTAAGTTGTAGACTTTTTTTTGAACAATAATTTGAATATGTTAAGTACGAGTAGTTTTGTGAAAAAATTGAAGAGAAGTTTTCTAGGAAATTGATAAACCAATATTTAAAAAGGGAAGCGTTGAATGCAATGTGATCGAAAACCAGAAAAATTGTAAAATTCTCTAGATTAATACATTTTTAACAATCTTAAAGAAATACAATTTATTATCGATTGAATATAAAATAAAGATGCCGATAACGTACTTGTGTTCAATTTTCTTGCAAACCTAAACATGGCAACCCTTGATTTGTTTATTTGTATAACAACAAACTTTGTAAACATTGCCGACTATGGCACTGTGCTGCGCGTGTTATAATACGCAATGAATCGAGTCTTTGTTGCTAAAATTTTAATCAGGCACAAAAATATTTGCTTGGCTCTAAGCAGAAGGCAAATCGGGATAACTTCATAATATGAACACAAATTATGATTGCAACCAACAACAAAAAGTAACGACACTGAAAAAGTCATAATATTTACATTTAAGACCGAGAGTAGATTCATATTTTGATTTGGTAATTTAAGCAAAAAAAAAATATGCAATTATATGTACAAGTTTAACCCTCAAGCGGTCGCGCGGTCATTTGTAACGGGAGCGGGCGCGCGTAACCGAAAAGACCTATCGGATGAATAAGAGAAATAAAATACTAATTATTCCATAAATATTTATTTATTTGTACTCAGATACATTATCATTGTCTTTAGAGTCTAATTTGTCAAAAAAGTACTTACAATTATGAAAAAGGCTACTAGAAATGAGAATTACAATGATGGGTAAAAATAATAATATGAACGAAAATGTACTAAGCGCGGTCGATTCGACTACGCGCGACCGCTTGACGGTTAAACAAATAACGAAAGATACAAAATATTTGTTTAGATTCTTTTATCATATACGGTATTTAAGATATATAGAACTTGAAGAAGCGCCTTGTGTTATCAAGGGGAATTGTTGTTTCTTTGCATTAAAGGTGATATAAGTAGGCAGTTTTTATCTAGTGCGAGTTCTATGAGAAAGGTAAATATAGAACTGAAATATGTAAATATTTTTGCAAATACAAAAATACAAAGATCCTTAAGTACTTGAGAAAGAGTGTTGGTACGATATCTATAAAATAGTTTAATAGCAAATAGTATAGATTCCCATCAAATAGATCGCGAATAATGAAATCATTATAATATTAAAAACGGATGTGATCTTTATCTATGCGATAAAAGTTAGAAAAAATATTTGCATGATTTTGAAGTTGTCAATAGTTTTGAATAAACAATATTATAGATTCATTACACTTATTCATTACACAGCAAATACACTACACATCCAATTTAAACGACAAGGGGTGATTTCCTGCCAACTGTATTTTTTGCAGAGTCGCAGACGCATTTATAAATGCTGCATAGAATCTGCGTAATGAACCAAATGTCTGTAAACGCTTACGCCAAAAAATGAAAACTCAAACAAAATTTGTATCAATATTACTAACAACCTAGTTACCGTTACGGTGGGAAATGGTTTGAGTTGACAGATTTTTTCCAAGCTTTTGAGTACTATTGGAATTACATTTATTGCCCGCGACATATTTAAAACTAAATAAAGAGCAAAATATTTATATCTATAAAAATAATTAAAGGGTTTTCCAATAAGGACTTGACAGTTTTTCCAATCAGAGAACGTACGTCACTATCTTGAGTCAAATTGATCTCGTATGGTTGTAAATCAAGATCCTTGTGCAAAGTACGACATAATGTGGTCTGAGCGATTCCCAATTCTTGAAATATTTTTTAAACTTCGACCAATCTGTTGTTTCAATGACAATGCAATATTAAATATGTAGAATCAAATATTTGCACTTAGCGTAAAATTTCTTAAAGTTCTAGCCATTGACTCCAAATTTCTGTGGTTAATTTTTGCAGACGTTGCTCGTTCATGTAATTTAAAATAAATAAATTAGGTGGCGTAACAGTCCGTTGAGAACTAGGGCCTAGTGACTTACAACTCTCAACCATTCCTGTGTGCGAGTACTGTTGTCAGGGATGGAGGCGACCTACAGTTTTAAGCCGAATCCGAACGGATAATTTGAGAAAGCACTTTTCTTGACAAGAATTACTCTTGGAGAATTTGACAATTCTTCGCAAGAGGCAGTAGCCGTGAAAAAAAATTTAGATGAAACAGGCACAGATCGAACCGAAGACCTCTGGAATGACAGTCCAACGCACTAACGATCACTCCACGGGTACTTCCACTACGTTCGTGTAATTTAACATGATGAAAATGTTGAGTTTTCTGAAAAAATTCACAATGAAAGTCTGATGATTAGTGAAAAGTAGTCAAGTCTCTATGGGAAATCGGACATTTAAGAAATTTTTACACTGAATATTTGTCTGCAAATGTTGAAATATTGGGACATTACTCATCCCGGTGGGATACCATAGTTTATGTTCGAAATTTGGCAAGGCTAGTAATAGTATACTAAAAAGTATGCTTTTCCTTAAATTCTTTATCTACACTTTTTATTATTATATTATAAAGGGGAAAGATTTGTATTTTGTATGTAACGAATAAACTCAAAAAGTACTGGACCGATTTTAATAATTCTTTTTTCATTAGAAAGCTACATTATCACTGAGTAACATAGGCTATATTTAGTACTAGATTACTTTAGAAATTCCTATTAAAACCAACCAAACGTGTAAAAAATCAGCCATAAAATGTCTTTCATCGCATACGCTGCGAAGAGTATTAATGATAGGACAAACAAATGTTTTCTAATTTAGTGATTCATGGTCGTTTTAATTAGCCTAAACTTAAATATCTGTACCTATTTATGTCTTCCCGTGCGAAGCCGGGACGGGCCGCTAGTAAATTATATTTTAATTGGAAATAGGACCTTACTGCCGAAGGATTTTGTTCTCAGAATAGGAGAATTTAGTACTAATTTCTCATAATTTAGAGTGGAAACAAAATTGTTACGTAGGATTTGATCTTAAAAATAAAGTCGAAAACCTTAAAGTTTTGTAAATTTTTTATTATCAAGTAAATTTAAAAAAAATTAATGAGAGATTTTAGTACCATTTTTGTGTCTATTTCTTATTGGCGAAAATCAAGATTGAGTTTTATAGCACTAGTGCTCAAATGTCTCCAAAACTTTGAGGTTCTCGAATAAATTTATCAACTTAATGCCGATCAAAAAAAAAAACACTCAATTCCTCCTTAATTTTAAATTAGAATTTTAAGATGAGCTGCTTTCGGCTTGACGTCGTGCTGGGATCACGACAAGGACAAAGAAGTAATTTGTGTGCTAAGTCGGAATAGGAGTACTAAATTAGCATAAAACGAGCCCGTAATTACTGCATCAATTTCATACCTTAAAGATGTTTAAAATTGGAAAATATCAAAACTTCCAGTATTCTAAGGGATTTAGGTCCGATGTTCAATAATTCATAACTTGGATATGTTGATAAACTTATACATTTTCCGCAATAGCCACTGACTTAAAATCGATTTCCTTTAAAAAATGTGACATTTTGGTCCAAAAAATTTTCAAATTTCACACTTAATCTGTCATGTTTCAATAAAAGGATTAAAAGGACTATAATTATTACTGGATAAGTTGAGTCTTAATTTTGATTACATTGGATAAAGAGATAAAAATACCTTTGCTCCAAAGGAAAAAGTGATGGAAGAGCCTCGAACAGAGTTAAAAACGATTTAATTCTCAGCAATAACTGATCAATTTTTCTTAAAAAAAAAGTTTAACCGCATACCGTTTTTGGGAAGGTGTTTAACAGCTTTCCCTAATGCTTTAATTAACCCCATCTCAGATCAGTTATTTTATAGGGTCTTTTAGTTCTTATTTTACTTGAAAAATGTAACTAACATTACCAGCTTCATTTATCATCATTAATATATCTTAGACCCTATCTTTGTTCCCAACTTTTACAAGGTGTGAAAAATTACGTGATCCTTGCCATGATGACAATCAGGCTACGGGGAAACTCACGTCTTTAAGGAGCAGATTTCATTGAGAAAATTACACAAACATTTTGCTGAACTCCAACAAGAAATACAGATTAAATATCAAATTATAACAGTTGTTCTATTTAAATGTCAGATCTGACGTTTAAATTGACATTCCTGTCACAATATGCCATCCTTTTTTTGCTCTTTAGAAGTATATTTTTATTTCACTTCTTTTTGAAATTTCTTAATAAAACCGTATACTTGATCTATGTATGTATTTTATGTCTTACACCATGTTCTAAAATATTAACTCAATATTCTTTTCAAATTCAAGCAGCTCTGATCCATGAACATAAACGTGTGTTCTTTTCTAATATCGATTTTATTTCAATTGTCCAATTCAATTATTTTATGTCAAGTCAATGGGTAGGCTGTGTTGACGGCCGGCAAACGTCCGCCAACCACTTGATTAATAAACTTTAAACTTTAATGAGGTATCGGTTTGATTTTGGCATCCATATTCGTCCCACTGTATTGAAAATTCCCATTCCCAAACTAATGTGTTGGGGTGTTGTTTCTTTTCATTTCGAAAATCGAACGAAATTCATTTGATTTGAAAAAATCGGTGGTGCGCGGTAGGTAACAGCGCAGCCAGCAGCGTGGTTGCGGCCGTGACGTGATGTGCCGATGCCGATGTCGACTTCGATGTCGAGCCGTGCATCGCACACCTGAAAATTGCCGCCTAGCCAACTTTCATTGACAAACTTAAGAAACAACAAAAACAAAAACAACGTATTACCTTAACGGCTTGCCAAAAATAACACGAAATAAAAATTAAAATAATTATGGCGACTAAATTTAGCAGCAAGTGCTTATAAGTGATTACGACCGGATGTGCCGAATGACAAAATGCTGATCGGTGCTGGTGCGGCATCCATCGTGTAGTGGTCGTCGTGTCGCGTCGCGATCGCCCGCTCGTTGTTGTGATACTCGTTGTCCGCTTAAGGCGACAACACATTGCTTGTTCATGACACAGGTTTGAAATAGCTTTAGTATTTCTTTCTATGCATGCAGCGCATACCTACCTGTTGTAGTTATGTACGTCGTCGGACATAAAAACAAAGTTGGTGGTAGGAACGTTTATTTAGGATGCTCGTTGCCTATGGCTCTTCAGCTCTCTGATCACGGCTCGTCATCATCGTCGAACGTCGATCGTCGATCGTCGATCGTCGCCGTGTCGTCGTCTTGGTCGTTTAAAAACAATTAACTAAAACCGATTTGAGCAACCTTACCAGCCGTAGTTGGTGAAACGAGAAATTCCAGTGACAAATTTGTGAGCAGAGCACCCTGTAGTAAAATAAATTTTTATTGATCGTCATTCTCGTCGTTCGACTTGCTGATGGCTGCTGATGATTGTCGTGGTCGACGAGTTTTTATTTTTGTTTCTAAAAGGCGTACTGCTCGCCCATAAAATTGGTGGGAGGGTGTTCAATAAGATTGCCAATTTTGGACACAGAATGACATACATAATATACCAACTAACTTAACTTGCAACGGAAGTCAGGTTCGTTGCTTTGTAATGGCGAAATAATTATTACCGAAAAAAAGAAAGAAAATAATTAAAATCTGTCGAAATATTTGAAACTTGAAACAATCTAATGAGGGGGCGAGAAAGAATTAGGTAAAACTTGTTTCATAATACATTAGGAAAATGTAATTTCTTCCAAAGTGTGTGGTACATCATAGAACTTGTTCACACGCTTAGGCTTCACAGGCGATAAGCTTATAAATTAACCTAAATTCTGTTATTGAAATGTCGCAGAACTCAGTCGCCTTAGGCTTGATAACTTTGGGAAATATTGAAAACTTGTTTTCAAAGTGAATACTGTGTGATCCAAACTGCGTTTTTTGAAAAGAAGTTTTTGTCGAAACGAAAACTCAGAAGACCTTTTGTACGCAGGTTTTCAATTCGCGAACATCAACTTACCATCGATAACTATGCTGAGGAGAATCCTGTAGAAGGATCAAGAATAGTTTGCTCCCAGTACCCATGTTTTTTGTTGGGAATGCTTTCCTTAGTACAGTATAAATGTATATGAAACATAAATCCGCAGTAAATCACTGCCGATAAAAAATGTCGAGTATCGAAAGTAATTTTCGACACTTAATGGTTTAATGGCTGTGATCGTGGAGTATTGTCCTACATACAAAACACGTTGGCGTCACTCAAGATGAACGTTTATTTTTCAAAAGAATTTATTTTCAATTTATTTCAACTAATTTTTGTGTTTTTTTCCAATCAGCTGATTTATCATCTTTTGTCTAATAGTTTTGTATACGCACGATTTCGATTCTTATTAGTCCTACAAAATTTGGGGCGATTCCGTACAAATTATTGAAACAACCAACCTATCTGAATTAGATCAAAAAGTATCTTGCTAAAAAAAAATCCAATGATACTTCTTATTCTGGTTTTTAACGTTGTTCAGCCTAAAATTGATCTTTTAGTTCCCTACGCTTCCCTACGCTTCCTTGCGTTATTTTGTATTATTATTTGTAAACAAAAAAAAACAAATATGGGCACGATTCGACTAAGTTATTAAACTAAATCATTAGCTGTAATATTGTATGTTATTCTGCAAAAAGTTATATCAACAAAAAAAAATATTGGTTTATTAACAATAGCGCACAAAGAACCATTTTATTTAGAATCTTAGACCATTATCAACAAACGAACCCCTTTCTTACAGTTCATATTTCATTCAAATTTAAATTACAAAATGGAAAAATTGAAAACAAATTATATATGTATGTATATGCACTTTCTTTGACATCAGGCAAAAAGGACTCAAGTCAAAAATTAATCACACAGACTCAATAAACTTATGACATTAATATCACATTAAATATGAATTTTCCTGTCTAAAGACTTTATTAATACGATATTAAGCAGTTGTTCCAGACTGAAGTTGTTAGTATTTAACGAAAGAGATAAAAAAGCCGATATACCTAATCAAAAACCTAAGTTAAATTTTTTGACTTAAGATATTTTCCTAACATATCCTCTTTAAAATTGGAAGATAAAGAAAAAAAAGAGTCTGGGATGCGACCCACACTGATAACTACCCATTCCGTCTGTCGATTTGTCTTGCTTAAAAGTTTGTAGGTTTTCGTGTTTTGTTAAACAAGTTGTCAGTTGAATTATTCTTAAAAATTTTAAAAATTACCAATAATATTTTGCATATAATATAATAATAATAAAAATAAATAATAAAAATTAATAAAATAAATTAAAAATAATATAATAATATAATAGTTTGATTTCGAAATCTATTTTTGTTAACGAGATTTTTAGTCAAAAATCAATTCTTACCAATTTTAGTAGAATTTCTTAAACATTTTTATTTTATTTTATCAAATACAAATTCGATGAATGAAATTAATTTGAAGTCAATGTCTTCTATTTTTCATGAGATATCGAGAACCGAACATCAATTTTTACCAAATATACATATGTACTATTTATTGCAGATTTTATTTTTGTATGAAAAAACGGACTGTTAGATTTTTATAAAAAAATTTACTGAATGTTTGAAGCTAATATTTTTAATTTTTGCAAAGATATTTGAGTCGGAAGTAAATTTTTATCAAGCTTTAGTATTGTTTTTTTAGGTTTTTATTTTTTGATAAGAAAACTATCAGTTCGATTTTTCTCAAAATTTAATCGAATATTAAAAAAAATATTTCGTATAAGATAAAATTAGTTTGAAGCCAATATCTCAAATTTTTGAAAAGATATTTAAGTCGAACATCAATTTTTACCAACTTTTGCTATAAAGATGTTTGAGTCGAAAATCATTTTTTACAAACTTTGAGTAATGTTGTTTTAGGTTTTTATCAAGATTTTACTAGTTGTAAAAACGTTATTCTTCGTTGCACAAAATTGTTTTGGAGATAAAATCATTTTTTCTTCGTAAGATTTTCGAGGTAACAAATATTTAATTTTTTTTGATTTATAAAAAAAACATTAATTGGAATTTTTCCAAAAATACATTTGGTTGGAACCACGTTACAATATAAATTAAAAAATTTAATTCAAGTCTCTGGCGTTATTGGTTCGTGAGATATTTAGAGTTAAATTTTCACCTTTTTTTTAAATTGCTAAGGTAAAAAAACCACCCACTAAATTTTTTTGAGAGTCCTTTCTGCATCTTACTGCATTATTATCTGTATAACAAAATTTATTTGAAGTCGATATCTCTACTGGTTCTTGAGCTATGGACGACGAAAAAAACGTCGCGAACGTACAGACATCTCTCTAAAAAACTTTTATTTCGATTGGGACCTTGAAACGTCGAGAAATGTCAAAATTTTCAATTCGACAAAGCGGACCGATTACAATAACTTCCTGTGGGAAGTTAAATATATTTTTTTAAAAAATCCAAAAACAAAGTGTTTGACATTTTTGATAATCAAATATTATTAAGACAATATAAGACTTTGTGAAGAAAAAGAATGACATCACTTCATGAGTTCCTGAGAAAATTTAAAAACTAAATAAAGGTTCTATGGAGAATACCCTTTTGGAGTAATACGAAACTATGTTTTTATTAAAAGAAGGCATACTTGCTCATGTATACATATATCCAAAGAGTATGTTTAAAAATATTTCCCGTATATTAAAATTTGAAAATGTAGCTGCAAAAAAGTGTGTGTTTCAAAAATTAAAATGCCATTTCATTGCTTAAGAAAACCTTAATTTAAAAAAAAAATGTATTTGAGAATCGTTAGAGCGTTGTTTTTTTTTTAATTTTTAATTTTGAATATATGGTAGATAAAGATATTTACAAATTGTAAATTGTAATTATAAACCTTGTAAATTTGTTATTAGGAGATCGAAAAGCTTTGAAAACGTCGTTAAGGATTGTTTGAAAACGAACAAAAACAATAAATAATTTTCGTCTAGTGAAAAATGAAACGATGAGAATTGGGGCATAGTCATTGTAGCTTTTCTAGAATCGAGGCGTTGTTATTGAAATACGACCTAGACATTTTAAACAGCCCTTCTGATTTGAATTTATTATAAAGGTCTTTCAAGGCTCTTTCATATATTACACTTTTTTATGTTTTACATTTCAATTTCGTAAAAAATAACTACAAATTTTTAAAATTTAACGTTTACTATTTTCATTTGAAATTAAACTCAAAAATTTTTTAAATCAAAAATGAAAACAATGACATTTTTGATCATCAAATATTATTGAGACAGAAAAAATTATATTAATCTGATTAATTCTTGAGAAAACTTAAAAACTCAGAAATTTTGAATTTTCGATTTTTGACCAAAACGTACATATGTATAAACTGTTATTTTAAGTCTCAAAATAAATGGAAAATACGCCTAACGCGAATCGACTAAAAACCTTAATTTTTAAATTTGAATCGACAATCGACCTAATGGTTTAGGCTGCAGGGGCGACTATAGACAGACGGACGGATTAGCAGGGCCTACTTTCTTCGACTTCTCTACCATCGTAACGTCATCATGTTTGTTTAAGATCTCGAGTTCGGAATTTTGTACTAATACAAAACTTTAAATACAGTTCCTAGATTTCGCAAGTAAAAAACAATGTCTTAATGACTCAGAAACTAAAGCCACAAGACCATCCACTTCGTTTGGACCTGAGTGTAGCTTGAATTGGACAGCGAATTTGGACGAAAAATCACATTTTTGACGATTGGCTTTTCGTTAAAAATATATGTATACGGATAAAGGGGGGCTTTTATGTGCCTTAAATCTTTCGTCAATCTTCCAAAATGATGACCGTCAATCATTCAAAACAGAGCGTAAGCAATTATTGAATACAAATTCTTCATCATTAAGATTATATCGGGTTAATGGTGGATAAAATTTATCTCGGAATTTGGTCCGCATTCGTAAATTAGAAACGTAAATGATGTCAAAATATTTATTGGGTTTTTTAATAAGAGGGGTACAAAAGTTTTTTAAATAAAACAAAAACGGTGTTGGATATCAATGAAATTCTTTATTCCTGTGAAAGTAGGTTCGATGCTATTATGTATGGAACTCGATTTCTTTTGCATGCGGCTACCACGGGCACGATTGCAGAAGTCCAGACGCTGAAACCAATTTTCGACAGTTTTCAAGCATAAATCGACCTATACTGCTGCAAATTCATGTTCGATATTCGTACGAAGATTAGATTAGATTAGATTAGATTAGAAATACATTTTATTCATTCATTTTCATTTTACAACTAGTTAATAAAATTTTTACAATAAATAAAGAATAAATAATAGTTATCATTCTTTAGCTTTAAAGCTAGTGATGAATGATACATAGCGGATTTAAATTTAAATAAACTAAAAACTGATGTGGGGTGACAATCAGTGCTGCAATAATACTAAATAATAATAATAATAAGTTTTTTTTTTATCTCAAATATTACATACAAAATAGTAAAAGAATAAGAATTAGAACATATTCATATAAATTAAGAGAAAAAGAAATAAAATAAAAAGTAGATACTCAGTTTTTATACATCAAAGTTGCTTTAACAAATATTATCTATACAATTTAAGTCAATTGTGAAAAGCCAGTCTTTTACTTTTTTCAGAAAAGAGTTTAAATTTTGAGAAGTTCTGATAGATATTGGTAAGTTATTAAATGACTTGGGTGCTACGACAGTATAAAAGGTCATCAATCGTCGCTGGCTTGTTGGCATAGACCATAGACTTGACGTAGCCCCCTCGGTAATAGTCTAACGGGTGCGTCAAATCTCACGACCGAGGTGGCGAAGCGACTGGACCATTTCGTGAGATAACACGTTCTAAAAACTTGGTTTCCAATAAATTGATTCTGACGTTCGCTGTGTGGCTTGTGGCGCCGCGCCGCCGTCCTGTTGGAACCACATGTCCTCCAAGTCCATATCATCCAATTGTCGCCAAAAATATTCGGTTATAATCGAACGGCAGCGATCCCCATTCACAGTAACGTGCCGGTCTTGATCATCACGAAAGAAGTACGGCCCAATGACACCGCCGCCGCCGGCCCATAAACTACACCAAACCGTAATTTTTTCGGGATGCAATGATGGTTCATGGAGTTAGTGTGGTTTGCTGCCTGACCAATACTGCATATTTTGTTTATTGACGAAGCCATTCAGCCAGAAATGAGCCTCATCGCTAAAGAAAATTTTTCGATGAAAATCCAAATCATTTTCAAGTTGTTGCTAAGTCCAATTCACGAACATACGACGCTTCTGGTGGTCAAGCGGCTTCAGTTCTTGCGTCAATTTAATCTTGTATGGATGTAGGCTAAGATCTTTTCGCAAAATTTGCCACAACGACGCACGTCACAAACATGCTTAACGCTTGAGAATGACATGTGAGAGACACATTTGGGCTTTCTGCAACTGAAGCCACAGGGCAGCAATATTCTCGACACTACGTTCACTTCGTTGTCTCATAGGCACGGGAACATTTCGTATTGTACCTGTGGATTTTTCCACTAGACGCTCAATTGTTGATCTGCTAGGACGATTATGACGACCATAAATTGGTCGTAGCGCTCTTAATGTTGAGGCCACTGACTCCCAAGTTCGGTAGTGAATTTTAATAATTTCGACTTGTTGTTGACTCGTATGTGTTTCCATCATGGAATGGCAAACCTTACTGAAGGGAAATGTCAAAAGAGGGCCAAGAAATATGGCGTCGTTTGCTGTCCCTGTCGCTCTACTTGTTAAGCGTCCCTGTTGAAAAATGGCTGATAACTTGTTGCTCAAGTTTGAGTATATGAAAAATATAGCCTCTGTGGTTTTGGCTAGCCCTTCATTTAAAAAAGTCTTCAGATAATTTGTATCGAAGTGAACTAACCAACAAATATTTTTTTTTTGTTTTTATTTCATTTAAATCGAAGCGCATCCTTTTTTCCAATCGAAGGCTTAGGACCAACTAAATAATTTCTGATAGCTTTTGCTTTTGGCTTTCTTTAAATTTCGCCAGAGAATAAGTTTTGCACGGTCGTCCTTGACCTTTTAAATTTCGAAGTTTTAAACTCTCTCACTTACTCATTCAAACATTCGCACAAACACAAACAAACCCAACCACACACATCTACAATAATATATGTATATTGTTCATTTTGTGTTTTGCTCGCTGATATAAAATCACCACCATGACACTTCCTTGAACATCTCCAATACACCGCAGTTGCATGCCCGGAAAATGCAACCTCCTTCAGCTTGTGCACTTCCCTCTCGTGCTTAGCGATACTGATTATCATTTTTGCATTGGATTCATAGCTTCACGTTCTCGTCCTGCTGCTCATCGTTTGTTTTGAGGATCTAAAGCGACTCCTGCCGTTGATGTCTGTGTCCTTCTCTTGAAGACTTTCAGTTCCAACTGAAACACATCACATCCTCATCAACATTGTTACTCGCAATAAATTTAGAAAAAAAGGAGGAAAAATAAAAATTGATTTTGAAGCAAAATATGGAAGAAATGGAAAATGGAAATAGTGCGTAGGTGTCTGAGGTGGAGCCTCTTTGTATAACGCTTCCCACCGGAATGAAGGATATTTGCCTTGTTGTTGTTTTTGTTATTGTATATGTGTTCAATTTCTTTTTCATCCCACTCTCATTCAATGTCAATGTCTAGGTCACGCCTGCTCTTGGTAATAAACCACCAACAACAACAAACATCCAGAAGCAAGCTGACATAATAAAGGACTAATATAGTTTCAATGTTTATATATAGCTTGTTCCTCGTTCCTTTGGCTTTAAATGACATGGCGGGCATTGCGGCAAAGCCGGAAGTGCATTTATGAATCTTGGCGGGAAAGCTTGTTTTCATCAGTGGAAGAAATAGCCAAATTTGCGTAGGTGATGCAGTGAGGCTTTTGGATTATGCGGGGGCTCAAATCTATGATGGTCGACGGTATCGGGTATACCCTACGTTACGTCCTAAATTGGTTCTTCCCATTTTGAGGGTCGGTACTACCGTAATTTGTTATTCTTAGTTTTGTTTTATTTTCCATTTGTTTTTTTTTTTTTGTTTATTCGACTTTGAAAGCAAGCCCTTGATTGGTTATTTCAAAAATATAGAAGAAATGGCGGATGTCGGTAAATTAGTCCTTTTTTCCAAATGACCTTGAAAACATTCATACATAATATATGGATTTGATAGGTGTACGTATTGTTAAAGAGAGCGGGTGTTAATTATTTTTGCAATTTTTTTTCTTTGGGTTTGCATTGGCAATCTTTTGAGTGGCTAATAAACCTAAACGAAAATGCGCTTAGGTTGGGATGTTGTTTACAATACTTATTGTATTTTAACGAAAAAAGGAGCAATCCCACGATAAATTTTGAAACAAATTCCATGAAAAAATATTTAGTTGCAAGAAAACTACTATCAACTAATAAAAATGTATAAATGTTGTGGGACAAAATCTAGAAAGGCGGGCCGATTTTAAAATTGAATAAAACAGGTTGCATATGAGATATCAATAAGGCTTTATCATTATTTGAGAGCCTTATCAATGAAATTATGTGTGAAATATAACATTGATTAAGCCGCCACAGCTTTGCTGGGTGAAGAGTTTTAGAAAGGCCCAGTTTGCAATAATTTTGGCTCATAAATCAGTCTGAATTTGACCGATTGCGTTGATAATGTCGTCTTTGAAAGTCGCAGTGGTTTACGACTTATTCGCATAAGCCTGCGACTTAAGAAAGCCCCACAAGAAAAAGTCTAAAGGGTTCAAATCACACGATCTTGGTGGCAAATTTGGGTCGCCTCGCCGCAAGATAACCATGCCATGAAACCGCTCGCATAGAATATTGATTGTGTTTTGAACTGTCCATATGTCCATACTATCAAATGCAGGTCACAAGAAGTTGATTATCATCCACCCACATTATAGCGATCGCCGGCACCATTTTCGAAGAAGTACAGACCAATGACGCCTATAGTCCAAAATCCACTCGAAACAGTATCTTTTATTGGATGCATTGGAACATTGTGAATCTCGTGTGGATTGGCGGCATCCCAGATCCGACGATTTTGCTTATTCACCATTCATCAAAAAATGGGCCTTATCACTAAATATGATCTTTTGTCCAAAATTGGTATCAATTTCCAACTGCTCCAAAATCCAATTATCGAACACACTACCGACGCGACGCACGGTGCGAATAGCCGTTTGGTTTTAAAGCAAAATTCGCCATGTTGTGGTCTGCAACAGGCTTAGTTCTTTGCTACGGATTTTGCTGCACACTTTCACGAACAGCGATGATGTTTTCGATAGATCTCCCATTTCGTTGACGGTTAGGTGTCAGCTGATTGTTTGCTGATTCGGTGAACTCGAATTTTGCCACCAAACGTTGAATAGTCGACGAAATTTTGAAGGGCAACCCATGCCATGATGATTTGTCTGTAGTGACTGTATTTAAGAAGACATTTTTACAGAAAGTAAAAGATTCAATATGGCCGCCACTAGCTGTCAAAATTAACTTATACAAAACCCTTTATTTGTAAACTAACTTTTGTAATTAATATTTTTTGTTTGAGAAGAATACTTTCAAACTCAGGATGAAAAATAATAATTAAGAACTTTAAATCTGGACTCGTCTGGGTCAGATTTGTCAGTCTCTTCTTCGGTCTGGTATAACTGAGTCTTGTCTCGGTCTCGGCCATGCTTTTTCCTCGTCAGTTGCTTCGTATCGTTTATCTATTTTTATCATTTGAAAAATTTGATTCGGATGTTGCAAAAAAAGATCTAATACCCTTAGAGCAGAAAGTTCCTCCCGATGTTATTATTGTAGAAAATATCCAAGGGATTTATTTGTGCTCAAGAGATAAAGGTTTTTCTGCATAAAAACGGTCTTTCGCGTAGCCTTACAAAAAAATCCAGCGGTGTCAAATCGCATGATCTTGGTGGCCAGTTGAGCCATATTCGCTCGAGTTGTGTGGCATGTAGCACCGTCTTGTTAAGTCCACATATTCTCCAAGTCGTATTCTTCAATAGTAGGCAAAAGAAAGTCGGTTATCGTATGACCCTAATGCTCTGAATTGACGGTGACAGTAGTTCCATCGTCGTTTTCGAAGACGAAAGGTCCAATCACACCTCCGGGCAGAAGAGCGTACCAAACCGTAATTTTTTGTGGATGTAATGGCCGCTCTTCAATTACTTGAGGATTCTCAGAACCCCAAATACGACAATTTTATTTTTTAACATACCCACCGAGTGAAAAATGTACTTCGTCGCTGAAGAAAATGAATCTTGAGGCTTTCTTCTAAGCTCAATGAAACCAGTTTGCGTTCCTAATGAAACGTGAGAGGCTGATTATGTTAATATGTTTTAGAAGAATTCTCCTAGGTAATTCTTGCGTTTTGAGCTAGAGCAGGGCATGTACAGAGAAGGTGAAGAACTGTTTCCTCCTCTTCCTCGTCAATACAGCTTCTGCAAAATTTATTTGAGAATACGCCTAGTCGCTTGGCGTGCTTTCCTATTTGACAGTGCCCGGTTAAGACACCTATTATCGAGCTTATATCCGATCTGCTTAGAGATAGCAAGCACCTTGATCGCTTGAAATCTAGTATAGGCCAGATGTTTTTTGTGACCTGACACGTAGACACGTAGTGATGTTGTTCCACCTGGTGTTTGCCTTCTTCAAAGCGTCTTGCATTAGCAATACATAGTTTACAAGTAGCGATTGGTATGTCAGCATTTGTCAAACGTGCTAGAATGGGTTGTACTGTATCATTCCTGGCGAGTTCATCTGCCTTACAGTTACCTGGAATATCTCTATTGCCCGGCACCCAGCAAAGGTGAATAACTGTTGTGCCATCTCCATTGGAGATGATCGACAGTTATGGACTGTTATAGAGGTTGTAGAGACAGAGTCCAGTAAATTTATAGCGGGCTGACTATCTGATAAAATACGGATATCAGATGTTGATATCACGTTTTCTTTAAGCCAGTTCAAGACTTCTTTTATCGCCAAAAGTTCCGCCTGGAACACGCTGCACAGGCCTTGCAATATCTGTAACCAATCCTGTCTCTTCAAATTTCTTCACAATTTTGCCAATTGCTTGCGTAGTTGGACGATTATGTAAACCATAATCTCCTCTTAAAGCACGATATGTGGCTGTGGCAGAATCACCATTTTTGTAGTAGGTTTTAACAATTTTTTATGTGCTGTGTGATAGTTAAGCGATGCATTTTGGTAAATGTCAGACTTTCAACCGTAAAAAAAATTGGTTTAACAACTCAGTTTGACAGAGATGTCGAATTCCAGACCTATACTTTTAAAACCGCAAAATGGATAACCCATTATTATGGAAATTAATATTATATACAAACAAAATTCTTAATCACTGAGAAAGGCAGTTTTCAAGTCAAACAGTTCATAAACTTCATGACATATTTTGTTGGTATTTTCTTTAATAACTATTAGGAAACTCATGTTATTACAAAATGATCTGAGAATATCCTACAGACAAAACGATTATCTATAAAGCGATACAGAATAATCTATGCCATATAATTTTATTACTTTGTTTTGCTGCAGTAAATCCAACAATTTTTACCGTTTTTCTGCAAATCTAAATGTTGTTTTCTGTGATTAAAAAACATGAGCTTAAAAAAAAAAACCTTTAGTTTCGAAAATCTTGCAAGAAAGTGAACTTGATCCTCTTTCACCTTTACTGAATTGTTTTGCTCCGGTCCAAAATAAGAAAAATGTTAATTACGTACAAATGAAGTTATCCACCAAATAACAGCTTTGTTTGAATTATTTTTGGAGTGATTTCTAATTTTGTTTGACTTTCAATTTTTTGATTTGTCATTATTTGAACGTTCCCTTTTAAGTACTGTCATTGAATAATTACAAATAGAAGGGACACCGGGCAAATCCTGCTCTAGATGGCGACACTTATTTCTCAAATGCTCATAAGTCGCTAGTATCGCACGGCGAGTTATTGTATCTCAGTCTATCAAATACAACACCCAATTTTTCAGATTTGGTCCTTATGGGAAATTTACTCACAATTTGTTGTCGAGAAAGATAACGGAATATTGTTATTTAGAATAAAAAACAACAATAACAACTGTGTAGGTACATAATGTCTGTAAAAGTGTGGCATTCAAGGCCAAATCACGTTCGCTGCAGAAAAAGTATTTTGAAGGTTTGTTTTTCTTTTTTAAATTTCGTTCTCATTCATAAAACGAAAATGATTTTGGTGCTTTTCGGTGCATTCGACATGATGATGTTTTGTGAGTTTCTGTGAGTTTTTCTTCAATTTCGTTATTAGTTTGATATGGGTTGGGATAGGTTTATTTTTATATTTCTTTTTTTTCTGAAAATAGGGACAGTGGACGAATCATACTTTACTACAAAGCATAGGAACATTGCCAAGGTACATACATAAGCATAGGTAGATATATTGTTTTGGCTAATGTTAGGTAGGTAATTAGTAATTACTTATAGGTATGTATGTAGGTAGGTATTCATATGCACAAATGGAGGTTAGTAGGTTAATATGAATATAGGTACATATGTATATGTATATATATACACATATGTATAACATAATTTGGGGGCGTATACCTACCTGTTAGATTTTTGAACTATTTTAGTACCGAGTAGGTATAGGTATTTTTGGCAGATTTCTTTGCTTTAAACAAAACTGTCGGCTGAAGAAAAAAAGATACCTATAATCAAAGTGGAGTAAAAAAGGATTCTTAAAGCCTACTGTTAAGATTTACCAGTGCACTGCGCGTACACAAATAACTTACAATTTCTACTCGAGTTGTTGAATTTTTTTATATACATTTTGTGGTAGGTATATGTAGCTTTAAGAATTTTTTTTGAGATATTGTTTTGCTTTAGGTTGCCGGTGGCATGGAAGTAGTTTCGACGTTTAGCAGTTTTTGTAGTCGCTTTAATTTTAACTTATTGGTCCGATTTGTCGAATTGAAAATTTGACATTTCTCGACGTTTCAAGATCCCTAGAGTCGAAATAAAAGATTTTTAGAGAGATGTCTGTGCGTGCGTGTGTACGTACTATGTTCGTATGTCCGTACCATCACTAAGTTTTTTTTGTCGTCCATACCTACCTCCAGAAGCAGTAGGGGGAGAGTACGATAACTTTGGCGACGCAGTTTAATGACGGATTTGTATAGAACAGTTAAAACAAGCATTTTTTACTATTGGAGGGGGGGTCTATCTCCCCCCGTTTAGGCGGTAGGGGCAATTTAAAAAAATATGTACATTAAATGGAAAAAAAAAATAATTAAAAATAACGGTAATATTTACAATTAAGTATTATACCTTTTTTTAAAGCCAACAATTTTGTCTATTAGCTTGTTTTTAAATCAAGTCAAAACTATGCACAGTTTTCGAAAAAAATTGTTTTAAACTAAAAATGTATGCAAACAAAATTTAAAAAAAAGGTTTAAAGTGTAGTTTTTCAAAACTTTCAAATTATCTACTGTTTTTTTTTTAGAATTCATTGCTCTTATTTGTTTTTGATCAAAAACTGAAAACTAGATGACTTTATGTCTTCTAGTTCTTAAGAAAATTGAAAATTACCAAAACAAATATTTTAATTAAATTACTTTTTCCTCGCTTAAGTATTAACGTAGTCTTATTTTGATAGTAATAATCGAATATGGATTAAGATACACCAAGGGTGAATTAATTTTTCTTAAATCCAGCTTATTTAAATGCAAAAGAAACTTTGCATGCACCCCCGAACCTTGCCCCCTCCCCACCGTGCACGCACTCCAACTTGCACCCACCCCAAATCTTATAGTGTTCCCAAGCAGGGGGGTTGCAGGGGGGCAGCATGATCCCCTTACAGATCCCACTGTTGCATACACCCAAACTTGCACACACCTTTCTGTTGCATACACCCAAACTCGTACCTACCATTGTTACTATCAAAATAATACCACTCAAGCAAAAAAAAAGAATTAAATTAAAATAGTAGTTGTGGTTATTTTCAATTTTCTCAAAAACTAAAAGACATAAAATCATCTAGTTTTCAGTTTTTGATCAAAAACAAATAAGAGCAATAAATTCTGTAATAAAAACAGTAGTAGATAATCTTGAAGTATTGAAAAATTACACTTTAAACCTTTTTTTTTAACTTTTTTTACTCAAATTTTGAGTTTAAAATTAAATTTTTCAAAAACTACTCATAGTTTTGACTTCAATTAAAAACTGGCTAATAAAACAGAATTTTGGCTTTAAAAAAATGTATAAAACTTAATTGTAAATATCACCGTTATTTTTTAATTATTTTTTTCCATTTTAAATAATATTTTTTTTTAAATTGCCCCTACCGCCTAAACGGGGGGAGATAGACCCCCCTCTATAATTAAGATGTAGGTATACCTATTCCTTTTTGTATGGCGACACAAAAACATTATGCCTTTTAACGCGTACATAATATTATTGTCTTCATCTATAAATACTCATATAGTTCGTTTTCAAAAAAGATCCCAAAAGGACTTTTTTAATCCCTTTTGACTTTGTATACACAAACCTTTTGAGCATTTAAATTAGCATATACAAAAACCAATATCATGAAAATGATATTCAAGCTACTAATAGTACTCACTGGGTGCTCATAAGTCGCATGGTCGTTTGAGCAATGTTCGGTGTCCACTTCTATTTGTAATTATTCAATGGTACTGTCAAAGATACCTAAGTAAGCTACCAGAGCAATGTTCTACAGATGTGGGTTATACTCTATCTTTGGACGTTTATAAGTTTCAAAGATAATATTCAGATCAGAGGGAGAGAAAAACTTTTTGCATTGTCTCAGGAAAACCCAAGATATCATGTATGTGATTGTTCCACAAGATGTGGTTGATGGTTAACGAGTAATACAAGTTAAGGATTTACCTTTAGGTAACCAAACAGTCGAACACAAATTTTACAAAATTGTTATGTTAAAATTGATTAATTTTGTCAGTACTTATTTAATACATTCAAATAGAACTAACTACGAGAAAAAGTTTTACGAGGCTTTTAATAGTCAATTCACGATTTCAGTTATCAAAGATAAATACGAAAATAAGATTTTTTATCCAATTTTTTATATTGCCAAGAGATCAGTGCAATTTCATATAGTAGTTAATAACTTAAGGCGAGACCGATACCTTTTTATGAACCTATATCACCTCTTTTTACATTTGAAACATATTTGTACTTAATTAATTATTTATTTACAATATCACCAAGTTCATAATAATAACGATTCTATGATTATTTTTTGAATATGAAGAACGTGTTATATTTTATTCTCTTTTTAATTTTGGTTTGAAAATTATTTGAAAAATAAACAAAACTTTGAAGTGCTCATGCTTAAGCTCCAAACAATATTTGGAAACTAATAATTCAAGTTTAGCGAATTCTGAATTACAAGAAATCTACTTAATGCATTTTTAAATTAATTAGGTCAAGTTATTTACATCAGTTTCAATTATTAGACTAAAACTATCTTGTCCCCACTTTATAGGGAACAAAAAACGCGTTTGATGTGTGTTGCAATTAAAAAATATAAACTTGATTGTCTCATAAAGCAATTGAATTTATTTCTTAATAACCTAAGAAGGTACAGAGTATAAATTCGAGCGTTTAAGAATTAAAATTATCAAACAATCATCTGCTTTCAAACTTCTATCAACTTAAAATGAAACTTCAAGCTGTTCTGGTGGTAATAACAAATAAATTATTTAAATTTTCATTAAACTTATCTGATTAAACTATTAAATTTACATTAATTTCTAGTTGACACTGTTAAGTGTTCTTGTTATGAACACACAAGGAAAAATCTTGAAAAAGTTACTAAAAAAGAAGCTTGCTTTAATTCCAATTTTGGCAGGAGCCAAACATAAACATGGCTCTGGAAATGGAAGTGGTGGTCACAGAGGAAGTTACAACGAATTGATAGCACCCCAAGCAGATAATTCATTTGGACAAATAATTCCACAGCAATCAAATTTAATTGACGAATCTTCACTAGTCGAACAGGTTCATCCTGTACCAGCATCAGTGGCAGTTTATAGTTCGTATGCTCCAGAATTTCGAACTCCAGCAGTTTACTATAGAGCAGCTCGACCAGTTGTTAGACGGACAGTTTACGAATATGTTGAAGATTCATCAAGAAACAATGATAATGTAGAAACACTTTCTGGAAATGGTGGTTCCTCGAGTACACCCGGGGCGTCGAATATTCCCAATATTCCAAGTATTCCCGGTCTCTCCAATATCCCCGGTATCCCTGGTCTTTCGAGTATTCCCGGTCTCTCGAATCTTTCGGGACTCCAAAGCATTAAGAACGTTGCCAGTAGAACACTGACTGGATTAGCAGCATCTCTACAACAACCTATACAGGCACCAAGACCTGCAAGTCCTACCGTAACAACTTATGTTTCATACCCTCCTTATTATTAAATGTTAAAAATGTGTTTAAAGATCACTCAATTAATTAAATGTATTTTACAAACTTTTTAAATAAAATTGAGTGGTATAAGTTCGATGATGATATATTTAGTAAAGCCAAGTTTAAAAATTATTGGAAATTGAGAAAAAAATTCAAATATAATTGTTTAAGTAATTTGATCGTTTAAAATAAATTGTTACACTTGATAAAATAGATTAGTTTTGTAATTTTTAAATCAACAAAATTCTTTTAGAAAATTTACGTCCAGTTTATTTTTTTCTGATAAATTTTACTTTTTAAGCTGTTTTCTGTTAAAAAAAAAATAAATTAGGTGGCGCAACGGTCCGTTGAGAACTAGGGCCTAGTGACTTACGACTCTCAACCATTCCTGTGTTCGAGTAATGTTGTCAGGAATGGATGGCTGTTTTAAGTTAGGTTGTTCAATAACTTGTCTTGCTTGATGTTCATTTAAATTTCTGGACGAATTTATGAACTGAGTTCTACAGAAATTCAATTTAATTAGCAGAAACGATTTAGTGCTTGAGGAGGCAGACATAAGAATCACTGGCGGAAATCAGAAAATTATAGTGGTCCTACATGGTTTGGTTGTGGATATGTTGCATTATTCCTAATTAAAGTTACATACACACAATTTAATTAAATTTGAATTTTTGTAAACTTTGAAGTCAGATGCTTGTTTTTAAAGATGCAATAAAATTCAATTTTTGTTCATGTATACAATTTCTCGTAAATGGCTGCCCCGACTCGTTTTGCATTAGTGCATTCTGTCACTCCAATTTTCCAAGAAGTTCCTAATGGTTTCGGGCTGTTCCTTACGAATTGCTTGGATGTTTGCATAACATCGGTCATTCATGGTTTCATACAGAAAAAATTGTCTATCAGGACCAAATCTCAGCTTCGAGGCCATCAACCTATTGAAATCGCAAAGTCGGTTGATAACACGATTTGGAAATTCGGTGCTGAAAAGATCGATTATATCATGGGGTGTGTGGCATGGTGCGCAATCCTTCATAAACCTGAACTCATCCATGTCCACGACTTTTATTTCAGTAAATGAAAAAATCGGTCAAGATAGGTCTGTAACGCCTGTTGTTAGCGGTAACGTTGATTTCAGAATTATTTTCGAAGATACTCCTTGTGTTCTCGACTATCGAATTTTCCGAGTCCCTTTCCGAGATTCGTTATCAAGGTTCTCTAAGGCCAAAACTACGAAACGATAACGAAGCGGATGATCAAGCACCTTATAACTGCTAAGTCCATTTAATCTTGTAAGCCAATAGTTCGGGCACTTTGGGCTCTCTCGTCGTGAATAGTGCTTTCTCAAGTTAGCTGTTCAGATTTGGCTTAAAAGTTTAGGTCCCCTCCATCTCTGACAACACTACTCGCACACAGGAATGCTGGAGAGTTGTAAGTCACTAGGCCATTTTATTTATTAACTTCCCATAGGAAATTATTGTTATCGGTCCGATTTGTCGAATTGAAAATTTTGACATTTCTCGACGTTTCAAGGTCCCAATCGAAATAAAAGTTTTTTAGAGAGATGTCTGTACGTTCGCGAAGTTTTTTTCGTCGTCCATAGTTCAAAAACCAGTAGAGATATCGACTTAAAATAAATTTTGTTATACAGATAAAAATGCAGAAACAAATTGCGTGGATAGTTTTTTTACCATAGCAATTTAAAAAAAAGGTGAAAATTTTGGTTAACTCTAAATATCTCACGAACCAAAAACCCTAGAGATTTCAATTAAATTTTATATTATATACTGTAACGTAATACCAAACAAAAATATTTTTGGAAAAAATTCAATTAACAGTTTTTTTATAACCCAAAAAAACTGAAAGAAAAAATGTTTGTCACATCGAAAAAAAAAAAATGATTTTATCTTCACAACAATTTCGTGCAACGAAGAATAACGTTTTAAACATCTGGTAAAATTTTGAGAAAAATCTAATCGACGGTTTTTTTTACAAAAAATTAAAAACCTAAAAAAAAAATAAAAAAAATTGTTTCGACTTAAATATCTTTCCAAAAATTTTAGATTATGGCTTCCAACTAATTTTTGCTTATGAAAAATATTGTTTTCAACATTCGGTAAAATTTTGAGATTACCAAAATTTTCAGGGAGTTGTTATTTATGAGATTTCAAACCAATTTCAAGTATGGGACCAACGAAAAAAAGTGACCTAGAAAATGCCACATTGAAGTCCGAGGTTGATTTCATTCCCCCACACAAAGAGAAAAAGAGGCAAAGAATATACTAAAACAAATGTGGACCGATACTAATACTGAGATCGATTCAAGTACCGATCAAGGGATAATCAGTAATAGGAGCCTATATCGAGACAAGGCTTACATTTTGCCTAAGACTAAAAAATTTGAAGTCGGGTGAAGATTCCACTAATTTGTCAATGCTTGATAACTTTTTTCAGAATGAACTGATACAGATTTTACATATTACAAAAATATATATATAGAAAGTTTTTAACAAATTTTATTACTTAAGGATTTGGGGATTATATCTTGGTGGAAATTATCACCAACCCCTTAAAAATGATTATAGCTCGATCAGCTGTAAGAGTCTTTATAAAAAAGCCTAGCTTGGCTGATATGCCTCGAAATGTATTAAAACAGTTTGAAAAAAATTGAGAACATGTAATTTGACTATTTTTAGAGGTACATATATATTTAAGATAAGTGAGTAACATAAAAATAATTTAACAGTCATTTCAAGGAGACTATCGCATTTACTAGAGCCTCGGTGAAATGAAAATGAGCAAACGTACCCACAGACACGGAACACACAAATTCAGAACTGCAGTTTGGAGGATTTAGACGATTTTTTTTTATTTTTTTAAGGCAACAATTTTCAGTATTGCGGGTGCATTCCCCCCAACTAATGACTACTTCAAGGAATCTAGAGCTCGTTGCTAGTTTTTGTAGAGTAAAAATAGAAAGAAGCTTAAAGATTATTTATTTATTTATGGAAGTAAATTACAAACTAAATTTATAAATTACTTATTTAAGGCATCAGGGTAACCATAATATGCGATGCTGTTTTTAATTTACTAAGGCTTAAGGAGAAAATTATTTAAGACTTTGTATTAACGTATTATTTTCGACACCACAAGTTCCAGTTGCTGTCTTCTATTGTGTTTAACCGTCTAAGACTAGTTTTTCAACACACAACAGTTAAATTTGTAATACGAATAACTTCTATTTGGTTCTACATATTCTTATTTTCCAATGTCGAATTTAAAAATAAAATAATTAATCGAAAAATTACACATTTCAACTATGCGCAAGTATCTTAATGACTTTTCTATGAGTTCTTTTCTAAACAACCCCAAGCGCTATAAGTGTGTTGCAACATATATATTAAACTTTCCAAAACTCATAAAATGTTGTCAAACTAATTTCTAAAATAACCTTACACCATTTACATCACTTGAAAAACATGTTTTACATTCAAAAACTTTTCCAATTACATTCACTTAATTGCTAAAAACGAGTATTTAACAAATGACAACTGCAGTAAAGATATCCATAAACTTTTAATGAATGTACAGATATAAAAGTAAAGAACAAAGTACAGTATGGTATCAGTTAATCAATAATCGACAATCAGTGAATATCTCGAGTGTACATTGATTGGAAATTAAAAAAAAAAAAAAACAACAAGATGAAATTCCAATTTGCTTTATCGGTAAATATACTCAAAAAAAAGTTTAATTTCTGTCTTATTTTTAAACTTTAACATTGAATTTATTTATAGATGGTCATACTTATGTTGGCTACAACGACGCAAGGATTAAGTTTAGGAGGAACCAGAACATCTAATTTAAATCAACAGACATCTCTTAGTGCCGATATTGCACCAACTGTTACCCTTTATCAATATCCACCTCAGCATCAAATCATTCACAGAACAATCCGTCCAGTTGTTCGTAGGACTATTTATGTCCCAGAACCGTCACCATCAACCACCGATATTGAAAGAGTTTTACCTGATTTAATTAGAAGTATTATTCCAAGTGAATTATCTGAAGCTATTGGAGGAATAACATCAGGTTTAGGTCGTATTCTAACGCCATCATCACCAGCGCCTGTGGTATATTCGGCCCCAGTTCGAGCTCCAGCACCAATTTCCCAAGTTTATTATTTGTATTAAACGAACTTAGATAAAACAATTCTAAAACATGCATTTTTCATTTATGCTTTTTACTGTCTTCAAAAAACGTTAAATTTGTACGTTGCGACCGCCTAGTAATTTGAGTGTGCTATTCTGCCTGTTTATTTGTCAAATGCCAAAAGATCAAAAGTTACAGAAATTAAAGTTAGCTTTTTAAAATGGAACCTGTTATTAGAAAACCCTTTTTATAAAAAATCAGGTATGTATTACTTTTTAACCAAAAGGTGTCTACAGAGTGAGTGACAAATTTTACAAGAAGATTTTGATAGAGGGATTAATTTTTACAATTTTACAAATTTAAAAAAAAAAAATAATCCATGGAGTCAGCTTGATCCACAAAATCATTTTTTCTAGGATTTTAATTAGTTTCTGTTTTGTAGTCAAATTGATTTATAGGTTGAAATATCCAAATCAGTTGCTACAGTTTTGATTTTTTTACAAACTAGAGTATCTGAATTATGTTGTTTTTGGACAAAAATCCAAAGTACAAAAAACAATACTTTCGCCCATGTTCCGAATTTCGATCGAAAGTGAATTGAAATCACTTTTCATATTTCACGTGAAATGAAATTGGATGTTCTTCAATTCGGTCGATTTCGAAACTATCGAAATTGCTTCGAACTGTCAGAACTGAAGGATCATCCATTTTTGTTTTGTTTCTGAAGTAAAATTGTTGCTGTTTTGAAAATGGATGCAATATTATTGACAATTTTAAGTGAAAAAAGGAAGCAGAATTCAAGAGAAAAAATAAGAAGACGAATTTTGCGAGACAAATCAAATATATTGGATTTACCTGACACAATGTAAGTGTGTGAAAACTATGTAGAATTGTTCTGATAAATAAAGTAAATTCTTAATTTCCTCCTTTAAGCTTTCATGGTAATTTTAGATTAAGCTTAGATGCTTTTTTATATGTTCTAAGGGAAATAGAACCTTTTATAATACCTTCATCGATTCTTTAAATTCAAAAACTTTCTGCAACCCTCCGATTCCTAGCAGAAGGAAGCTATCAAAGATCAATTCACAGAAATAAAAAATGTGATTTGTGTGAATGCGTTCAAAAAATGGAACAAACCGAAAAACAGAACATCCATTTGCATGTTCGAAAATCCAATTCACAATAACGAATTGTGGAACACCCAAATTAACTTTCGCAAAGTGTATTCACAATAAGTAAAATGCAGAACATGGGCATTTAACTTTCATTTTCACTTCAAGAAATTTCATATGAAGTTCATTATAATATTATTTCGTTGGTAAGTTTCCCTTCTTTGGCTCTCACACTGAACACATTTTAATAAATATTGCGAATTGTTTTTTTATTTATAATTTTTTGAAAAAAACTAAACTTTTTATTCCTAATATAAAGTATAAAATACTAGGAAAATATTACATCAAATGAAGTGATTATTTGAATTTGAACGAACTAATCGAATGCTCAAATAAATTCTATCAATAATGTTATTTCATATATTTTTGGACGAGCTATTTATTACGTTATGAGCGGTCTTAAGATAAGCTTAGTCAGGAGATAAACCGTACCTCAGGGACACCTCATAATAAGTAAATATATTAGCAGTCCGTTGAGAACAGGGTCTAGTGACTTACAACTCTCAACCATTCCTGTGTGGAGAACTGTTGTCTCAGGGATGGAGGGGACCTACAGTTTTAAGCCAAATCCGAATGGCTTACTTGAGAAAGTACTTTTCATGACAAGAATTACTCTTTGAGAATTTGTCAATTCCTCGCAAGAGGCAGTACCCGTGAAAAAAACTTTAGATGGCACAGGCAGGGATTGAACCCAAGACCTCTGGAATGGCACCTCATACCGAAAACAAAAACTCATCTCAAGAAAATGTAATACTGGTAATCGAAGATTAATGGTTTGCATCTTTCCTTTGACTGTTTTGGTTGGGAGTTAATTCAAATCAAATTTTTGACTGTTTCGTCAACGTCCATGAAGGTTTAAAACATTTTTTTTTCGAACTAGAATGAAAATAAAAACAAAAATTATGTCTATGCTCAGATTTATGTTGATAGGAATGTAGGTATAGGTATATATAATTAAAAAATCAACCCGTTTTAATAATTAAGGAGGAAAGTGAATTGTGAGTTAAAAAAAATCCTGAGCTACAAAATAACCTTGGTCATAAAGTATCAAGGGTTAATCTCTGTGAAATATAACCTCAGTTAAAAAATATAAATAGTGAAAAAACTACCAACATTATACTCGTAAGTAATCTGCGTAAAAACATTAACAGTTTTAAAAAATGTTATGCAATACAGAGAGTGAAATGAAACCGAAATCGAAATTGCAAATCGAGTGAATTTATTTTCAGTGTTCTGCATTTCGAGCGATTTGGTAACTCCGAATTTTTTTCGAAATCACTTTTCGTGAATAATTGAAAACAGCTGATATCTGTCATTTGTGATATTATTGAAGAATTTGTATGCGTTAATAGTTTTGGCGTTACAAACTGAAAGGAATAAATATGCACAAGAAAAAATAAAAAGACGAAGGCTGCGAGATGTTTCTAATCCCTTGGAAATTACAGATGCCCCGTATGTTATTTTAAGACTGAAAACAAAAGTTAACCCCTGTCAATTATTATTTTGTATTGTTTATGTAGGTTCATTTCATACTACCGTCTTTATAAAAGTGCCTTCCTAATGGTGCTGGAAATTGTTGAGCCACATCTTAAACAATTTTCAATTCCTGCAACGTTGGAGCTAACCACAGTTTTGTGGTTTCTTGCCGAGGGAAGCTTCAAAAGGTCAATTGAGAAGGATGCTGATATCGATTTGGGTCGAAGCACTGTTTTAAAAATGCTTACAGAAGTACTTAAAATTTTGGAGAATCGAATTTGTCCAAGTTGGATAAAACTTGCTATGTCCGATAAAGGTCAAAGTAAATCAAAACGACATTTTTTTTGACAAATTCAATATTCCTGGGGTCATAGGATGCATTAAAGGTACCCATGTTAGAATGTCACAACCAAATCAAGATCCAACGCTTTTCTATAATAGGAAGGGCACTTTTCAATGAATGCAATGATTGTAAGTTGTTTTATTTTTAAAAGATATTACATTCATTACGTTTCTTTTGAACAGATATGCGATAACAACTTAATAATAAAAGCTGTCGACACCCGTCGTCCAGGATCAAGTCATGATGCTCTGATCTGGAGCATAAGCAAAGCTTGGAACTATTTTCAAAGACGATATGACAGATGGGAGCATTCATCCTGGCTTTTAGAAGATGCTGGTTATGGATTAGAGCCTTTTCTTCTGATACCCTAAAGGGATTCACAAGCGGGAACCTTAGAGCACGTATTCAACCAAAAACATTCCTCGGTTCGAAACGTGGTAGAGAGGACAATCGGCGTTTTGAAAAATCATTTTAGGTGTCTAACTCGCTCTCTTAAATACCAGCCAAATAAAGTGGTACAAGTTATTAATGTTTGTTGTGCATTACACAACATCTGTAGACATTACAAGGTACAACATTAAGATGGTGAAAACATCGCGCTAGAAAGCAAACCAAATGAAAATGAAATAGAACCCGACATAATGGAAAGGACTGTAAACTTGAATGAAGCCAATCAAATAAGAAACCAAATTGCCAGCATAATACACTTAAATTTATTAAGTTAAGATATGTACAGATTTATAAGTTGAAAAGCTTAAGTAAAATAAATTATTAATTAAATTTCCTCTTGTCGAAATCAAATCGCACCAACTTACTTTGGTCGAATCGAATTCAAATCACTTGAAAATCGCAAATATCGAAATGTAGAACACGGAAATTCAGTTCGTTTTGAGTTCGAAAAAAATGAAATCGAAGCGATAAAAGTGAATTTCAGGACTAAAATTTATATTTTGAATCGATTTCAATTTCATTTCGAGTGAAATGTAGAACCTAGCTTTATGTTTCAAAAAACAACATGGGTTATAAAATAGCTTGCGTTAAAATATTACTTACTTAAGGTGGCGCTTCAGTCCTGTGTGAATTAGGGCCTCACCCAACAAACTTCTCCATCTAGCTCGGTCCCTAGCTAGATGTCTGCAGTTTTGCGCCCCAAGATGGGTGAGGTCACTTTCCGCGTGTGCGCTCAAACTGATCCACGGTTTTCCTCTATTGCGCTATCCAGTGTTTCCTTAGCCCAAAGAAACAGCGGTTAGCAAGAGTTATTCTTAGCTGTTGTTGTTTTCCGCGTTCATAGTGGAGCCTAGATAGACGAAGTCCTTAACTACCCCAAAGTTACTTCTGTCGATGGTGACGTTTTGACCGAGACGTGCTTCGCTCGGTGTTGAAAATCCTTTCTTGTTGACAGTATGTATACTTTGTTTTGCCCTCATATCAACCGTTAAACCCATTATTTCCCGTCTCTGCCTCAATACTTACAAAAGCCCACTTGCCATCACGCTAAATTCTTCCAATTATGTCAATGTCATCAGCATATGCTAGTAATTGAACAGACTTTAGAAAGATAGTACCTCTAGTGTTGACGTGGGAACTCTTCACGACAGCGCATCATCTTGTCTAAAACCTTTTTTGACATCGAAAGGCTCTGCTAAGTTATTTCCAACCTTAATGCAACAGTGTGAATTCTCCATGGTCTTCCTGCACAAACGAACGAGTTTGGCAAGGATGCCAAAACTGGACATGGCTCTATACTGCTCGTCCCTGTAGATGCAGTCAGATGCGGCCTTGAAATCGATGAAAAGATGGCGGGTGTCGATTTGATGTTCTTGGGTTTTTTTCCAGGATCTGCCGTAATGTGAATATTTGATCGACTGTGGACTTCCCTGGCCTAAATCACACTGATAAGGACTTATTAGGTTGTTGGGCTTTAGAAGTTCACTTTATACGGTAAAGAAGATTTTGTAAGCGATGTTAAGTAAACTGATGCCTCTATAGTTGATGCAGTTTAGAGGCTATCCTTTTTACAGAATCAGGCAAACAATACTGAGGTTCCAATCATCGGGCATGCTTTTTTTGGGCCATATCTTTGAGATAAGAATTGCTTTAGTTTATATAGCTATAGCTATACAAAAAAAACAACCCAGACATCTCTCTAAAAATCTTTTATTTAGAATCTAGTGACCTTGAAAAGTCGGATATGTTTTTTATTATGTATTGTTACGTGATACCAAATTAGTATAACTTTGAAAAAAAAGATTTTTTTAAAAATATAAGCAAATTAAAAAATAATTTGTCACCTCGAAAATTTTCCTAACAAAAAACTGTATTAACACCAGGGGTGGAATCGGCTAAGGTGATAATTGACTATCAAATTTTTGATAGTCAAATCGACTATCACCTAGTTTCCCGTCTGTGTAAGCTGATTCAATTCAATTCAATTCGATTGAACAATTTCAGAATATAATTGTCACAATTCATTGTTGCTATGGTGAAATTTTAAAATGATTTCTATAAAATATTTAAATAAAAGTAGGTATCAAATTGGCTGTGTTTAAATAACATTCTTACTTTTCTTGTGTTTTTTTCGAATTCCGTAAGCTTTGTTGGTCAAAAGAATGTGTTTTTGTACCTAAAAAGGGTAACTGAAAAAATTTTCCATTCGTTTTTTGTAAGCTTATGGTAGCTCTATTTAGAAACGACATATTTGTAGGAAAATGATTATCAAATTTTTCTAGTGACAGCTTTTTAGGCATCAATCAATGACTATCACCTTGCACATATCAAATTCGATTATTTTGACTGTCAACAATCAACAATCACCTTAGCCGATTCCACCCCAGAATAATATTGTGCAATGAAAAAAAACGTTCTTGACAACACTTTAACGGTTTTTAACAAAACGTAAAAAGCTAAAACAACATTACTTAAAATTGGTAAAAACTGTTGTTCGATTCGAATATCTCGTGAATAGAAAAGGTATTGATTTTAAAATTATTTCATTCTATGTAAAATTGTGTTATTAACGTAAGATAATTTTCATAGAAAAATCCAAGTGGTATATTTTTTTCATAAGAAATAAAAAATTTCAAAAAATGTTGCTAAAATTGATAAAAATTGGTTCCTGACTAAAAATGTCGGCAACAAAAACAAATTTTGAAAGCAAACTTATTTTATTTTATGCAAAATATTGTTGTTAACTTTTTTTCATTCCATTTTGATATTTAAAAAGACCAATGAATACCAGTCATTTTAATTAGAGTCGTTCCTTTGTTCTTAACATTCCCACTGTGTTTATAAATGTTTAAAATCTGAAACACACGATTTAGCGCGTTCAAATCTTAAAACAAAAATCACTTAAAAAAGTTTAGACAAAATTAATTGTGGTAATTTAAAGTAATTAATAAGAGTTTTGATGGATTCAGTAGTTGTTTTTTTAAATACAAAGTTTGAAAGAGTTCTTGGAAAAATATATTTTATGTCATACTAATAAATTTGTTAATAATTTTCAACAAAAACTGATCCATTTTGAAAAAGATACTAATGACGAACGCAATGACTTTTATATGCCAGCAGAAAACACACTTTTACTGTCGGAATGAAAATCATATCTACTTGAACCAGTTAAAGTGGAACTTTAGCATAAAATCAAAGTTAACGAGGAACTTTCATCATACCGTTAAAATGTCATAACACAACGTACAGATTTCTGTAAATTTCCAATTCTAAACTTAAGGATTTAAATTTTGATTTGTTGTTATTGTTTCGTTGTAAAAATAACATAGTAACCTGAAATTTAACATTTTTTAAGTCAGGACACATTTTCTTTTAGACCGGAACGTCCAAGAACTTTTATTTTAAACGTTAAAAGATACACACTGTAAGTATTTTCATTTTGGATTTGCTTGATTGACTGATTTGAAATTCAATGACTATTAGATTCATGTCCTGCAAAAGACGTATCGTTTTTCTAATACTACATACATATGCAATACATGAAAAGTTCTTTTCTTCAAGAAAATGATAGATTTTTCGGTATGTTTCCTAAATCGCACGAATATATCATGAAATTATTGTATGTATAAGAAAATTAGACGTACAAAATTACTTTGGGTTTTGATACATTTTAGTCCTAGTCATGTCATTCCCATCGAATCAACCTTAGCCAACGTTTAGTGAATTACTGTCAGAAAATTGGATAAAACATTTTTTGATATCCTTTAGCAGGAAATGAAAAGGAAAAGAGAAACCATCATAAGTGCGTTGCATATATTTTGAATGGATACAAAAACAAATATTAAATACAAATTCATTCATGTCCTGTTGTTGAAAAATAAGGGCTGCCGTTCATTCATGCATTTGGGTCTTGCAAAACTCATATCCTGTGAATGAAAAGTTCGCCTACTTGCAATACAACCTGAAGACACACACAATCACATACTCTCACAAACACACACACAAAACTTAAGATAGCTTTCTGGGTCATAATGAGCCATCAGTAGCAGTACCATCCCGATGTATTGCAGTGCATGTATATGGATATACTTTGCTGTTTTTCCTGATGTTTCTGTATACGTGAGCTTTGCCCTCCATTGCTTCCTGGTTTGCTCCAACAAAAATATCCTTATTCCACCTTACCTTCCCTACCCTACCCAGCCCATTTGGAACTTCCCCATCTCTGGCGCAGGTGCGGAAATTGCATTTCTATTTTCACTTTAAAAAGCACACAGCCTGTCAGCAGCAAGTTTCCAGCTATTCTATCCAAAGAACAGAAGGTTTACTCACTCACCAGCCTACTGCCGAGTGTATCCTAGCACAGGCAACACGGAGTCCTTATAAAAATCCAAGCAGTTTGATACTTATTTCTTGCGTCCAATTCTGGTTATTGTTAAAGGCGCGTGAGAAAGTTGTGAAAAAATTTGTTCGTCTTCCGACTGAAGAAGTGAAGAAGTTTTGTATTTTTTGTTGTTGTCGTTATTCGTACATTTGACGCGCGCGAATAAGTCCTGACTTTGCTGAGTTATTCAGACTCGAACTCTTGAATGTACCTCCGTTCTGGATTGCATCCTCTAGTCAAGTAGTAGCGTTGTACCGTCGTCATCGTCGTCTTTTTTAACGGTTGGTAATTTATTTTCCTTCTGCATGCAACTCTGAGTATAGTCAAATTCGTTAAGTACGCTCTAGAATTGCAAGCTGGATTTCTGAATTCTTGAATACCTGAGTGTTAAGTGCTAGAGAAGTGGTGTTTTGTTCTTTGATACAAAACACACACAAATAAAACAGCTAAACCCAAAACACTTAAAACAAAAATAAGGAAAAAACAAAATAACAGACCGTAAGAGAATAGAAGAAAAGTTTCTACAGGAAGTGAAATTATTTTTCTTAAATAAAAGAAATAAAAAATATAACAAAAAGGACTTCGCACAAATATATATAGGCATAAGTATCTTTGTCGAAAAAAAGTGTTTGTGTTAAAGTTGAAGACTGACAAAGATCATCCTTCCAACACGACGACGAACCACATCATATAAGAACTTGAAATCTTAAACAAAAAAAAAAACACAAGTCTAAAGGTGAGTGTCAATTTTAAGTATACTTGCATTTACCTTTAAACATTTTTTTAGTATCACAAATTTAAGTAAAACGCTTGACTAGATAGCACGAACTTGCTCTTGAGAAAAAGTTTAAGTTTTAACATACAATTTAATTTTTATGTCCATCGAAATTTGTATTTTCGTCCAAATTGATCAAACTTTTTAAAAATTTAATCTGTCTGCATTTGTTTGGTACAAACTTGAAATCGCTTTGCACATTGCAAAAATTAGGCTTTATAGCCCTAAAAATGGTCGTATGCAAATACTTTGTACCAAACTTTAGAGACATCATTTACCCGTTGACAATATTTCTTTCGACCTCTTATAAACTATATTTAGGTACATGATTACAGTAAAGTAAAAGAGAATTTGTTAAAAAATCAAAAAAAAAAGTGCGTATACGCCATAGTTAACTATTATTAATGCATTGCTTAAGAAGTTATACATTTACCAGAATTGTTTTTGCACATAAATTATTTTAACATATATATTTCAGGTGCTATTGATTTACATTACAAATTAGATAAGACTAAATTGTTTCCCATTTTCGCATTTTTTAGGGAATTAAAAATATCAATTGCTATTAAAATGGTCAAAAAAGGTAAATCTTATCATTCATTAATATAATCAAAATTACTTTGATTTAATCCTTCAACAAATTCAATTTTAAAAACAGTGATACTGAATTGTAATATTTTATCTTGTTTCACCCTATCATTAGCGATATTTCAAATAATATCAAGCCATGTAGCAATCCTTCTTGTGAATTCTTCAATACACAAAACATACAGAGAATACTTTTTTTTTTACTTTCTATCCCACTTTATTTGTTATTTGAGCTAAACACAATAGCACTTTGTGTTACCTGAAGTTTCAAATCGATTAATGTTCTTAACTTAATACAAAAAATATAGGAGTAAAATGCGTTTTTATTATTTATTTTTACATAAAATATTAAATAATTTATAAGGAAATTTGATTAGAACTAACATTTTAAATTTTTAAGGTAAGCAAGTATTTCAAAATCTGTACAAATATCGTATTCTTGGCTCATTTTTGAGCGATCGTGTATATGGGAAAGGGAGAACAATATTAAGAACCAACAGTACGTGGCTTCTCAAATCGAAAAATAACATGTCAGCTAAAATGGAACTCACACAATTATAACTGCCTATTTTTTTCCATAAATATTACCAAAAGTTATCTTCACTTAAGTTTTTCAACGAAAATACTTTTTTTTATCGATAATAAAAGTTGAATTATATTAAATATTCTGGACGCAACATGCGATTTTCACTGCAAAAACTTCTTTTTAGACGTTCACATTATTGTTTGGAAGTGATTCTCTTTTTCGAAAGCAACAACATTCACAAAACACTTAGTTTTTCAAAATCCAAATTTGTTTGCAGCCAGCAACTTACTGGTATCATACAATCTTTAAGTTTAAGAAAAAATATACATACTGGAGAAAATCTACAAAAATGATTTTGAAGTTCATGTTCCACGTTATGGGTGGAGAGTTTTCCAATAATGATTTAGTCTTAAGGCAATCAACAATAATTGGAAGTACCAATAAATTTCTGCTACCTTCGAAGCAGACGTTCTTTGGTTTAGTAGGCTGAAGTAGAATACTAAATTTAACTTAAGGGGGTATTCTAGATGTAGAATTTTGAAAAATCAATTTTTTTTTCATATTTCCAAAGTTTAGACATTCAGGAATATGCGTTTAAAAGGATTTTTTAATATTCCTATTATTTCACAAGTTAATTGAAGGTCATAGAAACTGGTTTTGAAGGTCATAGAAACTGTTTTGTCCTTTTAGTTTCATTTTAAGTTACTTTTGTGGCAACCTTTATACTGAGTGGAAGTGCTAGCTCTGACAACGTGTTTATTTTTGATTTTTTGAAGTGATAATTATATGTACGTATTCTGTATCATTCTATAAGTAAAATTGTCGAAAACATGTCTCAAAACTCTATACGCGTTTTTCTCGAAACTACTTTTTTCGAGCTGGCGGTAAGGATATATCGAGTTCTAATAGACCGATTTCCTTCAAATTTGGAGAGGATGTTCTTTATACATCTCTTTATCGTATGGTTCTTGCCCAAAAATATAACTTCTCATTTAGTATTTGTAAAAAATTCGGAATTGTTGAAAAATATGCAACAAGAACATTTTTTTTTTCAAACTGCTGCCATTTTGTTAAAAAGTTTTTATTTTTAACTTATCCAAGGGTGAAACAATAGCGACATCTATAATAATTAAGAATCCGTCTGGTTTTTGTTTTTCAGATCACCAGGAGGGTTGCTAAGATGCACACCAGGACACCCTCTTTTATTTAGACCCCCACTTTGACTGCTTGTAACTTTGTTAATTTTAATTTTTTTTTTATTAATTTTTGTATGTATGAACAACAAATCAATAACCAAATGATACAAAAATTGATTGTAAAAATATTTTTTGTTTCCTTTGTACAACGCTTCAAAAACGGGGCGAAATTCATGTCTCTACACTAGAATACCCCCTTAATTCAAAAGCGTAGATTTTGAGCACGTGATCTAAACAGGAACTGTACATTGGCTTCTTTTCAAATTAGCTGGTTTGGACTCATACTCGAATATTTAATGTTAAATTTTAACAATGGTATCTTATAACATCTACCATATGTTTAATATTACAGTTCTTCTTGTAAATAATGCCTTTAAAATTATCAAATCTAATTTCTTAATTTTTTAAGTAGGTAATTTATTTTTCTAACTTCAAACACACTTTTCTGCGATGTTTTGTACGAGTATTGGTATTTCTGTTTTTGGTGCTTATTTTATTAGAATCAAAAACAGATTGTGTTGACTAAGTTGTAATTGAATAAAAGTGTATATTAAAATATATATATATCAAAACTTATTCCTATCAAAAGTTAGAAAAAATTGTAATAGAATTTTGCGGTTTTAACTAAACATTTCCGTCAAATATCTGATGTAGAAATTTTGTGTACTTGTGGTTGGCTGTTTTTTGGCTTTGGTATTTATTTAAGCAAGATATCAAAATATTAACTTTTCTAGACGTTTTTAACTTGTCGAATGTTTTTATGTTCCTCTCAAATTTTATATATGATATTATACTCAATTTTTCGAAATTACAGAGAGAACACGGCCATACAGTAGATTAGCGATCTTCTTCAATCACTTAATTATGAAAAAATGCAATTTACCCATATTTTAGGTGATATAGAAAATAATCTTGGCAAATATTCATAGATTCAGTAGGACAGCAACTCAGGTAAGCTAATCTAAACACTCGGAATATTTTGTTAAAAAGTCTTAAATACATGAATGTCTTACTTTTTTTTTAAGATGAGATACCTATATTTTTACCACCAATTAAACAGTTTGGTTTTTTCTTTAATAATAGAAATGTTTCAATTTTACAACCAGGAATACTTTTTGACAAACTAAACTGCATTGTGAGTGATACAAAGGGATTCCAAGTGTTTTTGTAGTTTTATGTCCTCGATAGCTTCACGAATTCCATCTTTAATGACTTGCATCTTGCCCACTTGAAGTCAAAGAAAAAATTAAAAGGTTTAATCACAAGATCTATTTCGCCAATTGCGATCACCTCTTTAAAGAAGTACAAATTTTTTGTATACAAAGCTGCGAACTATGATCACAATATTTTTGAAACTTTTGTAGTAAATTTTTACAATTTCAATGCGTTATTGAAGCATGTATCGCTCCTACCACTCCAGCTACTCAAACATCGGTTGATTCAATATGAAGCCTCTTTGTTGAAAAGTTTATATAATTAGAGTTTACATCTAGTAACCGACCGAATAAACGGCCTTATTTCTTTTTTGGGAAAATGATGGCAAGTTTCGGATTCATTTTTTTTTTATTGTAAAGGGTATATTTTTGGTTATGTGTTGCATAATATCTTTATGTATAAAAGTCACAAATATCACAGATATAATTTATATTCTAGACTGCTGCTGTTAAAAAAGATCTTCTGCGGTGGGCATTGTAATTTTCCACCAATAATCTATATCTATCTAGATTTATATCGACGGATTTAAGATATTATAAACTGGTCGACAATCGGAGTGCTAGCCTAGATAATTTTCCTTGAAAATCATTTGATATAAAAAAAAACTTTCAAGTTGATCGAATAACGTTTTTTAGATATCATGGCGACCGAATTTGAAAGAGAAAAACAAAGTTAAATTTTGAAGTTTTCTCGCGCGGCTCACAGACCCGTAGGCAGAGAAAATGGCCGTACACACAATTTTCAGAGAATATTTTTGAAACGTCTGCTTTAGAATCTGTCTTTAATGAAAAGCATGAATGGATGCATTTTTTTTATAAAAAGTCGACAGCGGTCTCCTCGCTAAACCAGTTCAACACACTTCTTATTATCTGTGATTGTTCTGCACTCTTACGTAAAGAAAATAAAATTACTTCTCGTATTTTAAAGTTTTGAAACCGAATTTTAATTTTAGTCATTTTCTAAAAACATATATTTTGATTTTTTAGATTGACGCAAATTCGTCTAGAAAATATTGTTTTGTACATTTTGTATATTTTGATTTTTTAGATTAACGCAAATTCATCTAAAAAATATTGTTTTGTATATTCAAAGTGTAGTAATACTTAGAATGGTGACCTTCGACGACTTATTTAAACGTTTCATCTCCTTTACCAAAACTTTGGTTTTACCTTTCGAATTGAACATACAACCAAGATAAACGAAATGACTTATTTAAAAAATAAGACAAACGAATAATTTGCTATAATTTTACAAAACATCAATAAAATTAGTAAAGGGTGTTCTTTTTTAGAAGTTTATAATTTTAAGATGGCAACACTTTTTTATCCAGGATCCATTTTGTCAACTGTCAAATGATTTGTTCTTTTTCTTAGTTTAGTTTAGCATTTTAACATGGATAAACTGACGACTGAACTACGCTTACAAATTGTTCAAATTTATTTTGAAAATCATAGTTCTGTTCGCAATTTCGTTAAGCGAAACAAAACTGATATATTTGGAGTTATGATAATTTTCAAGTGTATATTCAGGCACCGTTATATCCTATAACTGACTTTTTTGTTCATCAATTGAACAACAAAACGACGCGACGCGGCACAAAATGGCACAAAGTTCGTTTCATACTTAATTTATTATTCAACATTTGGTAACCGCATAGTTTCACGTTACGGACCTGTGAATTGCTCTCCAAGATCCTGTGCTTGACTATTTTCTATAAGGATATGTAAAGTAGCTAGTGTACGCCAATAATCCCGATACAGAAACGATTGATAACTTGGAGCACAACATTTGAAGCGATATTACCGATATACAGCTAGAAATGTTGAAAAAAGTTATCGAAAATTGCAACTCCAGACTAGACTATGTCCGAGTCAGCCGTGGCAATCATATGTCAGAAATAACTTTTAAATTACAGTGCCAGAAGATTATCTTTCAAACAAAGAAAATTTAAGCCTCTTAGAAAAACACTTTTTAAAATACGTATACGCCTAAGTGACTATTTATTTGTTTTCATTTTTTAAGAATATGAAACTTGACAATTTTGTTAAATCGAACTTCAAATTTAACAAACTTTACTAAAAAATCAAATATGTTGAAAACTGTTTCTCCAATTCAATATAACAACAAATTACTCGACAAACAAAATCCAATTAATCTTAACAATGCCACCAAAGTGCACCATCAAATGACGTCAGAAAGAAAAATAGAATATATTTTATCCACTTGCTCCAAATATATTGGCACACGAAATAATTAATATTAATAATGACGTCACAAAATACCACCGCTGCGCTGGCGCTGGCTGCTTAAGAAAACAATAATAACCTTACACGTAGATGAAATTTTGTTCACTAAGATATAACATTTTCGTTCACGCTTAATTATTGTGTTAGTGTGTTTTGATAAAAATTTAATTTAAGTACCATTCAAATGAAATTTCCAGAATCATTTTTTTTTCTTCATTTTTAAGAAAAACAAAACACTCTTGGTGGTTTCCGTCAATAAAATAGAAGAAGTTAGTTTTTTTTTTTTGTATGTTTTGTTTAATTTTCAGTAAAATATTTCAAAATATTTTTTTAAAGAATGATTTGAAGCATTGGAAGCTGTGAAAATCCATTTGTCTTTCGGTTGTGAGTATTTATCTGAATGATTATTTACAATACGTGGATAATGGGTTTTTGGATATTTGTTTTTCTGTTTTTTTTTTGTTTTGTCGGTTATAATTTAAATTTTTATTTGAATGCAATTTTGAGTTTTTAATGTGGGTGGCCAAGAGACTTCGAGGAAATGTTACTAAATTCTTGAATGAACTAATTGTTTTTGGGGGCGGAATAGGAACAGATTTACTATTGGGTCGACCTTAATAAAAATTTAAGGAATTCTGGAAATATTTAACGAAGAATTATTAACTTTATATGAGTGGGTTGTTCTTGAAAAAAAAAGAAACTCTTGGTATGCAAAAACAATGTTTACAAAGTAATGGAAATCATGAATGAATTTATTTTGAGTAATTGTTGTTGGGAATTAGTTTTTAGGTTGTGAAATTCATCCAGTCTTGTTGTAAATTTCACTGTTTTACACCAAAGAAATTGTAAATTATTCTAGGTTATTATTATTATTATTATTATTATAAGCTTTTATTTGCCATTATTGATATTTTTTACAATATTTATTTACATTTTTGTTTACATTTTCTGTTTCTTTTGAATTAATTACTATAATTACCATATAAAATTAACACATTTTTTTAATCAAATTAATTTTAATATGTAAGCAAAGTTTGAATAAATAAATGGATGCGTATCAAAATTCTATGATCTGGCATAAGCCTCCCCCAATGTTGCCCAAAGATCTCTATCTTTTGCGTCATTGTACCAACTTTGTCTTTCTTTAAGCAAATCGTCTGCCCATCTTTTCTTCGGTCGTCCAACTGGTCTTCTGCTTTCTGGTGGTGTCCATTTTGTAGTGATTTTTGTCCATCTTTGGTCCTGTATTCTAGATATATGTCCTGCCCAATTCCATTTAAGGAGTTTTGCTCGTTCAACCACGTCCGTTAAACCAGTTCTTCGTCTTATTTCTTTATTTCTCACTCTCTGGCTAATTCGTAGGTTAAGTAGTTTTCTTTCCATCTTGGTTTGGCATATTCTTATTTTGTCAAGTAAACTTGAAGTCAAGGATATAGTCTGTAACCCATACGTCATAACAGGTAGAATAGCAGAGTCTAGTATATATTTTCGTGTTTCGTCCCTTAGATTAGATTGTAATATTTGTTTTAGACTCCAAAATTGTTTCCAACTATTGGTAATGCGTCTAGAAACTTCTTTTTTCTCCTGGTTAATGAATGACTTAGTCTGTCCTAGATAAGTATAGTCTTCTACATATTCTATGTGTTCGTTATCCAGCATTATGTCATCTTTAATATGGTTAGTCATTATCTTAGTTTTTGACTTATTGATATGAAGTCCAACTTTCTTGCATTCATTTGTCAATTCGATGAGCATATTTTGTATTTGTTCGGAAGTTGATGAAATGAGAACTATGTCATCAGCGAATCTAAGGTTGCTCAAATATTGTCCCCAAATATTTATTCCATATCTATTGTCCCAGTTTAGTTTCTTGAATATTTCTTCCAGTACGGCAGAGAATAATGGAGGTGACATTGGATCCCCCTGTCTTACGCCTCTCTTTATTTTTATTTCTCTTCCTATTCTTTCGGTTTTTATTTTCGCCACGCTGTCTGTATATATATTTTTCAATGTCCTTATAAAGATAGGATGAATGCCTTGGTTTGTCAGCGCTGTCCATATTTCGTCATGTTCTACTGAGTCAAATGCTTTGCTGAAGTCAATATATAGAAGATACAAAGGTTTTTCAAATTCGTTAGTTTTTTCAATGAGTTGGTTCATTGTTTGTAGATGGTCTGTTGTTGAAAAACCTTCTCGGAATCCTGCTTGTTCTCTTGGCTGATTTCTGTTTAAGGTGTCCTTAATTTTTGTATACATTACTTTGGAGAACAGTTTATATATCATAGAAATGTTGCTTATTGGTCTGTAGTTATTTATGTCATCTTTATTTCCTTTTTTGTGGATAAGCGTAATTGTAGCTTGTTTCCATTGTTTTGGAATCTGCTGTGTTATAAGTATCTCATTAAAAATCGTGGTCAAGACTGTAGAAATTGGTTGTTTTCCATATTTGAGCATTTCTGTTACAATACCGTCATTTCCTGTACACTTATCTGTCTTTAGATCGTCAATTGCTTGTTCAATATCTGTTTTTGTAAAAAGTGTAACAGTATTTAAATTGGAGTAACTGTCCGCCATCGATATATTATCATCTTTTATTTCTTTTGTCGATTTGAAGAGTTCTTCGAAAAATTTGGTAGCAGACTCATTTATATCTCTTCTATTAATAGCGTTGCTATTTTTGTTCTTAATTGATGTTATCCACTCTTTTCCGTCGTCAAGAAATGATTTTGTCTTTTTAATAGATTTTGTGTTACTTAATATATCTTTTATCATTGTTTCGTTATATGTTTGGATATCATTTTTCGCATCTTCTTTTATGGTTTTCCGAAGGTATCTTAGTTCATTTTTTTCCTGGTCTGATAAGTTGTCCTTGTTTCGTAGGTTATCTCTTCTGGTTATCAGCGCTTTAGTGTCATCCGTTAGTTTATCAGGTTTTGAAGTAACAGTAGTCATGATTGAAACTTTCGCCGAGATCTTTATTATCTGTTCTAATGAATCATATGTATTTTGAAAGTTTTCGTTTATTCTATTTGTAGTTATATTAAGTCTTATTTCTTTCTTAAGTATGTCATTATATTTTTCAATATTTTCGGTTGGTATCATTCTAGGAATACTGAGTGTTTGTTTGTTTCTTTTCAACGTATTATGGTCCACTTTTATATTTGCTCTTACTAGCCTATGGTCACTATCAAATTTAAAATTATTCAATACGGAGATGTCATTAATAGTTTTCAGTTTATTTGTTAGAACTAAGTCAATTTCGTTCTTTGTTATCCCATTCGGGTGAATCCAGGTCCATTTTCGTGTTTCTCTCTTTTTAAAGAAAGAATTTGCAAATCTGAGATTCGTCTCTTCCAGCCACTTTATAAGTAGGTCTCCTCTTTCGTTTCTTCGTCCGTATCCAAATGGTCCCATTACTTCTTCATCGTTGTCAATCTGTTTCCCTAACTTGGCGTTGAAGTCTCCTATAACATACATTATCTCCGTTTTTGTTTCATTATATACTTTGTCCAATAAATTGTAGAAGTTTGAAATTTCTTCGTCAGTTGCTGTTTTGGTCGGGGCATAAACCTGAATTATCGTCATTTTTGTGTTTTGTATTTTTAAACATAGGCTACAAATCCTTTCACTAAAAAATCGTACATTTATTATTCTGTCCTTTAAATTCTTTTTGATGAGAAATCCAACTCCATGCAAGCCTTTTGTCTCACCAATGTAACAGAATATATCATTCTGGTTTTCAATAATGTTTTGTCCAAAAATTCTTAGCTCGGATAGTCCCAGTATATCCCAGTTGATAGTTGATAATGCTTGTCTTAGTTCTGATTGTTTTGCTTCTGTAGCTAATGTTCTTACATTGTATGTACAAATGTCTAGAGTGTTTTTGGATTGGTCTTGGTTTGATGGGTAGTTTGGAGGGTATTGGCCGTCATTCCCCACGATGGCTAATCGGCTTGGGGTAGAGTCATTATTATTCAAAATTTGCTTCTTTTGTTGCTAGTTGCTGTGTTGGTTACTGTTGATATTATTAATTTCTTTTTGGTTTATAAACGGATTTAAAAAAAAAAAAAACATTTAGAAAAAAGATATCAGGCTGTTTTCCTTTTTATTTGTTTCAATATTATCAAAAACGACTTAAATAATTTCATTTAAAAGCACAAATTAAAGATTCAACTCTGTCTTCAAAAAAAAAATACTAAATTCCTAAATAACAACAACTTAGTTAAGCCAAAATTATAATACTAACAGTTGGAACTAACACGACCCAAATTCTTTACAAATTGGTAGTCAAAAACCATCATTTTTATACGATCTGAAAGCAGAGCTAGAGTTTTAACACATACTTGCCAAACTCATGTTATGCCTCCTTCAAGTCGGTAACTAATTCACTGAAATCCTTGTGCAATACTCATAAATAGACTTAAATAAAAATGTAGAGCGTTTGTTTTCTTAGAAATTTAGTGTAGCGTACACTGCTAATAAGAATGGAGAAAGTGAGACGTAAATGGCAGCTCTCCTTAATAACTTTGAATTCGAATTTCGTCTACGAAGCATCATTTTTCCAATTGGAAATAAGTTAAGCAAGAAATTTTAAGTTTCTTAAAACATAATTGATAACGAAATCAAATGTCAAAATGATACGCTTCAAGACAGGCTTATGATAAGACCGTTTTTGTCTTATTTAAATGATTGTCAAATGTGACAAGACATCATTTCGGTAATAATAATAATATAAGAAGATAATTTTGACTAGTTTCTTAAAACAAAAAACTTACACCGTTGAACTTCTTAGCTGACTTGAAGTGACCAGAATCTGTAAGGACCATTTTCCAAGCAATGATATTTACTCTTTATCAGTCTGCAAAAAGTCAACCAGCAATAGAAGCTAAATCATAAGATTAAATTACAAAGAGTATTAGATGCAAATTGCGTAAATTATAAGCGCTAAACTAGAATCTAGCGACATTTGATAAAGAAGTTAAGACAGCTGAAAAAAAATCAATTTGTAGTTATAAAAAACAATTCCGTCGGTAAAATTTTAAGGGGGTTTTTCTGTCGCAAAAACAAAACACTACTTCTGTAGAGGATTAAGTTGTCCTTAAATAAATTATTTCCTTAAAATTTGTAATACCAGTGGCGTAGTGGTTAGTGTTGTTTAGGGCTGTCATGCGAGAGGTCTTGGTTTCAATCCCTGCCTGTGCCACCTTTCACGGGTACTGCCTCTTGCGAGGAATTGACAAATTCTCCAAGAGAAATAATTCTTGTCATGAAAAGTGTTTTTTCAAATTAGCTATTCGGATTCGGCTTAAAACTGTAGGTCTCCTCCATCCCTGATAACTTTACTCGCACACAGGAATGGTTGAGAGTTGTAAGTCACTAGGCCCTAGTTCTCAATGGACTGTCTATAACATCTTGTCTTAAAAATATATCTCTTGCTTAAGACAACAAAAAAGTAGTTTTTTAAGGCAATGTACAGAACAAAACATCCCTTAACAATACATTGTATGATCATTTTTTACAAAGTACAAGACTTTGTCTTCTAGATATATTCTTAAATTCTGCTAGGTACAAATAAATCTTTTGTTGATTCTATATGAAGTTTTCGGCAAACCTTGAATTTAATGATTTCATAGTTTTAAATAATGCGTTCATTTTTAGTGCTGATTTCGTATCGGAATTTTGATTTTAAAAATACCCCTTTTCAGCATTAGTTTTACATATGTATATTGTTTAATATATTAAAAAAAAACTTACTTACTTACTTAGGTAATCAGACCTGTTAAGTCCGTTGGGAACCCTTTAAGGGGCATAGGGCCTCTACTACGCCTACGCGCCATCGTGTACCGTTTCCGGAGATGTGTTTCAGCTCCCTCCAACTCTTGCCTAGTGACGCTGATTCCGCCTCGACTGTCCTGCGCCATGTGCTTCTCGGTCGTACAGCTCTTCTTCCTTCTTGTGTGAGCGGATTCCACTGCATTGCTTGGCGTGCAATGCAGTCGTTACCTTTTCGAAGCGTATGTCCAATCCATTGCCACTTACATCTTCGTATTATAGATTCTATTGGCTCCTGGCCTGTCCTTCTATGGACCTCATTTGAAATACGGTTTGGCCAGAAAATCCTTAGGATGTTACGAAGACATCTATTTACGAAGGTTTGAGCTTTCTTGTTATGGCTGAAGTAACCTTCCAAGCGCTGCACCCATAAAGAAGCACAGATTCGACATTTGTGCGAAACAGTCGTAGCTGTGTTCTTAAGCTGATAGAGTTATTCCTCCAAATTTTTGACAACATACCGAACGCCGCTTTTGCTTTGCCGATGCGGCAGATGACGTCTTGTTCGGTTCCGCCTTCGATGGAAACGATGCTTCCAAGGTATTGAAAGCTCTCCACTTTTTCCACCGGTTGCGAGAAAATATTTATTTGAGAGGATGGTCGGGTTCCGAGGCTGATCATTTTTGTTTTGCCGGAATTAATTTTCAGCCCCACAACTTCTGCTTCTCTCTCCACACTTGTTGTCATTTGGTGGAGATCCATGATCCTATGAGAGAGTAAGCAAACATCGTCCGCGTAATCCAAGTGCTTTAAATAGGATGTCAAAGTCCATTGGATCCCTCCGCTACCTGACAGAGCTTAGCGCAGTGCATCGCTAATCAATAACAAAAACAATATTGGCGACAGAATACAGCCCTGTCTGACTCCGCTTCGGATTTCAAAGTCATCTGAAATACTCCCTGTTAACGCTATCAAAGGCCTTCTCGAAGTCGATGAACAGCAGGTGTAGTGGTGATCGATATTCAACGCACTGTTCAATAATGATCCGCAGGGTGTTAATATGATCAATACAGGAGGATCCAGCGCGGAATCCTGCTTGTTCGACATCGAGTGTGGCCTGAAGGCATTTTCTAATGCGTTCCAGTATAACTTTTGCTACTATTTTGGCAACGGCTGGTAAAACGCAAATTTCTCTCCAGTTTTCGCACTTTGTAAGATCTCCTTTTTTTGGGAGCTTGAATTAATATAATTGTTTTGATGACGAAGTGCAATTTGATTACCAGTAATGTAACCTTGTCGACCAGTGTTATTTAACATTAAAAAGGTTGCAATACTAATTTGTCTCCCATGCATTAATTTGAAATCTTTGCATTCGATGCAATAATTTGCCGTCTTTGGAAATCCAAAAAATTAAATTTTCATAGTTTTGACAGCAAAAACAAGAAATGTAGAGATCTTAGAAATATTAACTGGCCATAAAAATCCGAATTTGTATTACTTGAAATGAACATTTAAAAAAGGATAATTCTTTTGAAGACTTGACTTTGATTTGATTTATTTTAACTCAAGAAACACATGAAAATAAAATTCTAACCAATTTTTTGTGAAAAAAAATAATTGCAACACGGTAGAAATCCCATATTCTAAAGGAGGCGATTCGCGAGCTCCGGGAAAATGTAGCTCAGTGAACTTTTGAATTGTTAAAAATAAATATTCTTAAACTCAGGCGATAACTTTTCATATCGTTAAAAAATGGCACATTCCTCAGTTATCGCCTCTGGAAAAATTCGGTGTTCAATTTCTAAACTATTCTGGCTGCAATGTCCAATTGAAGACAGTATCAATCTCTTGTCAACACAGCTTACAGAACAATATTTAATCGCACTTTCCATGTATTTTTATTCCATATTGTTCCGTTGATAAAATTATCGGCTGTCAAAGTTTTTGAACCCCGATGATGCGATCAAATGACTTTTGTTCTAAATTTCAATGTTGATCGAAGAATTTTATTCAGGCGATAGTTACAGAACATGTACTGGTACTGGTTTTGAAAAGAAGAGACATTTGCTTCTGCATTTGAAATCAGAAATCAGTAGCACTTAACCATTTTTATACTCAAACGTCAAACTTGGCAGCTGTCAATTTTTTATCTCTTTAAAAAAAAGACATCATTTTTGATTTTGGATTGTCTAATATTATATACATGCTCATAAGTTTCACATCAAACTTCAGAACCGTCAAAAAAAATGGTCAGTTAGGATCCCGGATCGAGAAAAATTTCTAAATAAAAATATCATAAAAAGAGCAGTTTCCAAGAAACTTCTTTGGGTCGAAATTCATGGCTCTGCAAACTTTTAATATGACAGCAAAAGAACAAAATTTAATCATGGTGCGAGGAAAATTTGTAATTTTCTTGAAAAGATGTTTCTCTCCACTTTTGATTGTTATTTGGTACATGTTTTCGAGAGAATATAAAAATATGCACTTTAAAATTGAAAGAAGTAATTCTAACATTTTGTTTATTTCCAATTAAACATTTGAATCTGTGGATGAAACTGAGAGGGCTAAGATGGGTTGGTCAAAATACTCTATTAAAAATATTGTATGTCAAAAGTTGTATTACAAAATTCTGTACGTTCAAAACATTTTGAGTCAGGAAAAATTCTGTACTTCGGGCTGAAAAACAAAAATATTTTAGAAAAACTGAGAGACACTGTTTTGTTCGTAGAAAACTTTAAAATACAGCATTTTAGCCTGTTTCCGGTTAAAATATTTTCGAATACAAAAAAAAACATTGCCGACCATATTTTTCTGGGAAATTGATTAATTCACAAAACATGTCGCCAGTGTTCAAACTTTTTGGCCTTGAACGAATACAAACTTTGACCTTGACACTTAATTTTTGACATTGAACTGATATTGATTTTGTTATATTGATTTTCTTAAGTTTAATAATTTTTTTTTAAATTTCTTTCTCTTTTTTTAAACATACGAACAAATAATACAATCAATAATCCCGTCGGCTGGCGTTTCTTCACGCTTTTGTTAATTTTAAACCGACTACCGAGTGAATTATGAAATAAGTAAAAGAACAAAAAAAAAAAACTTATAAAAATTATTATCCATCATAAATATAAACCCTTCATTCCTTTTATAAATTGCAATTTTCTCTGTGGTTATATATGATGGAAGGCGTATAGCGGTCGGGTCGGCAGAATCGCAGACGTGTATAACTTTAACATAAACCGTCATACAGTAGGACAAGAATATGATTTCGGTAGACACAATTTGAAAAAAGGAATTTATTATAAAGCTAAACTTTTGGTTTAAACTTAAAAGAACATCACTTTTTTATTTTATAAACACCAAATGTGGACTTTACTGCGTTTAAGAAGGTTAAAAGCTAGTGGGTTGGTTGGTGTACTTCGAAAACATCTTAGGATGGACTTTCAGAGTTGTAGAGATTTTTAAGGCATTTTGTTTCCAATTTTATAGGCCTTTCAGTCCCACTGTAAGACTTTCATGATTTTTTAGCATACATCAAGAGGAGTGTAAATAAAAGAAATCTTTTCCAAGCTTCTTGGCTAATTTCTTTCCATTTTTCCATGGTTTAACAACAATGCAAAATACGACTCTTATGTCGTATCATCAAAAAACAAGAACAACTAAAAAATAAAAACCAGTAGCATCTTTTCGAATAGCACCGCATGAACAGTAGCCAATCCCCACGATGTCGGTGGTGGTGGTGGTGTAAAGATTTATTGTTCAAAAACCAAAAAAACATCAACAAAATATCAAGAAAACGAAGTAAAGCCCATCATCCAACACGGTAGCTGCTATGTGGCTTTCGAACCCGAGCGGTAAGATGCGCACGGTCACTAATTGACCGCGAAAATAATAACGATAATGTGCTTAAGCCTTGAAATGAGTTTCTCAATCTTATGGATTCTGGCTACTGGAATCTAAATTTGATGTTTTTGTATTTCTTTCAATTTTTTGTATAATACTTCGAAGTTCATTTGAGTGCAGACACGTTGATGCATTAATATTCTTCAAGGATGTGGTTTAAGGAGGAGAAAGGGTTGGGAAGAGGTGGTATTCAGCGGGATTCTATAGCACAAATCCTCTTATACAATGGATTGGCAACTTTGACTTTTTAGTGGTAGAACGCAGAACAAGGCTTTAAAACTGAATTACGACCATGAATGATGCAGAATTGAGAATCCAAAAGAAGTAAGAAGCTGCACTTACATTAAACATATTGGGAATCGTTTGATTTTTTTGCTGACGTTTTTGAGTTTTTTTTACAGTTTATTAGAAGTATTTGAAAAGATCTTAATTGGCTAGGAAAAGTTAGTTAGACTTTAAAGAAAGAATTTTGTTTTTCTAGTAAGAGAAGTTGCTTTTCTTTAGCTATAATTATAAAGTTTCAATTTTAATTTCATGTTACAAGGAATGTAAACGGCTGCAAGAAAAAAGAAGTTTATTTTTTAGTTATTTAGTATACGTACTTTATTACCACTTTGTCAATCAGGATAGAAGGGCTGGTAGGCATACGTTTTTCTGGGATTGGTTCACCCAATATTAAAATCCAAAGTTCAGTTTTCACTCTTGACTATTGTACATACTCCGTTTTTATACTTTTTATTAAAAGGTACTCTAAAAGAAGCTTACTTATTTCAAATTATTAACAAAGAAATACTGATTAAGTTTTGTGAATTTTTTGTAATGTATGTACTTCAAAAATGCTTCTTCTTATTTAGGGACCATGTATTATCACTTAATTTTGATACCTCCACTTCAATACACATCAATTCTTAAAATTATTTCTTGGGGTTACATCATCTTATTTTATTGCCAAGTTTTTAGCATTGCCGTTAACATAATTACATTAATAATACTGGTCGACAAGGTTTTCTTACTGGCAATAAAATTGCACCAATATGTTTGGATGGTTTTAATTCAAATCCGACTTTAAAATAAATGTATCATTGTTAGCATTTTTTTAATAAAAGCCGTAATGGTTTTTCAAATCTTTAATCCCTTTCTTAAATAATTAGTTGAAATATTTATATTATTTCATACAATATTCGAAGAACCTTCATAAGTTTTTAGATTTAAATTGTCTTACAAAAATCTGGAAAAAACGCTAAAGCATTTATGCTAAAACGGTTTTCGATAAAAAAGGCAAACGGTTTGTGAGTAAATTTTGTTATTGTAACGATTAAACAAACAATTCTATTATAAAGGGTGATTTTGTAGCTATTATCTTTTTGGTAACACTGGTTTTAAGACCTGTTTTGTTTCACTTTCAAACATCTTCAGACTGGTCTATAATTTAACCATGAATCGTCTTACAAACGAACAACGCTTGCAAATTATTGAATGTTATTATCAATATGCGTGCTCTGTTAAGAAAGTTCATCGCGAACTTCTTCCATTTTATCAGTTAGTTTAATCGACCCACTGAAGCGGCTATTCGGGCTATTGTGACTAAATTTCGCACCAAATTTACATTGTTGGACATTAAACCACCAACACGCTTACGTAGAGTGCGAACTAAAGAAAATATCGCAGCTGTATCGGCCAGTGTTAATGATGACTATCAATTATTGATTCGTCGCCGTTCGCAGCAATTGGGCCTCTGTTACTCAACAACGTGGAAAATTTTGCTGAAGGATTTAGGTGTGATGCCTTTCAAAATACAGCTGGTGCAAGAATTGTAGCCGAATGAACTACTGCAACGTACAATTTTTGGTGAATGGGCTCTTGGAAAGTTGGCCGAAGATTCACTTTTTTGACGAAAAATAATGTTCAGCGACGAAGCTCATTTTTGTCTCAATGGGTACGTTAATAAGCAGAATTGTCGGTTTTGGAGTATATATCAGCCAGAAGTATTGCAAGAGCTACCAATGCATCTAAAAAAGTCACAGTTTGGTGCGGTTTATGGGCTGGTGGCATCATTGGACCGTACTTCTTCACAGATGATGCGAATTGCAACGTAACTGTGGACGGTGAGCGCTACCGTGAGATGATATCCAACTTTTTTTTGCCCAAAATGCAAGAGCTTGACTTGCATGACATGTGGTTTCAACAAGACGGTGCCACATGCCACACAGCACGAGCAACAATGGACTTATTGAGAGGCGAGTTCGGTGAGCATTTTATTTCACGTTCTTGACCGGTCAATTGGCCGCCTAGATCGTGCGATTTAACGCCTTTACTATTTTTTGTGGGGCTATGTTAAAGCTCATGTCTAAACAGACAAGCTTGCTTCAATTGACGCATTGGAAGACAACATTGAAGCATTTATTCGTGATATACCAGCCGAAATGTTGGAAAGAGTATGCCAAAATTGGACTAAGCGGATGGACTATTTGATGCACCAGTCAAGGTCAACATTTGCCTGAAATAATCTTCAAACATTAAATTATATGGACCGTACTATCGATTAAAATAAAGATTTCATGCCATTTTTCTGAATTGTATGTTTTTTTTTTAAACTTTCCTATAGCTTTTAAAAAAATCACCCTTTATATGTAAATTATTTTAAAGGTCTGTATTTAAAAAAACATATAATGTAACTTAAAGTTATTAACTCGTTTATTTATTTTTGCATAAGAGCAAATTTTTGGGCCTTGAAGGTTGGCCAAATTAAATGTAGTCGCACCATTGTGATCGTACTTAATGTCAGATTTTGTTCCTATGGCAGCGTCATATTGTTTTAAAAGTATTTCCGTAATAAAAACCAAAATACAAAATAAAACAGAAACAAATAACAAATAACAATTCCTTACGTCTTACGATTGAAATGGCTCCAAAAAGTCGTTGGATTATGTCTCTAAAAAAATTCTTCGCAGAACGGAAATAACTAATTCCTTAAATGTCGTCATCATCGAAGTCCATCCGCGCCAACACGGCAATCGTGCTTCGTCGCCAGACCGATTAAAATAAGAAATTACCCAAACAAGCCTTGCATCTGCATGGTTCGAGTATGCTGCTATACAGAGAAACAAGATCAAATAATCTTTGGTCAAGGTTGAATGAGGTAAGAAAACCCCGAATTTAATTTTGGCTTTTAGTCCGAGAAATAGTGTTGTCCAGTTTTCATTGATCGTAATTTTGAAACCTCTTGAATGAATCATGGGTCAATCAATGAAAGAGTTGCAAATTGGAAAAGGCCTGACAACCCTGTAGACTAAATATTTTTACAAGAATTTTTAGACTTCAGGTTTATTATATTTGTGGGTTTCGAATGGAATAAGTAAATGAACGGTAACAATCTCAAGAAGTCTGATTTCACCAAAAAAAAAAACTAATTCTTTGGAATAAAAATGTCGAATTTGAAACAATACGTACCTCGACTATAATTAGTTGTCAATTCTTCCTTTAACTTCTCTTTCTTGCGATTAAAACTCAAAAAGCAGATGATTTGAGTTCTTTTCCGTTTTTGTATGTATTTCAATTTTGTCTTCAAAATTTAAGAGATACTCAAATGAACCTATGCAAACTGAAAATCCATAAAAGTTAGATAAAAAAAAAGGGCGCAAAGGTAAACATTAGATAGAGAAGAAGAAACAACAAAGTATCTAAAAAAGCAAACACGTAGACAAATGAGGATGAGAGATCGAGCATGAGTAAAGTACACTAACAAAACCAAACAACACCACCGAACCAAGTTGTCGGGCGGGTGACCATTAGTTACCGTCACTCTGGGTAAAACCAGAAGCTGATGATCGCTACACGGTCCGTTGAGAATGGGATTTCTATGTAAACTTTGTATCTCAAAAAAAAGTGTGATTCCAATAACAAAATAATATTCTTGGTTCTTGGATTAGAAACGTGCCAGTTCTAGAAATTGTATAGACATAGGCAGCAGAAGTAAACTAACTTGTACATACTTTTGATGGTGAAGGGTTTCTTATTTATTTAATTTTTGTTTTATTTTCGTCCAGAACCCTAAAATTTTGTTGATGTGGAAGAAGATAATCTTGTACGTATAATAATAATAATCAGTGGGACACATGAACTAACAAAATAAGATTTATGATGCTCTTAAAGGTGGAAAGTTTAGAATTCTTCCAGTGAGTTTGATAGTGATTTAAATGGCAGTTTTTTCATATTTACTCTTCAGGAAATAGTTCAAGGACCTTTGCTTAGACTTTTTGAACGTTACTTTATATATTTTTTTAAATTTTGTTTTAGGAAAAAATTATTCACCTGTTACTACGAACATTTATTTAAAGGTTGCCAAGTAGATGCGACTTCTTTGTTTGACATCAATTTTTACCATGAGTAATATTTTAAAGGGTGGTTAAATTTTAAGGGCCGATGTTGAATGTGAACCACACCTAAAGGGCAAGTTTTTTGTCTGCATTTTATTTGACTTTTCTCAATTTAAGACTAATTCAATTTGAACCATGGAAAGCTACACAATCAAGCAACGCGTTAAAGTTATTGAGGATTATTATGAAAATGGGCGTTAGAATCAAAGTGCATATCGTGCACTTCGTGATTTTTTCGGTCAATTCAATCGTCAAAATGTGCGTACAATCCGAAAAAATCGTACACAAATTTGAGCAAATCGGGTATGGAGGAGATATAAAAACATTAGTTCATGCTCGTACAGCTCGTACTGCAGCAAATAGTGTGGCTTAAGAGCCGTCTAGCTCAACTCGTCGGGGTGGTCAACAATTGCACCTCTCACGCTCGTCGTTGATTAACATTATGCATAAAGACTTGTATTTACACGCTTACAAGGTGCAACTGACCCAAGAACTAAAGCCTCTTGACCATTTCAAGCGTTGCGTCGTCAATTGTCAGAATGATTGTAGGAAATGGCAGTTTACCAACAAAATCATCTTGAGTGATGGGGCACATTTTCTCTAAGCAGGATTGCCGCATTTAGGCAAATGATAATTGCAAGAGTGATTTTCGAAAAAACCAATCTACCCACAAAGAGTCACTGTTTGGTGCGGTTTATAGTGAGATGATAACGCACTTTTTATGGGCCGGTGTTACAGGTCGGTGCCACTTGCAAAAAAAAACTAACAAAACAATAACTCGAATTCAATAGTCATGTTAACTCACTTGGTGGCGATGTCAATTTGTCGCCAAAATTATGTGATTTGACTTATTTCTTTGGGGTTTTCTGAAAGCGAAAATATACTAAATAATTTTAAAATTAACATTGGCCCTTGAAATGTGACCACCCTTTATAATTGCTGATCCATAAAATATAAAAATAAATAAAGACCAAAAACACAAAACGTTACCATAAAGGGTGGTCCAAGCACAAGATTCTTTTTGAAATACAATGAACATAACTAATTTTGTTCCATAAACTATAACTTTATTACTAGTAAGAGTAAACATACACAGAGGTCGTTCAAATGTATGTACAAAAATCGGTTAACATAGCTTTGTAACAACCACCGTTGAACGAAAAGTTATGTATATCCTTATGTTATGTTCGTAGGATTATGGTCCAACAATCTCACTACTTCACAATCCACACCAAACTGTTACTCTCTGTGGATGCATAGGTTTCTCGACAGTAACTTTGCCCAAAATAATGGTCCAATAAAAGCTACTTACGCTGTCAATCCTTTAAGAAGTGGATATTCATGCGTCAACTGGACATTGTTAGCCAATAATACGAGATCTTTGTGCAAATTCATTTCAGCTTACTGTTAAGCTTTTGAAATCAATGACGAGTTGAATGATATTCTTGGATCGAGTTTTACATCGAAATTGCGTGCCTTTGGTTCAGATGAATCCCTTCTTTGTTTGATTAGAAATCACCTTTCAAAACTTTAAATACAAGAAGTATTGGAGGGGTTCAAAAACTACAAAATAAATGCTGGTGTGCCCGAGGGTTCTGTTTTGTCTCCGACACTCTTTCATATTTTCATCAATGATCTCTTGACTGCAACTTGTAATCTAATTAATTGTTTCGCTGACGATAGTACTCTACTCTTTTACTATTTGTTCTCAGAATCACATCTCTCTTGCAATTGCAATGACAAAATATGATAAGCTCATTAAATTCCGGCATAAACAGAATTGTAGTTTTTCTCCCCCTCTTATCTGTCTGTTATTTACAAGACTTATATACGTCCAAAGCTTGAGAATAAGTCCTATCTCTGAGATGGTGATCCTGCAAATTATTTAAGCCTTTTGACATTATTGGACGTAGATCATTTAAATTTACTGCTGATTATATCATTATTTGTTCATTTACGTCGATTGAACATCTTCATAAAACGGATTGTCTCACCCTTTTTCAACGTTATTTTATAGGTTTATGCTCTAGAGAAATAGCCATTTGCATTCCTGTCATTAAACATTTCAATTGGAATAGTCGAACTTCTAGGAATGTCTATCAGCATACCCTTGAGCCTAACTTCGTTCGTGGTGTCAAATAAGTGATTGGTTCTTTAGCCGTACTACGCGAATGTGAAATGTCTTAAAGAACAACGACGAGGACAGATAAGTATTGTTCACTAGCATATAAGTTGCACAAACTTGTGTACAGCAAGCGTGATGAATGTTTTATTTCGGTCAAAACTAATTTTCAAAAACGGACTACTTGGGCTTCACAACACTCGCTTTGGAAATACCATTTCAATATTTACCAACGTTGTTTAAGCTTTAAAAGTAAAATTTCGTATCGCGGGACAGTTTTTAGTGTACAAAAATATGGTTTAAGAAAAAACCACTAGATGGCCTACCATGTTTAGATATGCATGTTATTTATGTGGAAAATAGAAATAAGCATTAAGAGCAAATATTAATCTTAAAGATACAAATTTTGCAAAAACTTCTTTCACTAAGTTCGAAAGCTTGTGGCAAAAGTAATTTTACTTTTTACTTTAAATCAGTGCAATTTTCATTTCATCATAATTTTCTTTGCTTACCACAATTCCTATTAAATTCATAGCAGTGACTGTAATAATTTGACAATCAATTTTCCCAAACATTTTGAACGTTATGAGTTAGCTATATTATTTTGACAATTTCCAAAGAAAATTAGTTCAATTAGTTTGATTCAAGTAACAAAGGCGCAAAGCTCATAGCCATTACCGAATTACTGAATTGACCGAATCCACCATTACCCCAGTACTTTAACTACATCAGGTTTATGAATCAATTTAGCAAGTTTCTTTGTAAATCCTGTACATCCTTTTTTTTTCATTTGAATCCAAACAACCCTCCTCTAAGCGAACATAATATTCAAAAAAACACGTTCAACTTCCTTTGATTTCGATTATACGTAAAATTACTTCCATTTTACCCAAAACGGATATCCGGCGATTTGAACACATTGCCGATTCAATATGAGTTAGAATGATTTTTACCTGAGCGAATGTCTTGCCTTGTCTATATTGCAACACGTTTAATATCAAAGAACAGCAAAAGAAGCTATCTGATCGGACAATAATCCACGAGTTGTATATTCTTGTATACATTCATGTGTACAAGCATAAATGTTGATGGCAGTAGGTAAGGTATCTTATCTATCTATAAATCTACGCGGATTGTTTGTGTGGATAAAAAGGAAAAAGATAGAAAATTTACATGCATAATGGATCCTCAGCACAATTTCTTTGGAAAATGTGTCCGCAAACGAGTAAAAAGGAACATTAAATGGGATGGGTGGAGGTGGGAAGTGGGATGGATAAAAGGGACAATCAAACGACACACAGATGGATGCATAAAACCATAGAAACCAACATACGAGTTGAGCTTAAATTTGAATTAATTATCTAAAAGATAGAGAGAGAAAGATAGATGGATGAGCAATCAACTCGTAATAATTTATTTATTCTGATCATGACTTCTTAATGCCTGAAGCCTGACACAGCCCGGAGGACGTTTAGGGCAAGCAAACCAAATAGAAGTCCAACTGCGAGTAAATGTACAACTCGCCGTTCGTTTGGGGACGGAAAAATAAGCAGAACGATCTTGGATTTTAATGTGCATCCTTGAACTTTTCCTTTCAGTTGCTGTTATTGTTTAATGTTCGTTACTTTTGTTGTTTCTCGTTCTTTTTGTTCAAATGAGAGTTCCTTGGGATTTTTGTTTTGGTTGGTTTATCACAATCACAACCACCACCGGTTATGTGTGTTGCAACTTAATTTTATAGTTCAGTGGCATTGTGTGCAAGAGAGTGCAATATGTCAATAAGATTGGGTCAATGATCTTCGGTTAAGACTGTTAGTGTAATGGCTTAGACGTGTTTTGCCTTAATTTTTTGATAATTTGATGGATTTTTTTAAAACAAAATTTTGAGTTATTAAAACAGGCTATCTTATTTGTTGCCCAGAAATAATGATTAAAATTCAAATATTATTAAATTTTCTTATTTTTTTTTGAGACTCCTACACTTTTGGGACGACAAAGTACATCAAAGTGAAGTCTTTCATACTCAAATTTTCTGTTTTTCTTAAACGCCTAACACCTACTCGTCAATCTCTAAGCATATTATATTCATTTCTACAAAAACACAAAAAACTGCATTAACAACCAGAACCACCAACAAGCATTTTTTCTTAAACCAAACTACACATAAGCAGCTTGAAGCTTGAACAACAAGGAGACCTGATTGAAAGGTGATTGCCACCAACACAAAAATTTATCATTGCGTTGCACCGAACTGCACACAAAACTTCGACACTATTTTGTATATTTATCATATTAAGGTTTATTTTTTTATTATTATTATTTTTATTTTTCTAATGAATGCACATCAACCAACCAACTAACCAACAAAAACAACAACAACAACGAGCAGTCAATAAACTATGAACGTGGGAATCATTGCATGCAAGATGTAGATGCAGATATATTTATGTATGTTAAGTTGTTATGAGGTATAGAAAAAGCCCACGTGCTGGTAGTGCAGCCACTCCAAAGCAGGAAACTCTGAGCTGAAGAAACGGGGGCGTTGTTCGAGAGTTTGAGGCATACTTCACACTAAGTATACGAAGACATAACCCACCTTTAGAGGTGCATAGTTTTTTTTTTAATAATTTTGTCTTCATCTTCTGGGAGATGAAAATTAGAAAGCTTTTTGGTTGAAATATACGAAGTTGTTGTTTTTGGTTTCTCTGCACTCTCATTTAAAACCGAAAAAATATATGTAGTTAGTTTTATTGGAAATGAGATATGGCGATGCGTAGAAGTGTCTCTTGAATTCAATCAAAATCAAACGTGGGCATCATAATAAAGTCTTTCTTTGAATGTGAAATAAAATAATAATAATTTAACTTTTTAATGAAATTCATTCATAAAATGGAGCAGAAGACTTTATCGACAACAAAATAATATGTGTAGATAGGTGAGCAGTGTACACAACACACTCATACAGTTACAATATATTGAATTGAGAGATATAAGACTTCAGAAAAAGCTAGAAACACATAAAGAGGAAATTTGCAATCATTCAAAGTTCACGTGGGCCACTTGGGCGAATACGTAATTTTTTTTCTTGATTTGATTTTATTATTATTATTATCATCATTTTTTTTGCAATGTCTTTTCCCTCTACCTTTTTATCCAACGATATGGAATTCAATCATAGTCTAACTGTTATACCTACCTGTATGAGGAAGAGAAGGTAGAAATAATCTTAGTCTTAGTCGGTTTTTGCACCGTTTTTGATTTAAGAGGCATTGGAAGTCAATAACTGAGATAGGCATTTTGAAGAATGCTTGTTACGGTTATAAATAGAAATGAGAATGAACATTTTGAGAAATAACGTCATTGGTGGTAAGCTATGCCGATACAATAAAAACGGGTTTTAAAAAGTACTTTAACTGTTTTGAAAATAAAACAATTGTGAAAAAGTATAAACATATAATAATAAATTAAAGCTGAAATTTCTTTTTTAGTAAAACAATAAATTTTAAACATTGATTTCTTTTGCAAGTTATTTAAACCATTTTAAGTTTGTTTATAAATAATTATGGTTTTTTTTTGACATATCCCTTGGAAAGTTTGTCATTTTTAAGAATTTTATCTCTGGATCGGTTTGGCATTAAAAATCGTTTCATTTTGTTCAAACTTTTGTCAAAATAAATATAAAATACATAAATATAAATGGAATCACACCGTGTTTTTGTGCATAGAATGATTTTTTAATTTTTTAAAGGATTATCAAACCAAAAATGCATTTACCAGCTTAAGTTCATGTTTAGTTATAAAGACTATTTTCTATACAACTTTAAAGTCATGATGTAATGATTTCATTACTGGGTCAAACAGATGGAAACTATATTGAGTGCCTCAGAGAGAATTTAAAAAAATAATGAAATCATTAATATCAGGCAGTTATTGTGTTATCATTGCTTGGATATCAGGTTTTGAAAAGGTTTGAAACATATAATCTGGCAGTGTTTCGCTACAACTCGTGCTTTCTTTTATCAATGTTCACTGACTACTGATTACTGACTACTGACTACTGACTACTGACTACTGACTACTGACTACTGACTACTGACTACTGACTACTGACTACTGACTACTGACTACTGACTACTGACTACTGACTACTGACTACTGACTACTGACTACTGACTACTGACTACTGACTACTGACTACTGAATACTGAATACTGAATACTGAATACTGACTACTGACTACTGACTACTGACTACTGACTACTGACTACTGACTACTGACTACTGACTACTGACTACTGACTACTGACTACTGACTACTGACTTCTCACTACTGACTACTGACTACTGACTACTGACTACTGACTACTGACTACTGACTACTGACTACTGACTACTGACTACTGACTACTGACTACTGACTACTGACTACTGACTACTGACTACTGACTACTGACTACTGACTACTGATTACTGACCACTGACCACGGACTACTGACAACTGAATACTTAATAACGTTTTTGTTAAAAAAAAATCCTTAAGGTATTGATTTGATCACAAGACTCATACTCTACCTCACTATTATTCTCCAAAACTGACAAAATGGCTTTTTGTCTTAAAGACTTAAACTGTATTGGACAACTGTTCTAATTCAACGGCTTCAAAGCGTAAAGTAGCCAATAGTAGTTTAACAATATGATAAGTTCAATTAAAATTTAAAAGAAAAATGAAGGTGTTGGAACCTGAGAATACAAATACAAAATTAAAGACAATTCTTATTTCCTCGTTTGTAAGCTCAAGAATTCCAGTCCCAGTGAGATTATCGGTTAATTATGTGAAAGATTATTTAATGCCATTATTTCTAATCAAAGTCTTTTTACACAAATTACTTTAAGACAGACTGAAAGATTTTAATCACAATAAAAATTAGAACGCATATTGATTTCTCATTAATCAAATTTCTTGATAACACAATTTAAAGAAATTTGTTTTTTTTTTGTAGTAAAACCATAAAACTTTATATTTTTAGGCACTTTTTTAATTTTTTATCTTCCAGGGCCATATGCGATATCGTGAAATCTTTGTTGACAAATTTTTTCTAATCTATCATAAAACTATTTAAGGTTCATCGCTACCTGTATTTAACATAAACCCTACCCTAGCATAAATTACGTCAACGAAATAAGATAAGGGGATTTAGAATTGACCGATTATATACATTTAAAGTTTGGCTATGTTTCTGTTGTGTGAACAAATAAAGGAATAATTTACGAGTAGCTGATGGTTTATGAACACACATTGTAACCTTACATCATCATATTTATTTTAGACAAGGTAGAAAAGTACACAGAAAAATAACACCACATTAGGCTTTTTCCGTGTGAATGACCCCATAAACAAAAAACTGCACTGCACACAGCACACTGCACTGCACTGCACACAGTCTAGTCCAATCTGTTGTCCATCAACTTTATCGCTGTAATGCTATCATAACCAAAAACCATATGGTCAAAATAAAAAAGATATGAAAACATCATCAGAAACAAGTTCAACGCGAAATTTCGTAAGGCAAGATAGTTTTATAAATGTGTGCGTGTTCGAGTATGTTCGTAAATACCACGCATATAATAAGATAAAATGTTCAACTCCTCGTTGCATTTTTTTGAGTTTTCCACGCAAACAGCTCGCGCAAGCATTATGTTTACATATCAAACCTACAAAGGAAAATTATTATTAATATTGTTTGAATTGGACTCTTTTCGTTCTTGGAATGTTTAAGTTTGCAGTCAACTGTATCTATGATGGAAAATGTTTATTTCCTTTAAGCCATTTTCTCACTCTTGATGTAGGTAAAAATTAAGGCTTAATGTGACCATTTGTTGTTTTCCTCATAAGAATTTTATGTATGATGTATGTTGGAAATGAAGTTTTGGTTATGTGGTTGGTTTGAAGGCAGGTTGAGTTGTTAGTTCAACTTGTTTCGTGTTAAATTTGACATCCGAAACTTAAATCTATTGTTTTTCGTTTCCTTACTGCACAAACATTAGGAGGATGAACGTGAACCAAAACGAGCATACTGGAAGTGTACAGACAGAACCTGAACATGAAGCATTCTCTGATGTATGTATCTACAAGGAACCCTTGGTATGCATATTATACACCAGCTCCATTTAAGGGTGGCAGGGGTATCTATATATTAATTGGGAGAGTACAAATCCTGATAAGACAGCAGAAGATTCATGTTAAGGGTCTTCCTATAGGGACTTCGGAACTTGACGTTGATATTGACCTTATTATTGAAGATACACCTGTCAAAGTGGCTATCATTTATTTTGTCTGTTTTTCAAAATCACCTTGATAGCTTTCCAGCAACGCACGTGAAGATGATAATTGTATTATCGAATAATGACCCGAGCGCTTCAACCATCATACAGTTACCAAAATTCATATACCAAAAGACTATTTGCAATGTAGTGAATAATTTTGAATCAATCATTACGAAAAGCAAAATCAACCAAAAACATCTCCTTTGTTCGTGAGAGTGTAGAGTCGATCGAAGAAAAATGTCAAAAACTCAGTCCGAATACACCTTTAACTTTTTCTTCAAATTCTATAGTAAGCATATTCATTGACAAGAAAAAGAGTTTCAGGATCAAAAATGTATTGGTTTTCGAATAAGAGCGGCTTTCGACTTCATAAAAAACTGTTTCTATCCAAAAAAAAAACATTTTTAATGTCACATAGATAATTTGAAATAAATTTGAGCGATGGTCTTAGTTTTATTGATAACATTCGATAACAACGTAGATGTATTTTTAAAGTTGGTGTCAGTAGAGCATTAGAGACGAAGCACGAACTTCCTCCTGTGCCCAAAGACACCGTTTAAAACACTATTGCTATCAAAATATCAACGAATGATGAAAACAATATTTCTTATAAGACAAAATTAGTTTAAAGCCATAATCTCAAATTGAGTCGAAAATCAATTTTTACCAACTTTAATTTTTTTTTTAGGTTTTTATTTTATGTAAGAAAACTGTCAATTCAATTTTTCTCAAAATTTGTACGAATGTTGAAAATAATATTTCTTATAAGATAAAATTAGTTGGAAGCCATAATCTTAAATTTTTGAAAAGATATTTGAGTCGAAAATCAATTTTTACCAACTTTTATTAATTTGTTTAGGTTTTTATTTTTAGTAAAAAAAACTGTCAATTCGATTTTTCTCAAAATTTTACCAGATGTTGAAAACGTTATTTTTCGTTGCACAAAATTGTTTTTGAGAGATCAAATCATATTGTGATCGTAAAATTTTCGAGGTGACAAATATTTTTTTCAGTTTTTTTGATTTATAAAAAAACCTGTCTGTAGCGTTATTGGCTCGTGAAATTTTTTAGGGTAATCAAAATTTTCAACTTTTTTTCAAATTGCTATGGTAAAAAAACCAACCACTCAATTTTCTTGAGAGCCCCTACTGCATCTTTCTGCTTTATTATGGGAGACGGACATAATCCCGAAAATCAAAATCCCGAAAACCCACAATCCCGAAAACCCTAAATCCCGAAAACCCACAATCCCAAAAACCCAAAATCCAGAAAACCCAAAATTCCGAATGGCCAAAATCCAGAAATTTTCTTAAATTTTTGATATTTATTTCAAAATAAGAAAGAAAAAAGAACTCAACAATAACAATTCAGTAGTAAAATATGCTTATGAAAAACAAAATTTCAAATAGTTTAAGAGCAAGGAGATAAATCGTCTTATTTAATATAATTGTTTAAGACCATCATTATACGAGCATAAGAAAATTGAGAGAAAAAATATGTTCCGTTACTTTCTCTTCTAATGTTTAGAAATGAAAACCATTTTTTTTCTGCATTTCAAAAGTATAATCGCACAATTAAAAAAAAAAAAACTTATAACATAAACATTCTTACTTCTTAACATAAGAAGAGAATCTAACGGACTTTTTTTTTTAAGGTTTTTTTTATTGGTGACCTTAAAAAAAAAAACAAATTTGTAGATTGTCTTTGCAATTCCCGATCTTATATAAAAAACAGTTTGATTTGATGCTATTATGCTTTTGCAAAGCATTTCGATTTCGTGATTTTGGGTTTTCGGGATTTTGGGTTTTCGGGATTGTGGGTTTTCGGCATTTTGGGTTTTCGGGATTTTGGGCTTTCGGGATTTTGATTTTCGGGATTTTGACCCCAACCCCTTTATTATCTGTATAACAAAATTTATTTGAAGTCGATAGCTCTACTGGTTTTTGAGCTATGGACGACTTCCTATGGGAAGTTATTATATTTTTTTTATTGAAAGAAGCCAAGTTAATCAAAATTTGAAGAAAATTTCTAAAAATCTACCAGTTCGTAATTGAGTCAATTCATATTTTCAATTTTATACCAACAAATTTATAAGGGGACTAATGTTATTTTTGATATTAAAACAAAAATGAAAAAACGACTAACGCGAATCTGCCTTAAACCTTAACTTCCAAGTTTGAACTCAATCGACACAATGTATTAGGTTGTAAGGGCGAGGTCAGACAGACGGAATCGTGGGGCGAACTTTTTTCGACTTCTCTACAATATTAATATTGTGTTTGATTTAAATCTCGAGTTTGGAATTTTTTAATAATGTAAAACTTGTCATATAGTTCCTAAATGTCCCAAGTAAAAACAAAGCTCCATACCCTAAGGCATTTTCTTCCCAATTGGTATCCTATTTAATTTAAGTTAAAACTCAAATCCTTAAACACTATTTGCGAAACGAAACTAAACCTATGTTGAACAGAACTAGATGCTATTAAAATCAGTGTCTTACTTAAACCATTGGCCAAAAAATAAGTTTGTAGACAGCCAAACTTTTTTTAAACCCCAGTTTAAACCTTCTTAGATGTATTTTTTTGGTTCAGAGCGGGGAACTGATCCGTCAAAAAAGATCTGCATTTATTTCTTAACTAAGGCACATCAGATTTTTTTTTTATTGAAATTTTCATTTTTAAAGCTTCTTTTAACTCAAACTATCTCAGAGCGTATTCGACAAACCCAAGCTCTGCTCTGTGCTGAGCTGAGAATCAAAAAGGTTAACCACCTTTTGGAAGAGGTACTTTTAGAACTTCTTCAGCTTCCTCAGCTTCAGAACTACTGCCGATGTCAAGGGCGTTTTGAACTTGTACTTCCTCACGACACTATGGCAAATTTTAAGTTTTCTTTGTAGAGTTAGATGGTTAATCCTAGTCTTTGGCATGCATGCCGTGCGAAATAAGGGACAGAGAAGGTTTTTTTAAAAACTGGTTTGTCTATCTTAGAGAATTAAATTTACAAAATTGCAGTAAGATAGGAAGTATCCGCTTATTGGCACTGTAAAATATATGGACTTTCACTTCAGATAAACGGTCGTGAGAAATCGTTCGCTCAAAGGGATCGTTTGACTGTGAGAGATGTCGGTTAATAGAGCTTCCATTGTATATGAATATAAACAAAATCCATGAACGTAGAAATTTTAAATATACTCCATTTGAGTTATCAATCATTTTTCAAGAACAGTTTTTCAATACAAATTTGGTGCAGATAATATAAGGAGCAAGGGCGGTTAACTCAGAAGCTTCTATTTGGATTAAGGACCTTTGCTTTGTTAGATTATCAGGTTGTATCATAGTTTCATAGATGATAGAAAAACGCACTCTTGAATTACCCAGTTTTTAAGTTAGAATATAAAATCTTTTATCTGGAAATAATAAAACATAACCTTTCCAAAAGGATAGCTCAATATGACATAAGATTATTCTTTAAATTACTGAAGTCGGTATCCGATATTAATCTTATCAACAGCAAAAAAATACTGACAGCAGCAAAACAATATTAAATTTATTTGTTATAATACTCTCGGATATTTCGGCTAGCAATTTATATAGATGGCTATCTGCTCAAATCAACCACATACAATTTTTTCACAACAAGAAGGTTTATATACTTATAAACTCACATATTTGTATTTCTGCAAAGAATTCATCAATTAATTCATTTTTTCCCCTCTACTTCACTTTGAAGCAAATATATCACCTAATTGAACAAAAACAAACTCAATGAAAAAAAAAATACAAGAATGAAAGAATCGATTTCTTCTAGCTAGCTCCTCTCTCGAATCATTAATGAATGAGTGAATTTTCATCAAAGAAAATTAACCTTACACCTATTTTTATACATCACATTTATATACAGAAATGTATATATGTAGATTCTTCCTATACGGGCGACTATTTCTATCCTAAGCTAAGGTACACTCGATACAAAGATAGAAAAACTATACGTAACCTATTCGAATAATTTCAAATCGCTATCGCTAGCACCTCTCAGCGATAATAGCTAGCAGAACACTGCTTAAGTACGCTTAAGCGTTGACTCTTCATTGAGAAAATCGTGCGAAAATACGTTATAATTCAAGTATTGCCAAGGTGATACACATAGGTGGTATATGTGAATGAAAAAATGTATCTATCTATCTATATATAGAGAAAAAGTTTAGATAAGATATTATATACAACATTGTAAGTTTAAAGAATATATCTGTGTATATACAAAAGTATCTTTGACAACTGAATGAATTTTTTAGACTGTGTGTGGCGTATTTTATTGATGTAGAAATAAAATGTGTGTGAATAAGAATATCATATAGGCATTTTTATATATTAAAGATTTGTTTCTTCTTTTTTTTTATATTTGATTTTAAAATTTAGAGATCAATAAAGTTCGTATTAAAATGTTTGATATTTTGATTTTTATCGCACATAACGATTGTTGCGGTGATATACTCGTGGAATAAAAAAGAGAATCTAAAAAATGTTACCACACCGGAAACTTAATATATTTAATTTATTTTATTATTATTTTTATGTTAGATACGTATCTTTATAGTGCGTAAAAGAATTTGTCAACATATTTTATGTGCGATGTATGCAAAGAGAAAACCCAAAACGTCATATTTGTCAAAAAACACGAAATTAAATTTACCATTAAAATTGGAATTTTTCATCAATAAAACTTATATTTCAGAGATAAACTATTTAGAATGATAATTAAAAACTTCTTAATAACGTTTGGGGGGATTTTTAAAACGAATTTAGCTATGTTAGGTACAAAGTTTATTGATTAATAGTAGGTATATTTCAAAGGTATGATAAACTACGTATTAGGTATCCGGGAGTTCAAATTTTCAATTCCTATACGCCACATAGATCCGGCCGAGTTTGAACAAGGCTCATTTGAAATTGCTGCTAAATTATGTAATTTGACATGGCCATTTTGCATCTGTAGCGCACATACATATGTAAAATATAATGGCAGCCACAAACTATTAACATCAACTGACGGTTAACAGTTGGTTGGGCTTTTAGCAGTTACTATACAGTTTCGGGAATGAATTAATTTGATTTCAGTTTCTTACACTGTAAGATAATAAAGGGTGATTTTTAAAAAGCTATAGGAAAGTTTTTCAAAAAAAAAAAAACATAAAATTCAGAAAAATGCTTTTTTTTTTTTACAGGAGGAAATCTTCAAAAGACACTTGGAAGTATTCGACACCAAGTAGTGTGGGACTCTTAACCACTAAAACCACCTCTTTATTAGGACCAATCTTGAAGGATCGGATTGTGGAAGTTTAAACTTTTAATACTTTCCTATTTTTTTTAGGACCATGAGCTCATGAGGCTTGGTTCTTCTTAATCTCCGAACGTGGTTTCTTATATTCAAGACGGACTCCATTTCAGAATTAGTATGACTTTGCAGTCTCTGGTTGTGCGATACAGCGTATTTTTTAACAACTTCTGTAACCATTTATATTTGTAAGTCACGATGCAGATCGGTATTTCTTATGTACCAAGGTGCATTAACTATTCCACGAAAGACTTTGTTTTGGCATGATTTCGGTATTTGTTTTCTTTGTACAGCCCCATAATTGGATTCCATAGGTCCAAACAGGCTTTAGCACTTGATTATACTGCATTATTTTGTTTTGGATTGATAAATCAGAGTTGTTACCAAGTAACCAGTACATTTTTCTATATTTCAAGCTTAGTTCTTCTCTTTTCCTTTTGATGTGCTCTTTCCACTTTAGCTTTGCATCCAAAGTCATTCCAAGGAATTTGGCCGTATTGGCGTAAGGTACAGCTTGATTATTAATGAATATTGGAATATCGTTTATCTTTTTATTTGTAAAGTGTGTATGTGAAGATTTTGTTTCATTGAGTTTGATACGTCATTTTTCGGTCCAAGCTCTCACTGTGTCGACGACATTTTGTAGTTTTACTGCTGCCTTAGAGACACATTTGTCGGGTACCAAAATTGCGATATCATTCGCAAAAGTAGCCATTATGGTGTGATTACCAACTGGAATATCCCTTGTGTATAGTAAATACAGGGACGGACCTAGGACACTTCCTTGTGGTACACCGGCTTCTATTTTCTTCAATTCCGAGAATTCTTGATCGTACCTTACTCTAAACAATCGGTCTGAGATGTACGATTTTAATATTTCAAAGTACTGCCTGGGAAGATCCCTTTGCAGTTTGTACTCAAGTCCTTCATGCAAAACCTTGTCAAAAGCTTGAGCAACATCTAAGAAAATAGCTGAACATACTTGTTTTTCTTCTAATGCTTTTTCTATTACATCCAATATTCTATGAACTTGGTCTATTTAAACTGATGGTTTGGGATTAACCTTCTTTCTTCTATGATTTTGCTAAGTCTCTTCAGAAGCAGTTTTTCAAAAACTTTTGCCATAATTGGTATAAGCGATATTGGTCTGTGAGACGTCACTTCTGTAGGTGGTTTACCTTGCTTTGGTATGACAATTACTTCAGCAATTTTCCAATGGTGCGGGACATAACGGTGCTTAAGACATGCATTTATTATACATTGGAGTTTTATAAAGGCTTTCAATGGCATTTCTTTCATAAAAATGTATGAAATCTTTATGTGAATCGATAGTACGGTCCATATAATTTAATGTTTGAAGATTATTTCATGCAAATGTTGACCTTGACTGAGCCTAAAATGGTCCATCCGCTAGTGGCATACTCTTTCCAACATTTCGGCCGGTATCTCACAAATAAATGCTTCAATGTTGTCTTCGAATGCGTCAATTGAAGAGGGCTTGTCTGTATAGACATGAGCTTCAACATAGTATCACAAAAAATAGTCGAAAGGCGTTAAATCGCAGGATCTAGGCGGCTAATTGACCGGTCCCGAACGTGAAATAAAATTTTCACCGAACTCGCCTCTCAATAAGTCCATTGTTGCGCGTGCTGTGTGGCATGTGGCACCGTCTTGTTGAAACCACATGTCATGCAAGTCAAGCTCCTGCATTTTGGGCAAACAAAAGTTGGATATCATCTCACGGTAGCGCTCACCATTCACAGTAAAAAAGAGAAAAAGATAGTTAGAGTTAAAAAGAGGAGACAAGCTAAGTTAAGTTAGTTGCTTTGGTTCGAAAAGAAGATTTTATTACTTTTTAGAAAATGAACATATCATTTATATCCCGCAGATGAGTGGGAAACACGAAAAGCTTGGCAAAATTACCGATATCAATCTGTTCGATGTTGACATTCTGATTTTTTCAAAGAGATAAGCTGGTTAACGTGTTTTCAAGATTGTAAAAAACAGTATCAATGTTCGAAGCTTCATGGAGTCATTTAAAGGCATAATAAGGAGAATCTCTTGCAAATGTGAAACATGGTCGTACCTTCTTAACCCAAAGATGTATCGAATGATACTATTGAAGGCTATGTTCAATTTATTTTTGCTTATGGAATCGCAGTTGTAAAAAAAGTCGCATGCATGAGTGAGAACAGGTATTACTAGGGTCCCTGCTAGCATTCATCTGGTTTTAAATGCAGTGATGTTTTGGGCGGAAGATTACACCTAGATTTTTACTGGAATTTACGAATTCTAATGGGTTCTCCTTTAGAATTATTGAAGGAAAGTATGTTAAATCTAATTCTTTTCATGATATAACCAGGCATTTGTATTTGTTTGAGTTGAGAATCAACCCCAGTAGGATATCTTTTTTAGTTCTTGGTTCAGGGTGAAAGCGCAGTCGTCAATTAAATCCAAAAGACAGCTTTTAAAAATTTGAAAAACCGATTTCATTCACATATAATACAAAAAAAGAAGGGGGGTAAAATTGATCCTTGGGGAACTCCTTGTTGAACCTGAAGAAAATCGGAGAGATTTTCATTTAAGAAAACGGCTTGCTTTCTATCATTCAAAAACGAAGAAAGCAGTTTAATAGCTTCTGAAGATATGATTGTATTGTAAGATTTTATCCTCGAAATTTAAATCTTTGTAGAGTGGAACTGTTAAGTTTGCAATTTGTACTTTATTGTTGAGGAATCGTAAATTATCACACTTCGGAATTTCTTTGATTTTTTCATTAATTCTTGATCCTTTCTTTTTTGACTTATGTATCTTCTCTATCCCTTTCAATAACGCAAAACAAAAATCACTTCATAAAATGACTTTAGGAACCTTGTAAGTACACCTTGTTAGCACAGAACGCCAGTCTCTGATGCTATCTTAAAGACGTCCGAGACGACAATTTTGGTATAAGTACAGAAAACCCACTTTTTTAACTGTGGTTGCCAATTTTAAACATTTGATTTAATTCTATATATATGCACTACAATATTGGAAATATAAGATTGATACCAATATTTTGTTGTAAGAAACTCTGAGTACTTCACGATTTTACTTCACCTTAAAAAGAACTAATATACTTCAAAAATTTGACATAATGTAGTAAAACAGGACATTAAAAGTCTTTGGAAAATTGAAGTAATCATCAGATCATTTTTAAAACTCTGAATCAACCCAGAGCAACAAAATTTTTAAGGCTTACCCTATATGCACTTCAAGCACAGTTTTTAATAGTTTTAAGGTACAAAAGCGTTATGTAGTAGTTTAATCATTTCCATCTAGCTCAAAACATAAGCATATATTTCCATACATTTAATATTTTTACACTGAAAGAAAAACGACTACGCGAAAGAACTTCGTTTTAATGCCACAACCTATCAACACACACTCATTTTAACCTAAAATGAAGGCTACAAAAGCCGACATAGAATTTGCACTATTAAATACACGTTATTGGCTCATAACATCAAGGAATCTGTTTTCGTTTAAACCTTAAGATTATAGTGGAGTTGTTTTGCGACTTGGAGTAAATGTAAGTGCTGTTAAAGATACCGTTAAATAAAGTTGTTTGAAATAAGATCAACTTTCAAGAAGTAACCTTTTTTTTTAAATGGCTTTTTTAATAAATGGCCACTTTAAACTAATAACACAAATGACCACAACCAGTTCTAAATTTTATTAGAAACCGAAGAGCAATTTTTGTAACACCTCATCTCTCATAGGTTTTTAAACTGCGCCTGGCATAGGTACAACGTCTTTTCAATATCTCAATACAAAATGAAGGTATCTACCGAAGACTTTTATTTTTGTTTCTAATTCAAATTCAAAAGCACATAAATATTTAATGAAAATCATTATGAAGATTTAAATTATCAACTATGGCAGAAAATGCAAAAATTACAAAAAAAAAATATACTTATTTTAAACCTACCTACATCTTTTCCAACAGACATTCATAGGTATGGATAGATAAAATTTCTATATTTGCATTTAAACTAGACAGATCGCCACCACCATTTAAATTCCCCATTCAATTTATACCATCAACTAACGTCAACGTCCGCTGTGCGCAGTCACACATTGGTACCCTTTGCTCCCCATTAACGCCCGATTCCGACCCAACAATACTGATGATGACAACCATGATTATCATATAAAGTATACATATATATAGCTAGGTAAGCTGTCTCTTCCGTTCTCGTTTATATCATGTAAGCATACTGACTGAAAATAACCTCAAATAAATACTAAGAAGAAAAATAAGCGTATGAAGTTGTTTTTGAATCCAAATTTTTCAACTGCTTTGCTTACATAGACTTACAGAACCTATTTTTGATTAAATTTGCTTTAAATTTTAACAGTTTTTGACCTAAAGCCTATATCTATCTATAGGCACTCCAAATGATAAATACACAAAAATTTACAAAATAAAATTACGAAAAAACCCACCCGGCTTGGCCTAAACTAGCTTTCCAACCAAACATCCATATTTAACAAAAAAATAAAAAAAGCCCACCAAAGATACAAAAATTTACAAAAAAAAAAAATATTTCTGGTGGCAATAAATTTATGTTAAAATACTTGTATAGCTTTCAGCTGAACATCCGCGCACAATAATTCGTATCTACATATATAAAAATTTATAGTAAAATTTTGTACCTACATGTACATACATATATGAACCTATCATCAATGTAGGTAGGTGAATTTTGTATCTGAAAAAGCGACACTTTTTTCCACAAACATACGTGAAATACCTATGTACCTACGTCCTACATATATTATAATAATAATAATTGTATCTGAATACATACTGAGCTGAGACCGAGACTAAAAGTATCTATAGACATACTTAGAGGTAACTACTTGTATAGGCGGATACTTATATTGAAATTGTGTTTGCATGCACGTAGAGAGACCTCCATTCATTATGATGGCCGCTTCATTCATAAAAACCGTCTTCTTTCTGTCGTCCCCATCGTTTCGTTTGTGTCGTTGTGTCGAAGACGGCGACGTCGTCCGCCTCCGTCTCCATCTCCGTCGCTTAGTTGTCGTCGTTTCCAACGTAGAAAGATCACCCGCCCCCTCCCCCCGCGCTCAACACAAACACACACGCCAAAAATCCAATGCTACATATGGTGGATACCTACTTTGCCAAAGTATCTCAACTCGAAACGAGCAAACTAAATACATACTTCATTCGTAGGTAGTGAAACCCAAAAATGCGCAAAAATTCAAGAAGCAGAGAAAAAATAACACAACCGAAGTTGATCGCGTTGGATGGGAGTAAAGTAGAGAGACTAATAAATATATAGCTCAAGTATCTGTGAGCGATATAAAAGGAGCAGCACCATCGCTACTATGGATACCTCAAAACGAGTCGAATCATTTTTGTCTGTGTTTTATATTTCTTCCAAAGAGGAGAAAAAACAAAAGATAACCAAACAGAATAAATATTGTAGTCGTGTCCTTGACGTCCCTATCCCACCAGTATGTTCTCAAGCTAGTAGATATTCCTAGGTACGAGTATATTCCAGAAAAAGAAGAAACCTAGCCAATGTGTTATTCTCCATCAGTATGACTATGACCAAAAGTTTTACGAAAGCTCCAGTAACGTTCTGGAAAAACCAACAGAAAAAAAATAACGACTTAGAAAACGTTACAACTTCAAACTTTAAACAAACTAGAAGTCCAGAAAATGTTTGAAAAATATTCTAATCATTAGACCCAATAATAATATCCTGGGTGCCAACGTTTTGCAAATAACCACGACGCACGACGACGACGAAGACGACTACGCCAACGAATAGGTATCCATAGAATGAGAGTAGAGTACAATACGAGTATCTAGAATCGAAAAAGACTGCTAAACTGAGACTGAGAGAACATTCGAATACGACAACAACAACGTCAACGATAGCCAACTTTTATAGCTTATCCAGAATGGTGTGCCAAAGTATAGATATTGTTGCCATTTCCTCTTTTTAAGTTAAGATTATTAAACAATTCAATTAAACTAAGCAAAAGAGAGAAAAGAAATTTGATTTCTTTTTTTTTAAAGGTTTGTCCACCAACAATATCTTTCGATGATCTATTTTATTTTTTAGAAGCTGCTATTGGATATACCTTTTAAAAACCCTACAGACGCCCATGTTCCGAATTTCGATCGAAAGTGAATTGAAATCACTTTTCAATTTCACGTGAAATGAAATTGCATGTTCTTCAATTCGATCGATTTCGAAAACTTCGAAATTGCTTCGAACTGTCAGAACTTAAGGGTCATCCATTTTTATTTTGTTTCTGAAGTAAAATTTTTGCTGTTTTGAAGATGGGTGCAATATTATTAGCAATTTTAAGTGAAAAAAGGAAGCAGAATTCAAGAGAAAAAATACGAAAACGAATTTTGCGAGACAAATCAAATATATTGGATTTAACTGACACAATGTAAGTGTGTGAAAATTATGTAGAATTGTTCTGATAAATAAAGTAAATTCTTGATTTCCTCTTTTAAGCTTTCATTGTAATTTTAGATTAAGCAAAGACGCTTTTTTATATGTTCTAAGGGAAATTTATAATACCTTCATCGATTCTTTAAATTCAAAAACTTGCTGCAACCTTCCGATTTCTAGCAGAAGGAAGCTATCAAAGATCAATTCACAGAAATAAAAAATGTGATTTGAATGCGTTAAAAAAATGGAACAAACCGAAATACAGAACATCCATTTGCATGTTCGAAAATCCAATTCACAATAACGAATTGTGGAACACCCAAATTCACTTTCGCAAAGTGTATTCACAATAAGTGAAATCTAGAACATGGGCAAGAGTATGGTTTTTATTTTTTTTTTAAATTAAATTAACTTATTGGGTGTCCCTTATTTGTCAAACCGTGGCATGGTGGTAAGTGCGTTGGACTGTCATGCCAGAGGTCTTGGGTTCGATCCCTGCCTATGTCATCTTAAGTTTTTTTCACGGGTACTGCCTCTTGCGAGGAATTGACAAATTCTCCACGAGTAATTCTTGTCATGAAAACTGCTTTCTCAAATTTGCCGTTCAGTTTGGCTTAAAACTGTAGGTCCCTTCCATCCCTGACAACATTACTCGCACACAGGAATGGTTGAGAGTTGTAAGTCACTAGGCCCTAGTTCTCAACGGACTCTTGCGCCACCCAAATTATTTATTTTATTTTTTCAAACAAAATTTTAAGACATGATTCTTGGATTTATTCAGAAAAGGTTTGAAATATTAAATAATTTATCGGCAATTTAAGAAAAGCCCTACTTCAAGCACCCTGGTAATTGTTAATGGTGATTTCGTTCTTATTGTTGAAAATGCTAAATAAACTTTTTTTCTGTCTTTAAAATGTCTGTACAAGAATTGGATTTATTTCAATAGGCCCAATTTTTAGCAATTAGTCTTCTAAGACTCAAATAAGGTGAAAGAAAGCCAAATTGTTTTTATTTCACTTTCAACAATATCATCTTGCGATAAATGCAAAAGAAACTTTGCATTCACCAAACCCCGCACCTACCCGAGATCCTATAGTGTGCCCAAGTAGGAGGATTCAGGCGTACATCATCGCTCTTTTACAAGCTTCAATGTTTATACTCACCGTAAAAATAAGTTGGTCTTATTTCTCAAGATTATTTGACCTTATTTTACTTCGTCAACTGCTGGAAATTTGTCTTATTTCAATTTTGTAAAGTGCAACAAGGCCAATTTTTTTAAGTTGGTTATATTTTACTGGCCTTTCTTCAAGGCAATGTCATTCATCATATTGTAGAACATTATTAATGGGACACTGTATAGTTTAGTTTAGTATATTTAAAGCTTAGTACCTTGAAAATACGAATTAACACTTTTACTACACATACACAGGGTTGCCAAACTTTAATATAAAACATATACTTTAAAATAAAGGGTGATTATTTAGCTGTTATCTTTTTTACAACACTGGTTTAAACAGCTGACGCACGATTCATGTTTTGTTTCACTGTCAAAAATCTTCAGTTTGGTCTATAATATGACCATGAATCGTCTTACAAACGAACAACGCTTGCAAATTATTGAATTTTATTATCAAAATGCGTGCTCTGTTAAGAAAGTTCATCGCGCGCTTCTTCCATTTTATCAGTCAGTTTAATCCACCCATTGAAGCGGCTTTTCGGGCTATTGTGACTAAATTTCGCACCAAATTTACATTGTTGGACATTAAACCACCAACACGCTTACGTAGAGTGCGAACTGAAGAAAATATCGCAGCTGTATCGGCCATTGTTAATGATGACCATCTATTATCGATTCGTCGCCGCGCCGTTCGCAGCAATTGGGCCTCTTGTACTCAACAACGTGGAAAATTTTGCTGAAGGATTTAGGTGTGATGCCTTTCAAAATACAGCTGGTGAAAGAATTGAAGCCGAACGACCTACTGCAACGTAAAATTTTTGGTGAATGGGCTTTGGAAAGTTGTTCAGCGCTGAAGCTCATTTTTGTCTCAATGGGTACGTAAATAAGCAGAATTGTGGTTTCATGACATGTGGTTTCAACAAGACGGTACCACATGCCACACAGCACGCGCAACAATGGACTTATTGAGAGGCGAGTTCGGTGAACATTTTATTTCACGTTCGGGACCGGTCAATTGGCCGCCTAGATCGTACGATTAAACGCCTTTAGACTATTTTTTGTGAGGCTATGTTAAAGCTAATGTCTATACAGACAAGCCCGCTTCAATTGACGCATTGGAAGACAACATTGAAGCAATTATTCGTGATACACCGGCCGAAATGTTGGAAAGAGTATGCCAAAATTGGACTAAGCGGATGGACCATTTGATGCACAGTCAAGATCAACATTTGCATGAAATAATCTTCAAATATTAAATTATATGGACGTACTATCGATTTAAATAAAGATTTCATGCATTTTTCTGAATTTTATGTGTTTTTTTGAAAAACTTTCCGATAGCTTTTAAAAAATCACCTTTTACTATCCCCATTTCGACAAACCTTGCTTTGTTGCTTTATTCCCAAAATTAATATTGAATATAACTTTTTTTAAGAAGTATTTTGTATATGAGTGACTTTTTGTCTAGAGAATTTAGGATACCTGTTTTATTTCTGTCTAAATCTTAATTCAGAATAAGTTTTAGACCAAATTAAAAGGAAAGATATACATAATTTCGAAAGATTTGGACTTTTTAACAACAAATTTTTAATTCAAAATAGCTTGCAGCCTTTTTTGGCGTTTCGTCCGGGTGGAACTCACATGGACTCATCAGTTGACTGAGTGAGGCACCTTGTCAAGACGCAATTTTTCCAAAATTTCAGTTCATCTAACATAAGTTTTTATGCAAAAACTTACTACGAACTATATTCAACCAAGTTAAAATTTCTTAACATTTCAAGTTGAAAATTAAAATCTAATAAAAAATTAAAATCTAATAAAAGATTATAGCTCAGGGCTTAGCTTAAGTTTTATAAAAGAGGTTTGTCATAATACAAATTCTATATACTGTTGAAAAAATTCAAGCAAAGTAGAAGACAATGCATTATATTTCGGACTTGTTGAATTAAGCAAGCTATTTTGAATCAATAATTCAACAAGTCCGAAATATAGTGCATTGTCTTCTACTTTGCTTGAATTTTTTCAACAGTATATAGAATTTGTATTATGACAAACCTCTTTTACAAATTTTTAAGTTTTACATTTAGGAGTGATTTTTTTTAATATTCAATCAAAATTGGTTTTAATGAATATTTATATTATAGTTAAAATATTTATTTACATATACCCCACCTTACAGTTTTATTATTTTTGGTGGCTCTTAAGTAAGTATTAATTTGTGACTGTCACTGCTGAAGAAGTGTCTGTCAATCTAGTTTTCCATGACCTTGCTGTTGTTTACGGATAAATTAACTTTAAGTAATTTAACCGAATTTGTGAATTTGGTGTGTAAGGTGTGTTTTCAGCCTCATTTTCGAAAAAAATGAAGGACTACTCCGAATGCACTGCCTTCCCACCAATATCGCGCAGATGCTAAGTTAAATAAACTTCAGAAATAGAGTTTATGGCAAAGTTTCAAAACTAGTTTAAAAATTAGGAAAAATTATGACAATAAAACTTTTCAAATTTGTACTCCGTTAACTCTTAAGGTTAACTAGCTGCACACTGCCACTACTTTCTTCTACTCTTCTACTAGGGCAGCAGAAATCAGTGATCTAAATTAAAATTACCATTTGATTTTTCATATTTCTGTTCATTCAATCCAAAAATATTGGACCCTTAAAATTCAAGAACTTTCCAAAGTTTAAATAATTATAGGTATAGAATGAGTTTGGTCAATAGAAAGAAGCTATTCTATTACAGTTCAAAACCTCTTGATTTAAACAACTTGCTTATTTGGCAACTCTTTTAGCACATTGCAATACTCAATACATACAAGCTCCAGCATAATAGGCCCAATTTGATTATTTATTCTATTTTCAATAACCCCCTTTATTATTATCCAATCCCGGCATAAAATGTGCGTTTCCAAAGTTGAATCAAGTCGTCCCAATAATCATAGTAATGATAAAAAAAAATAATAATTTTATAATTTTACCTTTAATTGATAAAAAAGGTAGGAACAATAATTGTATCTCATAATATTTGTCTCCATTTAATACCTAGTTCTTTGAAAAACTAATTTTTATTCGGCGTAGATTTTCTTGGTAGGTATTGAATTGATATTATTTTTATTCCTTCTAGATACATACATACATATAAACAAAAATGTAGTTAGGAAGGTAGGTAGAGAGATAGTGACCCATCATGAAGGAACAAAACAAAAATGATTTTTTTGTTTGATATTCTTTCAATTTGAAGGCTAAAAACTTCTACAAAATCATCATCAATGACTTTATTATGAAAAAGATGAACGAAGGACTCCGCGTGCGCATTAAAGCAAGTCACACAAAATAACACCAACAAATAACAGAACAGAATATACAATATACAAAGTTGAATGAAGGATGTTAACGTTAAGTTGAGAAAACTTACCCTGCATGGCCTGATGTATGTATAGCGTTCTGTGTTCTGTTCCTCAACGGAACGGATGCATTCATAGAAGAGAATATACACTTACCTACCTAACATTTTTGTTGGTTGTTTTTGTTCTTTGAAAGGAAACAGCAGCAGAAGCAGAAACTGCCGCAGCAGCAGCAGCTAACACTAAAGGCAATAGGAAAAGCAAAAGCAAAAGCAAAAGCTGGTCTCTCTGCTTGCTTTGCAAAACAAAAATCATCCACACAATATATGAATGAAATCGCCATCAAGAAAACCAACACCAACATAATACAAAAACAAAAAAAAAACAGATACAGCAATACCCCCCAAAGTTGAATTGAAGGTTTTGGTCTGTTCGTTTTGTGTTTTTCTTTCATTAATGAAACACAGATACACCCTTAACATTTTCACACAGATACTACACCACTACCAACACACACCCAAAACAACAACAACAAAAAACTCGTATTGCCTGATTTATATTTTAAATGAATGGTGGCTAGGAAAACATACATTTTGTTCGGGGTTAGGTTCACTTTGCTGCCTATGGCTCTGGTCCTCTCCGTCTCCTATTGAAAGAAGTTTTCATTCTTCAAATGATTTTGACTGAACGTGAACACTGAACAAATAATGTGCATGTGTTGGTATCTGTATCTGTGTGAATATCGAGATATATGAACTCTTGTAAGTTAGTGTTAGTTTCAATTTCCGTTTATTATGCTCACACCCTCACTTCTGAACAGATGTAGAAATAATAATCTTCTACCCTTGCAAGCGAGAGCGAGACGACTTATTCGAAAGTGTATTTGTCAGTCTTGTTTGTTCTTCGTGTGTTTGATTGTGTAGAATCGCGTCCGGTCGCCCCCGCCATCACCCGCCGTTCTCGTCGTCATCATCGTGTCGTTCGCTTCGATTTTAACGTCAACAAAAACAGGTTCTCTACCACACACACATACTCGTAGATACTCATCCTCATTCAGTTGTGTGGGATTATCTGTGGGTGTATGCCACACGCACACACTCACCCCATGTGTCCACACACATAATCGAGTAGAGTGAAAACTATTCGTGTGTATATTTATCAGTCGTTTGAGATATTCCGCATGGAGTAGACTGTAGTGTTGTCATTTAAGCTTATCTCTCACGCAAAAGACACTAAAATAAGCAAAGAAATAGCAAACACACCGCAAAATTCAAACTTCTAACGGGCGAAAATATCTCAGTTTTATATTCACTTATTAAATGGGTTAAATAATTTAACATTTTCTACTCAAAAATTGCGAGGTAACAACTGGTGTAGATACATTTTGTTGTTTCGTTGGACGAACAGCAGAAAAACAAAAAAGTAAAAGAATCACGGCGAAAATATCTCTCGTCGTGTACCGGCGATCTTCAATCCAGTGTGAAAAATATATATTTTTAAAAAAAGAAAAAGAACTAAGAAAAGATAAATTCGCCTTGTCTATCTATTTTAGAGGAATAGCTTTGCTACCGCTTGCAATTGCCCGTGCCGTTGCCGTTGCCGTTTTCCGTTGTTTTGTGTCTAATGTGTCTACTTTGCTTGCACGTCGTCGTCGTTGTACGTTTTCGGTCGATTGTCGGTATTGATCGTGTTGAATACTAGTTCGCCGCAGCTACAGCAGAAGCAGAAACAGCAGTAACAGCCAGCACAGGAAATCACTTCGCTCACTCTACACCTTTTAGGCCTACTACCTTTCCCACACACAAATACACACAATCGAACACGCACACACACACACGTGCACATTCATAATGCGATCTTAAATTTTGTATTTGTATATATTCAAAACATACGAGTACATACATACATACTATAGATACAAAGATACCATGATATGTGGTAGTGATATCTTGGTGTAGTAGAGAAACGGATTGAATTCGACCTCCTAATGTGGTTGCCACAGCATTCGTTACATTTCGCTTTAAAACTTCAGCCCTCTGAAAAACAGCGATCGCGATCGTCGGTTGTCGGTTGTTTTATGATATGAAAGACGAACGAATAATATTTTTTTATTTCATTCAAAAAATACAATAATTATAAATTTATAAAAAATAAAATAAGGAGTTTTTTTTTTGTAAATTTGTATAAATAAATGAATATAAATTGTGCCTTCATAAAACTACATAAAGGAAACCATAAATACAACATAAAGTGTAGATTTATAATTTCATGAAAAATAAAATAATATGAGAACAAACCTCCCGAATTGATCGTGTTGTGGAGAGCAGCAAAATAAAGCACAAAAAGGTTGAATTTTTGTATTTAAATTTGTATCTTTTACACCCAGTTGTATAGAGTAGTACTTGTCTATTGTGCGTGCGCTTTTTTGTAGTATAAAATTTTTGGATACTTATTTTACACACTTAAAACATCCTGACAAAAGAAAAATATAAAATATATTTATTACAAATTTCACATCATCTTTATCCAAAACCAACCAAACACCACCATCAACCATCTCGATTCGATTTCGAAATATATTAAACGAATTTAATAGATACAATCTTAGAGAAATTTTTAAAAATATCTAAAAATTGAAAGATATTGTATCTAAGACGCGATTATTAGTTGTATGTGTCTTTAAACAAAATATTAACAAAAAAAAAAAGTAAATAAAAATTCAAGTGAAATTGCGGAGTAGTACGAGTAAAAGTCTAAATTCATACACCGAAATAATATTTTCAAAAAAATATCAGAAAACGAAAGAAAGAAAGAAAATCGTTCATCTTTCATCTTCAATCGTGCAAATCTAATGAATGAATGAATTTTTTCTTGTTATTTGGTTTTTGCTTTCGTTGCTTTCCCCTTTAATAAATCAAAAATTAAAAATAGCTCAACGAGAGTTATAGTGCGCGCATTGAAATACAAATAATGAAAAAAGAAAATTGATTTTTTTTTTTTTTTTTAAAGCAACAAAATAAATTAAGTGTTTGTGATGTGCTGCCTCTTATTTTTTGTAACGAAAACCGTGATTAATGATTTCAGTTCGCTTACACAAATTCAAATTCACATATAAAAGCGAATTCATAATTATATCTCTATACCTATATATATGAAGTAGCTCAATTAAAGCACACGTTACAAAATATAATTTATAAATGCAAAAAAGGCGAAAAAAATATTGAGCTAAGTGAAGAAAAGAAAAAAAAGTGATTTTTCTGTCTATAATTTGTTTGTGGATTACTTTGCACCTGCTGAAGCTTATTGGATTAAATATTCATTCAAGAAAACAAAATCATAATTTAGAAAACAAAAAAAAATAGTACAAAATTAAAATTCATCACGATCATCATTAAAATAAGAACAGATTTACGGCGAAATCAAATTTTGTTGCAGAGCCAGTTTTTTATAAAGAGACTGACATTTTTTGGGATTATATTTTCTATGCAAATACAAAGGAGTTAACCGTGAAAACTTTCTTTGAGTGCTTTGTAAAATAATGTAAGTTCTTGATTTTTACTTTTTTGGTAGCCTATATTATACACATACTTTATAATTTTCCTTAACAAAAGTTTTTACCTTTTGTCTATTTTAAAACTCTTTCACCGGAAGTGATTTGAAATTGAAATGTGTGAATCGTGATTGAATCAAGCTTTGTTATAAATATTCAACGATGAAGAAATAATTAGCGAGTCTTATGCACAATGAATAGTATTTACTTCCATAATTATTCTATTCAGTGTATGGAGAAAAAACGAAGTATCTTTAATTAATTTTTACTCAATTAATATTGAAGAACTTTATTTTGTTTGGAAATAAAATGGAAGAGTCAACTTTGATTAGTATTTCAATACATTTACAAAATCATAAGGAGATAGAAGATTTGCAATGAAAAAGTAATCTATCTTTAAATGATATTTAAAAAGGCTTTTAGTTACAATTGCTTGAAATAAGTTATTAGAAAAGAAGTAGAAAATCATTAAATTGAAATCATATTTGAATGGCTGTTTCAAGGAATTAATAACATTTTTTTTACTTCAGTGGACTTACACAAATAAAAGATCGATTGTGTGAAAAATGTTAGAAAAATAAAGCTGTTCACATTTCTTCTAACTTTCTGAATTCTAGTTTTAGCTTAGATAGATCATATTCTGCTTTTCAACATTTCTGTAGGGAATTTTAACAATTTCAATGCATTGTTGAAGAGTGTATTGTATTATTTTTAGTGTTAGCTTAGTATTTACCTGACAAATGTCGATACTGGTAGCTTCAAAATTGGCAGGTGCCTTAATAGCGGGCTATTCAAAATGAAACTTTTTATTGGAAACCCTACACATTTAAATGGTTTGAAGGAGTTTAATAAGCGAGTGGTTTCTGGAGGGTATATATTATAGACTATTTATTGAAAAAATAGGCTAAATCAACCTTATGTTCCTGTTACCATGCTTAAGATACAAAGTTTAACAAACAGAAAACTGAGTCTACTAAAAAGTTCTTGAAAGATTAGGTCAGATCTCAGTTTATAGTGCTCTGTAGTAGTTAGAAAAACGTACATAAGTAGCTTAGGAGAAGAATGAGTATAATAAGTCTAAGCCATTTCAAATTTCGAGAAAAATTTCGGTATACTTTAAAATGTTAAAACCTCTAATTATAGCCCCATTAATTATATATAAAGTCGGTGTTAACCAAAAATAACATAAAACATACTGTTTTTTTTTTTATTCATGCTTCCTGTGTATGGAATTTAGACAGATCTCAGAAAATTGACTTACATAATGCATAGCCAAATAATCATTAAATGATACAACGACGGCCAATTCCATGCGAAAATTCTTAACTAAAACTTGATTTATTAAATATCGTTCTTTGATACAACAGAAATAAAAGTTCTGAAATGACTTAGGAACTCTTTATAGAAATTGGGAGCAAGTCAGTACAAATATCTCCAAGGAAAAAGTTTTATACTTCAAATTTCCAAGAACACTATTGGAAACAATAATTGAACTTTAAATTATCCTACAAATAAATTTTAATAAGAAATACACTTTCCTTTAGAAAATTATTGTTTAATTATAAACTATTTTTCAATATTGTAATTCTGTATAAGATGCTTAACAAGTTAACATTAACATTTTTGCAAGGATTTTCTTTTTAAATCCATCAATTATTATCAACAACATTCAATTTTTATTTTTGTCATTTAACGATAAATTAGTTAAGTAATTAGTAATTTAGTGAGTGTAATTTGATTGCTACAAACTTCGTCATGTCTTGACGACTTTATGGCAAACAAACATCAAAACATGACACAAAAATTATTTCTGTAGTTAAAGTTTAATATTAGTCAAGGGATCAATTAAGATCCCTCTTAATAAAGGTATGAGTAAAATTCATCTTACAAACTTAAAAGAATCATATTCGGATATAAATTTACTATGTATTTATTTAATGGAATGAATAAAATACATGCAAAATATTTGTTCTTTTCGTTTGTGTTCTTGAATTTTTAATTCTCCAAATAGACTTTCAAACTTTTGCGTTTATTTCTCCAGCAGCACATCAAGAATGTGGAATACTTTATCCAACTCTGTTTTTCCCTCACATTTTCCTATTTTAAACCCTAAGACAACAGGAATCTCCTCTTAACTTCTTCCCTTACCTAACGTTTAAGCTGTTTTTTTTTTTTTTTAACAGGGAAGTAATAACCCCTTTAGATAATTATTGTTTAATTATAAATTTTGTATATACAACGTTTAATACTTGCTTTCGTTATCACTTTTGTAAAAGCTTTATCAACAAAATGTTTAAAACTAATTAGATATCAGTACTGCAGTAGTTAAATGCAACCAAAATTTTAACAGAGTACAAAAATACAACAAAAACAGAAAAACAATAAAAATAAATTGTACCTTAATTGTATGTTAAGACTTTCAGTCGTTTCCTATAGCCAACAAATTAATCTACTATATGTTTGTAAAATAGCGCAACAAAACTGATTTACTGAATGAAGTTGAAATGTTGAATCGTCGTCGTTGTTGTTGTAGTTGTTTTTATTTTGTATTTGATTTTTTTTCCTTGGTTTTCTTAAATAATCTGTTTATTTTTATATATTTTATTTTTTATTTCAGTCCACTTTTATTTATTTTTTTTTCCTCTTTTAGTAGGTTTTGTTGGTTTGGGTTGGATGTGTGACTTAATTTATTTTTGCATGTGACCATCGACGACGACGACGTCGACGTTGTTGTGTGTCGTGTATATTCATAGCTTCTCTCGCAAAAAATAAAAATTAAATAAAAAAAAAAAAACAATCTCTAGAACGCGACAAAAGATATTTTTGTATAATATACTTTTTGCTGCTGCAGCAATCATACAAAATAAAGAGTATCTCTTCTTAATTAAAAGCAACTTTACATACTACGAGCACAGAGCGCGAGCACTCTTTTCGAATGAATAGCGAAGAAAAAAGTATCTACAAATAAAAATAAAATAAGCAAACATGTATCTCAAGAAAGCTACTTAGTCTGTCTGTCTGGATGTCTGTCTGTCATGACTTGGTTGTTGTCGTAGTCGTAGCCGTAGCCGTAGTTGTCGTCTCCCAAATGCTTAAGCATGCATTTTCCGGTTTCCAATAATAATCTTTTTTTTTTTTTATTACTTGGGACAAAAACGTTTACTTTTATTTAGTTTGTTCTAGAATATGTTAAACAATAACAGGAAGAGGCTAGTATAACATAGAATAATTTTAATTCTCTCAAAATGTATTTTACGAGAGGAGGAATAAATAATGTACCTACATAAATGAGATACAGTGTATCTGGCTCTTAAATAACACACCCTAACGCGGCAATAATAATCCGGTTTTCGACCCATCTAATGTGCCATAGATACTTTTTTAATGATTTTTTTTTTTTTATTTAATTTTTATTTTGTACGAATTTTTTTTTTCTTTCCTATGCTATATGATGTTGTGGTATGGTTTTATGGTTTTAAATTCATTCAAATAGAACCTAGTTTAGGTTGCTCTGCTGTGCTCTCGCTGTGACTCTAGAATCTAGAATTTAGATCCCCATGATACAATAACCCAACTCGAGCTAGCACTCTTGACAATAAATTTAATTTCTAATTAGAATTTCCTATGGCTACAATGTATACAAATACGATTGGCATTTTGTTTTATACACCGCAAACAACCCAATGGCCCAGAGATATTTTATACTCTTTAAAATGTATCTATATCTACATAAATGTATTTATTCTATAAAGTATCTGTGTTAATATATATGTTGTTGTTTTTGTTTTTTTTTTCTTTTATTTGTATGTGAAAAATAAAAATTATAGGTATAGTTATTTATTGCTGAGGAAATACACAATAAAAACAAAATAAAATATATGTAATTTGAAAAAGGATTGAATTTATTTATTAATTATTTAGATGTAGGTACATATGTGTAAGAATATTTTTTGTTTTATAAATGTGAGAGCAAGAGAGCGATGCGATGCGATGGTATCAAAATGTATATTAAATATACTTTATTATACTTTTAAATTGTTTTGTTTGTTTAACTATTTGACAGATAATTTCCTCAATGAAATGTTGCTATTTTATATGAATCTGTAGGTATGCGTATATACCTATAGATTAGAGAGCATTGAAATTATTTAATCATAAAATAATGTTCGAGGGTATAATATATTTTTTTTTTTTTTTTGGGTTTTCAATTTAATGAATGAATGTTCAAAAAAATAAAAGAAGATTGAATATAAAGTTTTATGAAACTTGGTTTTTTATTTTTTTATTTTAAGGGACCATTAAAATGTATGATTTTATTGATGTTTATACCTACTATTTTTCAAAAATTATAGAGAAACATTAACACTTTTTAATAAGTGTGTTAATAGTCTCAATTTGACTAAAATAGCTCTACGTAGACTTTTGGTAGTAACGGGTTAACAAATATACCTTAGTTTATCTTTGTTTTTACACAATCATTGAAAATGTGTTGTATTAATAGAAACGAAGGATTTAAAATTTTGAGATTTTAGATTTTTTTTTAATTATTACAGGAAATTAAAGAAAAAAACTTGTTGTTTTATGTTGCATTTTAAATAAGTTAGATTGATGATATATTCTTGGAAAATACTTACATATATGGATGCGCAACTAGGTTCTGTTCTACCTTTTCAAATTTAACTTTCAAATCAGTAAGTTGGCTATTTTTACGACAGCCTGGAAAATTTAACAAAATCGATTTAGTCATTTTAGAGACTTCTCTAAAATCTTCATTCGCAAATTGAAAAAAATTTAAAAATGTTATGAATTTGGGTACTTACTGTTTTGCTGTATAATTTTGCTACCCTATTGTGTAATATGAGCGTTCGTTGGTTCTTCTGTTTAGAATTAGTGTTTTATTGCATTGCACAAAATTCTGAAAAAAAAGAAGAAAACACTATATTAAAAAGGATAAACGAAACAAGTAGTGATTAGGATTAGTTATGAACTATTTGTTGTTTTTAATAACTTAATAAAAATTAATTTCTTTAAACTAAAAGTTGGAGGAACAACGAAGTAGATTTTTTTTTAAATTATTATTATTTATTTTACTTTCTCTTTTAAAAACTTTAGAAATTTAAACGACTTGTCCTAAAACTACTTTCAACTTATTAAAGGGCATTTTCAATAAGATTATTTTGATGTATTAACTTAACATTATGCGTTTATGTCAAAAAAATGAAAGTCTTTTGACATTGTTTTGACATTTTTATTCGAAAAGTGTTTAATTTAAAAAAATTTATTCGACAAACATCTAAAAAAGAATTTATTTTAAACACACAGCGATTGGATAAAATATTATATTGTAATTGTTTATAATTTGAATTTTTCATTTAACTTTTCTTTATGATTATAACCTAGCAAATAATATCTTCAAAATTGGTCGTATTATGTAAAAAGTCGTCAAAATTTAAGTATTTCATTGTCGTATATGTAATCATTAATCAAATTATACTCGAAAAAGTAGCAAATCGTAACCTACTTACTCATATTATTTGGGCAGCTGTCACTTTTGAAGTGTATTCATCTTTTGACATTTGAAAAGTTAAAACTACACTATTACTAAAAATCGTAACATACTTAATGCCGCTATTTGGGCAGATGTTCATTTTGAAGCTCTCTAATTTTTTGAAATTTGAAAAGTCAAAACAACGCCATTCCCTAAAACGATAGACCAACAAAGCATCGAAATTTTTACAATAAATGGTGAACATTTCAAGACCATGTTATTTCTCCAAGAGGTGTTCAAAATTGGCCACAGAAACCTTGTGATTTAACACCTTTAGATTTTTCCAACAACGAAATTTGATGCAAATATTAATATTAGGACCAAATCCTCGAATTATTTATTTCAAATCTTTAACGTAAAACTATTTAATTGAATTAAATTAAAAACAATGTGATAAAATAATAAAAAGAGAAGGCATATCTACGTGTGTTTATTAGCTTAAATTACTACAATATTATCATTCCTATAAATATGCAAAATAGATATGCGTTTTCCGTTTCAAAATAATGATGTACATAAAATAAATTTCTTCAAAATTATAGTTTTCGTCTCGAGTCTATATTTTTGTTTTGTTTTTTTCTCTTTTCTTTTCTTTTTCTATCTTGTTTGGCGATTGAAAACAGGAGATAAATATCTGATTGAAGTTAAATTTTCAATAATTTATTCAGGTAGCCAAATAAAATTAATATACTAATTCCTCTTTTGAATAACTAATTATAGACATTCGTTTTGGAATCGATATTCCAACACTCTTTTTTGTCGTCTTTGTGATTTTGCTTATGTATCTTTTTCTTCTCAATTCTCAATTGGTATTTTATTGTCAGTGCCGGCAAGTCATTATTTCTTTTATTTTATGTTTAATTAAAAAAAAAAATCTTATTCCAAAAACTAGCGACTTTCGTAGTCAACACTTAAGACACATTATTATCTTAAAAGATCTTTATTGAATAACTTATTATTGTGCACAAGTAGTTACCAATCGGATATTTTGTATTTAAATGAAAAAATTCAAACAAATATTATTAGAATTTATCAAGCCATCAAAATAAAATGAAAAGAAACGAAAGATTTTCATTTAAATTTTAGAATTCATGTGATTTTTCTATCAACCACTCGGTCCGCCACCACACATCACACACCATACACCATTCACCATTCACCATTCACCATACAACGCGTCATTTTTGTCTTGAAAAACGTTTACGATTTTTGAAAGATTAGGATGGTTTGTTGTAGATTGTTGTTGGTCGTTTGTCGTTGTCATTGGTGTTTTGTGTTGATGTCATCATCAATGCAAGTTGAGTTGCATTGACGTTGGTGTATTTTTATTTTATTTCATTTTTGAAAGACAAAAATATAGACAAAAATTAAATTAAATACATAAGTGTACGAATATTCCACCTAGGATGACGTGTTGCAAGGTAAAAATGTATTTTATTTATTTTTTTTTTTCATGAATATCGATTGTGATAGGTGATTTTAATTTCAACACAAAATTTGAGTAGGTATATTTGTATACACCTTTTTATATTTATTAGCCAAGCTATGGGAATAAAATTATTATTTTGAGGATATTGTTGACAGGTCGACAGCACGTGCCGTATTAGACAAAGAGGAGTGTGTTTTGTATGTGGGTGTTTTTTATATATGGAGGAAACATTTATTGATGAGAAGTATATATATTAAGGATTTGAAAATTTAATTAATTAATCTATTTTTAGTAAAAGAAAAAATTATGATAAAAAATAATACAGTTTTGTCTGCTTTGATAGTGGAAGATGTTTTTTTTAATGAATTATAGAGTAGTTTTTTTTTTAACATATTGAGACTCAACCAATACTGTTTTGACTCAGCATTTCATCAAATTAATTAGTTTAAAAAAAAAATAGTATTATGACAGCTTAAGACAATTTGGAAAATATATTATTTTAAAGCATTTAAACAGTTAAGGCAAATGCGTATTTTATCGTGGATGTTTTGACCTTCAAAAACTGTGTATTTTATATTCTGGCTTAAAACTAAAACTATTTTCTGTGTTGCCTTGATAATATTAAAGTATGACATTTAGGTCCTACTTTTGTATTAAAACACACTGTAATTTTTTCTGTAGAATAATTTAATTTAAGCAAATTTGTAGTTTCATCAATTCCACAATCGTAAAACTATTTACACAACATGGCTTGTTGCTTTTTAGTTAGAAGTACGCATCTTATTGTCTTCTTGCCTCGTTTTTCTTTTCGAAATTAAATTTAGACTCTAGTTTAACTCTTCAAATTCAAAGGAATAATTTGAGTTAAACTCTAAAACTAGAATGGTTTTGCATAAGTCTTTTATGATACATATTTACTTAAACTCTCTTCAACAGTTCTTTTTCTAAATATCTAAATGTAATTTTTTTTTTTTGATTTCCACTTCCGCAACGATCTCCATTCTCCAGGTTCACATTTTGTGTTGTGGCCAATTAAGAAAATTAAGTAAAACTAAGCAATATAAATGACATTAAAAAAATATGCCTCGTTACGTCATTCCAAAATAAGTTGAATAAGGTTCAAAGTTTTTGGCTTCCAAAATGAATCAAACAACAAAAAATCCTAAAATTTAATTTACCTTCTCAAATTCACACTTTGGGTTAGTGTAAGAATTTAAACGAAATATGTTTACCCATTCAGAATAGTACAAAAATAAATATCGCATCGCTTAAAAAATAATGATGATAAAAAAAAAACCAGAACGGATATCCGCATAAAAATGAATTCTACTTTTATGCCCGCTCGCACATGGAACAACAGAAAATTAAAAAAAAAAAAAAAAGAAAACTGAAATATAACAACAACAAAAACTATATATACAAAGAGAGAAAATAAACGCTCAGCCAAAGAGATAACATGTGCAAAGATAGATTGTGTATATGCGCGAATGGCATTCAGCAGTTCAGATGCGGCCTATTTACGCGATTAAAGCCTTTTGGGCGCGACATACATTACAGTCATAGCATAACGCGCCTCAAGCTCGTTTCTTTTATAAGCTATAAATGTATTGTTATTTTGCTTTTATAAATCCAAAAACAAAAATTATAAGCCTGGAAATTTGCTCACCAATGAAAATTTTGTGTGAAATCGCCAAGGAATTCACCTACTCGAATCATTGAGGAATAGCATGCAATGAAATCCTTACTGAAAGGCATTGCGTTTTTCCTATGATCATACAATCCACCCTATCTTTTTCTTTGTAAAATATTTCACTCACTATGAATCATGAGATGGGTTTATTATTGTTGTTGCTTATTTGTCTTTTCTCTTCTCTATACCTGCCACTGAATAGATATACGGAGATTCAATGCTCGGGTTTATATATGTATGTATGTACCAAAAAATTGCCGTTCGCGTTCGTCAGTCTGGTTTGCTTCAAAAAGCAATAAGTTATTTCCAACAACAACGACCGACGCTGTTGGCGACGAATGGTTGAAGGATTGCAATGTTCGGGTTTTTTACATATCATAAAAACTTCGGTTCGCGATCCTCAGCCTGGTTTGCTTCTAGAAACAAAGTTATTTCCAACAACAATGCACAGTGTCCGGGGTAATACGCGACGCACCACGCGCCGTTGTTTTAATTACATAAAATACTTTTCTTCTATTGTTTATTTTTCAGTTTGAAGTCCATTGTTCACAGTGTCAACAAGTGCGTAAAGCTGATATTTAAAAGAATAGTTATTTAAAAGAGTAAAAGAAAATAAACTCTAAAAGTGTAAAAAACTCAATATAAAACTGTTAAAAAGTGATTTTTAATTTGTTTATTTCTTATGTACCTATGTATTTGGCTTTTTTCACAATAATAATTAATTATTTTATGTTCATCTAATTTAATTTGTTTTAATAAAATCATAAAAATTTACATGACTGTTTTATTTTTATTATTTGTATCCAAAGATTTAGCTATGAGTATAGTTTATTAGATAGTAAAAATATTAATGACTTCCTTTATCCACATTCACGACATTTTTCACCAGGTTATTTTGCACCAATGAATGAGTAACATTTGCTTGCCTAATGAAATCACTGGTCAATATTCATATATGAATAAACAGTTCAATTTTGCAAAGTGAATTCCTTGGTGAATATTCATCACATTTTTCACCAATGTAAAGTACGCAAGTATATCACCGGAGTGAATTCACGGTATTTTTCACCAACTACAATTCACTTTGGAATACACCAAATACCCCTGCTTCGTGATTTCCTCACTGAGCAGTCACCATGAAATTCACAACTTGGTGAACGCCAATCCAATCCCCATGTTAATTTCATTGATGTTTTCACCATGTTTTCATGGGGTGTAGCTTACATTCACCAAGGAAAAAGTTGGTGATTCACCGATGAGTTTTTTGAAATTTCCTACTGGGGTACCATTTGGTTATGGCGACACTACCAACTACACTACACATTTTTATCGGTATATGAACACATACGAGCATGTTTATGTGTGTGAATATGTACATATATGTTTTGTAAGTATTTAAATTTATTTGTTTATTTTGCTATGTTTGCTAATTGAATGTCACCGGATATCCCTTCTCATTATCGCACACTTAATGTTTACAATACAAAAAAATAAATTCATTGAAAAAATATACCCTAAAATGTTTTAATGGAGTTATGTATAGTTAAAAAACAAAATTATTGTTCTGAACGTAAAAATTTCCGTTATTTGCAGTTTTTTTTGTATGTATTGTAGTTTGTATTTCATTTTTAAATATTACTTCACCATGAATATGAACTAAAAAAGAATATTGAGAAGAACCTTATGAAAAAATATTTGTTCTTGTTGATTCTCACTCTGTTAAGTGAGATTCATTTATGTTCGACATTCTGGTGTAAGATCGATTAATATCAATAAATTTTGATTTTAGAGACTTGAGACATCTAAAAAAAACCTTCTCTCAATGCCTCAATTAGTTTAACAAAACATTAATCATATTTTTGAAGTTTAAAAGTCGTTGTTTTTAGTTATTTTGCCAACCTAAGTGAAAAAAATGAAGGCTATGAAACATTAAACAAACATTACATCTCAACTTAGCTACTGTGTTAGAAGTCTGCCTGTAAAATGTCGTTATTTATCTTCTTTTTTTTTTAATTCACGGTAAACTAGAAAATAAAAAAAAAAAATATTTAAGAAAAAAATAGAGGTAGCAAAAATAAAGAAAAAGACTTCATTAAGTAGTTTTGCAGTCGTTTAGTTTTTTATACTCGTACTTGTTGTTTATAAACAAAGACTGTTGTGTGTCGAGTGCAGAATTTTGAACGAAGTATTTACTTTGTTACAACGACGACGACGACGCGGCGACGACACGGGGCGATGATGACAACAACAACGTGTATAAACGACGACGATGGCGACCATGTAAAAAGGGGTGTGTTGTGTAGTGTATTATGTATACAATGTAGATAGTACACTCTGAATCCACTTAAAATATCTTCATAAAACTAAGATCAATAGATACTTAGAAATGTTTAGATTAAATAGTGTGTATATAACAGGTTCAATGTTAGCTTCTTTGTTTTTTAATCACACTGTTTGTTATTATTAAATGTTTATATTTTTAATACTCAACGATCTTGATTTGAAAGCTCGAATAGAGTTATAGGATCTACTTATCTAACTTTTGGGCAAAATTCATCATTCTTTCAAAACTCTATGGAATTAAAATGTACTTGATTTTGGAATTTACTTCGTTCTTTTGGATTTTTGTAGATCAAACTTATCTACATTAAGTCAAACCAAACAATCTCAAATTGTAGACACTTAAGTATAATATATAATATTTTTGATTTTGATACTTTAGCTCAGCCTAAATAATACTTAACTAAAGTGCACTGTGGTATATATGTATCACAGCGAAAAAAGAAAATATTTGTTTCTTGCAAAATATAACATTTAAAATAAGACATGCGATAATAAAGTATACTTTGTCAAAATTGATAGATATGCAGAGATTTAAAAATTAAGAACGCTTCTGCCCAAAGACCAAACCTAATCTTTAAAAGAAGAATGACTAAGTATCGATAATAATTTCATCATACTTTTTTTTATTTTTAGAAATAAGATTTTTCCAATGCGCTAAATTTAATCCAAAATTATTTAAAAGGGTACCCGTCAACAAATATCAATGGAAATTGAATTAAAAAACTCGTAATTGAACATTTCTTTTTATAAGTTAAATTTTTAGAGCCCCTTAAAAATTCTTCAGTTATTTTAATTTAAAAAAAGTTTACTTCTTAACATTATAATTCAATCTAGAAAGTAGGATTGAAATATATTGTAAAGAAATTTAAGACATTTTTATTTATTTAGGTAGATCTTTTACATTTTTAAATTGGTAAAAGAACAATTACATGTCAGGAATCAGAAATCAGGAGTTTTAGAGTCAATTAAAAATGATAAATTAACAAAATCTAAAAAACAAAATAATCTTCTAAACACCTGTTGGGTTGGTTGATCTATACGAAACAAAAAAAAATACATATTAAACTATTCTTTTAAAGCCTACAAGCAAATATTTTGGCATAAAAGACAAGTGTTTTGAATTATATTAAACTTTTTTTTTATCATTCTACATATTATCAACTTAATATTGATAAAATATTCCATCAGATGTTAAAAAGACACTTCTGAATGAAAACAACAAACAAAAAAAAATCAAATTTCAACTTAAAATGCAAATTCAAATTGGAAATTCCAGAATTATCAGATATTATATTATTATTTGTTTGCTTGATTACCTCACTGAAATTTAACTACCTATATGTAAATACAAAAATATTCTGAATGGTTTTGACTTGACTACTACTATTGCTAGGTTAGGTAGGTAAAGTATATTCTGTTTAGAGATTCTTCTTTTTAGAATTAAGGAGACAACAACGTGTTACAGTTGACGCCGCGCCGGCCGCTCCACAGCCGTTGTGTGAATGCTGTCTGGCTGGGATTTTCTTCTTAACATTTCGATCTTTGGGTTTTTTTTTCATTTCATCATTTTATTCCATTAAGAAATCTGTTCTTTGATATTTTTCATTCAAGTTTAAAGTAATGCCACATAATTTATGTCCAAAGATATACCTAAACATTCTACTAATATCAACTTAAAAATCAAGTGATCGACCTTTCTCTCTTATAAGAGATGTTGTGTGCAGAGTTTTTATACAGAAGAGATACACCTTTGTTCTTCGTTTTTATCGTTTTGTTTTGTTCCTCTCTCTCTATGAAGGTATATTTTTCTTTACTTTATAAAAACAGGTATAATCTAGAGTTTCCCCTTAAGTCCAAATGATAGGAAAATCAAACCAGAACAGATGTTTCCTCTAAATGTACATATACATGCACAATCACAAAACAACACACAAGCAAAGGAATATTGTATTAAAAAAAAAAAACAAGAAACAAACTGCATTTAGATTCAAGAAAAAAGATTCATAGACAGACATCTGCAATAAAATCTAAGGTAACCTAAACCAAACCAGTGACACAACATTATAAAAGTATTAACAAAACAACAACAACATCAGGAAAAAAGAATAAATGGCTTGAAGGCATCTTCTTTGTGTTTTTATTTTCTGTTGTTGTGTTTTGAACCTGGATCAGACCCGGATTAAGCATTACAAAATCAAAGCTCTAGGCCCTTGGAAAGTCTAAATATTAATAAAGAAACTTATATTACCATATAATTTTCATAATACTTATGATTTTTAATTTTGATAATAACATAAATTATGATGAATTTCGTTAGGGCAATAAATAAATTCATTGAACAAAAAAATATATTAATTAGCTTAGTATGTTTTTTGATAGATTAACGAATATTGCATTATTCAATGAAATAAATTCATTGAGCAAACAAACAATTTCTTGTCTCAATGAATGTTTCGTTAAATAATAAATTAAATTCACTGAAATGTGGTGCTTACTAAACAAGACACCTATTAAATATTATCCAAACATCAGTTCAATTGGCTTAATGCTTCTTGATCTATAGGGTGTTTCAAAATTAACTGAAGATTTGATTTTTGGAAAATAAGCTTTTACATAAAATTCGATTTGAATATACAAAATGAGTAGAACAAAATCAATTTCAAAACCTCAAAAGGGATAAACCTACTTACGTGACAGTATTAGACAGATATCTCTATAGAAGGCTCGATAAATATGCTCTTATACAAAAACTGAATTTATTAAATTTTTACTACAGATAGACTTCATAATCAAAATAAGAAATCAACTTAAATTAAAAGCCTTAACACCTACAACATCTCAATTCGATGACGACAAACACACAATTTCCATCTATTTGCCATTCATAACTTTCATACATAACTACATACATTTTATATATCGTCATTGACACCTACAACAAGCCTATCTCATTCATACATATATATTCCAAATAATAATATTTATAGTAAATATATGTGTAGGTACATAAGTATATGTACCTAAGAAAAAAGCTTATATCATTATAAAATCCACCCACATTGAATGCCAATTTTGTAATATGCAGGTAGATATACATATGTATGTACATAATGTATGTGGAAACTTCCTTTCATTTGAATTTTTGCTTTAAAAAAAATTTAAACGAAAACGAGAACAAAAACAAAAACAACAACACCAAAGATACACATAACCTTTACAAACATGGCATAATAAATTTTGAAAGGACTCCAACAAGGATAACAACAAAAATTGTGTTGTCTATGATGTGACTCCCATGATTTTGAAGAAAAAAAAATAACTTGTGAGAAGGAAAAAGAAGTGAAGAACCTATAAATAGAAAAATGAAATATACAAAAGAATTCTTTTATTTTTGCTGCTACTTCCACACCTTCATACTTCATTTCTTTTAGACTGCTGAATGATGAAATTCTTATAAAAAGAAATCCTTTATAAAAACACACATTGACGTCATTAAAAACGTGTCAAATGTATAAGTTCCCATACGACCTAATGTGTAAATCTTTATATCAATTTTTATAACCAAAATTTCAATTAAATTTATACATAAATTGTCTACTTTGATCTAGAAATATGAATTAATAAATAATAATACACACGTACATATATTTTTTATATTTATAATAAGGGCGTGTCAGTGATGAATGAAATTAAAACAAAATGTATATGAGGATAAATTTAAGATCAACCTTCATAATATGTTCGTTTTATTTTCCCATTATATCCTCTTTAGCATTGTAGAATCGTTAAGTTCCATTTATTTTATGAAAGAAATTATCAACAAAACAACACACGCTAGTTTACAACTTGACGTCATGCCTGGTTAAACCACTACTCACGGAAGTTACTATAAGACATTTTTTTTTTTTTGTAAATATATTTTCGACCATTTTACTACATAAATTAAATATTTAATTAAAAAATTATGTTGAAATAAAACGCACACATTAAATATGTAACAAAATTATGTTTTAATTCTTTCTACAACAGATAAGTGTTGAATTTTTTAAACTCATTCAATAAATATAGTATAGGAGGTTAAGTTACATTTTTACGGTTATAAAATAATTGTTAAAAAATGTTTTTATCATTAGAAGCAGTTTGAAGAATTATTTATTAGTGATATTATTCTGTAGCCATACTTCACGAATGTAGAATTATTAATTCACCTATTTTACTATTTCTTTTTTTTTAAACAAATTTCTTAATAGTTTAGTACAAAAATTGACAAATTTCTCACATAACATCCCAAACTATAAACTATAAGAGAGCAATGTTATGAACATTTTTATGAACAACGTTATTGATTTAACATACACATCTTTTGTTTTTGTAAATTTTCACAAAGAAGATGATAGATAGCAAAACAAAATTTTGAAAAAATAAAAAGAAATAAAAAACAATATTCATTCAAAAAAAAAATGTCACACTCCCACGATATGACACGTTGACAATCATGTGACGTTTTTGGTTTCATTAACAATCCCCTTTTGCGTTCGTGAGAAGATAATATGCGTGTGGAGTGGATGTATTTTAGTATTTAATTTATAGACTTGGTTTTGTGTAGTAATGTTTGTTAAGACCTACATATAAATTATAATATTTAAAATGTTGTTTTTGTATTTTTGGTTATTCAATCTTATGAGTATTTCAAAAAAAAAATCAGATCCCTATAAACATAATAAATCATTTTTGTTTTAATTTTACAGTGATTTAGTTCTACAGATTCTTCAAGTTCAGAAATGTAAATATAGTTTCATAAGCATAAATTTAGTAATTTTAACAATATAAATATAACATCTGGTGCGTTTTTAAACAAAACTAATTAAATTCTGTCGGAGGCAGGTGAAAATATATAACGCTGAACACGCGTTATCGAATTCTCTACCAACTCTTGAAAACAGAAATACTCGTATGAACACTGCACAGGGTTGTTATAAGCTTTTAAAAGTATTTATTGATGTTAATACAGAAAAGTTAATACTGTCTTGTTTTGTTTTTTATAAAATATTTCTCTAAATATTGTACATTATAAACCGAATTTCATCTTTTTGATTGGAATTGTTAAGTTCTAGTTCAAGTCATTGACCACAGTCACAGGTTACTATTGTCTATCTTCAATGGCAGGCGCAATTGCCTGCCTCATTCTAGAGGAGGAACTTATCCAGCCCCTCATGAACCCGCAACCCTGACTCGTAAATGCTTACACGGGACTCTGTCGCTGCCCAGCATTAATCTGTTGTCTATCCCAACATGGGAAAACTGCAAATCCGGCTCGAAGGACCAAATGTTAGGTCTAAGTTTTTTATTATATAAAAAAAAAATAGCAAAAAAAGACAAAGAAATAAAACGCAAACCACTTTGTAAGAAAATCTTTTGAATTATATTTTTAGTCACAAGGCTTCATGTATATTCGATTGTACAATAATTTCATTAATTCTTTGACATGAAGATTTTGTAGCTTTGTGGACTGTATTTGATATTTATAGTAGGTTAGGTATGTTTTCTTCACGTGTTGAATTGTCCTCTCTCCGTAAATTTGATTCTTTTTGTACTTGTACTTTCGTACACTGACATTGATTCAACCTATTTCGAAAGTGCGTCAATAAATGGCGATCAACAAATCTAATTGACATTGATTTGGAGTTTTAGAAAAAAAATGTTTTTTTTTTTTTTTTTTTTAAAGAGGTGTAGTACCCGTGTTAAGATGGTTAGTGCGTTGGACTGTCATGCGAGAGGTCTTGGGTTCAATCCCTGCCTGTGCCACCTTAATTAAAAAAAAAAAAAGAGTTTTCACGGGTACTGCCTCTTGCGAGGAATTGACAAATTCTCCAAGAGTAATTCTTGTCATGAAAAAGTGCTTTCTCAAATAAGCCGTTCGGATTCGGCATATAAACTGTAGGTCCCCTCCATCCCTGCAATTACTCGCACACAGGAATGGTTGAGAGTTGTAAGTCACTAGGCCCTGGTTCTCTACGGACTGTTGCGCCGCCTAATTTATTTTTATTTTTTTTTAAAGAGGTTTAATTTTAAATAGCCCTTTTTTGCAGAGCTGTCAAATTTAAAGCCTTCATTCTTTGACAAAGCAAATATCACACTCCTCAAATTGCTACAATTTACTACAAATATAGTGAACATTTTGAAGTTACAGTTCGCGTCTTGCGGTTATGCACGAACATTTTCCTGACCGTGTTATATCTCAAAGAATTGATCCCAGCTGGCAATCTCGATCTTGTTATTTACAATTTGTATGTATTTTTTGTGAACATATAAGGTCTATGCCAATGCTGCTGGATTCAAGGCCTTAAAGTTGGAATTGGTAAGGTTTTTAATTGTTAATGGCGTACTTTTCTTAATACAATAAAATAAACACCAATAATTTTCTCTTAGAACATACTCACATTTTTTAAAATTAAAATGAAACTTCTTAGCGGAAGAACTTATATTTTTAGAACTTGTGAAACATGAAATTTGACAGAAGTGATATTTTATAACTGAAATCTATATATATAAATAAAACTCAATATGTAACCTTTCAAACAAATGCACATCATCAAAAAAAAAAGTGCCCTTCCCTGTTGTTTCGCATCATAGCGTCGTCGCCCAGATGATTTTCACGTTTTGTTTTCCAATCAAATATTGACCAAATGTATTCGATCAATCGTCAATTCAAATAAATATACAAATATTTTTCTATTCATCGATTTTTTTTTTTCTTTTTTAATTTCAATTTTCCACGATTCTTCAAGATCATCTTCACGCTCTTTGCTTATGGCTAAAAATTTTAATTAAATTCAAAAAAAATATTGTTAATCAAATAAGCATGTTGGCGCCAGTTAAAGTCGAGAGCACATACAAAATATACAAAAATAAAAAAGAAAACCAAAAGAAGAGGAATAATATAGCAAATAGAAATCGAAAATATAAAGAAGAGAAAAAAAAAACAAAAAAATAAATAACTTGGAGAAAAATAGTTAGGTATGCTAAAATTAACACAATAATAAGATTCGAAGCGAGATGTAGAACTGAAACATTATTTTTTTTTATATTTTTTTAAAGGTGCCAAAAATTATAGAGAAAACAAAATCAAGTCTAATAACAGTCCAAGCGAAAATTATTAAGACAGAAAAGAAAAATATTATCTGGGTTTACACAACAATGCTAAAAAAACTGGGATTATTTTTGACATACAAATATTTCGATTTTGGGAATGTCATTATTCGATTTTGATGTCAATAAATGTCTTGATTTTGAGACTTTGGAGCCTATTTGATAATGATTCTAAAAAACATTCAAATGTCCAATTATTAGTGGCAAAGACTGTAAATTTATTTGTTTAAACTACAGAAATTTTCAATTTTTGTTGTTATATGTTTGAATGTTTATTTCGTATGAATGGAATTCAAGGTAAATTTAATTTATTTAAACATTTTTGTTCAAAGTAAACAAAAACTAAACTAAAAAAAAAAACAAAAATTTATTATTTCGAAAATGTTTCTAGAGTTATAAAAAAAAAATATACCTAATCTAAATTACTCTTTGCAATATCAAAATATAAAATCAATGCTTCTTCTATTTTAAACAATTTTAGTTTTAGTGTTTTTTTTTTCTCTCAATTTTATTTTGTTTGCTATTTTGCAAGCAAATACTGTGTATTATGTTAATGAAGAGCTTTAATGCCGGCAATTAATTTTAAAGATGTTTAACGAGATAGATACCTTCTCGGGTATATAAGAGTATATGTATATGTGGTTTGCATTCTTTTACAATTTTTAGACTTAAAAAAAAAAAAAAAGAGTGGAATAAATTACAGATAAAGATACAAAAAAAATATTCCTGTTTTTTATTGTTATTAATAAATTAATATAGTTAACATAAAAAACGAGATAATGTGATATTTTTATTTGGGGATATGGAATTTTAAGAACAAACAGCTAAGCGACATTAAGGTGTGTAAAGAAACATATAAGAATGAGGACTGCGATTTGAAAACAAAAAAAAAATATGTTTGAAGAATTTATTTTGAACAAAGTATACATAGGCCGGGAAGACCTGTTTATCCGCATACCTGCCTACTACTCATTCATGTAATTCTTTTGTATTGCGTGAGCTTTTTGGAATGCCTTCAATTTATAAAAAAAAATGTGTTTATTAGTAATGAAAAGTGTTTTTCGACTTTTCTTATAATATTCGCAGTTCGGAACTTGAATCTCGAGTAGAAAACCGTGAATTCGTTGATTTTACTTCTTTTTGATAGAAAACCAACAAAGCTTAAATTTACATAAGGCATATTTAAGAACATTTTATGTGTCAACTTGATGTCAAAATGAAGTAGTTGTCATACAATTTAACCATCAATTTATTTTTAATATTGCTTATTTTTTCTTTTTGTATGAAGGCTAGACAAAAAAATGTGTTCTTACAGAACAGATACAGTACAACACGGATATAGGAAAGCCTAAAATATTCAAGAAATTTTCTTCGTATATCCAAATTTTTCATATAAAGTCTTGGAATTTACATATATAAAAAAGATAAGGTGTTTCGTAAAATAGTGAGTAAGAAAAAGAAATACTCCTATACGAAACACAAATTTAAGAAAAACTAAATTTTCCAGTAAAGGAACAACTTCTGAAGTTTAAAAATGTTTTTGTTTGACAGTTACTTTTTAACTCCATTACTAAAATTGAAACGATACACGTTAAACTTCGCTTCAAAATCGATACCAAATTTGTAGTCACAGTTCGCAGTTTTAAGGGAAAAGTTTCCTGAGCCAATAATTTTTTTTAAAATAGTGATGAGAGTAAGTAACAGAGATCTTTTGGTGTAAAGCTTTAAGAATTGTTTTGGAGTCCAAGTGAAATGGTCTAAATAAATTAGTTGGCGCAACAGTAAGTTGAGAACTAGGGCCTAGTGACTTAGAACTCTCAACTTTTCTTGTGTTCGAGTAATGTTTTCAGGAATAGAGGGGACCTAGAGTTTTAAGCCCAATCCGCACGGCTAATTAAAGAAAGCACTTTTCGTGACAAGAATTACTTTTGAAGGATTTGCCAATTCTTCGCAGTACCCGTAAAAAGAACTTTAGATGGCATAGGCAGGGATTGAACCCTAGACCTTTGGCATGACAGTCCAATGCACTAACCATCACGCCACGGGTACAACCATGAAGTGGTCTGCTTTAAAAAAAAAATCCGAACATAAGAAATAGTTTTCTACATTAAATTTTTCACATTCTTCACATTTACTAAAATTAATTATAAATCTAAAGAGGTAAAAATATAATTTACGTGAAATATTTCAGATATATTCAAATCTTGACGCATACGTATTTTTATACATTGTATTTTTTTTTATATTTTCTCAAATATCATTTGTCTTCAAAAACATATATATTCTATATTTTCTTTTAAATAAATTTTACCAAAAGTAATTTCAACATCTACGTTTTATATTAAAGTAATGCTTGAATTATTTTATTCTTAAAAATATCCGTAAACATGCCCTTGTTTAAAAATAAACATACAAAAATAAGCCTCAACAAAAATACTTTACGTCAAAACCATTTAATTTAATTCTTTATTTTTATGTACGTCCTTTTTTTGTTGTTGTTGTTGTTCTGTCTTTATTTATTTTTATAAGAATGGATTAATCGGGAGTACTTACAATTCTACACAATTCTAAAATAAAATTATAACAAATAGACATAGCCATATAGAAAATTCTTCGACGACTAACAACGTACAAGCATATATACGAGTACTTATAGATACATACATAATGTACATACATATATACGTTCAAAGTGTAGAAACATGCATTGCATATAACAAAAATTTATATATAGGTATACTCGAGTATTTAAGAAGAGGAAGCAAAATTTATTCTATACATTGCTTGAAGAAATTATATTTATGTTTTTTGTCAGTAAAATTTCTATTTTTAAACGGAAAACATACATTTATATAAAATCATATAAATTCAAAATGAAAATGTTTCATTTACAGAAGTAGGTACTCATTGCGCGCCAATGCAATTAATTGGCGAGTCAGTCATTCACTTGCCCCCATGCGTTTTGTTTTTATGCTCTTCTTGGTATAGTTAGATATATTTTTTTTTAAAGGCATGTCTATGTTTTTTTTTTATAGTTTTATAAAATTTACTTTTTCAAAGCTGTAAATTAATTTTGCAATAATAATAATAAAAATAATCAATTGATTTATTTTTGTGTTTTGTGTTTTGAGTTTTTGTTTTTTTTTTTTTTATTGGTAAGCATGTGGTTTTGGTTTATGATCAGAATAGACTTATGCTTTACTTTTGAAAATTAAATAGTTTTGTGATGTTCGAAATTGCTATTTGATTGGAACATTAAAGTATACCAAGTTTAAAAAATTGTGTTAGAAATAACTGTTGTGAGGTAATTTCCTTTATTCGAAATGGTTTTGATTGTTTTTGAGCTTCAACATGATTAAAAAACACTTGTTTTCAAAAAAAAAGCCTTGATCTTTGACTGTTTAAAAAGCAGCCCTAGATCAAGCTACATAAAAATAAAATGATTTCCTAACCAACTAGTTCTCAAAAACAGTTGCCTAAAAGTCAGTTTTAACACAGAAACACGTAATAAAATATTCGTTTTAACTCTCTGGAACATTTTCAAAAACGAACATGAAATTCTGAAAGCAGAAGCTTCAGAAATACGGGTCTTCACATTTTGTCTTTATCTTCTTGATGGATGTTCTTCTTTCGTTTAACTCCTTCTTTCCTTTGAATCTCTTCAAATGCTTCAATTGCATTTCAAAAGAAATTCAAGAAACTTTAAGAAAGACGAGTGACAAACGCGTGCGTATCACAATTCTTCTGTCGAATTGACAACAGCAAAACCAAGAAAAACAAAACCAATTCAACAACAAAAACCAGTGAAATACTAAAAAGACTTGAGCAACAAACTTGTTTTTTATTTTCATTTTTATAGAAGTTCTTTGAAATACTTAATATTGCAGAAAAATCTATACCTATAATAATAACGCTTATAAGGTTCCTGTGTCTCTTAAGATAGAAGTTATCATTGATGAAAAGAAGCCCTGATGGCCATTGTAAAATGTTTGTTTGTTACCCTTAACAAAAAAAAAAACTCCAAGAGCGAGATGATGGAAGATGAAGACGGACCAAATCAAATGTAATACATCCATATACCTATACCCTTCTGTATAATCTTTAGCTAACGAAAGCAGCAAACTAAGAAACCACAAGGACAAGCGAGTAGCAGGGTACTTAAGAACGATCACCTTTTTCCACTTTTATTCATCATTTTATCAGGTGGTGGTGGTCGACAAGAGTGGTTCCTAAATAGGGAAAGAACTGGAAAAACAAGGAATACTGGGAAGGAATATATAAATATATACAAACATAGAAAATAAATAAAAAAGAATACAACAACAAGAAGATAAGATGGTGGTAACTGATGATGGACAAAACAAAATATACAACAACTTTCAGACAAAGGCGACGTTGAAGAGAAGACGATGACGACGACGAACGACGACGCTCACGTGTGCAACACACGACGACGACAAACTAAAAGAAATTATATTTTGCTGACTTTTCTTCTACCTGAAGACGACGACACGACATCGACAAGACGACGACGACGACGACAAAGACGAAAACGAAAACCAAGACTTCGACGACGATGACGACGAAGAGAAGATGGACATGAAAAGCGCGATCGTCATCAGCGTAATCGTACTAAACGATCAGTTGTTGTGTCCGTCATCGTCATCATCATCATATTTTTTTTAAAGTTCTATTCATGTTCTTTTGGACAAAAAAAAAAAAACAAAAATAATAAAATATCAGAAAGACTGGACAAAATCTTAATGAGAAACCATAGATGTGAATTTGAAAAAAAGAAATTTAAGACATCAATCAAAAAGATTTGTCAGAACAGAGAGGACTCGATGCAAGTAAGGGCCACAAAACGATCAATTTTCAATCAATGAAATTACAATGAAGCAGGTGTTAAGGGATGATTTTTATTTTGGGAATTGGTTTGCAATGATTCGATTAAGTGAAATAATTGATCGCCAGTCTGGCGTAGATTGTTTTGTTAAACAAAAAAAAAAACTTAACGAAAGATCGTATTGCGTACTGACGTCATTTTTAGCTCATATTTTAATAAATTTCTAATTTAAATGAGTCATCAATAACATTTGTTTTGATATAAACAAACTTAACGAAACTTGTTATACTAACAAATGTATTGTTTTTGTTAAAAGTGGATATCTCCTTTTTTGACTTAAAAAATATGAAACTTAACGAAATATTATAATTTAAAAATCATAAAGAATTATAATCACTTACAAAAAATACAACTAACTTTTAAGACACGATAAATCAATACACATTTCTTCTTTACTGACTTAACGAACGTTTCCAGAAGTTAAATCATTCATGGTTTGTTTTGTTTCATGACAAGTAGGATGTGATGTGTGTTTGCAAACAAGTTTGTAATACATTCCAAAGTTTACATCAGTTGAAATTAAATTTTCGATTAGTTTTATGTAGGCTTTTTTGCTATAAGTTTCGTTATTTGTTAAAAAATTAATTTTTTAAACAAAAGTATTTTAATAAAACCACAAAATAATACCAACAAATTAAACTAATTAAATATTTTTCTTCTTTCTCATTACAGAAAGCAGTCCAAGAATCTTAATCAAATAGACGGCAAGAGTAAAAAAACAGAGGGATAGAGATAGAAAGCGAGAGATTATAGTTAAATCTCAACAAAGTTGTTGTTACAAAAACAAAACAGTAAAAAAAATTCCTATAGCAAAAGAATGAAGAAGGAAACCAACAGTCTTCGGCTCTTATACCGAGGGCATTAGGTGTTATTAAACCCTTAATTTTAATCGATACATGGATCGCAGAAATGGCGGCGATCCTTTGGCGCCTCCCCGGCCCCCTAAACTATTACCTCGTGTCCATCGTCCAAGGGCTGCGGAGCCACCGATGATGAGTGCACCGCCAACACAAGTGCAACACCAGCATCAACAGCAGCAACAACAATTATGTACAAACAATCATTCGAGTAGTAGAAGCAACAACAACAACAACACCAACAGCAGTAATAGCATTAATAGTAATAGTAGTAGCAACAATCGATTGAACAATACAATCGCCAGCAGTCGAAACAGTAATAATAATAATAACAGCAGCGGTAGTAACACTACGCATCTTACAACACCGCTACTGCAACTGCATCACCATCAGCAACAGCAACAGCAACATCCTCATACAACAGTTAGTTTAAATCGCAACAATAGCAATTTAAGTAGCGCCTCATCCACGTCATCAGTGTCGACCACAGTGTCGTCGGTGAACAGTTTCACACGAAGAAGACCCCCACCGCCACCACTGGCAGCGTTGACGCTAACTGCTCCATCATCATCACCCATACTACCGTTACTTGGAGCAAGTCTTAATCTAAATTTATTAAACAATAATATAAATATTAATAGTATCGAACCAGTACCAGTATCGCCTGTCACGCTGGCGGCACCGCGACCTGAATCGGAGCGGCTCACCAATGAGTATGTGGACACACCGTTTCGGACGGCGCAGCAATTACAGCAGGCGTCACGCAATCAACATCCGGCGGGTCAGCACATCCATGGCCAAACCACAACTCAACACAATCTACTGTTGCTGCAACAAAGTCAGCGGCAGCAGCAGCAGCACAACCAACAGCAACAGCAACAACAGCAGCATCATTCAAGTCATCATCAATCTAGTGGTAGCCATAGTAATGTCGTCGGCACCTGCGTCGTCAGTGCTGCTACGGCAGCATCAATACATTCGAATTCACGTAGCCTTAAGGGAGACGCGACAGGAGGCACGGGCACGACGCCGGGATTTGGGGCGTCACATGCGACGTCGACGACGCCGGCGTCGGCGAACGCGAACGCGAACGCGACTCTGGCAACCTCACCACCCACAATCACCCGCCTTCAACAGCACCATCGACCTAATGCGCTGCCCATCACCCAGCCTATCACCAAGCAACCCGCCTCAACAACCACATTCAAGAAGGACCTGTCTGAATCCATGTTTCACGAGGAGCCGCTCGACCTGCATCACATCGGAGGCGGCGGCGCTAGTGCTGGTAGCATGGGAAGCGGCAGTTTGGGCTCCCCTATCGGAGGTATCATTCTCGGCGATGGCGCAATCAACCCCATCACCTGCCCTCGCTGCGAACGCTGTCGCTGTGAGCAATGCCAAAGTCCAAGGCAGCTGCCACAGACCTGGGTGTGCAACAAAACCTGTCTCTGCAGTGCCGAGACTATCATTGACTACGCCTCGTGCTTGTGCTGTGTCAAGGCGCTCTTCTACCACTGCGCCCGCGATCAAGATATGGAATGCGACGATGGCGATAGCACACTCTGCGTGGACGATCCTTGCTCGTGCCTGCCCAACAAGCGCACCCAACGCTGGGGCTGGCTCGGAGCACTTTCCCTCGTTCTGCCATGCCTTTGGTGTTACTGGCCAATGCGCGGATGTGTCGCGATATGCGAGAAGTGCTATGCACGGCACGCTGGCCATGGCTGCCGGTGTCAAGCCATCGGCTCGACGAGCAGCATGCTACCCATTGTCAATATCGGCCGAAGTGGGACGGGGGGCGCCAACGCCACAATTGGTGGCACTAAGTCATCGGGAATTAGTGGAGGAGTTCATAGCGGTATTAGCGGAAGTGGCAATGGCCATCACCATCATCACCATCATCATGGAGGCGGTGGCGGAGGCGGCAACAACGGTGGCAGTGACATCAGTGCCGCCCGAATACTACGCAAGTGTGACATCACGCCCGAGAAAAGATTGCTCGACTCAAGTCCTGAATACTAACTCTAAACTTTATATTAATAATAATAAATATATTCTGTAAATTCAAAATAAATATATATATATATTATTTACATCATAAGTATGCAACAAAAAAATTATTAAAAATAAAAATACAAAATTAACATTACATTTATAAAAAAAAAAAAACAAAAATGAATACACAAGTAATTCGAGAGATAAAAATAAATATAAAACAAAACTATTGTGTAAGCCTAGGTTATCACACTTATAGGAATCAAACAAATTTATTAAATTATTTAAACAAAAAACAAAACAAATTGATGACTATATTCGTTCACCCCTTATTTCCCTCCCCCGCAAAAGAGAAAAAGCTAAACAAAAACACACACAAACATCAGAGTTCAAAAATATTTTATTATTATTTTAAATAATAATCCAAAATACTTTTTGAACTTTGCTCTCCTATCTTACCTACCCTCCCCTCCCCTCCCCCACCCCTCCTCTCACTCACCTACTATTTATCGATTTATATAACGTATATTCCCTTCTTCTTCTTCTTCTATTCAGCAAAAAGAATCATTCGAAATTATTTGTCATTTCTGTATAACACATTTGCTATACAATGACAAACAAACAAAAATAAAAATTTTAAATAAAATTATCAACAGAACTGCATTATGTGAATTATTGAAAAACATTGTTTGTAAAGCAACAAAAAAAAATTATAAAACTTTTTAAATGTAAATTTAAATAAAATTAAAACTAAAAAAAAACATAATAATAAAAAAATATGAATATAACCAAAGACTGCAACAGATAATTATTAAATATTAGAAATGTTATTATTATTAATTTTATTTTTAATTATAATTTTTATGTCTGTTTATTTTTTGATTTCGAAGTAAATTCTGTGCGCTTATAAAAATTGACTGGATATTTCTTCTTGAAAATATAACAAAACTATTTTTTTGTAACTTTAAAAAAAAGATAAAGAAAAGAAACATGAAATATGAAATATCCTTAAAAGCAAATAAAATAAAAAATTCCAATCCATAGTCAAAATAAATTATATAAATAAAATACATATATATAATGCTTCCGTGTAATTTTGTAACAATTTGAAACAAAACAAAAATAACTCAAAAAAAACATTAAATAAATGTGAGTAGATGTTTGAAGACCGACACAAGAAAAATACGAGTAAAAGAAAATATTATTCAAAAAAGGGAAACAATTTTACTACACAAATGTAAATAATAAAACAATTCCTACATACAAAACTATAAGTATATATTTAAATCTAAACAAAATCAACTACTTACAATACATAATGGAAAAACTAAATAAAACAAAATTACAAAACCAAACTCAGTTTCTTTGGAATAAATAAACAAAAATAAAAAAAAAAACATGTGTATAAAACAAAATCAATTAATAACAAAATATTTATTTTATTTTTATGTATAGAATGTATGTAATGTTCCGTTTATTTTTATTTTTTCTTTTTCTTATTTTTGTTTTGTAAATTTTATTTTTGATGTTTTGTTTATCATTCTTACATCAACCATGTGTATATTCCACGACTATTATATTTAATTAATTTTTGTTTCTGTAAAAAAGAAAGCTTTAAAATAAAAATAAAAATAAAAAAACACTATACAAAAAAAAAATCATATATATTATTTTTTGGTATTTATTTGCGAACGAAGTTTTATTATATAATCAAAAATATAATAATTCTAAAAAATAGTTGTGAAATGTACAAGTTAATTTATTTATTCGTTTAATTCTGTTTTTTTTTTTTTTGTTTTTTCTTCTTTACAAATACAATTAAAAATATATAAAAGAAAGTTTTCCGTAAAACAATAAAAACATACTTATCTACAAGAAATTCCATTTATTATACAAAATACAAAGCAATAGTTTTAAATAATTTTTTGTTTTATTATTTTTCTCTCTTAATTTTGTTTATTAATTTTCTTTTTGTTGTTTTCTTTATATCTTCTTTTTCTATTAGTATTTGAAAAACAAACTTAATTACATTAAAAAAAAAAATTGTAAATACATAAATAAACAAAAATCAGTGGAATGAATTTTTAAAATCAAAGAAATGGAAAAATGAACAAAACAAAAGCAAAAACATATTTATAGAATGAAAAAATAAAAAAAAAAAAAAATTAAAAAGAAAGAAAAAAAGTATATATCTTGTAATAAAATAACAATAATTATTAAAACAAAATAGAACAAACAAACAAGAAAATCCTAACAATTTTATTAAAAATGATTCTGTTGATTTTTAACACAAAATAATTTCGATTATTTAAAAACAAAACAAACAAACAAAAAAAAAATACACAAAAAAATAAACGCAAAATAATTATTTAAAAAAAATCAGTTTTGAGTTATTTGTTATTGAAGGAAGGTGTTGGGGTTCGAGTTTGTATTTGAATGATATTGAAATTCAATTGGGAAGCTTATTTGGAGACTTTTCAGCTTTACTGAGATTGGTGTAGGATTCAACGGAATAAAAACTAATGAAAACGGGCAGCAGTCTTTCAGTTTGGAAAATAAATAATTGGCTTTGTAATTTTTTGAGGTAAATTAGCAAGGACTAGGAAGATTTTTAAAGATTAGTTAGGCAAAAATGATTGAATAGGAAAATTCAATCTTGATCCCATGAAACATCTATTTTGAGTTATAAGTGGTTCATGTTCAGTTATAAATAAAAATAAAGTAGGTGGCGCAACAGTCCGTTGAGAACTAGGGCCTAGTGATTTACAACTCTCAACCATGTTGTCAGGGATGGAGGGGACCTAGAGTCTTAAGCCGAATCCGAACGGCTTATTTGAGAAAGCACTTTTCATGACAAGAATTACTCTTGGACGATTTGTCAATTCCTCGCAAGAGGCAGTACCCGTGAAAAAAACTTAAGATGTCATAGCCAGGGATTGAATCCAAGACCTCTGGCATGACAGTCCAACACACTAACCATCACGTAACGGGTACTACTCGAAAAGAGGTTTAATTTGCTTATATTCTCACCTTACTCTAGGCGTTAAATGGGACATGTATTCGGTGTGAAAAGTGAAACAAGAAAGCTACAGCTTACTTCAGTAGAGGAATCAATTTACCCAAGACTTTAATTAAAATTAAAAAAGTTTAATTTGAACAAAATGGTAACAAATTTTGCTAGAAAGTTTGAAGAAATCATGCAGAATTTAAGCAAATATAAATATCAAAATAAAACGACAATAATTTTTGTCAACAATCATACCAGGAAAGAACACAGCTAAGATAACTTCTTATACATGACAATCAGAACAAAATATTTTGAATTTAAGGTGAGGTTATCACGTGAAAAGTATCACAGCAAAAATATAAGGTTATTGTTTTCAATTTGAATTTGAAATTACAATATTCGTATAAGTTGCTGTAATTTTGATAAGAAGATGTTCAAACAATAATTTTTGGCGTTTTTTTACGCGTACGTAGAATCAAATCCTCAGTTTTCAACGCTCACATCAGCACACAAGATGACTATACTACCGAGGATTAGTATCCTCATATCGAGTGTTTTTGGTAATTATCATTGTCGTGATTTAAGTCATAAATATTAGCAATTGTCGTTTTTCAAAAGGGCATGATACGTAAAAGTATTGAAGCAAAAGTGTAGTGTAAGTAGAAAAACGCTTTTTTCCGGAGTATTTAAATTATCAATTGTTTATGTACTTTTTAAACAAAATTAAATACCACTCATTTAAAAGCCATGTTCGAATTGATAACATTAGAAAAGAATTAAATGTCAACATAATTTATTTCGAGAAACATCGATTGTGCTCAGCTTTTACAACTCTTCATTTTCTATGCTGAGGAAATGTGTGAGTTTTATTTGATAGATCTTGAATGGAAAGACATATTCAGCACATACATTGGAAATGACAATCAATATAATAACGACCTTTATTTATTATTTAGATTTCCATGTTACGCAAGATTTGTCAATCTAATCAGCCACACCCACTTAAAGTGATTAATTAAAAGGACAATGGTCTAGCGAACAAAAATTGAATCTTAGGGATGCATCATCAATGGCCGCAAGTTGTCTCACTCGGTTCTCTGTGAATCCATAGTGAACCCTTTCCGCTAAATTCTAATAAGCGCCAAAGTGAATTGTAACGTAGAGGACAATTCAAATGCTTACTACTGGTCCATGAAACCACTTATGCCTTAAGTCAGTTTTGCAAATTATTAATTCTGCTGAAGCTAAGACATGACACTTTAGTTTTCTCTTTTTATTTAAAATGTCGCTTATGATAAAATGGTGGAGAGAACTCGATGCGGTCAATATTAGGCCAATTTGTCTTCTCTTCCATTCCTGGCAAAGTCACTATATGCTGCGGCACAAGGAAGGGTAACCGTGTTAGCTTTTCTGAGTAAATGTAGTTTTCTAATGGCAATAACAGCTTTGATTGCCGCCTGGCTATCAATTATTATACGAGTATGTCAATGTTTCTGTTAACCTAGTTGAAGAAAGAGAGATTTTTATCAGCTCCAGAAACCGCTTAAGAGACACTACAATAGTCTAGAAGATGTGTTGTTATGTTTCAGTTTGAAGAAAAGATCTTCATTTGCAAGATTTAGCAGTTTTTTGTCGAAGACAATTCTTCGTTTCATACTCAAAAATTTAGGTAATATTGGGTGATTTGTTTGCTATTTTCTTTTTATCAACAATGGTTTTGACAGCTAACGTACTTTTCGCATTTTTTGTCACTGTCATGTCAAAAACACCATCAGTTTGATCAAATCATAAATCATCTGACAAACGAACAACGCTTGCAAATTATTTAATTGTATTATCAAAAAGCGTGTACAGTTAAAACGTTCATCGTGAGCTTCTTCCATTTCATGGTCGGTTTAATCGACCTACATAGCCCAATATTCAGGATATTATGACTAAATTTCGAACCAAATTTACGTAAACCACCAAAAGGCTTTCATAAAGTGCGAACTGCGGAAAATATCACAGCTGTATCGGTCAGCGTTAGTGATTGATGACCTAGCATTATTAATTCAGCTCCGTTCGAAAAATTGTGTTCATCGGTGAAGATCATTTTTGGTGTATTGGATACGTGAATAAGCAAGACTGCCGTATTTGGAGTTGAAAGTAGCTAGAATTATTTCAAGAATTACCAATACATCAGAAAAAGTCTCTGTTTGATGCGGATTATGGGCTTCTTCAAAGATGGTGTGAATCGCAAAGTAACTGAAATGGTGGGTGCTACCGTGCGATGATTACAAACCCTTTTTGCCCAAAATGGAAGAACTTGACTTGCATGACATGTGGCTTCAAAAAATGGCACACAGGATGCGTAACAACGAACGGCAAGTTCGGTAAACAATTATTAGATCTTGCGATTTAACGCTTCTAGGCTATTTTTTGAAGAGCTATGTTAAGCCTCATGTCTATAGCGACAAGCCCGCTTTGATGGACGAACTGGAAGCTAACATTGAAGCATTTACTCGCGAGATATCGCCAAAATGATAGAAAGAGGATGCCAAAAATGGACTAAGCGGATGGACCATTTAAGGCGCAGTAGCCGCGTCCAACATTTGCATGAAAAAATGTTCAAACATTGAATTATATCGACCGTACTATCAATTCAAAAAAAGATTTCATGCATAGCGAATTGTTTTTTTTTTTTCAATTTCCGATAGCTCTTGAAAAATCACTAGTTATAGATAGAATTTTTCAGTCATTTTCTTTAACGGTCCTTAGACTATAAGTGAGAACAATTACCATAAGATTTAATTTAAGAGTTTTAATTATTAAGAATGTTTCGGAATGTTTTAATGAAAGTTCCCTAGTGGTTTCGCTGTGGAACCACAAAATTGATACTTTTCTGATATGTTTCTAGGGGTAAATGACACCTTCAGGAACAAAGGGTTAAAAGGCTTAATTTTTCAAAATTTCTGAACTATCAATTAATAATTGGCACTTAAAATAGGAGGCTATTATTTTGAAAACTGAAGAAGTTATTTCGTCAGTTATTTATTGTTCACGTTAGTATATATAGTGGATGGTAAGAAAATGGCTTCCAAAGGTTTGAGCGATTAGAAATTGCTCTTTTAACCCGATTTTTATAAGTTCATAGTATTTTTGAATCAAATGCATTCATTTCATCAAACGCCTTTAACAATGCCTTTCAATGCAAAAACAAACAAATTATAATTGACCTTGATACTTCGAGTTACATCCGACACTCAAAACCTAGACTGATAAAAATTATCATTGATCAAAATAGAGGCCTATTTCAAAATACGCAAGCTATTTTAATATTGAAACATTGTTGTGAGTTCAATAACAACGACTTTGATAACCTTTTTGATGCGACTGCAAACAGCGAAAAAAACAAAAACGGAAATCAAACAAAAACAAAACAAAAAAACACACCAAAACCTATCAAGTGCACTGTGATGATAGCTTGAATAAAGTTTTGTTTGCTTTGTGGGTGTGTCGAATCAAGCGATGATTAAACTTCATAGCTTCAAAATAGCTCTATCTCGAGCTTAATGAACAATCATATGCACAGAGGAACCTTCTTACTCTTCATAAAATAGAAGCATCTGATTATAAAGCTGCTGCTATTGTGAATGAAATTATATTTGCATAATATACAACTTGAATGAAAATTTTATTCACAATCGAACCAACGAACAAATCATTTCAGGTTGTTGTTGTTGTTTTGATTCGAATGTTTATGTTCGTATTGCAATCTGACCTTGATTGTCCAATTTGTAATATTTACTTTTTGTCTGTGTCTAGTTGATGATAAGTCCCTGACAAGTTGTCTGAATCTAAGAAATGCTGTTTCGTCATAAAAACGCCATAATGGTCAATAGATCTTCATACCTAAGCCACCTGCAAAACTGTTGGCAGCAATTTTTTGACCTTTTAAATCATCGATTGATCACAAACTTAATACATAATCCTATAGCTATCATAGAAAACGAAATTACCAGATTGCATGAACATTTCAAGTGAAGTTAAAAAAAATTACCTGTCAACGAATATGTTCGACGATAATGTGAATTAATGACTTATTTATTTATTACGATTGTGCTTCATTCATATTCAAGATTATCAACATCGCTTGTGGTCAGAGGTCTTCCTTGTCAAATATTCAATGGTTTTTGTTATTGTTGTTCCTTAATAAACTTTTTCACTCTGATTTCTACTGTGAAGTCGTCCGTCGTCGCTACGTTGTCCACAAAAGCTAGGCTTGACACTTTATGCGATAACAATGTTTTTTTTTTCCTTTCGTACGTTAATGATTTATGTGTCAAACTATAAAGAACATTTTCACTAGGTATTGTAGTTGTTGGCCTACAAGATCAATATACAATTGATTTAACACTTAAAAGATCATTTTTCATGAACTGTACGAAAGAAGTTTTTTTGGAAAAAAAACATGACATTTACAATAATTAACATACGTACAGTACATATCTTTATTTAAATATACAGGGTTAAGAATATGACAAACTGACACGTGTCCAGCCCAGGAGTTACTACACTCGTATTCCCCGTGAGTGAGATACATATCTAATTAGAACGAAATCATGATTTTGGTCACGTAGTCAAAGTAGCAAGTGATATTTTGTTTTTATGGCTGGAAAATAAATGGGGAATATAATTGTCCATAAATTTAATACCTATGGAATAAAGAGATTTGTGCAAAATCATATGAAGAAGTCCAAGAAAAAAAAATTGTTCAGTAGAACTTCTAGAAAAATTTCCACGGAATTTTATATCGTTTACATAAATGTGTAAACACTGAGAAGTTGTTGCAACTAAAAACGTAGCTGCCACTGACTGCTGTTAAAATATTGAATGTTGAACTTAGCTGGCTAACTTTGAGCCTTCAGATTAAGTGCAGAATAATCGTGTAAACTTGCAATTTTGTGCGAAATTGTCAGCTTTTGTCGTTTTTTAAGCACATCTGACATTTGCTGACAATTTAATATTATATATAAAATAAATTAGGTGGCGCAACAGTCCTTTGAGAACTAATGCCTAGTGACTTACAACTCTATTACACTAAGTATTGTTGTCAGGGATGGAGGTGACCTACGGTTTCAAGCCGATTCCGAACGGCTAATTTGATGAGAAAGCACTTTTCATGACAAGAATTACTCTGGGACGATTTGTCAATTCCTCGAAAGAGGCAGTTTCCGTGGAAAAAACTTTAGATGGCACAGGCAGGGTTTGAACCCAAGACCTCTGGCATGACATTTCAACAGTGCGTTGGACCATCACCACGGGTACTACGAAAATTTAAAATTGTCATAAATAATTAATCCAATATTTATTAATTGTCATAAAAATATATTGGATCCAGCAAACTATCGGGGAATATTGTTTCTGAACGCCTAGTATAACGACGAGCGATGGACGGTCCTTCACAAGCGTTTTACAGAGTGAATTGCTTCAAATAGCTTATTCAAAGAGTTTCGAGCAGGCTATCGGAGAGGCTAATCAAATATAGACAACATTTTCGTCCTGAAAAGTGTAGCAGAAGGCTTCTTGTGGCAAAGTATTTATTTATTTATTTTTTCTTATCAATAACATATTTGAAATACATTATTAATAAATGGTAAATAGGAGCACTAGCAGCAGAATACTATAGGCTCCAACTTGTGGCAAAGTAAAAACTCAATTTATAGTGTCACTGAAACTTGAAAGTGTCTTGGATAACGTTTATAAAAATACACGGGCTGCAGTGTGGAACGGAACTGAGCTATGGGATTGGTTTGCATCCACTGCAGGAGTAAGACATGGGATGAAAGAGGAGGTGGAAGAAGAAGACAAGCTTCCAATCTATTTAATATTTACAAGTAGTATGAACATGGAGAAGAATTTTATTGATAAGCTTGATGAGCTTCAAAATTCTAAAACATTAGTAAACTTCATTTGGAAGATTTGCTATAGTAACATCAACATATCGCACAGCAGTAAATATAAGATTTTTGAGTCAATATCGGACATGATACTTCTGTATGGTGTCCAAGTTTGGGGAGGTAACAAACCCGACTCCGTTGAAAACTCCTTATTTATTTTATGAAAAAGAATGTTTCAGCTTCAATCAAGCACTCCAAACTACGTTGTCATGCTGGAAAAAGGAATCTCGCCTCTGTTTATAAAAACTCTTAAGCTTAAAGCGGAATACTTCACATAAGTTCTGATGATGCATGAAATTCGGTTGGTAAACAAATTTGACCTCAAAACTATTCAAGACCGTAGTAGTTGGACGAAGAATGAATCAGATTGGCATAAAGATGTAATATGAGAGTAAAACTAATTTGTATGAGATTATCACTAAGTTTGATGAACAGTGTAGAACCAAGCATAAATTGGAAGCGGGTGATTGTTTAGTCATCTTATAGCAGACTTTCAATTAGCATTTAACTGATTTCTATGTTGGTCAAGCTTAGAAGAAAAATGATCAGTTTAAATTTTATTCCACATACATAGTTCTAATCTACCGCTAGAATGTATAGGAACTTAAGATAACATGAAGATGTAATTCATTTTGTCAGAAAGTGTCCAATACTAAGCGAAACTAGAAGATGGGTATTTGGAAGTAGTATACTATTAGATGGTAGTACCCGTGGCATAATGGTTATTGCGTTGGACTGTCATGCCAGAGGTATTGGGATCAATCACTGCCTGTGCCATCTAAAGTTTTTTTTCACGGGTACTACCTCTTGCGAGAAATTGAAAAATCCTACAAGAGTAATTCTGTTATATCAGTTATAAACGGTTTTTTAAAAAAAACATGGTTTTATTTTGATACATACAATATAAAAATAATTAAATGTATACTTCATTGTATAAGGAAGAAAGTAAGCTATGTTTTTATGAAATTGTCCATGAACAATTTGCGCATTTGCGGATGTACTCGTATGTCCTCGATAGTTTCATGAATTCCCTCTTTAATTCGATCTTGAATAGATTTTGGAGCAACGTGGACCCAAAGAAAAATTTCAAAGGTGTTAATTTACAAGATTTAGGTGGCCGATTGTAATCACCTCTTCAAGAAATAAGACAGTCAGAAAACTTATCCTGTTGCTAAAAAAAATGTGTTGTTCAATTTTTCCACAAACTTCACGGAAACAACCGCTCGAAAAGGTGCTTCAAGACGGGGCAAAAGTGATTTAGTTTAGCTAAGAGCCCCCGCAGACTGCAGACTTTTTATCGGCCGATAGTTTGATCGGCTTCTTAATCAGTATGGAGAGGAATGCAAATGCGCACACTACAGCGATTCAGTATCGGCCGATAAAAAAGTTTGATGGGCTACCCGATTACATTCAAACAGCCGACTGTTGTATGGTCTGCGCCTTGTTCACCAACCAAACTGTTTAGTTGACTCGGTGTGCGCACTTTCAGCCCAACCCGACTAAACTATCGGCCGATAAAAAGTCTGCGGGGGCTCTATAATACGATATTTTGCAGTTGTCATAATTTTAACAGCTGGTTTAATAATGGGCTACTTTATATGAAACCACTTATTGGAAAATCATTTATTTTAACTACACTTTAGAAATTAACTTCAAGCTATTTTTAATTTTGTTTTTATATTGTTTAAAAGAAAATTAGGCTTGCATATAAATTAAAGTGGTTCTATAGGTTGACACAAGCACTAAAATAAACTTACGTATCAACGTAATTTATATAAATGTTTATTAATAATAAAGTAGATCGATAACCAAAACCACAAATGGGACACATCACATCAATATTTTTATCAAAAGCCGCTTTAACTCTTTCAACTTAAAAAAAAAGATACCTTTCAAATGATGAATGATGATCTATATGTATGTATGTATTTTCTACATATACATAGGTACATATGTATTTACATACTTATACACACTCATTGGCAGATGACGATATAAAGATGAAATTCAATCTTATTATAGATATATCGTATTGATATTGCGTTGTGATAACACGTCAACAGGTTCATGATGGTTTCAGGAGTAATATGATGAGCATAAAATACGACCTTCCAGCTTTATGACGTGGATGGAGATTTTCTAGTGATATTTATATGGGGTGATTCAAAGACCTAAAAATCTTCTAACAGTTGAAGGATTATAAAATGAATTACAAGAAAGTTAAAGACACTTTTGATAGTACTGATTCTTCATAATTTGCATACCTCGACACTTAAAGAAGTATGTTAGGTTTTTAATTCACGAGAAATGGAGACTTGGTTAATATAAAACTATTAAGGAACCAGTGTTGAAGATATAATTAAACATCATCAGGAATTCCGATGAAACTGCTATAATCAATCTCATACATAAGTATTAAATCATTTTAGGTCACTAAAACACCCTCTAATAGAAAGATTATATAGAGCTTGAGTAAGTGAATAGATTGAAAACTGCATTTTGTTTGTTAATAATTTGACTATAATTTATTACTCATTAAGAAAAACACCATTTCCGCATACAAAGTCACCTAATGTCACGCATTTTTGTGGTGACAATTATCTACATAGTCACAGAAAAACTCCATGAATAAGTGGATACTTGTTAAACCGGAATTATTATTGTAAATTGAGTGCTGGCATGTTTAAGTATATTTATAAATGATTTTCCAACTAACTTAGAAACCCATATTTCCCCGAGGAAAGGTCAATGTAAAATAAAAATCACATGATCAAGTGCACGAAGATATACAACTCACAACGAAATCCGAGGTCAATTATTATGAATATTGTTAAAGTCTATTTTAGAAAGTCATAGTTTTGTGTCATCTATCAATAAGCTTTGTTTGTTAGATTTGTTTTAAGATTTTGTATGGTTTTCTTGAGTTCTTGAGTTCAGATACCTACGTCACTCCTATGTGTAACTCTGATTCTGACAGATTCTCTCTCAGACATGGGTCACTCTTTTCAAAATATCATCATTCAAAATATCGCCAAAAAAAACCCACAGTGATCACTAACGCATGATATCTTACCGCAAGTTGTTTTCAATGTAATATTATAAAGCTGTTGAGAAAACAAACGAAGCGTAACTTAGGCTTGTCTTTTGTTTTTTGTTAGGGCAAAATAGAACTGACCGCGTGCCAATGACACCATGGTATGGAGTTTCATAGTTGCTGAACCGTGCAGGCGTTAATGTCAACTGTAACGACACTCAAGCCCACGAACAAAAGTACAAGTGACTTTATTTTACGACTTAACACACCTTGTGTTCATCGTGTGCGTGTTTGCAGAAGAATTTTTGATCTCCGTTAAAGAAATTTTGTCTTGATCGCAGATAGTAGGTTGACAAGAATACTTTTGACACTTTGTACAAAAGAATTTGGGGGAGATTTTTGATCATTGGTGGGGAAAAAAATGTTAGAAAAAATTCGAAAAATCTTGTTGCATTTTGGCTAAACTTACAAAAATCATATTTTCCATCAATTACCTACAGGAATCATTTACTATTAGTGGCCGGTTATAGATATCATTGATGTTTATCATTGAAACTAATCATAGGTTTTTTTTTGAATAACAGAAATCAAGCATTTCGTCATTGGGATCAATCATTTGAGGTTAGAGTTGATCATTGAAAGTAAAACTGACAGGTGGGAATACAAAGAAAATGGAATGCTTTTAGTGGAACTGAAAACGATTTCATTATTAGGAAATTCAAGATGAACTAAAAGAAAAGTTCTTGGTTAAATAATGTAATTTTTAGTAAAGGGGTTTTCAATAACGACGGGTAGATGTTGAAATTAAATAAAACTAGCTGTGTGTGAGGTATTAACAGTTTTTTTTTTTAAATTTACAAGGCGCATGCATGCCATTAAGTGTGGAATATGACATCATTTCAGTGCCTGCCTCGGCTTCTTACGGTGGCACGGAACCGAGTGGTCAAATTTTCAATGACTCTTTTACATAGATCCGGCTAAATTTGAGCGATGGAATGTTTTATGTTCACCTTTAGGGCATCGGTCGGTTGTGGTTTATTTGCATAGACTTGCGACTTCAAGAAACCCCACAGGAAAAAGCCTAGCGAGGTTAAATCGTATGACCTTGATGGCCAATTCACATCATCCCTGAGAGAGATAACCTTAACCTCAAATCGTTCATGCAAAATGTCAATCGTGGCGTTTGCTGTTGGGCACGTAGCGTCGTTTAGATCCATATGGTTCAATTTGGGCCATAGGAAATTAATTATCATCGTTACGTTACGCTCGCTGTTGACGGTGACCGCCTCACTAACGTCGTTTTAAAAAAAAGTACGCACCAATTACGCGCGCCGGCCCAAAATCTACACCAAACGGTAACTTTTTGAGGATGCATTATCACCTGGTGAAGCTCGTGTGGGTTGGTGTCGTCCCATATACGGAAATTTTGCTTGTTAATACAGCCATTCATCCAAAAATGCACCTCGTCACTAAAGATGATTGTTCGACAAAATTGGGGTCCTCTTCCAAACGATTCGAAGCCCAGTCAGCGAAAAAACGACGTTGTCAATGGTCATGAACTTTGAGCTCCTTGATCAGTTGGATCTTGTACGGATGAAGGCCCAAGTCCCGACGCAAAATTCGCCAAGTTGAAGTCTGCGAAAGGCCGAGTTCTTGTGCACGACGAGGAATAGACTGCCTCCCGTTCTGTTGTACACTTTCACGGACCGCGGCGATGTTCTCGTCCGATCTTCCTTGAACGTACGGGTGTTGGCTGATTGTTCACTGAACCGGTCGTCTCAAATTTGGCCACCAAACGTTAAAGAGTCGACTGTGAAGGGCAAACACGTCTACCGTAAAATTGGCGCAATGCGCGTAACGTTTACGTTAACGAACACTCATTTTGATAATAAAGTTTTATCACTTGAATGTGCTGTTCAATCGTCTAACTTGCCATGATGATTTGGCATAAACAACTCAATAATAAACAAAAGATTTGACAGATGTCACCAAAACAAAATGGCCGCCACGAGCCGCCAAAATCTACCCACGTCAATTGAAAAACCCTTTAGAATAAATCTTCAACTCAACAGCAGATCGACACCAAACATAACGAATTTGTCTTTATTACTCACTTTTAAATCTCGGAACAAATTTTTTAACGATGAAAACCAATGATAGCTTTGACTGGTCCTTTATGCATCTGACAGTTTCAGAATGGAAATAGTTTTCACTTTGACGTCTTTAAGATTTGCACAATTCAAGAAAAAAATAAACAACATGTCAGCTTGGCAACGGTAAACATCTTGAAATATACTACTCTAACGAATTTTAACAGTTCAAACATGGGGAAAACGGAGATGGAAACGTTAAATATTTTAATGGTCCAATGAAAACGGTCTAAATCTTCTATATAGGCTGTTGTTTCAATGAGAACGTTTTCAAAATACAAAAGTACAAAATGATTCTAAACGTTGGTTGCAGCAATATATAGTTTTCATAAAAGTTTCCATAAACAATTACGTATTACCTCGATAACTACACGAATTTCCTCTTTAAGCTCCTAAATCATTTGTCGAGCATTGGCAAATACCTTATCTTTATTAAGGGTGTTAAATCACAAGTTCTTCATATTCGCCAATTGAAATTAACTCTTCTAGAAACGGAAAAGGAACTTGCCTTCCAAAACTACTAACTGTGACTGCAAAATGTTGACTATTATTGTTGCCAATTTAACCGTGTAGAACCGTCATGCTATTTCTTGGGTTTAATCCTTGTCTGTGCCATCAAGAAGTTTTTTTCAAGAGTATTGCTTCTTGCGAGGAATTCACAAATACTCCAAGAGTAATTTATTCTTATCATGCAAAGTGCTTTCTCAAATAAGCCGTTTGGATTCGGCATAAAACTGTAGGTCCCCTCCATCCTTGACATTAATTGCACATAGAAATGGTTGAGAGTTGTAGGTCACTAGGCCTTAGTTGGCCTTAGGTTGACTGATAATACTTCAGCTTGGCAAGAAATAGGATAGATCAAAGAGGGATTATCGTTCGACAATTCGAACATTGCTCAGGAACGCCTAGCATAATATAGTGTTGAGTGTTGCAAAAAGAGTGTTCGGAAAAGTTTTGTACGGTCTTCTCTGCAAAAAGACCTTTTTTTTTAAATGTGTCCGATTTTCTACAACTTTCATTAAGATTTTTTTATAGTCCTGAATAAAATATTTATGTAGAAGCTGGTAAAACTTAGAAAACTCTACAATGATTGGAAAATTGATAGCAGCTCTTATTTCCACTGATTCAGTTTTTCATTTTTCGAAATTTAAAAAACTCAGTATAACAGTTAATTGTAGCTTTTTTTGTTGTCAATTAGTTGTGGAAAATAAATGTGTTACCCAACCGTTTACAAAATCTTGTATGTAGCGTTAGGTTGATATCAAGTTAGCACTACACTTTGTGAAATTGGGGAAACTAAGTAGGTATGCAATTTGTTGAAAATAAGCTGTGAAAAGAAAAACAATTCCAAACATTTGTTTGCTTAGGGTTAAAAAAATGGGTATGTTGTGCTAACTTGACACGGTGAGCCCAGGCATAAAACAAGGATATTTGAAAATGTAACGATGCTTTTGTAACTGTAGACTTGACAGTTGTGCAGATTCTGGTAATAGACTTTGGGGAATAATATGGACGTCTCAGAATTTGGTTGTAATTGTATAACTGTGTATGAACACCAATTTTTGAGTGGAGTGCGGTTTAATTTGTTCATCTGCAGAGATGCAAGGCTTGTATTTTTGATGGAGAGATATAATCATCAACTTCTAGAGTCCAATGAAATTGAATTTTAAAATCGGCTTTTTTCAAAGTGTTTTGTCAAGCGGATATACCTCATTTCAAAACAAAACTTGACTAAAACTATTAAAAGGGTGTTTTTTTTGCAACGAAGAGTTTATTTTTAAATAAATTAGTTACCTATATGGAAAATTAAATTTTGGAAAAAATGCTTCTAACAGACATTTCTTTCAAACCCGAGTCCAATAGCCAAGGCCATATTTATAAATAAGAAAATAGTACCACTAACAAAAAGAATGATCACTTCAACTATGCATACTTATATCTAGAATGGATCTATCCGTATCCGTATCCCACAACTGAAGAAAAATCCACCTTACATTAACAAATATACATCCCTAGCACTTCTTCGTTTCTACACTTTCATCAATCTCCCGGTTTGTCGTAGTCGTCGTCGTCGGTCGGTGTGCGGTGTGGTGCGGCATGGTGACTCGCTGCGGAGCGGCGCGGCACGGTGCAGTGGTGTGGCGACGATGGTGCGGTGGTTGCTCCGGCCAGCCGCCGCCACCATTAGCAGCATGCTAGACCGAACCGAACAGAACACCGCTCTAGAGAAGAGCATCACCAGCACCAGCAGTAGAAGCGGCAGCATCAGCAGCAACAGTACCGGACCGGACTGGCAGCAGGGAAGGAAAAACGTATTTTTTTAAATTCATCGTTTTATTTTTCTCTCGATAGAGGGAGAGATAAACAAACTGCCAGTTCGCTATCAATCAAACACCGGAAGCAGCTGCTTTAGTTTTGTTTCGTTATTTTATTTTTATTCCATTTTATTATTTCTCCTGTCTCGCTCTCTCCCTTCCGTTTGAGTGAGCAGGTACCTATCTGTCGCCGTCCTATACATACATACATATGTATATAATTTAGAGGTTTTCAATTCATGATTGTGTGGGTCTATCCGTCCCGTCTATCGTTTTGTATTTTGAATCTCAATCGGAGTCTGTTCGTTCGGTTCGTCATTCATGCCTTGCCTATGACTATGCGGCTTTAGCTGTTCTGTAGTTCTGTTTCTATGTTCGCTGCCCCCAATGAAGTCCTCCTATATTTTGTACAGAACGGAGAGTGTTTTATTTTTTTAATGTTGGGCGCTGCTGTCGCTGTGCTCGCGATCGCGATCTGTTTGTTGGCTTTCATTGCGCGAGTTTTTAGTTTGGTTCTTGTTTTTAGTGTCCCCTCCAGCTATTAGGCTTAGGATGCACCCTCTGCATTTTATGCACATCTTCTTTTTGTATTTAATTTTGTTTTTATTATAATCTATTTCCATGGGCGGATGAGATAACTGAGAGATGCTAATGCTTAGTATTACACGCTCACGAAAAAAAATCAGTAATAAAAATTCAAAAATAGGAAAATGCACTTGTCTTGCTGCTCTATTATGAGTGGGTGCCTCAAACTAGAACAGTTTGCTTATAGTCTGGAAAATTGAGTTGAAATTATGTTGTATAGTGTCCAAAGTCGCTGAATTGCGTTTCATAGCTATCTTGAACTCAAAAATTGATTTTTAGAACTTAGAAAGAGGGATATTGTAGGTAGGTATATAAAATTTCTCAAAAAATGTTTCTTATTGAAGCAATTCGAAAAAGGTTCGAGAGTTTTCAAATTATAGGTACATACCTATTTCTTGAAAGAGTAACGAAAAATAACAAAAATTCGGTGAACTCTTTTTGACATTATTCACGTCCCCAAATTATTCTGGGTAAATTTTAAATCCGAAGGTTTTTCTCTATTTAAAAGCTTAAGGATTTAGTCATTTGAAATAAATTTTATGAATCGTATTTTTTTCTGTTGCAGTACCCGTGGCATGATTGTAAGTGCGTTGGACTGTCATGCCAGAGGTCTTGGGTTCGATCCATGCCTATGTCATCTAAAGTTTTTTCACGGGTATTCCCTTTTGCGAGAAATTGACAAATTCGCCAAGAGTAATTCTTGTCATGAAAAGTGCTTTCTCAAATTAGCCGTTCGGATTCGGCTTAAAACTGTAGGTCCCCTCCATTGCTGACAACAGTACTCGCACACAGGAATGGTTGAGAGTTGTATGTCACTAGGCCCTAATTCTCAATGGACTGTTGCACCACCCGATTTTTTTCCGTTGGAACAACAACAGAGGCGTACATTTTCTATAAACTGATGTTTCTACAACTTTTAGTATAGAACTAGGTACAGTGTTTAAATTTGAGTAAATAAATTGTTTTCATTTAAGTCTTGTATTTCCCGGACTACAAAGAATTGCTAGTTTCTAAAAAAAAAACAGCTATTTAATAAGTACCTATTGCTTTATTATTGAAGGAAACAGAGGCTAGTTTTGACATTTAGTTTTTTCTTTGGCATTCAAATCAAGCTTGACATTTAGTGTTAGCAAACCTCAAGTTATCAAAAAACAGTATACGTATAGTATAAATAGCTGAACACAATAATGTAGCTTCTGCGAATTGTATTTGTGATAACAGAGTGAGTATTAAATTTGAATCTTAGTCTTCCTAAGCGGCTATTTCGGTAAATGCGTCCATGTTGTTATTACTCAGCTCTCTAAGTATTGTTCTTAAGACGTTTTGCATAGGTACAATTTTTCCTTACAATATGGTTAAGAATTAAACACTGTAGGAATGTTGGAAAAATAAGGAAGGATAAAACTGAGTTCAATTAAGTATTTCACATTCTTTATGTGCGGCTAAGAAAACAATATCTGTAATAGTTAAAGGCAAATTTCAATAATTGGTGTTATTTCACTTTTGTTAAGTGTATTAAAGCCAATTTCAAACTTTGTCAAAGTGAGAATTGAACAGTTGAACAGTTGCTGAGAATTGAACAGTTGGAGGATTCAATTTTCCTCCAAGAAAGAAGAAATTCATCGATAACAATATCATGATACCAAAATGTATCTAATGCTTTTGAATGTATAAAGGGTGGGCAAAATTTAAGTTCCTTTTTAACTTCCCATAGGAAGTTATTGTAATCGATCTGATTTGTCGAATTGAAAATGTTGACGTTTCTCGACATTTCAAGGTCCCTAGAGTCGAAATAAATTTTTTTTAGAGAGATGTCTGTCTGTTTTTTCGTCGTCTATAGCTCAAAGACCAGTAGAGATATCGACTTTAAATAAATTTTGTTATACAGATAATAATGCAGAAAGATGCAGCAATGACTCTCGACAAAATTGAGTGGGTGGTTTTTTACCATAGCAATTTTAAAAAAATGTGAAAATTTGGGTTAACCCTAAATATCTCTCGAACCAATAATGCTAGGGACTTGAATTAAATTTCATATTATATATTGTAACGTAATACAACAACAACAACGTGAAATAACAAATATATTTTTGGAAAAAATTCCAATCAATATAATATATCAAAAAAACTGAAAAAAAATATTTGACACCTCGAAAACTTTACGAAAAAAAAATGGTTTTATCTCCAAAAGAATAACGTTTTTAACACCTGGTAAAATTTTGAGAAAAATCGAATTGACAGGTTTTTTTATAAAAATAAAAACCTACAAAAAACATTTCTCAAAGTTGGCAAAAATTGATTTTCGACTCAAATGTCTTTTCAAAAATTTGAGATTATGGCTTCCAACTAATTTTATCTTATAAGAAATATTGTTTTCAACATTCGGAAACATTTTAAGAAAAATCGAATTGACAGTTATTTTTTAAACTAAACAAAATTAACAAAAGTTGGTAAAAATTTATTTTGGACTCAAATATCTTTTCAAAACGTTGAGATTTTTTCTTTAAATTAATTTTTTCTTTTGAAAATATTGTTGTCAATATTCAGCAAAATTTTAAGAAAAATCAAATTAACAGTTTTTTTACAAAAAAAAAAATAACAAAAGTTGGTAAAAATTGATTTTCGACTCAAATATCTTTTCATAATTTTGAGATATTGACTTTAAACTAATTTTATCTTTTATAAAATATTGTTGTCAACATTCAGTAACATTTTGAGAACAATCGAATTGACAATATTTTACAAACAATAAAAACCTAAACAAAATTATTAAAAGTTGGTAAAAATTGATTTTGGACTCAAATATCTTTTCAAAACGTTGAGATATTGGCTTCAAATGAATTGTATTTTATAAAACATATTTATTTCAACATTCGTCAAAATTTTGAGAAAAATCGAATTGACAGTTTTTTACAAAACATAAAAACCTAAAGAAAACATTACTAAAACTTGGTAAAAATTGATTTTCGACTCAAATATCTTTTCAAAAATTAAAAATATTGGTTTCAAACTTATATTATTTCACAGAAAATATTGTTCTCGGCATTCAGTAATTTTTTTACAAAAATCCAACAGTTCTTTTTTTTCATACAAAAAAAATCTACAAAAACTAGTCAAATTTGGTAAAATTTGATGTTCGGTTCTCGATATCTAGTGAACAATAGAAGATATTGACTTCAAATTAGTTTCATTCATCCAATTTGTACTTGTTTATATAAGAATAAACACTTTTAAGAAATGCTACTAAAATTGCTAAAAATTGGTTTTCGACTAAAAATCTCGTTAACAAAAATAGATTTTGAAATCAAACTTTTTCATCATATGCAAAATATTGTTTTTTAAATTTAAGAATTTTTAAGAATAATGTAACTGACAACTTTTTTGACAAAACACGAAAACCTACGAACCCTTTAATCAAGACAAATCTAGAGACGGGATGGGAAGTTATCAGTGCGGGTCGTATCCCAGCCTCTTTTTAAAAATTCAATTAAATGTCCAAAAATGTATTTTCAAAAAAAGCAATGTTTGGGCTACACAGTACTCAAATTGGAAATAAGTTTGCAATGTTTCCCAATGTCATACTTCAAAATAATATTTGTTCTACTATTCGCTTAGATAAATTATAAAATCATCGGGGGATCTATAATTATACGAAGACATGACTTCTGGATCTTAGAAACTTTAGTTCTTAAGATTTCATCAATATACATATTATGTAATTGAAAGTAAGAAACATTATAATAAGTGAACGAAAGTGATCAAAGAACACTGTAATCTCGACTGCGTAGAAAAATAAATCTTGGGAAGACCACAACCTTAAGTCTCAATAGGAGTTCCTACAAAACAAACTCTGACAATCTCTTTAAAAAGCTTGTTTTAAATTTAAAATTGTAGCTAAATTTTGTACAACATCTGTTTCTAATTTCCTATAACTTGTCACAAGGACCTGTTATTTGAAAATATTTATTATTAACTTGAACTTATATTTTAAAACAAGCACAATTATCCAGTGAACTGCCAACTTGCCCACCTAATGTAAGTTAAGTGCCTTAAATTTATTGCTAAATCAAAACTTCCAATGAATTCAAAGGCAAATAGGTAAGGTAAATTATGACTTCGACTTCGACATCGACTTAACCATATTATTAATATTATAGAAGAAACACTCCGTAGTCTGGTATATAATACCTATAAGCTATAAATGTATAAAAGGTGTATGAAATCAAGAGAATACAATTAACCATTCAAAGCTGCAGCGATTGCGCTATCGTGCAAGTTGTTGCATATTATAGAAGCTGCTATTGCTCATGCTGGTTAACGACAAAATAACATTACACGATCGGGTTCCCTTTTGTGCCATGTGGTTTGGTTATACCTATAGTATATGTACCTAGTAAAGTCTTGAAGTTGAGGTTTTGGTCACAATACCTATCGATGTGGTAAACATCAGTGTGCAAACTGCCAGTGAGTGTGGTGTTTGATTTGAGTAGGTAAAGTAAATTCACATCCAAGCAAATCATAGAAGCGTTAGAGAGTAAAAAGGCGCGCAAAAGGTTGTAACATGGTTGCTATACCACGCCATCGCGCTGCCGCAGCTTATTGTCACTATTCTGGCTGTCAGTGAAGTCTAAAAATTATATTGCAGCGGAATTGCTTACTCTGGTGTTGTTATACCACCACCAACTATAACTACCGATCACCGCACCACCACTCGCCGTGCCGTCCTCCATCGCAAATCTAAAAACTTAAGACCTTTTTCTATAAAGTCCATGTGAGATGGGCCTTAAGGTGCGGTATTATCGTGTTTGCTTGGTGTTTCTCTCTTTTTCTTGCTTGTGGATTAATATACAATATATTTGTTTTTAATTCTGTTTCAATCGTGTATATATTAATTAAAATGCAAATTTTTATTTATGAAATTAACTTCCCACTATCTAAAACATGTGATACCCATGTCTAAATTGAAGAAAATATCTAACAACTACACTTTGCATTAGTAGGTTGAGTCACAGAAAATTTACGTTACAACATAAATATGTTTATTTTGCTTAAACAATGAAGTACGTGCTGCACTGTATAAAGTGTTTTTAAGGCGTGTATTTTTTTTTCAATCTGGCAATACTTTTTCAGAGCTGGTCTTTTTGACAGCTGTCACTTGATTTATGTTTAGTTTAGTTAGTTTGAATAGAATTATACTTGTATAACGTTTGCAAATCGTGCAAATTTATTAACAAAATATTGGTTCGGTTCGCGCAACGCATCAATTTATTGAAGGAAACTTTTGTTGAGCACATTATCTCACGTCATGGCCTCCAAAATCATGCAATTTATGGCGCAGAGACATAAAGCCCAGGGACATAACGCCCAAATTTTTTTTTTTGGGGCTTATGTCCTACCCGAGTGGGACATAAAGCCGAAATTTAATTTGGGCCCTAAGTCCCACCCAAGTAAGACCTAAGTCCCAAATTTGTTTGTTAAAAATGGGACATTGTCCCCAAATTTTTGCAGAGCCAAAAAAGAATATAAAGTTTTTGTATTTCAATACAATAAACAATAATTTTTTGATACGGTGATAATACAAAAATTAGGAAAAACAAAAAAGTTTATTTTCAACATTATTTGCGGGATCTCAGGATTTTAACTCCCTTTTTCGGGGTCACACCCGCTCACGCAACTCCGTTGCTCCGCCTAGGGTGTGTAATGTCGCCAGGCAGGCGCCAATATCAACAGCTTCGCTTCGCGGGATCTCAGGATTTAAACTCCACAAAACAAAGTCTTGTGGTATTGAAGTGCTCCAAGTTTTGTCATTTGGTGATTCTTATTAAGTGGGACATTAGCCCCAACATTTTTATTTGGGCTTCGGTCTTACCTGGGTGGGACTTTAGGCCCAAATTAAATTTCGGTTTTATGTCCCACCGAAGTGAGACATAAGCCCCAAAAAAAAAAGATGGGCGTTATGTCCCTGGGCCCTATGTCCCTGCGCCGCAATTTAACACCTATGGACTATTTTTTGTTTAGGGTTATGTGTCGCTTGTCTACGCAGATAATCCTGAGACGATTGACGCCTTGGAAGGGAATAATCCGGTGTGTTATTGATGGCGTTAGGCCCCAAAGAGGCTCCATAAGACAAAAAGCACCTCATGGCTGGAATTTAACCAAAGCAGCCACGGCAGCCACTTGCCCGAAATTATTTTTTAAACATAATAGCAAACACTTATTTTTACAATAAAGGTAAATTCTTGGCCATAACATTAAAATATATGCGTTTTATTTCTTCCTGAAAACCGCACGTTTAAAAAACACACTTAACTCTTATTTTCAGAACGTATTTGTTCACCTTCCTAAAAAACAGTAAAAATTTTACCTGAGACATTTATATTATTAATATAGATAAGATTAAAAAAAGAAAGAAATTATATTTTTGAAACTTAATTAGACAGTTTTTGACTTATGAATACGAAATCTTCAGCAGCATTGTTTTGTGTTCGTAAAATTGATTCAATTTAGTAACGAGATAGAATTCTCGTCAGTTATAGCTATCATTGGTTTTCATCATTGAAAACAAACATTGTAATTTTTTTGGCAGGTCGTTTATAGCTATCATTAAAAATTTCTGTCATTGAAAACAAATTCCTGATTGAAATCCACCGAAAAACTTTTACTGACAGTAATCTGTCATTAGAATTGTGTGAAATTGGAACAAAAATCAGTGGAACGATTCGTTTCAATTTTGAACATAAAAGTATCAGCTGTTCAGGAAAATGAATTTCCGTCCGGAAAATAGAAATATACATTTTTAGAGAAAAATAAATACGTAATTATACTTTTTTTTCTCAAAAAAAATTCTTTGTGTGATTTCCGATCGATGAGTATATTATTTTTACTGTCAAATATCGATTCAAAAATTTTTCCGGATCGATTTCAATGATAGCTATAACTGGCGCCTTATTCAGAGTATTGACAATTAAAATGCCTCTAAATTTTAGATTTGACGAGACCAAAAATTAGGGATGAAGGGAACCTACAGTTTTTATGACGAACACGGAAAATTGGAAGTTGCTTATTTGAGAAAGCACTTTTCGTGAAAGAAATTACTTTTGGAGGATTTGTCAATTCCTCGCAAGAGGCAGTACTTGTAAAAAAAAAACTTTAGATACCTACAACAGGCAGGATTTGAACCCAATCAGGACAGTCCTTCGCACTAACCATCATGCCAATTCAGATTGAAGACCGAATACAATTTCAGAATAAAATAAAAAAAAAAAAATTTTTCGAAGGAATTTATATCAAATTGGCATTGGGTAAAAATTAAAGAAAAGAGAATAGTGAATCATTTTACTTTAGCACAAAATTTACAATTTTAATGTTTTCGGTGGGACTTTTTATTATTGCAATATTTTCATAATTGAAAAGACTAGAATAGAATAATGATTTTGATTATTTATCAACGCTTTTGAATAAAAATGAAGACCCAAATCAACTAACTCGGAGTGTATCAACCTACTAGATGACGACACTATAACTATTCAACATCAATATACCAACCTACGTAAATGAGTGCCGCTTAAGATTTATGAAGTTGAGCTTGCAACTTCGAGGTTGCAAATTTGTTTCAATTTAAATTAAAGTTTTCAGTATGTATCTAAATAAAAAATTTTTTGTGTGTTATTTTTGTTGAGAAAACATAAGAACGGAAAAAAAATTCTTTTTAATGATTTTGAAATATTTTGTTTAATCATGAAGATGCATTTATTACTATTAAGCTTCGTAGTGCCACCTTCGTAACGCATTGAATTTACTTTGTAAACAAACATACCTAACTACTTTATGCATAAATTAACGCTGGCGTTTTGGAATATTAAAAAAAAAATAATATTGCAATACATTTTCACAAGATTTAAATGTGTTATCGAGTAGGTCGGCTTAAGCCTTTTATTAATTTGCTACAATTACTTAATCAATTTGTATGGCGAAATTGGAAAATTATGAAATCATCATTCACTTTATATAGCACCATAAATACAATCATTATCATTGAACTATCCAAAAGCTCTGTGGGATTTTCTTTGCCCAACTATATATTGTGCATTGAAATAAAGCAAACTGCTTACAAAAATAACAACTTAGCTTGGAAATGTATTGTTTCAGAAACAGTTATATCAATGTTACCATAATTATAAAAATAACATTTTCGTTGTAGTTTACCTACTTACGTTTTCTATAGATCAAAAATCCACAGAGATCGATCTAAGGAATCTCTTTAAAAAATTGTTATAAATTTCAAGTCGTAGCTGAATTTTGTACAGTATCTGTTTTAAATTTCCTAAAACTTTTCACAAGAACCTCTTATTTAAAAATGTATTATAGACCTGAATTTATATTTTGAAACAAGCACAATTATCCAGTAAACTACTAACTTGTCCACCTAACGTAAGTTAAGTGCCTTAAATTTATATTGCTAAATCAAAATTTCCATTGAATTTAAAAGCAAATATGTAACGTAAATTATGACTTCGACTTAAATATATTATTAATATTAGTTTACCTACTCAAGTTTTCTATAGCTCAAAAATCCATAGAGATCGTAGCGGTTCTAAGGAAGTAACATTAATTGTAAGGAATTAAAATTTTGACTTAAATAATGAGAACTTTCTTTTCATTGTTAAAAATTTAATTAATCTCCAATAATTAAGAAACACATTTTGAACACCTAATCCGAGTACAGATTTGATTTTGTGAAAGATATCACTGGTTAAAAATGTTATTTAGCTGGGAATGACCTTATTCTTGAATATGACTTCGAAATCAATATGTCACGTCAGGTTTTCGAGTTGCAACAGATCTGTATCGTGCTTTTTCAATTAAATTTGTCATGAGTTTCCAAATCTATGATCCGTTACTTCATTATTCCGCTTAAATATTTAAAAAGAAAACTAAAGCATTTATGCTCAAACGGTTCTTAACATAAAAACGCAAGACCTTATAAAAGTTATTTCTGTCCTTATTACTAATTCGTAATTTTTAGGTTATAACATCAAGTTTTTGAAATACATTGAATGAATTTTTGTTAAATAAATAATTCGTGTCGTAATGGTTAGTGGGTAGGAGTGTCATATAGAGGTATCTACCTGAGACACCTAAAAGTGTCATATAGAGGTATCTACCTGAGACACCTAAAAGTTTTGTTCAGGGGTACTGCCGCTAGCAAGGAATTGACAAATCTTCCACGAGAAATTTTTGTCAGTAATTTTTGGAAATTATAATAAAAAGAGGTTTAGACTTCGAACTCATCACGGTCTTTTGATACTTTTAAAAGTCTAACGAAATATTAATAAAAACATTTTGTGTACGATACAAAAAGTTTGAATATCTTTCTTTGCTTTCAAGCCACTTGATTCAAAATAATTTTTTTGTCAGTTTTTAGTTGTTTTTGTCAGATTTTACTTCATTTTTCAAATTTTTGTTTTTTTGTAAGAAAAATTGTAAATAGCATTTTCTAATAAATTAACTCAAAGTTAACAACAAAATATTGCAAATGATAAAATAAGTTCGGTTTCAATATCTGTTTTCGTTTCTGAGATATTTTAGTCGAAAATCAATTTTTAGTAACATTTTCTGCAGGTTTTTATTTCTTTTAAAACGATCGGATTTGTCTAAAAAAATGATCTTATGTTAACAACAATATTTTGTATAGAATAAAATAATTTTGAAGTCATTACCTTAATATTTTCTCGAGATATTGGAGCCGAAAGTCAGTTTTTACCAATTTTTAATATTTTTTTGTGGATTTTAATTTTTGTATTAAAAACAAATGCCAATTGAGTTTTTCCAAATATTTTACCAGATGTTAAAAACTATGTTTTATAAGATAAGGTTAGTTAGTAGAAGCACATATCTTTAATTGTTGCCAAGATATTAGATTCGAAAACCAGTGTTTACCAACTTTTAGTTTGTAAATTTTCATTTGTTGAAAAAAATTGTCATTTCGATTTCTTTAAAAAAAAATGACTAGTTGTTTGATGTTTTGATATTTGTTGAGGTAGTATTTTTATTTTATAAGAAATTCGGGAACATATTCGAGAGATATTTCGGAACAACCAAATTTGTCACCTTAAAAAAAAGTAAAAATTAAAAAAGTTCTCAATTTTTTGAAAGTCATTTCTGTGTCTTTTATTAATAAAATCTGTGAAATGAAATTTATTTGAAGTCCATAAATTACCTGGTTCTTCAGATGTGGTCGACGAAAAAGCACACACAGACATCTAGACATATCTACAAAAACGTTTGACATCTCTTTTCCAACTCCTGCTACTTTTCCTAATGCTCACACTCTGTCTCGGGCATATTAAAGGCTTTTGAGTATGCGATAATTATAAAAAAAGAAGAAAATTTGATTCTAGGGACCTTGAAACGTCGAAAAGTTTCAAAATTTTCAATATGGCAAATCGAACCGATTCCAAAAACGTTCTATGGGAAGGTAATAATATGTAATGAATTTAATTTGAGCTCCGTGAAATAGCTCCACAGAAATAACCCCACAATTAAAATATTAAATAACCTCTCAACAAATGTATGGAAATATTAAGTCTTTTAATTCGTATATACCCCAAATCCTATAATGTGTCCACGAAGGGGTTTCAAGGGGGCAGAATACTCTGAATATGGTAAAGTAAGTTGGCCTTATTACTCAAAATAATATGGCCTTATTTCACTTTGTTAAAGTGCAATATGGCCATTTTCATTTTCGAATTTGGGGTTAATTTCATAATGCAGTGAAGCCCCTATTCGGGGAGTTATTAACATCCCATAGGAAGTTATTGTAATAGGTCCGATTTGTCGAATTGAAAATGTTGACATTTCTCGACGTTACAGGGTACCTAGAGTCTAAATAAAAGATTTTTAGAGAGAATTTCTGTGCGTGCGTGTGTACGTACGTTCGGGAAGTTTTTTTCGTCGTCCATATCTCAAGAACCGGTAGAGATATCGAAATAAATGTTGTTATACAGATAATGATGCAGAAATATTCAGAAAGGACTCTCAAAAAGTTAAATGGGTGTTTTTTTTAGCATAGCAATTTTTAAAAAATGCAAATTTTGGTTTGCCCAACATATCCAAACTAATAACGCTAGCGACTTGAATTAAATTTTGTAATATATATTGTAACGTGATACCAAACAAGTATATTTTTGGAAAAAATCCAATTAACGGTCTTTTTTTATATATCAAAAAAAAACTGAAAGAAAAATAATTGTCACCTCGAATATTTTACCATCCAAAATAGTTTTATGTAACGACTAGAGGCCCGTCCCGGCTTCGCACGGGTAGACATAAATAGGTACAGATATTTAAGTTATAAGCATGCTAATTAAAACGACCATGAATCACTAAATTAGAAAACTTTTCCTGTCCTATCATTAATACTCTTCGCAGCGTATGCGATGAAAGACATTTTATGGCAAATTTTTTTACACCTTCGGTTGGTTTTGATAGGAATTTCTAAGGATTTCTATAGTAATCTAGTTCTAAATATAGCCTATGTTACTCAGTGATAATGTAGCTTTCTACTAAAAAAAGAATTATTAAAATCGGTCCAGTACTTTTTGAGTTTATTCGTTACATACAAAAATACAAATCTTTCCTCTTTATAATATTAGTGTAGAAGAATAACGTTTTTGACATCTGGTAAAATTTTGAAAAAATCAAATTGACAGTTTTTTTTTACAAAAAATACAAACATAAGAAAAAACAATAATAAAAGTTGGTAAAAAGTGATCTCCGAATCAAATATCTTTTAAAAAATTTAAGATTATGGCTTCAAACTAATTTTATCTCACAGAAAATATTGTTTTCGACTTTTAGTAAATTTCTTATAAATATCCAACAGTCCGTTTTTTTTATACAAAATTAAAATCTACAAAAAATAGTACGCAAAATTGTTAAAAATTGACTTCGGTTCTCGATATCACGTGAACAATTATAAAAGGTATTGACTTCAAATTACTTTTATTCATCCAACTTGTATTTGTTTATATTAGAAATAAAAACTATTAAGAAATGCTACTAAAATTGGTAAAAATTGGTTTTCGACTAAGAATCTCGTTTACCAAAATAGATTTTGAAATCAAACTATTTCAAACTATTGTTGGTAATTTTTAAACTTTTTACAATAATTGAACTGACAACTTTTTTAACAAAACACTTAAACCTACAAACCTTTTAAGCAAAACAAATCGACAAACGGGATGGGAAGTTATCAGTGTGGGTCGCATCTCAACCTCCTTTTTCATTTTTATTTGGGAAGTCATTTCGCGGAGTCTCGAAAAGAATCATTTTAAAGGGAAACACACGTGAGCATTTATTTTATTTCAAACATAACTAAAAACCAAAAATAAAAACTTTTCTCAAATATTAGATCTAATTTCCAAATTTATAGATTTATTTTCACACAAAAAACCTTTGCCTTAAAAAAAAATCAAAAAATTGTAAATGAAAGTAAAATATACCTCAACCTCGTTATCGGCCTTCATTTAGTTTCACATAAATTTCATTGTGAATGCTATTTCCCAAGAATGTAGGTACTCCAATAATTTTCTTGGAGTGGAGTGCTTTTTGAAAGCAAAACAAAACAAAACAAAACAAAAAATATGTAGGTTATGTACCTTCTCTAAGTGCTAAAAAGATCGTCCACTTGAAAACTACAAAAAAAGGAACCCTCTTTATAATCATTAATAAAATTTTGTTCAAAATGTTCATCCCTATTCAGGAAATGAAGTGGCACAGAGCTATTGAGCGAAAAACTCCTCTTGAAAGAAAGGACCTGTTGTATTTAAATTGAACACCACTTACTACTTAGGGTAAATTCTAAGCATGTTCGACGACGACGTACATACATACGTAGTAGTTGTAGAGGTCTCTAGGTACAGGCACTTCATTATTGCTTCCTCATGTCTTATGTTCCAAGAAAAAATATTCAAATATGCTCATGAAAGACGAATAGAATTCTTAAATGAGAGCAAAGATGCGGGTTCCATCGAAAAGAACGTCATCAGCAGCATCAAGCATCTGACATGGACAAAAAATTTCAAAATTTACATTCCAAAATATTGAAGAGCTATGTAAGTGTAGTGAGTCTTAAAAAGTCTCTGAAAAACGGTGGTAAACAGGATCTTTCGAAATTTAAATAAGAAAGGCATATGGCAAAATGTTGTCAGCCTGACGATGAGTCTGAACCTGAGCTGAGCAGTAAGTAGCGAGCGAACTGCTACCGTGTTGTTCCGTGTTGGTTTTGATTTTGGTTGTGCTGCGATACGATACGATGCGTCTCCTCCGGATTCCATAGATTGTGATGTGCATACAAACATTGATCCTAACAAAATACGCCGAAGGGAAACGACCGATAAAATCACATACCCGAACGGAAGAGGGCGTATTTTCTTCCATCATAAAAATGTACGTGTTCGTGTTTTATTATTTTTTTTCGGTTCTGTTTTTTCGTTTCTTTTCCAGACATTGACACAGGGAAGGAACATCAGGGGTAAACAAAAATCACATATCACTCCCTGCCTGCCGGTATACATTGTGTTAGTTGGCAGAGAGGTACAAGTGCGTCTCAATAACCTTGCGGATATGGTGGTTTTCAAAATTGTTGTTTTTTTATTCGTGTTGTGTCTAGATGAGGATGGAAAGTATGATTTTACAAGGAATATCCCAATTCCCAATCTCAAGCGTGTACTAAAACTCTCTGTGGTTCGGGATATATAAAAATCATGTCATTCACGTCACTTCGTTCACCCCTCGGTAATGAAGCTATATCACATAAGCGGGGTCTATAAGACTGATATAGAGAGTAAAGTTACTCCTGTTTGGTATTTGGTGGCGGTGTGATGGTGATGGTGACGGTGACGAGACGATGCGGCTACACTTGCTCTACGAACGATACGACTGGCGCGTGATCGTGGGAAAATTTGACGTATTATCTGTTTTATTTTTTTCCTTTTTGTATTTTGAAATTGAATTTAAGGTTCGCAATGTCATCCCCGACAAACCGACAAGTTTTTTTTTTTGTTTGAGAATTTAAGTGAAATATTTACAAGGGATGGTACTTCCTGAGGAAGTGAAATTAAGTACCTTAATCTGTGAGAGTTATGTGATGGTGATGCGAACGAAGTTGTGTGTATTACATAAACAGTTGGAAATTGCAAATTTTAATTTCCGGTTAGAATTATTAAGTTATTCTAGGATCGGAAGAATTGAACAAAAAGAGAAGGGAAGCTTCAATTAGAGCTTCTGAGAAAAAATGAATGTATCATTGAAAGGGTGAAAGTATATAAACTTAACAAAAATACAACTGTCAAACAGAGATCAAGTTCAAGTTGAAAAGTTGTATTAAAAAGATCAGGGTTCCACAACTTTAACATCAAAAATATTTGCATTTTGTTGAAGTTGACAAAGTTAATACGTCAGTGGACATTAGTGTCAGTTAGGTCAAACTTTTGGCTGATCAAAACACCTCTTTATCCTTGATGGAATTATTTAAAATCAAAGATCAGCACTACGGACACGTTGTTCCTCTGTCAATTTTAAAGACTAGAACTGATGATGTGGTTCCAATAAATCGATAAACAAAAGTATTGATAAATCGTCCTTTTCTAACTATTTTGATCGTGTTATTATTTCCACTACTCCTATGAAAAGATTCGTTAAATCATCGGTCTATGCCAACCAAATTTTTTCGTCTTCAACAAACCGTTAACAATGTTAAAGTCACTTACAAAATCCGATATGTTTATGCACTTACCCGTCTAAAAACAAGGAATGGCACATTACAAGTGCAACAAAAAGTTTGTTTTGTGTTTTTTAGACGTTTAGTTTTTAAGAAGAAATTGACAACGCAATTGTCATCGAGAGTTTAGTTCCAGATATATTTTGTTCTGAAATGTATTTCTAGGGAAAAACTTCCAAGTGTCCATCGATTCCAGGTCTACCTGGGAGAATAATTCATTTCTGACAGATGAAACAATTGACTTTTATACAGATGGATCCAGAACTGATGACGGACTAAATCTATGCCTCTCATTCCATCTTCCCAATCATTGTAACGTGTTCCAGGCAGATCTTCTGGCCATCGAAGAAGCTATCTTGGCTCAAAGAAAATGTGATATCGACTATTGATATACGAAACTTCTCAGACAGTCATGCTGCCATAAAATCATTGGACTCTGTTTTGATAAACTTAATAACAGCCCTAAGCTGACGATCATCTCTTGGGGAGATGGTGGAGCAGTTCAAAATTCACCTTATTTGGGTGCTGGGTCATAAAGACATTCCAGGAAATTACAAAGCTGTCGGACTTGAGAAAATGGAACAACTTTACCTTTGATGGGCAAAAAAAAATAGCATCGGTAGGCATACCTCTAGATACTTGTTAACTTCTGCTAAAGAATGATACCATAAAGAAAACAAACAATAGATGGTCTAAAACAACCACTTGTCGGTCAACTAAAATAATTTGGCCAAGGCTTAACGCTTTTAGCAACTAATTTCAGATGGTATATTGCCTATTAGTTCCGTTAGCGTCGGTACAGGACACTGCTTAATGGGTAGGCATGCTTTTGGACTTGGAGCTTCTGCAAACGATTTTTGCAGAAGCTGCATGGATGAAGAAGACGAAAAGACAGTGTGTCACTTCATAGCTTACCTTAACTGGCCCAACGAGTAAGGTAGGTCTTAAGATTCATGTGGTATCACAGCGGACAAACTATTGGTCTAAGTGTCTAAGTGTTTTACCATCAACAAACCTATAACCTATCACTAAGGTAAAATTCTGGGAAATTTGGCTTTTCATTTTCTGACTTTCTTTATTTCAACAAAAATTAGAGTGATCAAATCACAAATAATATTATTTTATCAAGAAAAATATAAACTCTCTCCCCTCAGCTAAAATATGAAATTTCTAGAACGACAACATTGCCATTTCTATTTCGAAAGTAAAAGTAAAAACAATAATCATCATCATCATGATTGTCGTGGTTCTTTTTTTCAATTTTATTTTATTGCCTCGGATCCACCCCATTGAAATACGTTTAATTAAGCCAAATTAGATAGATTGGCCCTAGTTTGGGGTTAATTGCATTAAATGCGAAAATAAATGGGTGATCTCTTATGTGAGTGAATATGTGCCCCTTGTGCCCTCCGAACACAGTGCATTGGCGATGATGATGATCATGATGATGTTGATGATGATGATTAATAACTATAAACGTACAAGTACTAAAGTCAACTCACGACCGACCAAATAAACCATTTTTCCTCTTACTCGATGATGTGCTTGTGGTCGATAGCCTTATGATGTTTGTCAAATATATAATTTTTTTTTTTGTTTTTATTATTTTTTATTGTCTGTTATATTGAAAGTACAGTTTATGGTTCATAGGGTCTCATCTCATCTCAACTTAACTCATCTGAGCTTAAACTTTTGTCGGTGTCATCAATTGTGATTCAAGAATTTCCCACGGAATGATTTAAGAATTTTTGGAATGAAATTTGAATCATTTAGGAAATTTTGAATAGCAAAAATAAAAATAGTTGGTAAATTATCATTGAAAAATCAAATAGAGATGAATTAGCATTAATTTATTCAAGGGATGGTAATAATGTTCGAAAAATCTTCAAAAATACTCCAAGTCGCACGTTGAATGATGTTGTTAATATATTAAAAAAAGGCTGGGATGCGAGCCACACTGATAACTTCCCATCCCGTCTATCGATTTGTCTTGCTTGAAAGGTTTGTAGGTTTTCGTGTTTTGTTAAAAAAAATTGTCATTTGAATTATTCTTAAAAATTTTAAAATTACCCACAATATTTTGCATAGGATGAAATAGTTTGATTTTAAAATCTGTTTTTGGTAACGTGATTTTTAGTCGAAACCCAATTTTTACCAATTTTAGTAGCATTTCTTAAAAGGAAAGATTTGTATTTTTGTATGTAACGAATAAACTCAAAAAGTACTGGACCGATTTTAATAATTCTTTTTTTAGTAGAAAGCTACATTATCACTGAGTAACATAGGCTATATTTAGTACTAGATTACTATGGAAATCTTTAGAAATTCCTATTAAAACCAACCGAAGGTGTAAAAAGATTAGCCATAAAATGTCTTTCACCGCATACGCTGCGAAGAGTATTAATGATAGGACAAAAAAATGTTTTCTAATTTAGTGATTCATGGTCGTTTTAATTAGCATGCTTATAACTTAAATATCTGTATCTGTACCTATTTATGTCTACCCGTGCGAAGCCGGGACGGGCCGCTAGTTTCTTATATAAACAAATACAAATTGGATGAATGAAACTAATTTAGAATCAATATCTTCTATATACCAAATTTGCATATTATTTTTTGTAGATTTTATTTTTTTGTGAAAAAACGGACTGCTGAATTTTTATAAAAAAATTACTGAATGTCGAAAACAATAATTTCTGTGAGATAAAATAAGTTTGAGGTCAATATATAAAGATATGTGAGTCGAAAGTAAATTTTTACCAAGTTTTAGTATTGTTTTTTAGGTTTATATTTTTTATAAGAAAACTGTCAATTCGATTTTTCTCAACATTTTAACGAATGTTGAAAACAATATTTCTTATAAGACAAAATTAGTTTGAAGCCATAATCTAAAATTTTAAAAAGATATTTGAGTCGAAAATCAATTTTTGCCAACTTTTAGTAATGTTTTTTTAGGTTTTTATTTTTTATAAAAAAAATAAACGTGAAATCGATTTTTCTCAAAATTTTACCAGATGTTAAAAATGTTATTCTTTGTTGCACAAAAATTATTTTGAAGACAAAATCATTTTTTGTTTGTAAGATTTTCGAGGTGACAAATAATTTTTTCAGTTTTTTTTATTTATAAGAAAAACCGTTACTTGAAATTTTTTTCAAAAATATATGTATGTGGTTGGTAGTACGTTACAATATAAAATATAAAATTTAATTTAAGTCTCTAGCGTTATTGGTTCGTGAGATATTTTGCGTTAACCAACATTTTGACCCTTTTTTTTAAATTGGTATGGTAAAAAAACCACCCACTCAATTTTTTTGAGAGTCCTTTCTGCATCTTTCTGCATTATTATCTGTATAACAACATTTCTCTGAAGTCGATATCTCTACCGGTTCTTGAGATATGGACCAAGAAAAAAGCTTCCCGAACGTACGTACACACGCACGAACATACATCTCTCTAAAAGCTTTTATTTCGACTCTAGGGAATTTGAAACGTCGTCGGGAAATGTCCAAATTTTTCATTCGACAAATCAGACCGATTAAAATAACTATGGGAAGTTAATAACGAAATCAATTACTTTAACTGTTATTTAAAAGTACTTTCCCTTAAGAACTTACACAAACCCATTACAGTTTTATATTACATACAATAAGTGATTTTTTTCAATTACAATACAAGTTGTGAAAAAGTATATTTTTTTCAATTATAACATTGGTGGACAAAATTACGTTGTTTTTTCTATCCCACAAACAAAACAATCCTCGTTTAAAGATGAAGATGTCATAAATTCCAATATCAACTTTAAATTTTTCTATCACATAAGGTTTTAAAATATGCCTCTTAAAAATACTAAAAACAACCAAAAACGGTTCTTTTAAGTTTAAACTCGAAACATCTTTTAACAATAAGTAATATGATGATTTCACTAAGTACAAATCTTTCGCTTCTAGATACAATTTTAATCATTTTAGTATCTTACTTAGTTGCTTAGTCTTTACTTGACTCTATATGAGGTTTTGACCAAACCTTGAATTTAATACTTTCATAGTTTTGAAAAATACTTTTTTGAGTTTTCGAATCCAAGCTTAGAATTTACAAATTTGCTAAAGTTTTTAAAATACATATTTGCAACATTATTTTTGTATTTTTAAATATATTTTAAAAACTTTATGTGTTGGAATTGCTTAGACAACAAAAATCGTTGAAAACCGTTTTAGCATAAATTGTTTAGCGTTTCTTTCAAATTTTGGAAGGTGAAATCTAACAACTTATAAAGAGTTTACTAATATTATAAGAAATAATATAAATATTTTAACTAAATTGAAGAAAAGGATCATAGATTTGGAAAGCCATCACCAATTTTATTGAAAACAGCTACTTCATAAATTTAGATATAGCCTCAAAAAGCCTTGTATACGTGCTCTTTTCATTTAAGCTTTGCATCCAAACTCATTCATTCCAAGGCATACTTGGAATTATTGGAGTAATGTACTTCTGTGTTGTTAAACAAATTGGAACATTATTTATGTTTTTGTTTTTAAAATTTATATTCGTCAGCAACATGTTCCAGATTTAGATTACCCCATTGAGCTGCACAGATCGAAAGATCTGAAATCTCCTGGCTTTGATGGAATACCGTATGAATTTTATAAAAATGCATGGCCATCTCTTATTGTAGAAATACAGAAGTTGTTAATATTCTCGAAACTGCAACGCTACCATCATCTTTCAGAAAATCCATTATATACCCACTGTTCAAGAAAGGAGATACTATTGTTGTGTCAAACTATAGAGGACTTCTATTTCTTGATACGCTCTATAAGCTGTTTACTACAGTTCTCTAGAACAGACTGTCAGCTTGGTTAGAAAAAAAACAACATCATCAATGAATTTCAAGCTGCATATAGAACCAACTATTCTACTGTAGACCAAGTTTATAATCTTTCATGCATAATTCAATTTCAACTCTGCCAAAAGAAGAAACTCTACGCTTTTTTTATCGATCTTAAGGCTGCTTTTGATGTCATTGAGAAGAATGCTCTTATTTATAAGCTACTGACTCTGGGAATATCTTCGAGGATACTAGTTACTATAAAGTCTCTTTATAATGATACTGCTGCAGCTGTTTGGGATGGTTTGTTTTTGTCAGAGTTCTTCCCCACTAAGAAAGTTGTTCCTCAAGGATGTGTGCTAAGCTCTCTTCTTTTTGTTCTGTTTTTAATTGATCTTCATGCGAAACTTCCAATCGGTATTGTTTTAGATGATCTTCAAATTAATGCCCTCTTTTATGTGGACGATATTGTACTGTTGTCAGATAATCCTTTCAGGATATCAAGGATATCTTAAAATAAATCTTGATAAGTCGGAAATAGTAATATTTCGCAATGGTGGAAGAAGAGCAGCTTACGAAAAATGGTTTTACAATAATTTTGAAAAAATGTGTCTAATCAATACAAATATCTTGTCATGAAAAGATGCTTTTTACTGCCTGATAATAGCCTAACTATGCTCTGCACATTGAAACAGGTTTATAGGAGGGTTTTCTAACGTCCGCCTTAAGCTACATTTTTCTTTAATAAGACGAAATCTAAATCTTGCCCAACATTTTATCGAAAGCCATTATAAACAAGAAAATCTTCTGGGCCAAGGAATTGTTGGATCTTTTTCATGGATGTTCGTTGGATTTTTCCTTTGACATGAACCAACTTGCGTAACATTCTCTTACTGAAACTGAAAGAAAAACACTGGACTGAATTTACAGTTAGTGCGACACAGTCTCAATTTCATGATGAATATTGCAACTTGGTGTACTCTGACATACCAAAATACTTTGATGACTCCAATTCACGTAATATGATTTCCATCATTTTCAAAGCTCGCTGCGATTGGAAGAGCCTTCTCAAGAGATACAGATGGAATATGTACATTATGTAATATATGCACTTGATTGCAACCTGCCCAGTATTCAAAACGTACAGAAGAAAATTTCTTGGCAGCGGCATGCTCTCTCATTCTCAACTTCTCAACGTTCTTAATGGCTACTGGTACTCAAACTTATATTACTTCTTAAAAGCGTTAATTAAATATCGCAATTTTATTATAAACGAATTTTCATAACTTAATCTACTTACTAAGCTCATATATTTTTAAATCTCCTTTTTAACCTCACAGGCAACTTAAAGTTATTGACGCAAAATTATAAACAACCTATTATTAAGGATTTAGCACGATACTAGTTAACAATTTACTATATACATAGTAATCTACTAACTTTTAACTAATTTTAAAGACTTTTTATTGTTTTGCTAACTAGTATCATGCTAAAACCATTTTATTAAAAAAAACATGAACACATCTAAATAATGACAGATTGTGGAGCAAACAAAACAAACATACCTTAATATTTTTGCAAATGTCAAAGTGACAACATTGGCGCAAAATTTTAGACGATTTAGTACGATGTTTAATCATTTTTAGTATGATACTAGGTTAAAAAAAGGATTTTGATTTTTATTTGACATATGTCATACAGATTTAGTACGATACTAAAAAGATAAAGTAGCCATTTGGTGATTTTAACTTTAGTAAAATGTTAAGAAGATAGTACGATTCTAAACTCGTTTAAAATTATCAAAATCCTTTTTTTAACCTAGTATCATACTAAAAATGATTTAACATCGTATTAAATCGTCTAAAATTTTGCGCCATTGTCAAAACTAATTTTAAACCAGCATTACTCATTTTTTTTTTTTAAATCTTTTTGAAAATAAAATTATGTATCTATCTATCTATCTATCTATATTCTTCAGTTTTGTTTCAATAAGTTTGACATGCCATCCAAACACTAACTTAATCGACTGAATTTTTCAATTTCTATGTAACCCTTGCAAAGGATCTATTTCACACCAATATTGCAGTACCATCAGCAAAGGTACTCAATGTAGCGCTTATATCCACAACTGGATTTTTTGCGGTACACCGGTCTCAAATTTATTTAGTTCCGAGTAATTTTGTCCGTACTTTACTAAAGAGTGGGTTTGTAACATATGATTTCAGTATTTCGTAGTAGTGTTTGGGAAGGTCCCCTTGCAGTTTGTACTCAAGTTAAAAGTGATCTAAGAATATAGCCGAGCATACTTGTTTTCCATCAAGTGCCTTTACCACCGAGTCTGTAATAAAATGTACTATCTTGAAATATTTTTTTAAAATCCAAACTGATTGTTCAGAATTAGTCTTCTTCTTCTATTATTTTGCTGAAGCTTTTCAGTAGTAGTTTTTCAAAAACTTTTGCCATCATTGGTATAAGCGATAAAATATTGTTAGATGTTACTTCTGTTGTTTGGCTTACCTTGTTTAGGTATAACAATGACTTATGCAATTTTCCAGTAATATTATTTATTATAAATTGGAGTTTTTTTAAGTCTAAATGAATTGTATTGGACCCTCAGGCTTTTCAGAAATCTACTTAGTGAATCATTTTAAAACTCACTGATTCTTTTGTTTAAGTTCGTTGTATAGACGGTTAAAGACTGTCTTATAATGTGAAAATATCTTGGCTTGTAGTTTCCTTCGAGCTTTTCTGATTTCCAAAATCCGCTCCTTTATTTCGACAGGAAAATCATTCCAGTAAAAAAATTAAAACCACATGATAACAGGTGGAAAAACCTTTTGACAGCTTCATTTGCCATAGCAATAATATTCCTTTTATATAAACGATACAAGGTTGGTCGTAGGACATTTCCTTGCGGTACATCGGCCTCAATTTTCTTTAGTTCCAAGTAATTTTGAAGAATTGCCTGTCCTCGATAAATTCACAAATTTCATCTTTATGGTCTTGAATAGATTGGAGAGAATTAGCATTGACTTCATCTTACACGTTAAAAAATCACTAGGATCTAGGTGGTCAATTAATGATTACAATTCAAGAAATAACATGGTTGGGAGAATTTTCTTCAAATTTCAGTCACACAAAACATCAATAATGATAGCTCAGTGGAGCAATCCGTTCACCGTAACAGTTGTATCAGACTGAATTTTCCAAAATGTGAAAGGTCTAATCGCACTGCTTGGCTATAGTCCAAAAACCGCTCCAAATAGTGACATATTGAAGATGGACAGACTTTACAACAATCTTTCTGTGATTTTCTGAACCCATAAATGCGAGAATTCTGCTTATTAACTTAGCTTCCGCGGTGAAAATGGACCTAATCTCTGAAGATGATTCCGGATCATTTTGATGTATTTTGAGGACTTAATCAGCGAAGATATAACATCGTAGGTGAGCGACCGGCTTGAGTTCTTGTGTTTAATGAAATTTCAAAAATGTAAGGTCTAAGTCTTTCTGCTAAATCAGTGGTAATGTTTTTTGTGAAATTTCTAATTTCCAACAAACCTGGGATTTTGTCCGCACTACGGGCTATAACAGAAATATTCGTAGTCATTTTTAAAGTCGGACATGGTTGCGACTAACTTATCCCCACGTTTCAATTTTTCCCAACCGATTCCCTATTCGCGGCCAAAAAAGTGATGATCACGACGACCCAGAATTGCTTTAGAACTGTGACTAAAATATATCCACAATATTTGTAGTGAATTTTTACAATTGAAGCATGTATGCATACTAAATAGTGACGTAGTTTTTACTTGTCAAATGTCATGTCTTGTTTTTAGAAGTACTTCCGAAGTTTTGACTTTCATAAAGAATTTTCTTAAAAACCTGTTACAGTTTCCACTTTTTTCTTGATAGGATATAAACTGTGTAAAATAATATTCATTTTCCACTATTAACTACGTTTTATTGAATTTAATGGGATCCTAATTTGAACTTGAATAACAAAATTAAACAAAAGGTCAAGAGGTGTTCTATATAATACATCTCATTAAGTTATCGAAATCATTATTAAATCAATTGCATCGTGTGACTTTTCCTCAATCAACCTTTTGCTTGTTTTTGCATATGGATCAAAAAGCTTCAACGTTGCGTCGTTGGCCGTTGGTCGTCGTCTCGTCGTATCGGCTCACCTATAGCGCATGCAGGGACCTTGTGACTGTGAGTTTATGCCACATTTTTTTAATGTGCCCCCACGGAATTAATTTCTCCGTGAATAAGTAGAATTCGTTTATTAATATTATTCAGATATGCTTGTTGATCTTCAATATCTGTATACAAATATATTCCCTCCCCGTCCGAACTAATTGACGAGCGATGAAGACGGCAGAACGGTGCGGTGGTAGTGGTCAGCTGTGAAGTGGAGACGATACGATACTTCGAATAGTGAAAAAGGCCGACTTCACCACGATAGCCGCACCAACGTCCAATCCATTGTTACAAACTAAACAAAACGAGACCAGCCATCAGCCAGCCTTTAGATGGACTCTCAAGGCGTGCTGTGTATTAGCTAAACCATCAGGCATACTCGCATATGTACCTCCATAGCAAGTGACACAGACTGCCAGCATATCGCTTAACTCTAGGTAGAACCTACACAACTCAGATAAATGAGTATTCTGATGATGTAACGATTATTTTTCCTCCTCCAGTTGTTGTAAAAATAGCATATTGGCCACCTTGCAAATTTTCTAATGCGGCATATTCAATCTATGTGGAGTCCTATAGATACTTTTTATCATACATAAATATGCCACAGGGTGGTTTGCATACTTTTTAAGTTTTTTTGAAAAAAAAAAATGGAAGCCTTGTTACTATCAAGATTTATGTTCTTCGGACAACGAAGAAGAGCTTAAGTCTTTTAGTGGGAGAAGGCAAAATACATAAATGAGCCTCTCTATGAGTACTTATAAATTTATTGTGTTATATAAGACGAATCACCCTGTAGGTATAGTTCTAAGGGCGTTTCTTTTTTAGAGTTATAAAACCTAAATTTGGCAACACTATATTAAATGAAGCCCATTTTATCAGATGTCAAGTGATTTATTTTAAGCTTGGTTTGGCATGTCAACATAAAAATAAACTTACACCAGAACACAATGCTTCAAAATTGTTCAAATTTTGAAAATTATGATTCTTTTTTTTCATAAGCAAATTTTGTTAAGCGATGAAGCTTTTTTATGGGTTGGTGTTTTTTTATGGTTGGTGTTTTTTTAAAAACAATGCTGGCTAGAACGTTACAGATAGTAGTGTCCATTAAAGAGCTATAATTACAGACTTTTTCGTTTATCACTTGAAGAACTGTGATATGCAGGAGCTGTAGTCTTAACATAGTTTCACGTTGCGGACCCATGAACTGACCTCCAAGACCGTGTGATTTAACGCCACTTGATTTTTTCTCTGTGGAGATATGTCCCGTAGCCCGCAACGAATGACCACTTATAGGACAATATTTGCCACGTTATTGCTAATGTACAGCTAAAAATGTTAAGCAAATTTTAAGAAAATTGGACCTTCAGATTAAACTACGTCTGAGCTAGCCGTGGTGGTAATATGCCAGAAACCATCCTTAAATAATAATTCCAGAAGATTGTCCTTCGAATAAAGTAAATTTATTGCCAATTTAATTTTATTTAATTATATTAATTTAATTTAAAAAAATCATTTTTATTTTATTCCATTTGCTTGTTCTAGTTCTATTTATCTTTAAAAAAAAACACCCTTTATGTGTATACACTGACTAGAAAAACTTTAATTGTCATTAACTTATGGGTTAGGAATTATTGTTGCGCTTACAGAGCTAATGGTGCATGCTCTACTCTGGCTTGCTTTGGCTACATGGGGTGTGTCAATTGATTCTCATTAGGGCAAAAATAAACTATGTATTTAAGACTAGCCGACCGACAATACTATAACAGCCGCTATTACACGCGACGATGAATATTGGAAGAGCCGTCTTAGACCTTATGTAGATGAAATTTAGATGACTTAAAGCTTGGTGTTCTACTTCTAATATTTATTTTACAAATCGGATACATAGTAAACTGGAATTGAGGTCAAAAATCTATCGGTCAAAAGTCCAAAACGGGCTTATGGTTCATAGTTATAAGGCCCACCAATGAGTTGTGAGCTGGCAGATCATTTCGGTATAAGCTAAAATCACAAACCAACATTGATGTACGTTTTTGATTCATCGAATGTGGATTTATGACCCAATCATTTGTATATGTAAATTGCGCAGTATGTAAGTTTTTTTCTTTTCCTTCTGACAGGGAAAATAAGGTTTATCATTGTTGCCTTTCTGGACACTTTAAATAAATATAAGCTAGTCAAAAATTGTGGAATTATGATGCACTTCCTTTGAGGATATCTGACTCATTTGACAGTTCACTGGTTCACTTTTGACTAACCATGATATTTCTATAATTAGAGTAGAACACTGAAAACAGTTCCTAAACACCTCCTGATCAATCCTGAAATAACTCTTTATACACATTCATGGAATTAACCGATAGCAATGTATGAGTTCTTGATTACCCAGAAAGATCAAAAAAATTAGGACCGTTTTATTCGTTTTTGAAATATTAAGTTTTCAAAATTGCTTCTGTTCAAACCCGTTGATACACTTTAACATTCTTTCTTATCAAGACGTTAAAATCCTGAACACTTCAAATCAAATTTAATTCTGTAAACCAAAAACCAAATTAACTCCAAAATTACTTTCAAAGGGTTAATGGAATAAAATTCATGAATTTTATTAATCTTTTAATACGATGACTTTTATTTTTCATAAATTTAACACATTTCATTCTTCTTCTTTAAATAATCTAAAAGCTTCTTTATGATAGAATAATTTAACAAACCATTCCAGAGTTGGCCTTACACTTTAACAACAAAAACGAAAAGAATCTAAACTAAAAAACCATTAAGCAACTAATGAGCATTCAGCTTATCATAATGCTCTTCAATATTTATGTGTTCTGTCAACATTCTTCTTGAAATCAAAACAAAATATACCCTTTACTATGCACTATGCACCTCCTAGCCTGCTTGTTTCCTTCTTCATATGGTTACGAACGAATGGAGGACCGATAGTATATGAGTACACTGTGAGTCAAAACAATCTCAACAACATAAATTCATTGCAGAAAATCTTATCCGAATGCTAATTCTATGAATGGATAATCCATTACGACATTTTATTCAGTTTCAGTCATCAGCCAGCCCAGCGAGAGAGAGAAAAGGCTCGCTCCCTTATCCCCTTTGGTTTATACAGCTTCAGAGTTTGTGACTCTTGATGAAGCTTGAGGTATATAGTAATGCTCCATTTATCTGCCTGGTCAAGAGGAGACGAGCTAAGCTACACCAACCAAGACTATACGACTACGACTACGAATGGAATCAGAATGATATAAACATAAACACGACCAAGCGCACATTTAAACCATATACCGGATAACAATATTCCTGATGTGCATCCATATGTGCCCAGCAGCTTCCATTCTCTAGATATACCTTCACCATTTTTATACATTCGATTCATTAAAATTGTTGAAACAAGAAAGAAATAAAAGTACTAAAAAAACACAAATCTAGAAGAACCTTCATCCCGACTTGCTGCATCCGCCACGCCGCCGGCCGTGCCACATTCGGAAGGGCATGGAACTATAGAAAAAGAACAGAGTATAAAAATAAAAGCAAAAAAAAAGAGTTCGAAAGAACCATAACAAGAAGAATCATAGAAGAAGCAACAGTTTTAGTCCCCCAATGGACCAGATCCAGAACAAGAACCCGCATTTAAACCATCAACATCACCAATACCAGCAGAATATGAAAAAAAACTAGGAGAACTAGAACTAGAAGTGAACCTATAGGGAGCACCATACCTAGTCTCTTGCTCCGCTGCGCTGCTATCCCGTACCGTGAGTCGCGTCAGAACGGAATCAAATTGAAAATATCAGCAAAGAACTCGAACTGGCTGTGGAGACACTATTGCCAACTAACTCAAACAGTTCCAACAGATTTAAATTGAATATTGTAAATGGTTCCAAATCATACGGTTTTTTTAGAATAAACAAATTGATTAAGTTCTTTCGCGCCTTAAATGCAGCCATTAGGTATCATAGTGTTTCTATGGGACCAATCTTTTTTCACACACGTACTGTGGCAAGAGTCCTTAGAGATCTAAGCACACATAAATCCGCTGGTCCGGATGGTATCCCCGTTATTGTTCTGAAAAGGTGTTCTTCAACGCTGTCAAAAGCACTACGTAAGCTTTTTCATCTGTCCTACTCCTCAGGTCTCGTTCCGAGAGGATGGAAAATTGCATTTGTCCAGCCCATCCCCCAAAAAGCCGAATCTTCCTCACCCTCTAATTACCGACCGATTGCACTTACGTCCCTTCTTTCCCAGGTAATGGAAACGCTGATTAATTATTAGTTCAAGAAATATCTTGAAGATCGGAAGCTTCTTGATGACCGTCAGTACGGCTTTCGCAGCAATAGGTCCACTGGTGATCTCATGGTTCATCTCACCAAACAGTGGAGCAAATCTTTACATCGCTTTGGAGAAAGTAACATTATTGCACTAGATATTTCAAAAGCATTTGATAGGGTTTGGCATCAGGCTCTCTTATCGAAAATGTGTGCTTTCGGTTTTCATGAAACCCTGCTTCATTGGATTAGTAATTACCTTTCGGATCATTCAATACAAGTAGTATTGGATGGATTCAAGTCTGAAAACCATAAAATAAATACTGGTGTGCCCCAGGGCTCTGTTCTACCTCCAACACTCTTTCTCATTTTTATTAATGATCTCCTGCCTGCAAAATCTAATCCAATACATTGTTTCGCTGACGATAGTACTCTTAGCTTTTCATATTCGCTTTCAGACTCACATCCCTCTTCTTCGGATGTGGAACTTCAACGACAAAATATGATAAGCTCATTAAATTCCGACCTTAACAGCATTGTTCAATGGGGATTTAAAAACCGCGTGGAATTTTATGCTTCGAAAACCCAATGCTGTCTTGTATCGTTAAAGCGAGATATACCCCCCTTGCCATTATCCATGGATGGCACTTGCATCAATGAGACTGAACACCTCGATATTATCGGTATGTGTGTCACCAACCGCCTCTTCTGGAACGATCACATACGCAATGTCGCCAAAAATACGGCAAGGTGTTTGGGTTTCCTTAGGCGATGCAAGAAATGTTTCCTCCTTCTAATTTGGTTGTTATCTACAAGACTTATAAACGTTCAAAGTTTGAGCATTACTTCCAACTCTGGGCTGGTGCTCCTGAAACTTACTTAAGCCTCTTGGATAGTATTGAACGTAGAGCATTTAAATTGATAGATGATAATATCATCATAAGTTCATTTAATTCGCTTGAACATCGTCGTAAGGTCTCTTGTCTGACCCTTTTTTACCGTTATTTTAACGGTTTATGCTGTAGTGAAATAGCCAGCTGCATTCCTCCCCTTAAACAGTTCAACCGTAATACTCGCGCTTCTAAGAATGCTCATCAGTATACCCTCGAGTCCAACTTTGGCCGTACTGTCAAATACAGAGATTCGTTCTTTAGCCGTACTAAGCGAATGTGGAATGCCTTACCACACTCTGTTTTTCCTAGTCAATATTCAGGAATTCAAAACCAATGTGTCTGCATAATAAGGGTAGTAATATCCTCTTGAGTGTGTGCTTATTATTAAAAAAAAAAAAAAACTAAATGTTAGGCACCAACTTCTTAACTTAGTCAATCTGTCAATTCGCTCTGGTTCAAATTTTTGTTCTTTTGTATTAATTGAAAGGAACTGTCAGAATTTTTGACAGAACATAATTTCACAACAAACCTTGCTGGGTGGAAGGAGTCTATTATATATTTTAAATTATAGGATCAATGAATTCCACATCTTAAAAATGGTCAAAAGTTTGAATAGTCTATTAGTTGAAGATTTGAAGATTAACTAAAGCGGGTGATTTGACAATCAAGTTTAAACCATCAAATTTGTAACCTTTGTCGAGTAGTTGAGGGTTTGAAGTTAGTTGGTTGATTGAGCCATTAGCCATTTTAATCGAATTCAAACTTTCCCTCCCTGCTCTTTGTTGGTTGGTCGAATGGATGGTTATATTGGTTGAATAGTTTACTAGTTGAATTGAAAGTTTGAAATTTTTTAAATTTTATTCAAAGTTTAAAATGGGTAGTTTAAAAAGTCAAAAGGTTGACAGATTGAATTGTCGAATAGGCAAATGGTCGAAGGTTTCAAAAAATAAAAAATGAATAGTTTGTCACATCTTTCCAGCAAAACTAATTAAGTTTAGAATTCAGAGAATCTTATGTTCTAATGAATTCTTGGGAATTTAAATAAATCCGTTGGCAACCATGGAAATAGTCATCATTTAGTTGATCGTCTATTCCCTGATGGTATTACCGTCGTCGACCGACTCTTCTCCTTTTCGACTATTGCCTCTGTCGAAGTCATCGTCGTCGTCGTTGTTGTTGTCGTCGTCGTAGTCGTCGTCATCGTCAGTTTTTTAGACAATTTCCGGGTCGTTGACTTTTCCCTCGCGTCCGATGATGATCGCGCGCACACCAACTTCTTTCTATCTATCTTCAATATCTATTCACCCGCTCCGTAAAGTTTGTACGGAGACGACAACAACGTCGATGACTGCGACGAGCGACGCACGGTGATGACGATGGAGCCTATGTAGGCTCTTTTTGGAGGCACAGGCATATAGGCATAGGCACACTCAACTTCGCCTGGCTGGATGACTGACTGAGTTGTATACCTTGTGCGCGATGCAATACGATACGTTATCCATCCGCACGTCCGTCCGTTCCGCCATCACAAAGATCGTTCGTTTATTCGTTTGCGCGTATGTTCATTAACTGTAAACATATAAGTTCCCCACATGTCCGTCCAACAACGGAGGGCGGCTGGTGGGGCTGCGCAACGTCGTCGTCGATCGGTCGGTAGCAAGGCAGCGGGCGGTGGGGTGGTTAAGATAGATAGGTGAGTGCGAATAGATGTGTGTGCATCATAAGGCCTGTTCTGTGCGCCCATGGATATTCCTATAGATATTGTTACAAGTTGTGGTGTTTCGTCCGCCCCATGTACTATGTGCACCCCCCGCGATCATTGCATTGCACTTTGATGGATCTAACACACATATGTATGTATTCATGTGCGTAGCTGTGCACACACCGAAGACCAAGCGCAACGCAAAATTTATGCTATAAAGTCGACGCATTTTAATCAGTGTGTAATTACCGGATGCGCATTTGAAACCAAAAAAAAAAAAAATGAATGCACATGTGGGTATCTATAAAATTTGTGCTTTTACTGAACCCATGGTGTTCCAATGCCCTGTGGGGTGACACGCAACGGGTAAAGGTACCTACAAGTACTTGTGGTTGAATAAGGGTACATTGTATGCGTACGTCGAAGTTTAAAGTGTATTTTATTGTTTTTCATTAAAAAGAAAATAAACATAAATGGAATAAAAAAGGATGTACATGGCCAGAAGAACTGTTAAGATTAGCTAATCTAAGCTTAAGCCGTTCCATAATTTCTGTGAGTTCTATGGCCAAAATAATAGAAACATTTCTTACTTTTCATTCTAACTGTTTCTCTTTTCACTTAAATAAAGCAAACACATCATGAAAAGGCTATATTATATTAACAGCTGATATGTTGTCTGTATCTAAAGCTGACCAGACTTGGCATAAGTAAACCACTGTTGTATATGCTTTATGACATGCTTATTGGTAGACGGTTCATTGTCAAAATTGGCAATGTAACATCTACCAAAATCTTTGATATTAAAAATGGTCTTCAACAGGGAGCGGTTAACTCGCCGATCTTGTTCAGCATTTACACCAGTGATCTGATAGCAAGTCTGACTCAGGCAATAGCGTACGCCGACGATCTAATTGCGTACAGAACGGCCCTAAAAATTGAGGTTATCAAGACACTTTTACAGGGTGATTTTGACAAGATTCAGCAATATTGCGATGACTGGAAGTTGAAAAGCAACCTTCAAAAATGCGAAACTATTCTGTTCAGGACTCCGCTGGCTGTATGGAGCTTCTAGTGATCGTTGGACCAAATCGACAGCCACTGGCGAATAAAAGTGTAGTAAAGTACCTTGGCATCTGGTTGGATCAGGACTTGTATTTCGACAGACATATGAGTGCTGCTCTGGCCAGAGCTAGGGGAGCCTTTGCCCTGACCAAACGGTTGTTTTTTAGCAGCCGTTTTGACAGAAGGGTGAAGGTGATTTGCTACATGGCCCTTATCCGGCCGATGATTGCCTATGGATGCCCGGTATGGTTCAACGTTGCCCCATTTCAAATGGAAAAGATTCGGTTGTTTGAGAGACAATGTCTGCGACGTTGCTTTGGACTACACAGAATACCAGAGTCGGAGTACAAACATTACTATTCCAACCAGGTTCTTTACAACAGAGCCAACATAAACAGAATAGATAATTTCTTGCTGAAGCTTGGTAGGGGTCGTATTGCGAGAGCGATGTCGTCGACTATTTTTGGGGCTTACTACCTCAATAAATGAGTACTACGAAAGTGCACGTTTAAGCGGCAAAACTCCGCCCGAAGCAGCAGATGATGGAGCCGAGCGCCTTCGGTTCAGTAGGACTGTTTCCGATAGGGACCGAAGAGATAGGGTGAGGCAGGAGAACCAGTTTTGGTGGCTTCAAATTAAGAATGACATTTAAAGTTGTCTAGGGCATTTGGTCTTGGCCGGCTTACATAGGTTTAAGGATTAGTTTAGGGACAGGGTGGCACCAAAAAAAATAAAAAAAAAATAAAAATTAAAAAAAAAAATAAAAAAAATTAAAAAAAAAACAAAAGCTTACAGTGGTTGTTATAGTTTTTTAGCAGTTCAAAGTAATTTTAAGTAGTCTTATTGGTTTTGGTTCGATTTAAATAGCTTAAGTATTATAATGGGTTTCGGTTTTTTTTATTTCGTTTTAAGTTTTATATAAAATAAAAAAATAATGATAAAGATACCAAGTTTTTTTTTAATATTCTTAGTTTTAGATTAAGTTATTGTTATTTACTATTAAAATTGTTTTTAGGCCCAAAGGCAGTAGTTATAAAATAATGGATTAACTTAGAGCGCCCGCATAGGGCCAGTAAGATATTTTTTAAGTTTTTGAAATGAACGCTAGTTTTTTAAGAATTTTTGTCTAGCTTTAAGATAGTTGTAAGATTTTGATAAAATAAAAAATATACTTTTAAATAAAAGAATTTATAAAGAAAATATATAAAATTAAATTAAATTATGCGAATTATTCCTATGTTTATCCAGACTAAAACAATCTGCAGCGAGATTTTAACACGCAATTCATATCTAGAAAGATAGTTCGTATTCGACAGGAGGCTCTACTTAACCCTAAGAACAGATGTACCCGGAAGCAGATTCATTTTTCAAAAATATACAATATAAACCATGACGCCTTAAAGTTTTAAAGTATTAAAGTGTTAAAAAAATCATTTATTTGGAATGGATTGGAAAATGTTTGTTCGTCGCAGAACGTGAGAAGCAACCCCCAAGCCTATGCCATCACAGCATAACACAAAAGTTTTATGAATGGAATAATTTTGAAAATTCGACCTACGATGGAATGTTGTCTATTAAATATGCCCCTTTAATAGTCTTTTTAGCTGAATAACGATCCAATATATACGGTAAAGTTAATGAAGCGGTGACATCAAAAGAACAAAATTTATGTTACTTCATCGAAATGTGTGAGTACATAAAAATTGTTATTTCACATACCAATTCTCTTTCCATGATTGTGCATAAGTGGTAATCATCCTTTTTTGCATAGCCTCAATATTTCGAAACACCTTCGATAAAATACAAACACCTCCTGTTGCTCACTAAAAGTGAATCTAGCAACACACAGTTGTTGTGAAGAACGATCAAAGAGTCTTAACTCGAAGCTCATTCTCATTTTTTTTATTTTTTGACAAGAACAACTTAGAAAGTATTCCCACCAATTCTGAAAATACCACAGGATTACCGCAATCCACAAGGAAGTGCATGACCATTACTTCCCCAACGCTATCTTACGCACGCAACTATAACAAACTCGTTCAACCAAATGCCACAATAATAAACTTACTCGTATGTATACGGCAACAAAATAAGGACTTTCGACTTTGACACTCTTATGGTAGTAGTACCTAGCTACCAAAAATGTGTACCCTTTTTGCAAATGAATTGTGGTGATCGCCAGGAAACGGAAATTATTTGTTTTGCCATAACCGCTGCTGCTACTGCTGCTAGAAACACTCGTTTTAACCCTTGCAACTTGTTTCATTCTCATTCAATTGTAAGTAAAAAAGTATCAACGAAAAAAGAAGAATCCAGTTTGTTTTTCTGTTTCTGGCAATTTGTTGTTTAATCCATTGTTTCTGTATTTATGTATATCCTTTCTCACACACTGTATGTGTGTTATTATGTTCAAAATTAAAGGAAGTGATGAATTGGTTTAATAAAAATATATTTCTTCCTTTTGTTTTGTTTCGATATTTTTTTCTTTGTTGTTGCTTATTTTTGGTTTGAAGAAATTGAAAGTCAACCGGAACAGCTTAAAGGGTTAATCATATCCTGGGAAAGGAAGTGCGGTGGTTTGTTCTTATGTTGTATGGGTATACATTTTATTTGAGGGATGTATTGATTGTAAGGGTAGCGTAGAAATTTTATTGCACCAAAAGAAGCATTTGAAAAAGGTTTTACATAATGCGGTTTTTGAATTTGTATTTCTAGAAGTAGATTGTTTAGTGGAAAACTCTTTTCGGGAGAATTGAGCCCATTTCACAGTAATGACAACATTCTTCTTTCTTTTATATCTTTATGTATTAAGATCAAGTGTAAAATTTTTATTTTTTACCAATCAGTTGGAATTTAATTTAAATTTAATTACAATAGAATCCTTCATTTTCCTAAAATCATTTCTATTCGAAAACAAAGACTTTAAATTTTAATTTTTTGCATATAGAAATTTCATTGGTATCCGCTTTTAAACTTCCCATAGGAAGTTATGGTAATCGGTCCGATTTGTCGAATTGAAAATGTTGACATTTCCCATCGTTTCAAGGTGCGTAGAGTCGAAATAAAAGATTTTTAGAAAGATGACTGTGCGTGCGTGTTTAGCTACGTTCATACGTCCGTTCGTTCGCGAAGTTTTTTTTGTCGTCCATAGCTCAAGAACCAGTAAGGATATCGACTTCAAATAAATTTTGTTATATAGATAATAATGATAATAATAACTTTTGTCTCAAAAAAATTGAGTGGGTGGTTTTTTTACCATATCAATTTAAAAAAAAGATACAAATTTTGGTTAACCCAAAATATCTCACGAACCAATAACGATAGAGACTTCAATTAAATTGTATATTATATATTGTAACGTGATACCAAACAAATATGTTTTGGAAAAAAAACAATTAACGATTTTTTATAAATCAAAAAAAAAAAAACTGAAAAAAAAAATATTTGTCACTTTGAATATTTGACGGAAAAAAATGATTTTATCTTCAAAATAATTTTATGCAACGAGAAATAAATTTTTTGATTTGATTGATTTATTGATTTGATGAAAAATCTAATTGACAACATTTCTTATAAAATCCTAAAAAAACATTACTAAAAGTTGGTAAAAATTAATTTTCGATTCCTCCATCTTTTCAAAAATTTGAGATATTGGCTTCAAACTAATTTTTTCTTATAAGAAATACTGTTTTTAACATTCGGTAAAATTTTGAGAAAAATCAAATTCACAGTTTTTTTTATAAAAAATAAAAACCTAAAAGAAACATTACTCAAAGTTGGTAAAAATTGATTTTCGGCTTAAATATTTTTTCAAAAATTAATTTGGCTTCAACCCAAATTGAACTCACAGAAAATATTGTGTTTGACATTCAGTAAATTTTTATAAAAATCCAACAGTCCGTTTTTTCATAAAAAATTAAAATCTCCAAAAAAAGTTCACAAAATTGTTAAAAATTAATGTTCGGTTCTCGAGATACAATAATAGAAGATATTTACTTCAAATAACTTTCATTTGTCCAATTTGTATTTGTTTATGTAAGAAATAAAAACTTTTAAGAAATGCTACTAAAATTGTTAAAAAAAATTTTTCGACTAAAAGTCTCGTTAACAAAAATAGATTTTGAAATCAAACTATCTAATGATAGTAATTTTTATTTTTTTTTAGAATAATTCAACTGCCAACTTTTTTAACAAAACACGAAAACCCACAAACCTTTTAAGCAAGACAAATCGACAGACGGAATGGGAAGTTTTCAAACTGGGTCGCATCCCAGCCTCTTTTTTAAAAATTTGTTTCGAAAAGTCAAAGAGGTGTGTTTATAAAACTGCCTAATAATAAATTAGTCCTTATACATTCTTGTTGTGCTTAGCATAACTGTTACTTTAGACATCGAAAAAAAAGTCTACTGTGCTTACCTACAATATTTATTTTTAATTAAATAAACCTTAAATACGACTTAATGCTTTTCCGGAATTTGATATTGATGTGAACGAAGGGAGGTTATTTTTAACAAAAGCAACGAATTTTCGCATGAATTTTCGAATAATTGGCCACCGAGATCTTGTGATGAGTCAGCTGACAACTGCCTCGTGACAGAAGCATTGTTGTTGTTTAAATTATGTAAGAGGAGGGAAATTCAAAAAATCACGGACTTATTGAAACGCCCTCGTACACTTTTCATCAAAAATTAAAACCAGATTAAGAGTTTTTTAAACTTCAATCGATATTACTTTTTAAAATACATAAGTTAGATAAGGTTAGGTTGTTGACAAGAAAACTAACATTGTTAGACCAATAGTTGGTCCGTTGTGATACCACATGGATTTTAAGATCTATCTTACTCGTTGAACCAGTTAGAGTTAGATATGAAGCGTTTGAGACAAAAGATGTCGGAATTACTCAGATCACTAGGATTATTGTAGTAAATGTCTTCAAGGTGGAATCTTCGTCTTTGTGATAGGTAGGAAATGATAAATTGTCTCCTCCTCTTCTTCTTCCATGCAGGTTCTGCAAAATCGTTTGCAGGAGTTCCAAGTCGAATAGCGTGCCTGACCAGTAAGCACAAGTGATGATCGGCAGTTTCAGGCTGTTAGTGAGTTTATTGAGACAGAGTCCAATGATCGGTAGTCGATATCACTTATAGCCATAATGAAGCATATCACTTTTATTTACATGGTTTTAGTTTTTATATCAACTAGGTTAATTTTTTTTTATGATGCCACACCACAAGAAGTCTTTGAAAAATTTGAGTTAAAGATTTGAAAAGCATTAAAATGGTTTAGGTCAAATATTTTCTTCGTTGCATGTGGTTTCATTTGATTCTCTCAAAGCGAAAAAACTTACATTTTTTCCCGGTAGAATAGACCCAGTATGTGATGGTCTACTTCTATGAAAGGTCAAAAAGATGACACAATTAAAGTAAGCTTAGGAAAAAAACTGGGAGCTAATTGAATTCGATCTTTTAAACTCGTCCAATTCCCCTTTAGCTTACATTATCCTTAGAAAAAAAAAAAAACTAAAACATTTCAAGTGTAGTGCAATTTAATTGATTGGATAGGCCTTTAACACCTTACCTTCATACAATATCCGTCCATATCGACATTGAAAGGCATCGCATAGGTATAATGGGGTGTGTACAAGTATTTCCAGTTTATTTTGTACCATAATTCTTTTTTTTTTTTTTTTTTGCTCTCTCATTCGTTAATCTTATGTTAAATATTGTTTTTAATTTCAAACATACATATATCTATACATAATAATGCTCTCCTCTCCCTCCGCAATCTACTATTCATTTTATCCTCCATCACCCGAAGTAATCTACTTTGTGTACTTTTTATTTTTTTCTCCTTGTGTTGCTTTAACTGCGTACAAAATAATATTTGTAAACAAAATATATATATATATTTTAAAAACGAACTGAACAAGAGAATGTGGTGAGCATACCTGCAGCAGGCAGCAAAGAAAAGTGCAGCAAACAGCGCATTTACTTACAGAAGCAGCAAACTTCATGCCTTGAGAAAAAAAAATAACAAACGAACTTAGAAGTCAACATTGAATAAAAGGGTTGCCAACATTTAATTTTAAACATAATGTGATTTATAGACGAGTGTCAAAAAAAAGGTCTCAGGCTAAAAACTGTATGCCGAAGTTTGCATTAAACTCGTTAGTTTTTCAATCTTACGAGATTTTTAAGTTAAGTAAGATTATATGAACTGCTGATAAAGATAACATTGGTCGACAAGGAAAAAATTGCACTTTTTCATTCGGTTTTGATAACCTTAATTCAAATCCCACTTTGAAATACTCTATCACGTAAGAGATGTACATATATCGGGTCATCCATTTTGCGGTTTCAAAAGTTTAGGGCTGGAATTCAACATCTGTCAAACTAAGTTGTTTAACCATTTTTTTTTTTTTTCATTTGAAAGTCTGACATTTGAGAAAATGGATTTCTTAACTATCGCACAACGCTTACAAATTGTTAAAACCTACTACAAAAATGGTGATTCTGCCACAGCCACATATCGGACTTTAAGACGAGACTATGGTTTGTGAAGAAATTTGAAGAGACTGGATTGGTTACAGATATTGTAAGGTCTGTGTATCATCGTTTTGCTCGTACCACTGAAAATTTTGCTGCTGTAAGTAAAAGTGTTGCCGAAGACCCCAATGTGTCGATTCCTCGGCGTTCTCAGAATTTAGGACTGTCTTACTGCACATTATGTCATATTTTGCATTTGGATATACACCTACATCCATATAAAGTCCAGCTCGAATGGCTGCTTGAACAACAGGCGGTGGACGGCGATTTTTCGAACAAAGTTTTCTTCAGCGACGAACACATTTCTCACTCGGTGGGTATGTTAATAAACAAAATGTTAGTATTTGGGGTTCTGATAATCCTCAAGTAATGAAAGAGAGGCCATTACATCCACAAAAAGTCACTGTTTGGTGCGCTCTTTAGTCCGGAGGTGTGATTGGACCTCACTTTTTCAAAAACGACGATGGAACGACATGAATGAAGTAGCTTTTTTCAATACAATTAGCAACTGTTGTTCGAATCTATAATGCCTTTCTGGAATATTTATAAAACTTAAAAAAAATTCGAAAAATCTTGATAAGGTTTTCAACAACAAAAAAAAAAACAGAACTGTTTAATAGTAATTTTTGTTTTTGTAACGAATCTGTGCTTTGAAAAAAACTACAACGTCAGGTGTATATTGCAAAAAAAATATAAAAATAATTTTGAAAATTTTAGCAGATACTAAAAATCTTACTTCGAAAGATGCAGAAAGAGCTCTCAAGAAAATTGCGTGGGTGGTTTTTTTACCATAGCAGTTTTAAAAAAAAGGTGAACATTTTGGCTAAGCCTAAATATCTCATGAACCAATGACGCTAGAGACTTGAATTAAATTTTATATTATATATTGTAACGTAATACAAAACAAGTATATTTTTGGAAAAAAATCCAATTAACGGTTTTTTTATAATTAAAAAAAATTTAAAAAAAAAATTTGTCACCTCGAAAATTTTACGACCAAAATATGATTTCATCTCCAAAACAATTTTGTGCAACGAAGAATAATGTTTTTGACATCTGATAAAATTTTGAGAAAAATCTAATTGATAGTTTTTTTTATAAAAAATAAAAACCTAAAATAAAACATTGAATTTCGACTCAAATATCTTTTCAAAAACTTGAGGCTAAGGCTTTAAACTTATTTTATCTTATAAGAAATATTGTTTTCAACGTTCAGTAAAATTGTGAAAAAAATCGCATAGACAGTTTTTTTACAAAAAATTAAAAACCGAAAAAAAAATTAACAAAAGTTTGTAAAAATTGATTTTCGACCCAAATATCTTTTCATAAATTTGAGATAATGGTTTCTATTTAATTTTAGCTTATAAGAATTATTGCTTTCAACATTCTGAAAAATGTTAATAAAACAACGAATTGACAGTTTTTTTAACAAAAAAATTAAAAACCTAAACAAAAATTAATAAAAGTTGGTAAAAATTGATTTTCGACTTAAATATCTTTTCAAAACTTTGAGATATTGGCTTTAAACTACTTTAATCTTTCAAAAAATATTGTTGTCAACATTCAGCAAAATTTTGAAAAAAATCGAATTGACAGTTTTTGTACACAAAATTAAAAACCTAAAAAAAAATTAACAAAAGTTGGTTAAAATTGATTTTTGACTTAAATATCTTTTCAAACATTTGAGATAATGGCTTCTAACTAATTTTTACTTATAAGAAATATTGTTTTTAACATTCGATACAATTTTGAGAAAAATCGAATTGACAGTTTTTTTTACAAAAAATAAAAACCTAAAAAAAAACAATACTAAAACTTGGTAAACATTTACTTTCGACTCAAATATCTTTTCAAAAATTAAAAACATTGGCTTCAAACTGATTTTATTTCACAGAAAATATTGTTTTCGATATTCAGTAATTTTTTTTTAAAAAATCCAACAGTCCGTTTTTCATAAAAAAATAAAATCTACAAAAAATAGTACACAAATTTGGTTAAAATTGATACATATAGACAAACTTTTAAGCAAGACAAATCGACAGAAGGGATGGGAAGTTATCAGTGTGGGTCGCATACCAGCCACTTTTTTTAATTAAATCAAGAACGGGCATTTTTCTACAGAAAGTTGTACATACAGCATTTTGATATACAGTATTCCAAGTTTACAGTGTTTTGAAATACATAATTTTAGACAAACAGAATTATGACCAAACAGTACCGTACAACATTTTTATCATACCTAATTCTGGAACTTAAAAAAAAAACTGTAGGAAATGAGTTCTAATCGTATTTTTTCAAAAACTGTAAAATGGCAACTCTATCAACACTGTAACACTGAAAAAAAAGAAGATTGTAACAACATCAGCCACCAGAGCAAGCAAGCAGGCAACAACGACAACGACACACAAACGGCCAAATATAAGCAATCTTTTCTAACTCTATATAAAACTTGGAAGACTAAGAGTAGACGTTCTGGAAACTTGGTTGCATGTTAAACTGTCCTCTTGCATACCCCCAAAATACCTCGCTCCACCAAATATACCAACCGTCCGTCAACACTTGTAAAGAAAAAGAAAAACTTACAAAGAGGTGCCAGAAGTGGAATGGGAGGGAGAAGAGGTGGTTTCTGATAGTACTCGGACTTTTTTTTTTGTTTTTGTATTTCTTTTTATTTTTTGAGTCTCCTTTTTTGTGTTTTATTTTTTGTTTATTATTATTTTTTAAGTGCAATGAAGAGGAGCGAAGAATGTCTCCAACAAGCAACGTCGAGAACGACAACGACAACAAGAACGACGCACGATGAATATGTGCTACAGCTTGATGCTTCTGCTTCTTTTTCTTCTTCTTATACCGCTGCTGCTGCTGCTGCTACTTTTACCCAAAGCAAACAATCAAATGAATGGAGGCGTCAACGTTTAATGACCTTAAAGGACGAAGCGTGGATAAGCAACTGAAATAATTTCAATAGGTAACACTCAGAAAGGTAATGTGTACAGTACTGTACTGTACTGTACAGGTGTGTTATGATGTTTGTGTGAGTATGCGGTTACGACTGACGACGTCGAAAAAATAAGTGGCAGAATATGCACAGCACTTTAATTAGAAACTTGCAGCTCAGAGAATGATCGCGCGTTAAAGAAAAAGAACCTGCAACGTAGGAAGGTGCATATGGTTTTCGATTTGATGCGATGATGGCGAGGAAAGCAGTGCAAACCAGGGGAAGGTTCTTGAACTTACCAACTTTCATAAAACAAAAAAAAAGTCGTTCTTTTAGCAATAAAACTTCTATAAAGACAAATTCTAGGATTCACAAAAATAAACTTGGTTCAGGCAATTTTTTTTAATTTAATAAAATATCACAAAAAAATACGTATACGCCCAAGTGACCTGCACTGTAAATCCAATTTGGTAATCAACTTTCATGCCGCTCCAAAGTTCTATATAGTTTGTGATGAAGGTCGAGCTCAACGACTAATTTGACGTTTGTTTGACGTTCGAGTTTTGACATTTATGGCGCAAAACGGTTAAGGCAACGAATGCTACATGAATAAAATAGAATCGGAACTTAAGTTGTAATAATTGTCAAAAAGTTTCGTTTTTGCGAGTTCTCAGAGTTTAAAGATAATTTTAATCCAAATTTAGCCTTGTCATGAGTAGATATTGCATATATTCTCGGATTCAAAAGTCCAAAATTTTGTATGCTAAAGTTGGAATTTAGCCAAGTTATGCGGGTTTGAATTGCAGCTACGTTCAATAGTGTTCGAAAAGTGAAATTTGTGGTTTTTCAAAATTTTGACAGGAATTCCGACTAGAGTCATAGTTTTTGTGAGTTATTGGGACTTAAATGCTCAGAGCAGGATTTTGTTGTTGATGGATGCACAACATTAAAACTTGTCCTAGAACCGCTATGCAACTTCAATTAGTATTTTTTTAATGCTTAAGAAACGGATAGAAATAGTTTTTCTGTAGTGGGTCGGTCATCCTGACCACAAAGAAAAACAAAACAGCCCATTTTTACGTCCCAGTTTATCCACTTTATTTGGGTTTTTACTATTTGCTGCTTTATGTGATTTACCAAATAGCTATCTATCTGCAACTGCACCAACTACTCCAACAGCGCTTAAGCTTATACCTAACCTACAAGGTTCAGTTTTGGGTTCAAACTTGAGTTTCTCTCTTCTTGTTCGTCTTTTATTGGTTTCAAGTTTCCTCGTTCCTCGTTGTAGCCGAGATGTACATAGAGGAGAGGTTTGCATCTTATGCAATGTCATGCACAGGAACTTGAATGAAGAGTGTGTATAGTATAGAGCACACAATGTGAACTGTGGTACTCTGTGTATACTGTACAACCCGCTGAGTTGGTTGTGGGTGGACAGAGACGACGAATGACGTCAATGTCGACAAAGACGACGAAGAAGACTACGAAGACTTCGACGAGTACCACCAAACGGATGGACGTTGAAACATCAATTTCAAACTCACATCACATAATCTTGCTGCTGGCTGAGTCGTTTCTCTTTCTAACATTGCCGGGGAAAGGAAATCGAAATTGAAACTACTTCCAGCCCAGCAACCACTTATATACAGTTTGACTTGGTCTATACGGTGTATGGTACGAGGCCAAAGAGTGTGCTGCCTGGCTGACTGCTGAAGGTTTAGTGGGAAGGATGGGGGTTAGTTTTGTACTTTGCATTCAAAGTACCTTGAGTTAAGAATCTTAGAATGGACACATCCGCCCCGCTGTGCTGTGCTGTGCTGTGTGTTTGTGCAGTGTGCCTGAGCTGCCTAGAACAATAAATCGGCAGTTAATTCTCACTTCGGAAAAACTTCTTTAGAAAAGAGTTTTGTTTTGTTTTTACGTTTTTCTGTTGGGTTTGGTTTGGGTTTAGGTTTGGATTTGGATTTGGTGTCCCCGCACCGGAAAGCATTTGAGTTTATAAAGATATGAGTTTTTAACAATAAAATTCCTAATTAGTATCTTTGGTGATGGGCTTGGATTTCCATATAATTCAGTGCGTTTTCATATTTATAATATTCATAGTGGCGTCGTCGGTCGTCGTAGCCGTCCATCGTCGTCGTCGCCGTCTTTGCTTGTTCGTTTTTATTGTTGTTTTTGATAGTTGATATGGTGGGATCGCTACCGCAACGTGTTGATTTTGTCAACCCAAGTGATGTGTTGCATTGGTTTTGGAAATGGCTAATGAATCACTCAAATCACGATTTGCTGTCAAGAGTGAAGACAGAAAAGCAAGTTATTGAGGAAGAAAGAGATGGTTTAAAAAGTTTGTTGGATGGCGTGATGTTTAGGGACTGCTGCAAGAGGGCTTCAATGTGTCCATTTTTGGAATATTAATATGCAAATCAATATTGAACGACAACCGTGGGATTACATAATGAGTAGTGTAAATTCGAACAGCAGCAGAAGCAGCAACAGCAGCAGCAAGGTTGTGTGCAGTACAAAATATTAAAATAAAAATATTGTGATTTTTTTGGGAAGTACACTCTTGTGCATTGGATGGATGTAGTGACCAAAATTATCAGTTGAAAATTCATAACTTCCGCTTATTGAAATTTCCACTGTTTTTTTCCACAGTTTTTAAATTTTGTTGACTTCTTTAAGATCAAAATATTTTCTAGCATCAGCTCCAATCTATGAGTAAGCAGACTCCCGAAAATTGAGTCCGAAAAAACTACATTCTTTCTCATTTTCTGGGTTTTTGAGTTTTTGTAACGTTTTTCACATTACAAGAAATGGCAACAAAAAAGAATATATATATATTTTTGAAAAAACCTACGTTTCAAAAGAATTTCTTACATTTCTGCGTGAAAGCAACAAAAACCCTCTAAACTATTGTGTTTGGCTCTTAAATATGGCATATTAGAAAACTGTTGGAATCTTGGAATGCTCTTGATGGTAACATTATATTAAACAACAAACAGAAGCAATAAAACTACTCAAAAACAATAATATCAGCATACCTACTTATAAGAAATGAAAACAACTTAAATACTTAACATCACCATGAAGAATGTTGGTCATTTAAACAGGGATCGGACTATACTCTATTATAGGAGTAAATGAATTACTATGCTCCATTGCACGATAGCGATACAAAAATTGAAACTTAAAAAACAAAAATGTTCAATCATCAAAAATAACATGAAGTCCAAATGAGGAAAGTTTTCATAAACAAGGGTTAAAATCAATGTTATAATTTAATACAAAAAAATCAGCCATACTGCAGTAAAGTGAAATTAATCATGTACCTCTTTAAGCTAAGTATAGAATATGTCAGTTAATACTCTAACCACATCCGAAGTCTATTCATATGGTTACCATTTTTTTTCCAAAGTATAACAATTTAACTGTCAGATGGCTAGTTGCTTCCAAGAAGAAGATCAATTTTTTATTAGCAACTGTTGGATATTGTAACCAAAGACATCTGAGAATATCAAACGTCAATGACAGTTAATGAAGTTTCTAAGAATATTATGGTTCACACGATGGCAAGACATTAGGAACGATTATTTTATAATACTGCTTTACTTTCATTCTTACTACAACAAATGTCAGTTTAATCTTGGAAATCGGAATGAATTAAAGCTGCAATTGACTTCTATAGACACAGTATATTTAAGTATTCGAGTAATTTCATTCGACTACTTAAGTGCTAGTCTACAAATTGTAGCTTTACTGAAACTCTTCATCTTGATCAAAATTGAGAAAATATTTTACATCAGAAAACCCAAAAACTATCAATTTTGAACATGCGATTTTTTCTCCGAACCCTGCTTTTATATTTTATACAATAAATATGATCTCAAGAAAAAGCGGAGCAGCAATACAAGCTAAAAATTAAAAAAAAAAAAATAAAAAAGCATCACAAAATTAAAAGTTTGTTTCAAGATGCGCGCCGGAAGGGCGCGTGCGGCCGCAATACTTTGCGTATCACGGTAGCCATCACCAAGCCACCAGACTATACCAGTATGACGAGTAAATGGGCAACATCACCACTATAAGGTATAGAGAGGTAAAGGCATTCAATGTTGTTAGAGTATTGTTTAAGGTTATTATTATTATTATTTGATTTTATTTTTATTTGTATTTTTATTTTTATTCGAATTTTCTCTTCTTCTTTACCGTTTATCTTTTTTAAGTATTTTTTGTCTTGTTGTTTTCGTTTAAAGATTTAGGAAGATTTGAATATTTGCTCAAGATTATTTTTCTTATCGAATTTTTGTAATCTGATAAAAAAAATTGAAGCACATTTTTTTTATAAAAGTAAAAATGTGCTGTTTTTTAGGCTTTGAAAATTATTCAAAATTTTGCAAGACAATATTATAGTGAATTTAGTTGATAATAATTTATTATAATTACATATAAATGTATTGACAAATACTGCAGCCTTCTTTAAAAAGTGACTACCTTACCTAACCTTTTTTAAATTCGGAACAAAATGGGAAGTTTTCCCCATTTCCGTCTCAAATCTGTGATGTAATTTATTGTCCAAAGCTCAAATTTCGTTCGCTGGTCTACAGGGTATAAACAAAAGTAAGTACCGAAGCTTTTGTCTAGACAATTTACGGTTGGTTGAAAAAACTTGGGTTCATAGGCCTCTTCGTCGAAGGTAATACCTTTTTCAAGTTCGATGTTTGCCTTCTTGTTAGCTGGATTTGGATCTTAATAACTGATCTTGACAAGAACTTCCACTGATATTCTTCGGTTTTCCTGGCCCTTTGACCAATTTACTGGGTTTCAAGAACTGTCGCTTGCTATCAACGGGTTATACCGGCTACGAAAGGTTTGTACTAGCTATCAACGGCTTTTGCCAGCTGTCATGAGCTTTAACTGGCTATCAAGATTAGATCATATCGTCTTGAATAGATGAATATGTATACAAGCCTGAAAGATGAGAGGGTGGCGAAGATTAATGCTTTATTACAAAGCTCAAAAACAGTGAATTTAAGTTAATGCTTAAAAGAATACGTATAACCGAAATAGAATTAGAATTAGAATAACATCCACAAAAGAACTTGGAGTTCTCCAGATCAATCTATCGTCAACCAGATTGACCATATTGCGATCGACGCTAGACACGCTTCCAGCATCATGAATGTCCAAACTTTCCTAGGAGCTAACATCGATTCGGACCGCTACCTCGATGTAGCCAAGTTAGCACTTCGGATTTCCAGACCCAAGCAAAACAAGGAGATGCTGGAAGAAGATACAACGTCGAACGGCTACAATCGCAAGAGATCGCCAAATCCTTCTCCGACCGAGTTACAAGTAACCTCTCTCGAACTTCTCTGCCGCCAACACAATGTATCGAAAACCAGTGGCAATATTGCCAAGATGCAATCATAGAAGCCACCTCTGACGTGCTGGGTTTCAAGCAACCACCAACAAGGAACCCCTGGTTTGATGAGGAATGTCGGCAGGGAAATGCAGCCAAACAACAGGCAAGCAAAGCGGCGCTACATAGAAGGACGAGAGCTGCTCACGAGCTCTATGAACAGAAGAGGCGAGAGGAACACCGACTTCTCAGAAGGAAAAAGAGAGAGCATAAGAAGCGTGTGTTCGAAGATGGTAAGAGGTTCAAAAGCAGGAATAAAAGTTCGAAAGTTTTACATAAATCTCGAACAGAAGGCTGCAAAGACGAAAGTGGAAACATCGTAGCGGAACCGCAGTCAATGCTGAGGATATGGAAAGACCACTTCTGCAGACTGTATAACGGTGACGTCTTTTCATCGATTTCAAGACCGCATATGACAGCATCTACAGGGACGAGCTGCATAGAGCCATGTCTAGTTTTGGCATCCCTGCCAAATTCGTCCGTTTGGGCAGGATGACCATGGAGAATTCACGCTGCTCCATAAATGTTGGAAACAACTTAATAGAACCTTTCGATGTCAAAAAAAAGGCTTTAGACAAGGTGATGCGCTGTCATGCGATTTTTTTAACATCGTACTTGAAAGAATAGTGCAGAGCTCACACATCAACACTAGAGGCACTATCTCCCCAAAGTCTGTCAATGGGGCTTTTGTGAGTATTGAGGCAGAGGCGACAAAAATGTGTTTAACGGTTAATGAGGGCAAAACAAAGTACATGCTGTCGTCAAGAAAGGACTTACAACACCGACGTCTCGGTCAAAACGTCACCATCAACAGGCGTAACTTTGAGGTAGTTAAGGACTTCGTCTACCTAGGCTCCGCTATTAAAGCAGAAAACAGCACCAGCGCTGAAATCAAACGAAGAATAACTCTTGAAAACCGCTGTTTCTTTGGGCTAAGAAAGCAATTGAGTGGCAAAGCCCTCTCTCGAGGGACCAAAAAATGTCGCTATATAAGACCCTCATCATCCCCGTCCTGCTATACGGTGCAGAAGCATGGACTATGACAAAAGCGGATGAAAGCACCTTTGGTCGTCTCGAGAGAAAAGTTCTTCGTGCGATCTACGGTCCCGTAGGCATAGAAGGGGAATGGAGGAGAACATAGAACGACGAGCTGTAGGGCTGTACAGCGACGTAGACTTAGCCAGAAGGGTAAAAGTCCAACGACTAAGATAGCTGGGTCATGTAGAGCGCATGGAAACCAATGCTCCGGCCCGAAAAGTCTTCGAATCCACATCTATAGGACAGCGCAGCAGAGGAAGACCGCGTATCAGGTGGCGCGCCCAAGTGGAAAGTGACATCACCCAACTTAGAGCGCGAAACTGGAGACATCTAGCTAGGGACCGAGCTAGATGGAGAAGTTTGTTGGGTGAGGCCCTAGTTCACACAGGACTGTAGCGCCACCTTAAGTAAGTAATTAAGATATAGAATTAGATCCGAAATCCAATATCCAGACTATCCGGACAGTTTCGAAAAACCGGATTATAAAGTGGCTATTTAATTTAATTTATTCCTTTCCTCGAAGTATCAACTTCACTTTTTGTTTGAAATTCGTTGCGAAACTTAAACGTCAACAAAACTTTTTTTTTGAAATATGTGATTGCTGAGAGATATATAGGGGAAGAGAAATCAGATTGAAAGGATAGCAGTATACAACGAAGGTCTCAAAAACATCGGGTTTTCTAACAGAGATTTGACAACTTTGAATTTAATGTTTGAACGCCCCTTTCACTAATCATCAAACTCTTATTGTCTATTTATTCAGTAAACTCAATAAAAAGGGTAAAGTACACGAACGAGCAACGTCTCCGAATTATAAAAATGTTCTACCGAGGTTCGGATTTGGAGACCGGAATTTTAAAAGCGTTAACTCAATTTTCGGACGTAATTGCTGCCCTAGCAAAAAGTTCAGTGCAAAAGTTTGAGTTAACAACATTGTGTGATGTTTCTATGTCAGCAAGACAACAGGTTGAACGATGTGTCGAAAATATCGGTGCGTTCAGGAGTCCCAAACAAACGATCTAAATCAGTCAATTCCTAGGCGTTCTCAAGAATTGGTCATCGGTCAGAGCACAGTATGGCGTATTTTGCTTAAGGATCTTGGTTAACACTAATACAAGATCAAGCTAACTCATATTATAAGACTCATTCTTATTTTCGAATATTTTTGTAAACTTTTTGACTTAATTATTATTAGACTGAAAAATGATTATTATATCATTTCAATATTATCGCAATTTTCCAACCTAAAATATCAGAAGCAGCAGCAGCAACACCTTCCTATCTATAATATCCACTATCATCATCAACTTAAAATAGTCTTTGTTTACAAAAGTGTTTCCCGTGGCCGGCATCATCATCGTGAAGAACGTAGATGATGGAATGGTGCCATCGTGTGTGCGCCACTATTAAAAGAAACAAAAAATAACAACCTGGCGCTCGAATTTGCGCGGAGCTCTCGCTTTGCAAAAAGAAAAATAGCGGCGCGGCGTACAATAATATTCACCGCCATCGTCATCACCACCACCGGCCGCCGCCGCCGCCGCCACTGCTTCAATACAGCCTGATGCAGCCGTCAAATGATAGACGCTTAGTTTTCTATGAGCTGACAGTGGTTGTGCCACATAGACAATTTTATTGAAGAAGCATCGCGTAATACAGAACCCAGGTAAAAGAAAATAGCTTCATCATAGGTAAACTAACAACAACAAAAAAGCATCAAACTAATAGGCCAAGCAAGCAGCCAGCGGTGTGGCAGTAACAGGGAGACAATTACGTCAGAACTAATCATTACGTACATTCGTTTATTTTCATTGAAGTCTTTCAAAGAACAAAAGGAAAAATCTTCAAGAACTCTAATCGAATAGTTGGATTTTCCAGAAGCTTGTCGTCGATGGATCTGTAGCGTGTGTTGCGGCAGCTGCTGCTGTTGTTTTAGCTACTGCCCCTAATGCCGCATGCTATGATGGCACTAGATAGTTCTTCCCAAGAACTTTGGAGTGCCATAACTTAAGTAAGGGTAAACAAAAGAAAAAAGCCATTACAAAACATGGACTTAAATAGGTTTCAACATTAAATAAGAATGTATATTTCGACTTATGCCACCCCAACCTCCTCCAGCAGTCCTCACCGACCGAATTGTCGGTCAGCCATTGACAGAAATACTAGAGACAGTACAGAGTATCGGTGGCGGCAGCGGTGGCCACTGCATTTTACATTGCGCGGGGACAAAGCAGCAAGGAGAATTCTATACTAAGTAGCTGCTGAAAAGTATCTATAGAGATGTGGCCGCTGTCATGTACTGTGGCGCCACCGTAATGATACTTGTACGCAGGCCATAACCTGGATTCACTTTAAATGTTGACGAATGTAGACGATTCTTGGTAGTTTATGTGTTCGTCGTCGTCGTCGAACATCGACGACGACATCAAGGGGCAGACAAGAGGTCATTGTGCAACAAAATGAATTACTGAATCTGGCTGAGAGAATATCACAGCGAGAGAGCACTTTTGATCCTGGAGATGATCACGCCAATTTGTGTGACGTTTTTACTTCACCTTCGCACGATGACGACGAGCGACGACGAATTATTGCGGAGACTATAAGTTAATGGCGCCAGCCCCAGCGGCAGCCAGCCGCCCAGCCAGCAACGCCATCAACTAGTGGTCTCGAGAAGTCATCACTTATGTTAAAAGGATGATGTCGATTGACTGATTTATTAAACATAAGAAAAATGATGTTAGTGTTCGAAGAATGTTAGAATTTTTAAAAATTTGTTTTCGTTTGAAGCTCTTTAAATACATTTGAACAAAAATGTGTGAGAAATACAGGGGGATCCATGAAAATTAATAAAATAAGTTGTAAGTAGATTTATTGATTATAATTTTATATGTCACAACCCGGGCGTCTGAAAAAATTGCAGTGAGAACTACAAACAAAAAAAAACAACACGGTCAATGTGCTTTACATACGTGGAATAAGATAAAATTCTTGAGTTTAAGCATAATCGGTTAATCAAAGCTTTAAATTTGGCTCTTTAACACTGCTAGTACGGCAATCAAGAGAATTAACAAATCCTCAATTGTCATACTTTCTGAAATAAGTCTTTTGGATTTCACATAAAAACTGTAGGTCCCGCAAATTCCTGACAATACTTCCACACAGGAATGGTTGAGATTAGTAATTCACTAGGCCCTGGTCCTCAATCAGCCGCCCCGCGCGCCGTTGCGCCACCTTATTTATTAATCACCAGTTTTTGAGTGGATTCTTCATTTCTAGAGATATTTACAGGAAAATAAGTTCTAATGGGTGATTTTTTTGAGGTTAGGATTTTCATGCATTAGTATTTGACAGATCACGCGGGATTTCAGACATGGTGTCAAAGAGAAAGATGCTCAGTATGCTTTGACATTTCATCATGAATAGACTTACTAACGAGCAACGCTTGCAAATCATTGAATTTTATTACCAAAATCAGTGTTCGGTTCGAAATGTGTTTCGCGCTTTACGTCCGATTTATGGTCTACATAATCGACCAAGTGAGCAAACAATTAATGCGATTGTGACCAAGTTTCGCACTCAGTTTACTTTATTGGACATTAAACCAACCACACGAATGCGTACAGTGCGTACAGAAGAGAATATTGCGTCTGTTTCTGAGAGTGTTGCTGAAGACCGTGAAATGTCGATTCGTCGCCGTTCGCAGCAATTGGGTTTGTATTATTCGACCACATGGAAGATTTTACGCAAAGATCTTGGTGTAAAACCGTATAAAATACAGCTCGTGCAAGAACTGAAGCCGAACGATCTGCCACAACGTCGAATTTTCAGTGAATGGGCCCTAGAAAAGTTGGCAGAAAATCCGCTTTTTTATCGACAAATTTTGTTCAGCGATGAGGCTCATTTCTGGTTGAATGGCTACGTAAATAAGCAAAATTGCCACATTTGGAGTGAAGAGCAACCAGAAGCCGTTCAAGAACTGCCCATGCATCCCGAAAAATGCACTGTTTGGTGTGGTTTGTACGCTGGTGGAATCATTGGACCGTATTTTTTCAAAGATGCTGTTGGACGAAACGTTACGGTGAATGGCGATCACTATCGTTCAATGCTAACAAACTTTTTGTTGCCAAAAATGGAAGAACTGAACTTGGTTGACATGTGGTTTCAACAAGATGGCGCTACATGCCACACAGCTCGCGATTCTATGGCCATTTTGAGGGAAAACTTCGGAGAACAATTCATCTCAAGGAATGGACCGGTAAGTTGGCCACCAAGATCATGCGATTTGACGCCTTTAGACTATTTTTTGTGGGGCTACGTCAAGTCTAAAGTCTACACAAATAAGCCAGCAACTATTCCAGCTTTGGAAGACAACATTTCCGAAGAAATTCGGGCTATTCCGGCCGAAATGCTCGAAAAAGTTACCCAAAATTGGACTTTCCGAATGGACCACCTAAGACGCAGCCGCGGTCAACATTTAAATGAAATATCTTCAAAAAGTAAATGTCATGGACCAATCTAACGTTTCAAATAAAGAATCGATGAGATTTTGCAAATTTTATGCGTTTTTTTTTTTTAAAAAAGTTCTCAAGCTCTTAAAAAATCACCCGATAAAAGAACTCAGTAACCTTACTTTCATGAAGAAAATTCCTAAGCGAAACTTTGATTATTTTGGTGTTAAATACTGTTAAAAAAGTTTACACTTTCGCTGTACATATTTTAAGTGAGATAAAAGCCTGAAATCATGAGTAAGTTGACGGAACCCTAAGCTATTAAGTTCTTTTTATTTTGCTGACAGACTAATTTTTTTTTGATGGTTGTATACTACATTCCCATAGCTTTTAGACCATCAGCTCATGAGGTTTGTTTTTTCTCAATCTCCAAACATAGGTTCCCATTTCGGAGTTAGTATGACCTTCCAATCGCTTATTGTGGGATACAGTGTATAAATAAGTTTGTTCTGGATAGAAAGGTCAGTAATATTTTCCATTAACCAGAACATTCTTTTGTTCTTTCAGTTTAGCTCTTCTCTTTTCTTTTTGATGTTCTCTTTCTATTTAACCTTTGCATCCACAGTCTTTTCAAGGATACGCCATTTTTGAGTCCAAACACTTACTTTATTGTCTGTATTTTTTTAATTTTTGCATTGCCCTTGCAGCGGATCCAAAAATATAAATGAGGTGGCGCGACAGTCCATTGAGAAACTAGGCCCTAGTTCTTACAACTCTCAACCATTCCTGTGTGCGAGTAAAGTTGCCAGGTATGGAGGGGACCTACAGTTTTAAGCCGAATCCGAACAGCTAATTTAAGAAACCACTTTCGTTGACAAGAATTACTCTTGGAGGATTTGTCAATTCCTCGCAAGAGGCAGAACCCGTGAAAACTTTTTTTTTTAAATTAAGGTGGCACAGGTAGGGAATGAACCCAAGATCTCTGGCGTGACAGCCCTACACACTATTTTTTTGTTTAATTTATTTTTATTAATTCATTATTAAAACAATCTTAAAAAAAAATAAATAAATTAGGTGGCGCAACAGTCCGTAGAGAACCAGGGCCTAGTGACTTACAACTCTCAACCATTCCTGTGTGCGAGTACTGTTGTCAGGGATGGAGGGGACCTACAGTTTAATGCCGAATCCGAACGGCTAATTTGAGAAAGCACTTTTTCATGACAAGCATTACTCTTGGAGAATTTGTCAATTCCTCGCAAGAGGCAGTACCCGTTTTTTTTTTTAAATTAAGGTGGCACAGGCAGGGATCGAACCCAAGACCTCTCGCATGACAGTCCAACGCACTAACCATCATGCCACGGGTACTACAAAACAATCTTAAAGCTAGACAAAAATTCATAAAACTAGCCTAATTAACCAAAACTTACAACTAACTTACTGGTCCCATACGGACACTCTAAGTTAAACAATAATACTTAATTCTAATGCCTTTCGGCCCTAAGGCCCTACACACTAACCACCACGCCACGGGTACTACAGCGGATCTACCTGGCACCAATATTGCATATCACCAGCAAAGGTAGCGTTTATATATCCACTGAAAACAAGGTGGCCCTATGACACTTCCTTACGGTACACCGGCCTCAATTTTCTTTAGTTCCAAGTAATTTTGGCCAAACCGTTCTAAAGAATCTTTTTGTAACATGAGATTTCGGTAATTTGTAGTACTGTCTGAGAGTTTGTACTGAAGTCAAAAGTGACAAACTTTGCCAAAGGCTTGGCCAACATTTAAGCATACTTCTTTTTCTTCAATTTCCTTTACAACCACATCCGTAATTCGATCTATCGTGCAATATTTATTTGAAAATCTCAAGTGATTGTTCGGAATTAGTATTTTTTCTTCTATTATTTTGCTAAACCTGGAGTTTTTTTTTGTAATTTTTTTGAGGACATTTCTTTCAAAAACTGATAAGATTGTATCCTGGTTATTTTTTATTAGTTAACTTTAGTTGACAAATGCTTTTTAATTCTTTAAACGTGACAAAAGGAGCTTCACATTCGTCTTTTCTATCAACAAACTTTAAGGGATTTGTAGCCGTATTTGCTAGGAATGGTTTAAAAATATTCGCCAAATGTTCGGCAGAGGGATCAGCTTATTGTTTCGAGTTTCCGATGAATTTGCCATCTTTAGATTTTAATGGCCGGTTTTGTGTTTGGGGTCTTTGCTTTGCTGCTTTCCTTAAATTGTATTGGATTGTCAAGACTTTTCAGAAATCTACTTAGTGAATCATTTGTGAACTTACTGATTCTTTTTTTCTCAATATCGTTGTTTAAACGGTTCAAGACTGTCTTATAATGTGAAAATATCTTAGCTTGTAGTTTCCTTCGAGATTTTCTAGTTTTCAAAATCAGCTCCTTTATTTCGACAGAAAAATAATTCCAATAAAAGAATTAAAACCACATGATAACAGTTAAAAAAAAAAACCTATTCAAATTTCTTTTCTTCCAAAAATAAAGTTTACGATAGCAAAAATTCCCTCGTAAGCGGATGCACTATAGTTGCTCAATTAACGGAGAGCTTCTCTAGAAACTCTTTTACCGACAAATTATAAATCAATTGCATTGAAATGATAGCTACTTAAAGTTGCTCAGGTAGGTGAAACTTAATCTAAAAAAGTGGTATGAGCGATTGAAATCAACTTAAAATTCTTCTAAGGCCCAATATAAACGTTTCTAGAATAGACGTCAGTTATTTAAAGAAAACTGCACGTCCGTCATTTTGACAATTCCAAATAGTTTACTTGTAGAAATTTAGTACAGTTATTTCGAGGATGAATAAGAAGTAAGTATACCAGTTTGTGCATGAGATCATGGTAGGAGATTCTGTTCTGCTGACATTTTTTTAAGGGACTATTCAAATCATCACATTATTTGAAGATGTTATCATTCAATGAAGTGACAGCCAAGTCAAATTTAATTTGACATTTGTGAATCAAATGGAACACATGAGTCGTTCCACTCTGCGCGGTGGTTTCTGTTTGACAACTTTCGCCCCAACCCAACTGTTATACATATGTTAAGGGTTCAACTAATTTGTTGATTAATTGGAATTTCTTGAATTTTTTCTTCAACCATTAAAATAAAATTCTGATCATTCAAATGCTCATCTTTATCATTCAAATAAAAACAAAGCTGTCCGGAAAAAAAATGTAAACCTCTAAACCCCTCGTTACTCTGTTCAATTTGGATAGCCTTACACCTTGAATTTATAAATCAAAATACCAAAAGCCTAAGTCCAACTAGGTATAGTATTTTATCGAAAAGAAAAATTAACATTCACCGAAGTGAAAAGACTTAAAGCCAATAAATCAATCCCTATGTTCTAATATGCCATGCATCGGCCATTAATTATTATGCGCGCGCCTGTGCTGCTGCTGCGCCCCTTTATGCTCCTGCTGATCGATTATTAATTTTTTTTTTGTTTATAAAATGTGATCCACGACAAGTCAGCCATCTTTTGCTTTTTTATCCAAACTAAAGCCTTCTTATAAATACTGTACGGACGCGTCATCATATAAAATTATGATAATGTCCATATGGATTTCTGGGGATTGCTGAATGTAAGATTTCCATCAGAGGTCAACTCTGAATGGTGGTACTCGTATATGTAGCCATCGATCTAGTGCCCAAACGTAAAGCGATCGTGTGCAGAGATCTTGGGTGTGCGACATCGGAGAGCACAAACAGTGTAAAATTTGCCAAAGACAACCCACGGTCAAGACCTTACAACGACCGATGAAGACGACTACGACGACGACGACGACGATGTTGTTGTCGGTTGGAGATAAATTATTTTTTTTCCTTCTTGGCCCGATCTGTCGAGAAATTCTTTATATTTTGGGTTTTTTTGTGTTTGTTGTTGTTTTTGGATTATGAATTGGAACAAGATCCAAAACAAAAAAAAAATAACTTCTTTCAAGAAATTCACAATGAGCCCACGCACAGAATCACCTCAGGCCAAATGGACTGGCACTGGACCGGGCCGTCCGTCGTCGTCGTCGTAGTTCGTCCCGAGAGAGACGAATGGATGGATGGATGGATCGATCCATAAATAGGAGGGTGGGTCAGCAGCACGCGATATATTGGACACTAAAGTACAAACGACCAGTAGAACAAAAAAATGTCTTGAATAATAACAAATTTTAAAAATTATGCAAAGTCAAGTGTTGCCACTTATCGTGGAAAATTTAAATTCATTGACTAAAGCAAGAGATTTTAAGTTAAAAATTTTTCAAAACAATTTGTTTCTATTCGATGGAAATCTTCAAAAGCTATAAGAATCGGTACCGAGACTCTAGTCGCACCTAAGCAACCGATTAATCAGGGCCAATATATCAAAGATCGACATATGACTTTTCTTTCTTAATTTATAATTCACTTTATGGGAAGGTTAGAGTTGTAATACTTTCTCATAGCTTTTGAACCATCAGCTCACGAGGCTTGGTTCTTCTTGATCTCCGAATGTTGGTTCGTATATTTAAAATGGCCTCCATTTCGGAGTTGGTATGACTTTGCAGTAGCTGATTGTATGATACAGCTGTTTTTTTTTTACAAATTTTGTAACCATTTCAATTTGAAGGTCAAGATGTAGATCACTATTTTTTATCTACAAAAAGACATTAATTATTCCACGATGGACTTTATTTTGAATTTTTCGGATGGGTTCAGAATTTGTATTTGTTTAAAACTAAATAAAAAAAAACATATTTAAAAAAGTTCGAAGAATTTGATACAAAACTAATGAGTCAGATAGAAACACAAAATTGTTAACTAAATGCAACATTTTACTGATTTTTTAATGAAAAACAAGTTAAACACACAATTGGCTTTGACCTTAAAAATATTTTACTATATTCAAAATTTAAAAACATTCAAAACAATTATAATAAAGTGGCATCACTGATAGCAAAAACTTTAAATGCCCGTTGGAGTTATTTACGGTGAAATAATTCAAATTAACTCGAAGAGTTATGGATAAAGAAGAATAAAACAACAACAACAACAAAATATTATAAAGGAGACTAAAAAGAAGAAGGTAACTCAGGTATAAGTAACCAAGTGATTATACTTTTGAGGCTGACCAGGTGGATTTTGTAGGTGCGCCCCGAACTTCTACCTTCAGCTTTATAGTTAAAGATTTTCTTCTTAATCGTTCTTATTTTTAAGAAGAAGAAGAAGATGATGAAGAATAAGACGAAGAAGAGGGACATCCTAATTTTATTTCGATGAAGTTCATTCTTGAAAAACGCAAACATGTGCTCGGCGGCGCGGCGGCCGCTGCTAGGGCAGCCGTTGAGAGAAAAAATCTCAGTTTCTGATCTTTTTTTTTTGTTTGGTTCTTGTGGCCAAGAGCGACGATGTTAACCCGTCAGACCGGGTGATGTCCTACATGAAGTGGTTATATGAGTTCTTTCAATACGCGACGACGATAAACGACGACGTCGACAAATGACGATTTTTTCTTAAATAAATTTTAACATATTCATGTTGTTTTTTTTTTTTAAGTTTGTTGAATGAGAAGTGATAAAATACAACCGGAAAGTAAATCGAAGAGGACAAGATTTGAACTTTTGATGAGGCATTATCAAGATTCTAAAAACGCCCACTCACTCAAAAAAGACGGTACAGTTCCTGTTTCTAAAAACTATTGGCAATAGGAATTGAATGTTGATTCGTCTTGATTAGAGAAAAGGGGATGTTATATCAAGATGAGCTATATTCAAATCGGGTTTAGGTTTGTTTAAACTTTTAAGAAAAAGGTTGGCAAATGTACTGACAACTTCGGAAGCGTAGTTTTCGTTAAAAGCGTCCGTTAATAAAGTTAAGATGGAAAGTAAAAGCAGAAAGGATCTTAAAAAAATCTCGATTTTAATGAAAACTAACATGGAAGTGATCTTTAATGGGAAAAAATGTAAATCGCTTGCTGTAACTCGAGTGCTCGGAGCAAACAAGTAAACCATATTGGCGTACAATTTAAAAAAAACCTATAGACTTACCATTTTTCTAGTTAACAATTTTACAAATACAGAAATTTACTAGCTATTCCAAACTTTAATCTCTTTTCGCGTTTTTTTAACTGTAGTAAAATATTGAGTGCACCTGAACAGGTCGAAACAGCAGTGGCGAAGCGTCCATATAAGTCGATTATTCCCGTCTTACCTTTGAAATTCTCACCCTGAATATCTTTGAGTTCTGGCAACATGAATCAAACTTAATAATACACATGAATACGCTGCCAACATGTTTTTAACAACTACTACACGAATATCCTTTCAGCCATATTCTACACACATGTTGGCTTTTGAGCTCATTCCATAAACAAACACAAAACTTAAGGAAGATCAAGATAATCCCAAATGTGACGTCTTATTAAATGTCTCTGTGGATAGAACAAATTTGTTTCCTTTCCTCTTTTTTCTTGTACAGGGTTTTTCAACAGGGATGCTACAAAAGTAGAGCGACAGGGACAGCAAACGACGCCATATTTCTTGCCGCTCTTTTGACATTTCTCTTCAGTAAGGTTTGTCATTTTATGGTGGAAAGAGATACGAGCCAACATCAACAATGAGTCGAAATTATTAAATTTTACTACCGAAATTGAGAGTCAGTGGCCTCAACGTTAAAAGCGCTACGTCAAATTTATGGTCGTCATAATATTCCTAGCAGATCAACATCTAGTGGACGAATTTGAATCCACAGGCACAGTTCAAAATGTTCCCGTGTCAGTGATACAAAGAAGTGCCCATAGTGTCGGGAATATTGCTGCCGCTGAGGCTTCAGTTGCAGAAAGCCCAAATGTGTCTCTCACACGTCGTTCTCAAGCGTTGGGCATCTCTGTGAAGTCGTTGTGGCTAATTTTGCGAAAAGATCTTGGCCTACATCATTACAGGCAGCAATCCACACGTACTCCATGAGTCATCATTGCATCCCGAAAAAATTACGGTTTGGTGTAGTTTATGGGCCGGTGGCGTCATTGTGCCGTACTTCTCACGAAATGGTCCCGTCGCTTGGCCGCCTCGGTAGTGCGATTTGACACCGTTAGACTATTTCCCGTGAGGCTACGTCAAGTTTATGGTCTATGCTAACAAGCCAGGGACGATATATGTAAGAGCTTCGTATGAATATCGAACGTGAAATTGCAGCAGTATCGACCGATTTATGCTTTAAAACCGTCGAAAATTGGGTTCAGCGTCTGGACTTCTGTAGAAAATCGGCTAACAAGTGACGACAATTTTGTATCTTCCAATAATTAATTGTCTATTTACACGGTTGGAAGACTATAGAAAACAATAAAATTGGTAGTATCATTGGAAGACAATTCTCTTGACAGATGACAGAAATTTTGTTGTTGTTTCCAGTTGTCTGGAAGGACATCATTCAATATCCAATTAGTGGACAACTGTCCAATTATTTGAAAAAATGATTGGGTGTTTACATGGATAATAGAAAATTGGTTCTGCCATTATTAGAAGATCTTTCAATCCTGTGTACTTAGCTTAAGTTTCGTAATTTTCTGTTAGAAATTGATCGAAATCAAAACGTGCTTAAAAATAGTTTACCAACAAACCTTTACCACCAATTATACATGTCAAACTGTGATTTAGTTGTAGTATGGTACTCAAATTTAAAGTAGCCATTTTGTGATACTGTTTTTAGTACAATCTTAAAAGATGAAAATACACGAAAAATAAGACAATCTATAATTATCTAGAAATCGGTGTTCTCCCCATGACATATCGAGCTGTCAGCTAGATTTCGGACAATTTCAATTTCGACAAACTCAGCATCATGGATTAGAAAACTAAAGTAATGAACATTTATTCAAGCAAAGAGAATTTGAGATTAGGATTTATCTTTTGTTACAGAAAAAAGAGGGACATATTTTCTATCGAAGAGATTAATTTATTGCTTAAATTAAGTTCTTTCTTAATAGCGCCAACGCAAATCAAAAAATATTATTTAAGAAACTTGTATTTGTTTTTAAATGTCTTTGGATTTGAGACAAGCTAGTTTTGAAGTAATGATCAAATTTTCTATAAATTAACAAAATGACGAAAAATAAATACAAGCTTATTCAAAATTACACTATTAGTCCAGTAATTACATACATCATACCATGCGTTAAATCCGCTAGTTTTGATCTTTTGGTTACTTGTTTAATATGTTGGCCTTATTTAATAGTTCAAGTTTATGACCTCGAGCAAGATGTCAAAAATCAGAAAAGCCGCGAAAATTTTGCGCTTTACGAATTTGTTTACAAATGTTTTTTGACATAAACATTAAACAAAATATTATAAATAGAAAAAGGTACCCATAAATCAAACCTGGATAAACTTCTAGGCAGTTCTCTCAGAAGGATAACTTCCATTAGCAATCCAATGGAATTTATCTAATATATTTTTATTTCTTGTGTGCATTTATATCCCCAAAAATTGGTATCGTCTTTTGAAGGAGTGCCAAAACACCCAACATAAAATTTTGTCACATATCTTATTCCTATCATCTTATACAGCCATTCGGATTTCATCAGTGAAGTCTTCATGTTATTTTTCTCAAAATTTGTCTCTCCCATATAAATATCTTCCTAATCTATTGACTTAATTCTAAGAAAAAATAAACTCAAAGCAATGTATGTATTTAGGTATCCCTCTGAGAAAAATATACAAAAAATAATAAGACAATTCTAATTAATTGGCCCACCACAATGTAACCTTGAATTGGCATAGATAGAAACTTAGAGCCAATTAGCATAGCCGTGTTCGACATTCCATTCCAGCCGATTGGCGATCTCCACTGATCGCCATCAGCTTCAGTGTGACAAATAAGCTTAACTGGCACCTACCCACGCCCATAATGTAGGCTTTATGAGTATCAAAAACAAGCCTCAAGCATATCTAGAGACAACAGAAAAAAAAATTAAATAACCTTATGACAACGCATATGATTGGGTGTTTATCAAAAAGTTCGATGTCAGAATATCAGTTTATATTACGTATGCATATTATAGGCTTACTCCTCCACATCAACATAGTCCACACCACACACCGCAGTTATTAATATTATTAAAAATAAAAATAACCATGAATTCCCATTTGAATTCGATGTGCGCTCAAATTGAAGCCTTCATCTCTCCTAAGTCACATTAGGTTAGTTTTCGGAACAAAAATTGTGAATATAATGTTAAATTAATGCATATTTTATAATGCTGTGTCTGTGGTGTCGATCGATATTGCGCCATTTTAATTTTTTTGTTTACTCAAAGTATAATTTAGTTTATTATACAATTAGTATACGAAAAAAAAACGAAAAATGGAATATTTTTATGAAGCAAACGGCCAATTATATCGTCATGGCGGTCAAGAGTTAGTCTTTAGTGCTTTCGGCCATTGGTTTGTATTGGAATTTAAATATATTTGGTTGAAATTGGTTTAAAGATAAAAAAAGGGTTTTCAATTTGTCACATAAATAATGCATAAGGGCATAGTTTAGTTTAAAAAAACATGGCTAACCTTTCTGAGAAGTTACTAAAAATTGGGCATCATAGTTTGTTCCGCTAAAATTGAAATTAAGACGGTTTTGAGGTAAGGGAAAATGCAACCCACTTAAATTGTTATAGGAAAGATTTGAAGGAGATTTCTAGCTTTGAGCTCCGATTTGACAGCGTGTTAATAATCATCAATGGGCTACCACATCACCCAATGAAAAAAAGTCGTCTTTGCATTCTCTGATATTTTCCTTATTAATTGATTTCTCTCTGGTTTGCATTTTTCTAATTATCAGGGACCATGCCCTATCGTTTTAATAGTCTATTCCACTTAAACTTTTTTAAAAGCCAATCGTAGTACCCCCGTGTTGGGAGCGTACTGCGTAGGAATCTCATACCAGAGGTCTTGGGTTGACTCCATGCCTGTGTCTTCTAAAATTTTTTTCACGGGTATTGCATCTTGCGAAGAATTGACGATTGAATCCTCCAAGAGTAATCAAGGGTGGTTAAATTTTAAGGGAAGATGTTTGATCTTGAATAAAACACAAACTAAAAAAAAATAAATTATGTGGCTCAACAGTCCGTTGAGACCTAGAGCCACTCTCAACCATTTCTGTGTGCGAGTAATGTTGTCAGGGACGGAGAGGGCCTACAGTTTTTAAACCGAATCCGAACGGCCAATTTGAGAAAACACTTTCATAATAAGAATTAGTCTTGGAGAATTTCTCAATTCCTCGCAAGAGGCAGTACCCGTGAAAAAAAAAACTTTAGATGGCATAGGCAGGGATCGAAACCAAGACCTCTGGCATGACAGTCCAACGCACTAACCATCATGCCACGGGTACTACAAACACAAATTATTTAAGAAATTATTGTCATTTCTTTTTATTATGATAATAGTGGTATGGTTCAATAATGGTTCAAATTTTTGATGACACTGAGGCATAATTGAGGTTCTATGCCGTTAATGTGCTTTATTATCTTATCTTTTAGCTCTTGTAATGTTGCTGGCTTATCGACGAACACCTTTTCTTTCAAATAACCCCAAAGAAAGACATCCAACGGTGTCAAATCACATGATTTTGGCGGATAATGGACATTGTCACCACGTGCGTCGTCGCGCAAAAAAACCATTGTTTCGTTAGCTGTGTGGCAAGTGGCACCGTCCTGTTGAAATCATATATCGTCCACATCCATATCTTCCAATTCGAGCCATAAAAAGTTCGTTATCATCTCTCTGGCCTTATTATAGAAAAAAAAAAAAACAGTTTTGGATATCCCAATTTTCTACGGTTTTCAAGCATATATCGGCCGATACTGCTGCAATTTCAAGTTCGATATTCGTACGAAGTTCATCTATCGTCGCTGGCTTGTTGGTATAGACCATAGACTTGATGTAGCCCCACAGGAAATAGTCTAACGGCGTCAAATCGCACGACCGAGGCAGCCAAGCGACTGTACTATTTCGTGAGATAACACGTTCTCCAAACTTGGTTTCCAATAAATTGATTGTGACATTCGCTGTGTGGCTTGTGGCGCGCCGCCCTGTTAGAACCACATGTCTTCCAAGTCCATATCATCCAATTGGGGCCAAAAATATTCGGTTATCATTGAACGGTAGCGATCCCCATTCACAATTACGTGCCATTCTTGATCATCACGGAAGAAGTACGGCCCAACGAACGCCGGCCGCCGGCCGCCGGCCCATAAACCACACCAAATCGTAATTTTTTCGGGATGCAATGATGACTCATGGAGTACGTGTGATTGCTGCCTGACCAATACCGCATATTTTGTTTATTGACGAAGCCATTCAGCCAGAAATGAGCCTCATCGCTGAAGATGATTTTTAGATGAAAATCCAAATAATTTTCAAGTTGTTGATCAGCCCAATTCACGAACATACGACGCTTCTGGTGGTCAAGCGGCTTCAGTTCTTGTGTCAATTTAATCTTCGCCAGAACGAGCGACGTCACAGAGATGCCCAACGCTTGAGAACGACGTGTGAGAGACACATTTGGGCTTTCTGCAACTGAAGTCTCAACGGCAGCAATATTCTTTACACTACCGGCACTACTTTGCCTCACTGGCACGGGAACATTTTGTACTGTGCCTGTGGATTCAAATTTTTCCAATAGACGCTCAATTGTTGATCTGCTAGGACGATTATGACGACCATAAATTGGACGAAGCGCTCTTAACGTTGAAGCCACTGACTCCGAATTTCGGTAGTAAATTTTAATAATTTCGACTCATTGTTGGCTCGTATATCTTTCCACCATGAAATGAAAAACCTTACTGAAGAGAAATGTCAAAAGAGCGGCAAGAAATATGGCGTCGTTTGCTGGCTCAGTCGCTCTACTTTTATAGCGTCCCTGTTGAAAAACCCTATATTAGAAGACTTTTTGCAGTTCATACAACATTGGAAGATCTTCTACTTGTGTTCCTTAATGGTGTTGGATCCATCTCAAGTAGCGAAAAATTACGTACAGTTTTTCTATTTTACTGAGTTACATAAAAAGGATGTGTATTTGTCTAAGGACATAACTTTCATGTTCTTCGATTTACAATTTTTCGATATCTCGAAATAGAATATATTTTGCTTCAAAACCGTATTTACCCTCGAAAATGAGTGTGATATTTAGAATTTTCCTTGAAATGAATTTCTCATGAACAAAATTTGAATAAAACCGCAGCTAGATACAATGTTTCCAATAAAAACCAAGTTCAAACATTATTACATTACTATACAAAAATATTTATTCACGATAACTCTTATGAGGAAATTAAAAGGACGGAAACATTCTCAAGGAATTCTTTATTCGCGATAAAGTCAACCGGCTACAGCTGGCATCTATGATTTGAAGAAATAAAGCTCTCAATACTTTTATCAAACGATATTATTTTATTTATGCACCCTAAAACTAGAATGCCAAGGTCAAATTCACTATGTTTTATACGATTTTGTTTTAAATTATAATTGAAATTAAATGTACCCCACATTGTGTACATACTTTGTCCGTTCAACTTTCACTATAACTAAGGTGACCGTTTTTATTCTTTTTCATGTACCAATAAAACATTGATAGGTTATTTATTTAAATATCATGACTATTCACAGGGAAATTTTGATTTCTTCACTCTCCTAATGTTGAAGACAATTCAGTGAAACATTAGTTAAAACTTTCTATTTCAATTTATACAGCTGTCAAAACTCTATTTAATTTTGTCTGCCACTTTATACCAATGATTCTGTCAAAATCAGGACTATGACAAAGAATTGGTGGACAATTTGTCTTTGTATGTAAACATGGTAATAAGTAGGAATCTTTTTCTTCCTTTTTCTCGGAGTCCAGTAGAGCTCCGAAAAAATAAAGTTTATGTTTTGTGATGATATGACATTTCAGAATGTTTCAATTTTAAATTATTTTGGCAAGGATAGCATATGGTCACCATAATTGTACCCACATGTTCCTGGTCCGTTCCGTCACACACTTTAATGAAGTTGCATCATTCCGCTAAACAAGTGAACAATGCAGTTTTCAATTAAACTTTCGTCAGAGAAAAAAATCTTTTCAGACATCCGGCCACCATATACTATATGTACCTACCTACCATCATCAGAATAGCCAGTTGAACGCTCAAGCCTCAAGTATAATAGCTGGAGCTTCCCCGCCGCGCCACGCCCGCCGCCGGTACGGTACGGTCGATATACGATCTTGATTTTGTGATCTTAAAGAAACATTATTCGTTCATATCGCATTAACTACCGGTCAGCAGTGGTTGAAAGATGTTCAAAATTACTTTGTGCTTTATTTTGGCGGGAACCGCAATCAGTGCTTCAAGTTCAAGATATAATGTAGTTTTAGTCGTTATTGATGACTTTCGTCCAGTGATATCAGGATATGGTGATGTGTTAGCCAAAACTCCCAATATTGATAATTTTATGAAGAATAGTTTCTATTTTACCAGAGCTTATAGTCAGGTGAGCTTAAGCATTACAATTATGATTTCAAGATCCTAATATGCATTTCTGTTTCATTAGCAAGCACTTTGTGCACCAAGTCGGAACTCATTTCTTACTGGACGAAGACCAGATACCTTGAGACTCTATGATTTCTACAGCTATTGGCGAACCAACGTCGGCAACTACACAACTCTGCCACAGTACTTCAAAGAGAATGGTTACACAACTTATTCAGTTGGTAAGATCTTTCATCCAGGTGTCTCATCGAATAACAACGATGACTATCCGTTGAGTTGGAGTCGACCCGCGTTTCATCCGCAGACAGAAAAGTTTATGAACTCCCCGGTTTGTCTGGATGGCAGTGGTGTACTTAAAAAGAACCTCATTTGTCCTGTTCTGCTAGAGTCGCAGCCATTAAAGACTCTGCCAGACATAGAGTCGGTCAAGGAAGCCAAGCGATTCCTAAGTTCGGAGGCAAAGAAGCCTTTCTTCTTAGCTCTGGGATTTCATAAGCCTCATATTAACTTTCGCTTTCCCAAGGAGTTTCTCAATGAGTTCCGTTTGGAAGATTTCAAAAACTACACTGAGGATTCCTACAAGCCCGATGGAATGCCCAATGTCGCCTGGAACCCTTTTACCGATGTCCGTTCTCGTGATGACTTCAAGCGTAGGAATATCTCATTTCCTTACGGGCCAATTCCCAGTGTTCAAAGATCGGCCATTAGACAGGCGTACTACGCTTCTGTAGCATATGTTGATGATCTTTTTGGGAAGTTTATGGAAAGTGTCAATCGCAGTAATACCATAGTCTTAGTCACAGGCGACCATGGTTGGTCACTTGGCGAACACGGTGAATGGGCCAAGTACAGTAATTTCGAAGTTGCAGTTCGAGTTCCATTGATCATTCAAAGCCCAGAATTTGCATTGACTAAGAGCAAACGTATCAAATCCATCGTAGAATTAGTGGATATTTTCCCGACCCTCGTTGATCTTGCAAAACTGCCTCCAGTCCCTAAATGTCAAGATAAAACCCACGAGACCTTGTGTAGTGAAGGAAAAAGTCTCTATCATTATCTTTTGGACCCTGATAGTAGTGATTTGATGATGCATGCTCTAAGCCAATATCCTCGCCCTGGATGGGAACCTACAAAGCACCCGAATAGTGATAAACCACGTTTGAAGAACATTAAAGTTATGGGATACTCTATGAGAACAGATAACTTTCGATACACCCTGTGGGTGAAGTTCCATCCTGGGAATTTTACAAAGGGTAAGCCTTTTTTCACTAGAAACTGACATGCAACTAGTATCTACTTTCTTTTTTCAAGATTGGACTCAGATCTACGGTGAAGAAATGTATGATCATCGAATTGATTCAGGGGAGTTTATAAATTTAATTGGAAGAGATGAGTTTTCTGGGATTCGAATGTGGCTACGACACCAACTGGTAACTGCATTTTCGAACTAAAGAATGAAGGTCGTTAAATCAAAACCTTTGGCAGAAGTTTTATGTTAATTATTTGAGTATATGAATGTTTGTGAAATGTGATTGATTAATTTTTTGTAAGTAGGTAAAGGAAGAAAGATTTTTTAAAACTAATAAAAAAGGTCAGCGGAATTGAAGTTTTCTCAACTTTTGGTTTCCATACTTAAAATCAATTTATTTTAAAATTTAATCATGCACTTTTTTGAAAATGATCACACAGGTCACTTTCTTATTGGGACAAAATTGCTGAATTTGAAAACAGAACAAATTAAGTTTGCTTCTTTATACAAAGTGTCCGTTATTTTCAATCAATTTAATTCGTGTAAAGTAATTTGACAGTACTTTTAATGCAATGGCTACGTTCAATCTCGTGTTGGGTAGGGTATCTTGGATAGGTGGATTTTTAGATACCTTGTTGAACGAGTTGGATAGCTGTATTGAGATAGCTGTCAAAAAATAAAAACAACTTTCAGCTGTTCACAAAAAGCAGAGAAACATTTAAGCTTCGAAGTCATAATTGTTGTAAGATAAAAAATTCGGAGGCAAATAGCTTCTTCATCGTCTATTATGTACAGAACATCCTTAAATACAACTTCAACTAACATTTTGTATCTTTTTGTTTACCAACAAATACAAAAAGCTGAAATCAATTTTCAAGTTTCTTGAAATTCAACCATGTGTTGAATCAGCTGTTCTGTCAGATACCTACATACCCCAGAAATTCTTGGATACCCTTGGATTCCTTTTTTGACATTTCAGCTGTTTTTGACCAGTTGTTATTTTACACGTAAAACACTAACAAAAAGGTATCCGGATACCCTATCTGTCTGAGATTGAACGCAGCCAATTAATTTTGAAGTCTCGTAGTTATATTTAGCTGTTGCTCAGTTTTGGTCTCTTTTTAACCATCGGAAAAGTGAGATAAAGTGATGCAACGTCAAAATAAGTTTACTGTCAATAACTTGTCAAGTTGAAGTACGAAAAAAATAAACAAATTGACAAAATTTCAGGCTTTTGTAGAAAATATTAAAGGGTAGGTATACATAAGCTTTTGTGATTTTCTGTAAGTTTCAGAACGAAGTTCAGTCAACTTTAGTTTTTGTAAGTGGACCTGAAACTAATATTCCTTTGAACTAATTCTGCTCTTATTTGGCGACCCAAAGTTTTAAAACTTTTCTAATTCTGACGATTCTGATCTTTTGTGTACATACATAAATTTGTAAGACTTTTGAGCAGTTTTGGTTAAAGCAAACCACCTTGCAGAAAATTACACAGAAATGGCGACTGCCGAATTTGAGTATGTGAGTTTTGAGTGATCTGGTTTAAAGATCGAACAAATTTATATTCTTTTCAGAACTCTGTATTTTGTTTCGAAAATCAATTCTATTCGAAAGTGGTTTTCGTTCCACCATTGATTTCATCCTCTGTAAACCATTGGAGCCCAACAAAATAGAAGTACTTAATATTTGTTCTTGTAGGGATGAGTATTTCGCGTTTCGAATTATTTCTGATGAATTCTTTCAAATCAAATCAAGAAACCAAAATAAAGTTTAAATTTACGTAACTTAAGTTGGAAAGTCAGAGTATTCATTGAGCAGGTTCGGATAACATAAGGGACTTCATTTGCAGTCAACTGCATTCTTTGAACGTACATTTTGACCAAGTTAACTAGTTAGTTTTTTAAGTGTCATAAATTTCACACTCAGAACTTTACTACACTAAGTTCTACATTCAGTTCATCGCACAAAAACTATCAAAGACATTATTGTCTACAAAACTCTCTTCATATAAGCTACAAGTCCATCACGATTTGTATTTTGTATTGTAAAGAAATAATACTTATTGTATTGTAAAAAAATAATACTTATTTCTTTACAACTTGATTAAGTGCCATTTTGACATAAGTAGACTTGACTTGATAGTTAGGGAGATTTTTTTTGACTAAAATTTCCAGTAAACTCTCCAATCAAGTTGCCTTAATTGGAAGGCAATTTGTTAGCAGCTGGGCAACAGAAACTAGAAACTTACCTCACTTTCAAGTCCCTCATGTCGTCTGAACCTGCCCATAATCATGCGTTTTTTTGCAATTTCAAAATGTCACATAGTTTGCTAATCACCTTTTTAGAGTAAAAAATATGATATCAACTTGACAGTTTATAGTTTGACAGATAGAGAACGAACAAAACTTTTAGGAAAATAATTGGCCAGTTCATATATCTAAGATTTCTGAGAATAATGAAAAAAAGTGGTTTTTTTTTGTCCATTTGTCATTTGTAAAGTGATTTGTTTTAAGTTTGGTTTGGCATTTTAACATGAAAAGACTGAAACGCTTGAACAACGCTTCTGAGTTATGCAAATCGGGAGAGTTTTGTATTTCCATGAAGCTCGAATGGGTACATCAATACCGGATTTAAAGTGATGATAATCCTCAAGTGTATGTTGAGACACCGTTAGAAAAACTAACTTTTTAGTGTGCTTTATAAGTTGGTTGAATAATTGGTCCTTAGTTCTTTTAAAAACGATGCTGGCAAGATTGTTAGTCAATGGTGACCGCCATGGAGCCATGATTACTGACTTTTTCGTTCATCAATTGAACAACCATGATGTGATTTCAACAAGATGGCACAACATGTCGCACAATTCGTGCCACAATTGATTTATTGAAGGAAACGTTTTTTGTGAAGTCGCTAGTCTAAGCGGATACCCCCGAAATAATTGACCACTTAAAGGAGAATATTCACCACGTTATATGGCCGCAAATTTGGAAAAACTCATCGAAAATTTTACCTCAAGATTAGCCAGCAGTGGCGGTAGTATGCCAGAAATCATATTTTAATTATAACTTCAAAAGATTATCTTTCGAACAAAGTAAGTTTCTTGTCAATATATAAAAAAAATCATCTTTGTTTTATTGCACTTTAACATTATGTATATATTGGGTCTTTCAATAAGGGCGGGTAGATGTTGTTTGTAGATGTCGCTGCGTTTGCTGTGTGGCACGTAGCGTTGTTCTGCTGGAACCACATGTCGTCTAGGTCCATATGGTTTAATTTGGGCCATAAGAAATTAGTCATCAATTTATCATCGTTATGTAGCTGTTGACGGTAACCGCCTCACTAACGTCGTTTTCAAAAAAGTACAGACCAATTACGCCACCGACCCAAAATCCACACCAAACGGTAGCTTTTAGAGGATGCATTATTTTATTTTGCATGTTAACACAGCCATTCATCTAAAAATGCGCCTCGTCACGAAAGATGATTTTTCGGCCAAAATAAGGATCCTCTTCGAAGCCCAGTCAGCAAACAAACGGCGTTGTACATGGTCATGAACTTTGAGCTCCTGGGTAAGTTGGATCTTGTATGGGTGTAGGTCCAAGTCCCGACGCAAAATTCGATAAGTTGAAGTCTGCGAAAAGCCGAGTTCTTGTGCACGGCGAGTAATAGACTGCCTCGGGTTCTGCTGTACACTTTCACGGACCGCGGCGATGTTCTCGGCCGATCTTGTGTTGACTGAACGTACGGCTGTTGTGTTGGCTGATTGTTTACTGAGCCGGTCGTCTCAAATTTTGCCACCAAACGTTGAAGAATCGACTGTGAAGGGCAAACACGTCTACCGTAAAATGGGCGCAATACGCTCAAAGTTTGCGTTAGCGAACACTCATTTTGATAATAAAGTTTTATCATTTGAATGTGCTGTTTAATCGTGTAAATTGCCATGATGATATGGCATAAACAACTGAATAATAAACAAAAGATTTGACAGATATCACCAAAACAAAATGGCCGCCACGGGCGCCAAAATCTACCCACGCGAAAAACCCTATACCTCTAAAAAAAACTTTTTATAAACAGAATTCACTATTTATTCTCACCTAAGGATCAAGTTAGCTCTGTATTTCTTTTCTTCCTTTTTAAATTTGTTTATGGAAGATAATCTATAAACATTCTCAGAATTTTTACAGAAAAATGTTAAGTTTTAAGTTTTTAGTCCTTTTTCACTTTTGAAACATAATATAGAAGCCCTCAGGACTGTCATTGCTCTATGTTATTACCAAATTTACATTCAAATATATGTATGTATTTGAAAAGAAGAAATGTTTTGAGGAATTTTCACAACCGACAAAATTACAAAACCCATCAGGCAAACTGGTAGATGAAAACTGTATTTGTATCTTAAAATTTGAAACTTAGATCTGAAACCAAAATTTAATCATTTTATATTACCTACTTGAATTCGAAAAGGACGAAATTTGAAGATTTGACAGATTGAAATTCAAGCAAAAAAATTGATTTATTCTACCAATGGAAACCCTATTATAACAACATCAAAATAGCTTAGTTGTCAGAAAATAAGGCAAGATCAATACAGAAGACCTTTTCTTTCGCACATTTATTTTATGCTCACAAAATCAAAATTCAGACCAGAACTACATAATTTAAACTGAATAAAATAGACAATTAACACAAGAATATTTTAAGAAGATATCAGAAATATTTTATATTTAATTTATTTACTTTTATCCTCTTGTCTTTTCCATTTTGTAAATTTAATTCAAATAAAATTATAACAGATGAAAAAGGGTCCGTTCGTTGATATGGTCTTTATAATTTCCAGATCCAGATGGCGCTATCAATTGTAATGTGTTTTGTTAGCACTAATTTGTTGTCTATTTGTATGTTTGACTTAACTTGTGCCTATTACAATATAAATTTAAAAAAAACTGGGTCAATTCAGTTTATAAACAATAAAATATAAAAAGTAAACAAGGAAGTAAAGTAATACAAAGCTTATTTGATTGCTAGGTGAGATTGAAAAGTGAATAGTGTTTACATTTCATTCTCCCACTCTGTCAATCTGTTTGAAAAATTCTCAGAAATGTTAGAAACATAAACTAACCAAATGTCTATAAATTAAAACTTCGCAAATTACATCCGATACTCGAATAATAGTCAAATCTCTATCGACAGCAGGATTTCACTTTACCTTTTATCGACAGTGGTTCTACTGCGGATGTTGCATTTGTTGTTCATACAAACTTCTACACAAACTTTTCCAAAAAAAAAGGCAATATTTTCTTATAAAATAATTCACAAGTCCTCTTAAAAGGTGTCACACAATCTCAACTTCAAACTGTTATAATTTGGAATCTCATTTAAAATTAAAATATTACCCTCACTACCATCCCTGTTTTAGAGAGAAGAAAACTTGCTTGTCTGTCAAAATCGAATAAAACTGGCATCACTTTCGAAAATTCTGTGTTCCGCGAAGGTTTTGTTTACATTTTTACTGTGGCTGGCCGGCTACTTTATTAAGTTTTTATTAGTTTTAGCCATAATTATGTTTACTGCAGTCCTAAAACCTGGATCATTTAAACATATAACTTGCCGCAACTCAATTTATCCAAAGAGTAGCATTACTCGTTTCCCCGTATCCGATGAGTTTGTGTATTGGTCCGAGGATTTTCCATCGTATACACCTTATGATTACACTGCCCCACATATAAATGGCCAAGTGTGGGCAGATCCAGATATCAACGATAGCACATTTCATCCTAAATGGAATAGTCTAGATGGTAAGATAAATCGTGTCTCGTTCAATGGGGAGTACAAAGTTGTGGATGGTGTGCCGAGGAATCCAATCGGACGGACTGGTATAAAAGGTCGAGGACTATTGGGTCGATGGGGGCCGAATCATGCAGCAGATCCTGTGGTGACACGTTGGCGCAGGGATTCTCTGGGTAATGCATTGATAAATGGTGAAAAGTAAGTTATTTCTCACAACATGTTTACATGTACTAAATTAGATTCTTGTTTTTAGACGTATTCTTCAGATGGTTGCCATTCAAAGACACGACAATCAAATGTGGGCCATTCCAGGTGGAATGGTTGATCCAGGCGAAAGAGTTAGTGCCACACTCAAGAGAGAATTCATGGAGGAAGCTCTGGATAGTTTTGGTATTGTATTTCAAATTTTATCAAGTTCAAGTTAAAGAGAAATTAAAATACATTTTGTTTCAGATAACAAGAGAATGATTGATGAATTCTTTGCCGAAGGCATTGAAATCTACAAAGGATATGTTGATGATTTTCGAAATACCGATAATGCTTGGATGGAAACTGTTGCTTATAGTTTTCACGATGGAACTGGCAAACAAGTGGGTAAACTTCAGCTGTCCGCCGGTGATGATGCCGCAAATGTTAAATGGATGGATGTTAGCAGAGATCTTAAGTTACATGCAAATCATTTAGATATTGTTAAGCAAGTTGTTACTAGATTAAACGCTCACTGGTAGTAGAAATAAATAAAAATGATAAATAACTTTTCTAATTGATTGACTTGCAATAATTGTACATTTTAATAAAATTATCTTCATTTTACGGTTATATGTGAAGTAAATAAACACATATTTTGTAACCTTGGTTCGCAATGTGGCTTTGGAGGAAGTTACCCCAATGATAGTACTATAGGCTCTTTACAAAAGGCCTACATTTTAGTAAAGGTTCATGCAATAAAGGATATTATTAGCGATTTCAATTTTGTACATTTCTTGACAAAATGTTAAAATAGGGCTTTGCTGCCAAATAGGGTAACTTGAGTATCCATTGTGTACTGTTTATGGGGCTAGCAGCGAACTGCTTCAAAAACTTCTTAACATTTGTGTTTTATATACAGGGTGTCCCGTAAGTAATGGATAACCCTGAAATGCCGCATAGTAGACTTTATGACCGTCCTGAAAACTGATAAAAAAAAGTTCTATCCCAACCACAAGAAAAGTTATATGCATTTTTTTGTTCAGTGCATTATTTTTTTTCTTACTTTACATTTTTGAATACCACGACTACAAGTGAATGAGTTCCATCATTTTGTTTTTGCAGGAATTTTTTACATTACTTGTGCCAACACATAAGTAGAAGAAAATTATTATAACTGTTGGACTTCTTAGAGAAAAAATTATTTAACATTGAATTTCAATGCAAAATGTGAAAACAAATAATTTTTGAAAAAGTTAAATCATAGCTGGTATAAAAAAAATGCATGAAAACCTGAGTGGCCAACTATTTTAAAAATATGCGCGTTAAATACAGATTTCAAAATGGTATTACTTATTATTATATCTAGAGTCAATAGCAAGTTATTGGTAAAAATCTGCAATAGTAGAGTAAATTTAGCAAAAACAAAAGTTTTTAAAATTAGCACAGTAAACGTGAAAATAATACCAAGCGTTGAACATAGCAGATTTTTGATTTATTGGCTATTCCTACGATGTTGTCCTAATGATAAATCCAAGCTTTCAACTTCTAGGGCCGAATGCATTATTGATAAAAATGTCAAAAAAGTGCAAAAAACGGTTACGTTTTCGAGCTTGTTTTGAATTATACCAGTTCTATTGGGCTTTAACAAACCCATCAAATATATTGTGTTGGTTGCTATTAGTTTATTTGTTATTTTCTCCAAACAAAAAGTCTTCTGATTCAATTTTAATTGGGTTTTTTGAATAGTAAATTGTAAGATCCTGAGAAAGTGAGAACGCATAAAATCGTAAGATTTTGAAACGAGAATGAGTTTTAGTCGACAAATGATAATGAAAATTGAAGAAGATCCGCAGTTTTTTGACAAAATATTTGGAACAATGAGTCTACATTTAAAAGAGATGGCTACACTAACCGCCATAATCTCAACTTCTGGGCACTACAAAACCCAAACATCATGAGGGAAGACAGGTCCCAGTACCAATTCAAAATAAACTATTGGACTGGGATTCTCAATGGGAAAATAATTGGACCCTTTGAGTTGCCGGGGATTTTAACTGGCCAAGGTTATTTGGAGTTCCTCCAAAATGATCTCTCAACCTTGCTGGAAGAAGTGCCTCAAGAACTAAAGGAATCCCATTGGCTTCAAAATAATGGTTGTCCAGCAAACTATGCTGTGCCTGTGCGGGCATATTTAACCCTATACTGCATACGAAGCCATTTATGGCTTTTTACATTTTAATCCTTTTTTAACCCCTTTTTTCTGAGAAATGATTAAAATGCCTAATTACCCCTTTTTAAGGTATATCTGACAATGAATTAAGAATAATTTTATCTACCTGTTTCCATACACTGCGGCTCATCTGAATAGGTTCACAAATATTTTCACCTCACTGTTGGCCTCCCTTCATATATATTGCAATGACACATCTTTTTTATATATGTAATGAAAGAGCATCATTATGTGCTTGTTTTGGGAGAAAAAAAATTGTCTTAAAGCTTACCGTTATTCTCCCACTGTAGTTAGACTAAATGTATTCAAAAAAACAAGCATTTTTTTTGGCTCATCTGAATAGGTTCAACAGCAAAAATTGCAATTTGCGTTGAGTTGCGTGTTAATTGTAATCGAAATTTTATCTGTCAATAAAGTTAGTGTGTTTTTCCTATTAACGGTGAAAATGGGTCGCGAAAAATCTTTAACTGAGGAAGAAAAAGGCAAAATAAAAGCATTTCGGGAATCAGGCCTAAGCCAACGACTTTTAGCGAAGAAAATTAAAAGAAGTCAAAATTTGGTATGCAGTTACTTGCGAAATATCCAAAATTATGGAAAAAACATGAAAGGAGGAACTTATACGGCCACATCAATGGCTGATAGAAGTGCTATCATCAGAGCAGCTTCTAATTCTCATGACTCCGCGTCAAAAATAAAAATAAAAACCGGTGTCAATTACAGTTTAGCTACGGTAAAACGCCTTATTAAAAGTGCTTCTCATTTGAAAAGAAAAACAAATCAGAGAAAACCACCACTTAACAAATCTAGGAAAGAAATTCGTCTCCAATTCTGTAAGAAATACATGTCATGGAAGTCAGAGTGGCAAAGTGATTTTTTCAGATGAGAAAAAGTTCTATTTAGGGGGCCCTGACGGCTATAATTATTACTTTCATGACCTTCGAAGAGAGGAGCATTATTTAAGTCGGCTGCAAAGCTGTGAAGGCAGTGTTATGGTGTGGGGAGCTATTTCCTTCTACGGAGCCTAGGAGCTCCAATTTGATACATCGAGAATGAATGCAAATTCTTTTAAAGGTGTGCTAGAAAAAGCCTTCCCACAGATTTCTGACCTGTTTGGACCAATATCGTGGACATTCCAACATGATAATGCCCCTATCCATACAGCGAGGACAGTAAGGCAGTGGATTGATAGTCAAAATGTGGAGATGCTGGTGTGGCCCCCATACTCTCCTGACCTTAACATAATAGAGAATGTGTGGGGACTTCTCTAATGTAAAGTATACGAGTCAGGGAGGAAATTCGGAGACAAAAAGTCATTAATCGCAGCCATTAAAAAAGCCTGGTCAGAAATTTCGCTTCAATACCTGGAAAAATTGTATAGTTCCATTCCAAATCGAATTTACGAGACTATATTAAAAAGAGGTGGCAACACTCATAATTAACTTCTGTTAAATAATCATACAATACAAAAAGGTAAAATAAATCTTTTAATTCAAATAATTTTTACTGTTTCATTCCATTTCATCCGTTGAACCTATTCAGATGAGCCAAAAAAATGCTTGTTTTTATGAATACATTTAGTCTAGCTACCGTGGAGGAATAACGGTAAGCTTCAAGACAATTTTTGTTCTCCCAAAACAAGCACATAATGATGCTCTTTCATTACATATATAAAAAAGATGTGTCATCGCAATACATATGAAGGGAGGCCATCAGTGTTGTGAAAATACTTGTGAACCTATTCAGATGAGCGGCAGTGTATATATAGGGTTAAATTTGACCTTCAAAGTCAGTTGACTTGCAATTGTGGTTGAAAAGGGAAGTTTTAAATTTTGAACATTTTTGAATATTAATAACTTTTGTCTAAAGTGAGTGATCTAGTTGAAAAAATATATTTATGATAACTTATATATTTATCTTTTCTAAAAATAAGTAAAATCAAAAAAAAATTATTTTATTCTGTCAGTTTTGGGGGTAAATGTTGTCAAGCCATATTTGGCTTCGTATGCAGTAAAGGGTTTTCAATGTATACATTTTTTTAGCTTTTACTTGTTTTTCACTTTTACCTACAATAATTGTTAATTAAAGTAAAATAAATGTATTTAATTGTTCTTTAACTGAAGAAATGAAAACTCGTCGTTTTTACGGAAGATCCGATTTTGTGAATCCTAGTCCTGGAGATGGAGTGCAAAGTGATGATGAATTGGCAGGTGACTCGGATATGGAAGTAGAGACTGAGATGCAATTCGAAAACAAAGAAGACAAGGACGTTGTGGTGGAAGAAACCGACATAGATTCAGACGATGAAGTCGAATCCAGGGTAAACAAAACAAAATCAAAAAAATCAAATTTCATGGAGAAAGGGACATATTCCTGCGTACATCAAGGAAAACTTCATATTTTGGGGGATCGGCTGAGCTACCAGAATCAGTAAAGGCCCTAAATACCCCCATCAGAATTTTTTAAATTCCTGTTTACTGATAAGGTAACTAACCAAATAACGGACGAATCAAATAAAAAAGCATTCCAGGATAATATAAACAATACGGTCAGTATTACAAAAGATGAAATAGAGCAATTCATCGGAATGGTAACGTTTATGTCCTGTTGCCGACTTCCATCTTCAAGGCATTACTGGAATAAAACTGTAGGACAACCGATCATTTACAAAACAATGACGTGAGACAATGATAATTTAATTCCACTTGGGCAAGAAGGACACGACAAATTGTTCAAGATAAGGCCACTTTTGGAGAAAATAAAGAAGAGTTTCTCGCCCTTGATAAACAAACTATACCAACAAAATGTCGCCATGAACTGAAGCAGTAGGTACAATCCAGCCAAGCCACATAAATGGGGATGTAAGAACCAAGTTCTGAGTGGAATTTCTGGATTTAGCTACGATTTCGATTTGTTTGCTGGACACCAGAGCAATTAATTTCCTGATGGCGCTCCAGATCTGGGAGTTAGTGGAAATGTCGTCACCAGATTAACATCTACTGTGGCAAAAAATGTCAACCACAAATTATTTTTTGATAACTGGTATAATAGCCCAAAATGGTATTTTGCCATTGGGAACCGTGAAGCTCAACGGCTGCGGCGTACCGAACTCGAGAATCCCGAAAAATAAATTGATGAAGGAAGCATGATCGAAAAAGTGGCAACTGTTGATGGAGTTCAGCTAAGTTTAGTGTCCTATACCGATAACAAAATGGTTACTCTGATGTCACCATATGTGAGAATGAATCCAGTAACAGAGAAACGTCATTATTCACGAAAAGATAAGGCATATAAAATTCTACCTGCTCCGCAAGCTGTTGATGTTCACAACAAGTACATGGGTGGAGTGGACCTTCTTGATTCGATGCTGGGATTATATCGAATACACTTACGATCGAAGAAGTGGTACAAGCAAGTATTTTTTCACATGATAGATTTATGCATAGTGAATGCGTAGATTCTATGGCGTCGTCAACATGAATTTCACCAACCTTTGTTTGATTTCAAACTTGAAATAGTCGAGCATTTATGCAAACCTGAAAAGGAAGTATTAAAACTCCGTGGACGTCCCCAAAGTGTTTCTCGACTTGGATCTCCTGCAACTCCAACTTCTTCTGCCACCGATCCCGAAAAGGGAGCCAGAACAACACCAGGGGGGGAGGAACAACACCAAAGAAAAAGCGTCCTGAAAGGAATCAAGACTATCCTCTACTTTCAATTCGTTTCGACAATGTGGGTCATTTCCCACAAATTAGAAAAAACAGACAAATTTGCCAAATCGATTGCTCCTACCGCTCTTTTACCTATTGCCCGAAATGTAAATCTCATTTATGTTACAATGAAAAAAGAAATTGTTTTTCTAAACTTCATTGAGCTCAATAAATTTATTTTTTTATTGAAATCCCTTAATTTTTATTTGTGTTCTTACAAACATTTTCTTAACGGAAATGTAAAGGTTGTAAAACCTTTAATGCATACGAAGCCAAATTTGGCTTCTCTCCCAAAAGTTTAAACAAATTAACTTTTTTTAATTTTTTTCACTAAACATGTCTTATAATGATCTAATTAAGCAATTGAAAGCCTATTAAATTTTTTTCCTTTGTTGGAAATAATTCATACGGTAAAGGGTTAAATGCCAGATATCCAGGCAGATGGATAGGACGTCTGGGACCAATTTTGTGGCCACCCCGTTCACCAGACCCAAATCCACTTGATTTTTTTATTGGGGATGCATTAAGGAAATCGTATACAGCAAGCCGATCAGGTCTCTAGAAGAGCTAAGAAATCGTGTGGAGGCAGCTGCATTACAAATTTCTGAGCAAAACCTTGCACGTTCACTAAGACGTTAATTTATTTGGAGGTGCAGAACCTGTATAAGAGTGGGTGGAAAACAGTTTGAGCATTTGCTTTAAATAAAAAAAAATTAAAAAATTATCTATTTTTGTTTTTGTTTTCTAACTAAGTGATCATGTGATTAAAAGCTGGCTCAAAAATTTTTTGTTTAGATAAAATAACAAATAAATTAATAGCAACCAACACAATATATTTGATGGGTTTGTTAAAGCCCAATAGAACTGGTATAATTCAAAACAAGCTCGAAAACGTAACCGTTTTTTGCACTTTTTTGACATTTTTATCAATAATGCATTCGGCCCTAGAAGTTGAAAGCTTGGATTTATCATTAGGACAACATCGTAGGAATAGCCAATAAATCAAAAATCTGCTATGTTCAACGCTTGGTATTATTTTCACGTTTACTGTGCTAATTTTAAAAACTTTTGTTTTTGCTAAATTTACTCTACTATTGCAGATTTTTACCAATAACTTGCTATTGACTCTAGATATAATAATAAGTAATACCATTTTGAAATCTGTATTTAACGCGCATATTTTTAAAATAGTTGGCCACTCAGGTTTTCATGCATTTTTTTTATACCAGCTATGATTTAACTTTTTCAAAAATTATTTGTTTTCACATTTTGCATTGAAATTCAATGTTAAATAATTTTTTTCTCTAAGAAGTCCAACAGTTATAATAATTTTCTTCTACTTATGTGTTGGCACAAGTAATGTAAAAAATACCTGCAAAAACAAAATGATGGAACTCATTCACTTGTAGTCGTGGTATTCAAAAATGTAAAGTAAAAAAAAAAATAATGCACTGAACAAAAAAATGCATATAACTTTTCTTGTGGTTGGGATAGAACTTTTTTTTATCAGTTTTCAGGACGGTCATAAAGTCTACTATGCGGCATTTCAGGGTTATCCATTACTTACGGGACACCCTGTATTTGTTTTTTTTTGTTTTTTATTTACTGTAAAAACAATTAACTATCCAATTTTAAACTTCCTTTGTACTGATTAATTAATTTAAGTTTTGTGCTATTAACTTTCAAAATGGATGGAAGACCCCGTTCATTTACATTGATTATGTAGAGATTACCGATGCAGATCGCTTTGAAAATATGCTTTGATGATCAATATTCCAGAACTGATTGTTTTGAGCAATTCTTTTACAAAACCCGCTAAACAAAGTTGACTGGAGAGTTAGCCAAGAAAAATCTCCTTAACTATCAAGTCAAGTCCACTTATGTCAAAATGACAACTGATCATGTTTCTTTATTCAACTGAAATCTGAACTTTATAACTCTGTAATATATTTATTTTCTGCCCAATTCCATTTAATTTTTTGTTTAAAAGGGTTCCTTGTCGAACTGGAAAAGAAATAACTAATATTTCTTTACAATCAAAAACACTACTCGTGATGGACTTGTAGCTTGCCTAAGGAGTGTTTTGTAGGAGTTGGGGTCAAAATGCTGGATGAATTATAATACTTTATGTTTAAAATACTGTATCTCAAAATACTTTATTTGAAAATACTGCACTGACAAAATATTGTATGATCAAAACACTGTAACTCAATTCTGTATTTCGAAATTCTGTACTGGGACAAGCTTTTTACATTTTTTTTTTTTTGACGTTATTTTTCAAACCCTTAGATTTTTTGTAAAAACCCAAATATAGAATGAATGAGGTATGTATTAACTTTGTATTGCAAAAAATAGGTGGGATTAAGTTGATAAATACAAGTTCTATGGCGGTTTTCCGAGTAGGTCATAAAAAGTACCATTTATTTTGTATCACATGGATAGGGACAAGATCTAAATTTACATGTAAGATCCTTTAAAGTAAAGAAAATAAACACAAATCTTAGGTTTTAGGTAAATACTGGTTTTATTGAATGGATTTAAATAATATTTAGTAAAGTGTGCTGCCTCCTGATTTTTTAATTACTTCAAATAACCTGTGGTGTATGGAGTCATAGAGTGCTGTCAGATAATTGAGCGAAAATTGGGCCCAGCACCGTTTTATGGTTTCAATAATCTTTTCGATTTTTTGGTATTGTCGTCCTCCTTCGTAGACTTTTCTTGAAAGTCATCCTCACACGTTTTCAATGAAGTTCATTGGGGGCCATGGTAATAGGTTCACATTTTGCCCCTGAATCCAGGCTTTTGTTTTCCGTGCGGTATGTATTGGTGCATTCTTTTGTTGGAAAGTCCATCGTTGTTCACCAAATTTTTTTTTTTCATCGGAAAAGACGACGGTATGCCAAGCTCGATTCCACCTAATGTGATTTGTTGCAAAATTAAGGCGTTGGCTCTTGCGTACAGCATTCAATTGTGTTTTTTTTCTTCATTTTTGGTATCGTATATGGTCTGCCTTCTGTATCATCCAACCAACAGTCGATCTACTAGCATTAACCCAGCTTCTGCCTTGATTTTACTAATGGAAAGCCTTGAATTTTAAGCAGCTCTCACTATCACCCGCCTTTCCTGAAAATAATGTGGCTTTCTTGACTCTTCCTTCTTCTTTTTTTCCACACAATTCCATACAATTAGATCTTGTCCCTATTCACGTGACGCAACAGCCCGTTGAGAACTAGGGCCTATTGACTTACAACTTTTAAACCAGTCCTGTGTGCGAGTACTGTTGTCAGGAATGCAGGGGACCTTTTAAGTCGAATCCGAACGGCTAATTTCAGAAAGCACTTTTTATGACTGAGAATTTCAGTACCCGTGAAAAAACATTAAGATGGCACAGGCAGGGATTGAATCTTCTGTCACAAAAAAAATCAAAAACAAAGAAGAAATTTTAAAGTTCCTACATATCATATCACAAAAAAAAATCAAAAACAAAGAAGAAATTTTAAAGTTCCTACATATCACCTTTCAAGCTTATAAAACACCATTGGCTGCGTTCAATATCAGACAGATAGGGTATCCGGATACCTTTTTGTTAGTGCTTTACGTCTTTAAAGAACAGCTGTTCCAAACAGCTGGGATGTCAAAAAAGGTATCTTGAGGTATCCGAGAATTTCTGGTAAATGTGGTTATCTGACAGAAGAGGTGATTCAACATATGGTTGAATTTGAAGGATTGATTTAAATTTTTACATTTTTTGGTAAACAATTAGTGAATTATTAAAAACTTTATTTTACAATAGTTTGGGACCTCGAAATAAAAATGTTTGTCTGCTTTTTGTGCACAGATGAAAGTTTTTTTTTTTTATTTTTTACCAGCTATCTCAATTTAGATATCCAACTCTTTCAATAAGCTATTTAAAAATGTACCTATCCAGGATACCCTATCCAACACGAGATTGTACTCAGTCATTCTATCGAGCTTTCCAGTGATTGTCAATAAATATCTATCATTCAATAAAATTATCGACTGTCAAAGTTACAGAACCTCGATAATCCGATTTCTCGATTTCTCGACGAAGTGGAGGCTATAGTTAAAGGGTTAAGCCATACGCATCTATTTTAATTTGTTGAAAATGTAAATGGATAGGAAGAGCGGAATTTTACGTTGCGGGGCCCAATCTTTTGGATTTTTAGAAAAGAAAAAATTCAAAGAAAAAATGGCTCATGGTTTTGTTCAAAAACACTCTATATGAAGATATAAATCTTTCGTACGTATCACCCTCCAAAACCCATTTGTTTACATTGTTGTATTTGTAATGTGGACGAATTCAACGAGAAAAATTGACGTGTTTTCACGCATACATAGACACAATTCCTGAGTTCCGGTAGTGAATTATAGGAGAAATTACACGCACACTAATGTCGATTTCCATTGAACAACATGAAATAGACGGCCCGTCGCTACTAAAAATCAATATTTTTTGGTTCCAATGGAAAGAAAAAACGTAGCAATATCTTTTTGTAAGTGTATTAGTGTAGCAGCTGTCAGAAGCATAATAAAATATTTACAAATTTTTTAATGGAATTTCTTTCATTCCTGGATAAAAATGCATTAGCTTGAAAAATAGTCGAAGTCGTCCAATTGAAAATTGTCAGGATATCTTCGTCCTCGGACGAATCTAGGAGCAAATCCAGCATTCTGTAGTCCATGCCCTGAAAATGAAATAATTATGCTTCAACCATCTCAAGTATTCAATATTACATTTATAATTAACTGATCCTGAAAGCACAACAATAATATTGCCAAGAAATTAATCAAATTTTGTATTGTTTTCAAAAATTAATTATTTATAATTACAACATAACGAAGCCGAATTCTCTTCAATTATTTTTTCCACAAACAATAATTTCATTTGATGTTTGCAAAACTGTCAAGTTTTTAGTATGTGTTAAAATGAGTGTGAAAATCTGTGTAGATTCGTCTCAAAAGACGAATTCAAAACGAATCAATTCGTCGGGAAAAAACATCAATACTTTTCCCATTGGAAAACGTTTAAGAAAAAAATATTGCCGGCCCGTCGACGGCACATCAATGTTTTGGTTCAATGGAAAACCACATAAGTCATACTTTATGAGGTCCGTTTCCGGTTTAGCTTGTAGGCAAACCAAAACCGAGGATTTATATCTTTACTAGAGTGTTTTTGGTTTTGTTCTTTTCTTGGGTTACTTTTAATTTCCAAAATAATAATCCGAAAAAATCAAAAATCAATTTTATTTGCTGAATGAAAATCAACACAAAACAAATCATTCAACTTATTTTCAGATATTTTGGCATCACTGATAATCAAAACATCAATTTTCTGACAATTCACTTGACACTTCACATGTTTTTTTGTTTTTGTTGGTTCTATTTTTCTTTTTGATTCATCACTTAAAAAATAATTCAGCAAAAGCAAATTGATAAAAAATATTATTCAAAGTAAAATTTCAACATTTTTTGAAATAAATTTCCAAAAATTTCACAAAAATATATTTGAACTCTTTCAGGTAAACACAATTAGAGATAAAACGATATAAAAATGTCACGACACAGAATAGTCCGCACGATGGACTTCAACGACGAATACGATGGCTACGACGATGTCTATGGCCATTCTGTCGACGACGACACCTGCATATCGCCAACAGATGCATCACAATGGTTATTCGATCGCGCTCGTGGCCAGCAGAGTATGTCGGCTTTCATAGCCAATAATCGAGATATCGCCGAGGAAGACGAAGGTGGACAAGACGACGAAGAAATGTACGAGAAATCTAGAAGGGACTCGGAAAGCTTCCAGATGCCTGTGCTAAATGACATCGAACAAGCTAAGCTAGTGTCGTGCATTGACGAGGTACGGAGTGTGGTTGGTGACGCTGTCTCGGAGAGAAGAATCGTGGAGTCGTCGATGAGATTTGCCTATGACATCACAAAGATCCTCGATGAGATTCTGAGTGAAGAAAGTGAGAAACCAGCTGCGAAGAAGGAAAAGATCACTACCAGTGTTTCATCCAAGACAGCGGCCAAACCCAGTGGAGTGTTGTTGGAAAAAAGACCAGAGCCAGTGCCAACTGTGGCGGTGACTGTTCTTCAAGTTCCCGAGAAGGATATTCGCCGTGGTTTTGAAATTAATTCACCCCAGTTTCAGTCGCCAGCTGTTTCAGGAAGAAACACTCCAGAACCAAATAATGGAGAGACAGATGGTGCCCGCGGAGCTGGAGTCTTCAAAGTGTCCAAGGAACAATCTCAGAGGAATGCCCAACAATTGTACACCAAGGAAAGAGCTGACGAGAAGCCTCACTTTCATATGATCGTCATTGGTCATGTGGACGCTGGCAAGAGTACTCTTATGGGTCACATCCTGTTCGACACTGGTAACGTGTCTCAGAGGGTGATGCACAAACACGAGCAGGAGAGCAAGAAAATGGGCAAACAGAGCTTCATGTACGCATGGGTTCTCGATGAGACTGGCGAGGAAAGAGCAAGAGGTATGTATTTAGAATCAGTGGTTTGGGCATTAAATGGAAGTTATTTTGTATCAATTTTCATTGTAGGAATCACGATGGATGTTGGAAGCTCACGAATTGAGACCCCAAACAGAGTTGTCACTCTTCTAGATGCTCCAGGTCACAAGGATTTCATCCCGAACATGATTTCCGGAGCTACTCAGGCTGATGTGGCCCTTCTCGTTGTGGATGCGACTCGTGGAGAATTCGAGACTGGATTTGAACAAGGAGGACAGACCCGGGAGCATGCCTTATTAGTCCGCTCACTTGGTGTGAGCCAACTCGCCGTGGTCATCAATAAGATGGACACGGTCAACTGGGCCAAGGAGCGCTTTGACGAAATTGTCGGCAAATTGTCGGGCTTCTTGAAACGAGCTGGATTCCGAGTCTCCGACGTGACATTTATCCCTTGCTCAGGGCTCACCGGTGAGAATCTCACCAAGCCCGCTACCGACCCTGAACTGGTGTCATGGTACACCGGTCAGTACCTTCTCGATGTCATTGACAAATTCAAGATCCCCGAAAGAGCTATTGACCGTCCGTTCCGCATGTCCGTCTCGGATATATTCAAAGGCACTGGTTCTGGACTGTGCATCTCCGGCCGCATTGAGACGGGTGTGCTGTGTGTCAACGACAAGGTCCTGGTCGGTCCGAGTCGTGAACAGGCTCAAGTTAAGGGCCTTTCAATCGATGAGGCTTCAAAACTCACCGTTTTCGCCGGTGACCAAGTGTCTGTGACTCTAGCTGGAGTCGACATCAATACAATCAATGTGGGATGCATCATTTGCGATCCACAGAATCCGATTCCGGTCACTTCTCGCTTTCAGTGTCGCATCTTGGTGTTCAATGTCAAGGTTCCCATTACAATCGGGTTCCCAGTTATTATGCACCACCAGTCGCTCATTGAACCTGCCACAATAATCAAACTGAATTCACAGATCCACAAGGGAACCGGAGAGGTAATCAAGAAGAAACCACGTTGCTTGGGCAACGATTCGTGTGCAGTTGTGGAAATTGAGACAACGAGGCCAATTTGTGTTGAGAATTATGCAGATTTTAAGGAATTGGGAAGGGTAATGTTGCGAGTGGGTGGGGTGACTATTGCCGCTGGGATGATCACAAAGATTCGATGAATATAGACTGGGATTTCTCTGCTCTTCTTTTGGTTACTTCGCTTAGTTGTAAGGCTTTTATCTAACTAGTATATTATCATGCAATTAATTTAACGTGTTCTTTGAAATGTGAATCATCAAGAATCAAGAAAAATGATTGTGAAGCAATAAAATAAGGAAACAATTCTTGATTTAAGGATTACAAATAAATTGGACACGTTAATGGCAAAACGATGGTATTTTTCTTGTTTGGTTTATATTATTTCAGTTATTTATGAATTAATTAATTAAAGGACTTAAAAACAAGCACAGAATTCCCAAAAATAAACTTATAGCAGTCATAAACAAATTTGACACAATAGAGAAATCGAAGGGACTACACACCTTGAAATGAGAAAGCCTTTATCCAATCTTCCAAAATTATTCATTTGTTAGCACACATCAACTAGAAGAAGACACTTTTTACACATTTTTTAAAGATTTAATTCACTTTCAAAAAAATTAAATTTATTTGAAATTAAACATGAATGAACTTGAAAATTCAATAGGTATTTACGTTTGAATTTGATATCCACAACTTTATAAATAACGGAATTGTTGCCAAAAAGTATGCAATGAATTTGTTTGGAAGTTTTCAACTAGATTTTTGTAGGATGCATCCATTTTCGAAGAAAAACATCGCATATTCCTAACAACAAGTGGGAAACATATTAAATTAGGGAATTGAAAGAAATATTAATCAGAAAACATTTAATTTATTTTGTTCAAACAGTTGTTAAAAAACAAATGATTTTTTAATTTTTCGATCGAATTGGATAGATCGGGAAAGAACACTACAGTTTTGGCTCAACTTTCCATTACCGCAGCACGAATTTCAACGCATTGTTTTTTTTATTTGATAGAAATGTGCAAATAAATTATAATTATAGCAATTTTAGAGAGAGAACACATTTATTTCTATTTCAAATTTATTCTCAAAGTTCACTTTTTCACATACAAAACACGCAAAAATGGTTGATTTTGACAATTCTTCCCTGTTTTTTGGTCACTGTTGCCATACTTCATTTTTTCTGTTGGGTATTTCTTTGATTTTAGTGATCAAATGCAAAAAGTGCTTTGCATATACCCAAACTCGCACCCACCCCAAATCCTATAGTGACCCTAAGCAGGGGGTTGCAGGGGGGGCAGTCTGCTCCTCTTACATACCTAGCTGTTAGTAAGCAGTACTATCAATTCAAAAACACTTGTTTTAGGCTCAAAAAACGAAATACAAAAAAAGTAGGGTTACGTCCGAAAAAGAAAATGTTTTTTTTTTATGACTTAAAGGTGTTTCCTCGCCTTAATATTTAAAACATGTTCTATTGGGACCCCTACCTAACTGTAAAAAAAATTAGAAGGAAATTCGTTAACCCACAATTTTCATTCAGATATTGAACTTTTTCATGGCCCTACTGCCTCAAAGTCTAGTCATCTGTGTACGCACCAAATTTTACAATTACCTTACTTGTTTGCTATATACAAAACCTTCCAATAAGCGATTACATTTTGAAAACAGCCCAATTTGGGTAATCGTCACTTTTGAAGCTGTCATCTTTTGACACTAGAAAAGAAAAAACAATGACATTACTGAAAAGTGAATAGTGTCAATCCCACCAACGCTTTAAAATTGTTAAAATTCTCTTAAAAAATGCCCAACATTTAGCAGCCACAGATCATAGTTCACAGTTTTTTAAGAAATGTTTCCAGACCTTGTCATTTTACAGTCTTTTTTTTTTAAGCCAAGGGAAAAATAAGATGTAAGTCAATTCATTAATTTTTCTTAAATACTCATATTTTTGGTGTGGTGCATATGTCAACCATTTTCAAAAATCATCCATAAGAAATGTTTGTAAAACTCATCGCTTAGTGCACTTGGTGGAATTGTTTTGATAAATGCAAGTTGTACCTGTACGTCATTTATATTATTTTAAAGTCTTGAAAGTTATTCAAGAGAGCCGATTACTTGCAAAGTCCGATTACGGACATAAGAAACTTACGTAGCAATTCCGCTTTCTTAGTAAATATACCCTTTTTTCTCACGACAAACTATAGAAACTAATTATCTATTATTTCTTGTAAACTTTTCAAAACGTTCCCATTAGAAATTCGTAAGTTGAGAAATTTCATCGGTTTTATAAGAGCAGTAAAAGTGTGGCTTCTTGATTTGGATAATCGAGAAATCAAGATTTTGATGCGATATTCTATACAACCGTACTAAAATAAAAAAAAAATGTTTTTGTTAATTTACCTACACGATTTGTTATACTGAAAAAATTAGCTTTTTTTAGAATTAACTTTTTTTGTCCTTTAAAGTTCTTTAAGTTTTCATACCTTTTTAGTTTCATTTTTCTTTTTATTTGTATTTATTTTGTCATCATTTCATCACCTCTATTTTCTTCTTCAATAAAAAATAGCACTAACTATTCTCATTATATTTATAATCTTTAAAACCTAATTTAAAATAATAAGAATAGAGACAAATTGAATTGAATTGAATTTTTTAAATTTAAAAACCAAAACTTATGACCCTATAAATTTGAGTGTGCATAGTAATTTGATTAATGGTGGATTTACACGTATTTGCACTTCAAAGTCTGCAGACAAAAAGGATGCAAAATAATGAAACCACACTGGTTTAATAGAGACATATCAAAATGCGGACGTCTTCAAAAATACAAATTATAGGAAATCGGATGAAAATTATAGCGAACTAATTGCAGCATTTTTCTTAAAGTAGTGAGATGTTTTCCCGGATTTGAATGTATTTCTACTATATGAAGAATTAAAAGTACTTTATAACTGTCATTTTAAGACTATGGAAAAACATTGTGTACCTAATTATAGCCACCTTTTAAAGCAATGTTTTTTGGTTGTTCAAAAATATTTTTCAATTTTTGTTAATCTTTATTTATTTCATTACGCTTTCGTTAAGGCTTTCGGCAACACTAATGCAAAGTATTTTATGGGAAGTTAAAAAAGTAACCATCACTGGTGTATTCTCTCCCACTTTCAAATATTGACATATATCGGCCTCCCTCCAATTTTCTACATTATGCATATGCAGTTACATGTTAATACACTTTTATGTATAGAGATTAATTTAGCCCCGTCCAATTAGACACTTTCAAAATTTTCTTGGCATACACCGAGCCATAGCCATTTTGGTCAATTTTCGCCAAAGTTGCCAAGAACAATGTTCCGCAAACAAATCGTCAAAAAAGTCTCAGCATCTCTAAGCTTCGTTTAAGGTGACAGATTTGTATATAAAACTTATAGTACTATCATCATCCATAAAGGGGGCGACACCTAGTGGCAACGGCGACATTAGCTTTTGCAGTTTTGTACATAACCTTTTTCTATAAAGCTTGCAATGCCATCTTGAGGCTTCGGCGAACGTAAAAAAAAAACAGCTCCATGATTATACAAAGTTTACAGAAACTTATGAACTCTTCCAGACCAATGGTATTCAGCAGAGTGGGCAACTTAAAGTTGCAACGTTAACCAACTTTAAGTTGTCTATTCTTTGTATTTAAATTTTGTGTTTTAATATAATGTTGGTAAATAAATATCTTTAATAACTTCTACTTATTCTCGGTAAAAATTTGTCGAAAATTAAATATTTTATATTTTAATGTTGGAGAATAACTTGATATTAAGGCTTTTAACTACATTGACAACCTGTTGAAATAGAAATATATATTGTTGACAAAATTCAAAAAGTTTAAACTGACGCCAATAATAATTGCTTCCATAAATAAAGACAAACCTTGTGTTTTATAGTTTTACCATCACTTCATTAAAATTACGATTTACCTTCATTTGTTACTCGTTACTTTGTCAGTTGTTGCAAAAAGTAATAAATACAAAATTTATAACAAATAATTTTTATCCAAGTGCAATAAAAATATTGTTTATTTTCTTTTATCTTATCTCATCGCTATCATAAAAAAGCTCGTAACAGCTTTAGCGAACTTAGAGCTTTTTATACCAAAAACTTTCACTTCAAAAAATTCCCACAATGCTTTTTTTGTTTTTAAACATATGAGTGCCTCTTTGTCATCCCTGTTAAAAACACAAAACTGTCAAACATCCACCATCTCTCCATCCATATTTCAACAGACCGCAGAGTCAAGTCAAAACAAATCGCAAATATGAAATTTTTGACGTGGCATGTTAGTTTAGTTATTCTTGCGACTTTTTGCTTATTTTCAAATTTATCAATAAAAACCACCGCCCAGGAGGTTCACAAGCCATGGTATGAAAATCTGCCAGCTGTTGCAATGGACTACAAGGTCCATCTGGACGCAGGAAAAGAGGATTGCTACCATCAATATGTCCAGCCCGGAGCAACTTTCTATGTATCTTTCAGTGTAAGTATCTCTTTCTATTCATAAACAGTTTTTGTTGTTGTTGCCACCGCCGCCGTTCTGCTTGGCCGAAAGCCAACCAGAATTTACCACTTGTTGATTGATTTGTAATTTAAAAACCGATAAAAATATTAACCAGGTTGTACGTGGGGGCGATGGAATGGCTGGATTTGCTGTTCGGAATCCAGCAGGAGTCATAGTAAAGCCGTATCAGTGGCTGCCCACAGCCGATTACACAGAACAAACCTCACCAGGCGGCTACTATGGGGTGTGCATCGATAACCAGTTCTCTAGGTTTGCCAGCAAGCTCGTTAACATCTACATAACTGTGGTTAAGTACGACGCCTGGGACAAATACGCCAAGGAAATCGAAGCCTTACAATTGAATATGCAGAACTTTACGGTAGGTTGAAGCATCCTAGTTTATCTTAAAGCCTTTGTTTTAAATAAGTTTGTCTTTTAAAGCAAACCATTGGTCTCGTGGAGAGAAACATCAACGACATGTTATCGTATCAATCGTTCAGTAAAAACCGAGAGGCCCGCGACTATGCTCTCTTATTGGACAACAATCAATACGTTCAAACTTTCTCCGTCAGCCAAATTCTGGTGATACTTGCAACTTGCTCGGTTCAGGTGAGACACATTCACCCACTTACCACAATCAAAGGAAAACAAATTGTATCTTCATATTTTTGTCTGTTTCAGGTTTACTTTGTGAAGAAATTGTTTGATATTAAGTCGGGTTCTTCAAGAAGCCGCATCTAAAAGTACTGAAAGCATTTTATTTAAATTTCATTCCTTTTTTACTATTCAAGATTAAGCTAAAGCAGAGAAGATTTTATATCTGTGAGATATTTTTTCAAATTAATATAAAGAGAGGAGAGAAAACTTTAGTTTTTTCTGCACCCAGAGCTAGCCATGAATGTGACGAAATAAATTATACCTATAATTCCAAATGACTTATGGCATGTTACTTTAATAATCTTGTCTTTTATTTATTTGTATTTTTATTTGTTTAAGAATAAAAAGTTCTGTGGATATTTAAAAGCCAAACAAAAGTCGACTAGGCTGTCGACGACAATTAGTTGTAAAAGCCGGTTTGTTTGGTTTTGATCTGGTATTTGGTTAGTTGTTTGCTAAACAAGGCGTTATGTTTTTTCTTTTGAACCACATTCATTGTCCCAGAGTTAGGTACAAACTTGAAATTGGCGTTGGAAGTGAAAAAAAGCTGCAATTAGATAAGCAACACAGTAATTGCATAACACAATGCAACTGCACTTATTAATTGAATGAACAAAGATTATGGTATTTTTTTAAGTGGGTGTATATTCAAGAGATCGGTGGCTGGGAGGGGGTGTGTGCTTCCAAAGCTTTTGAGTTCTTTATTTTAATTTTTGTTTTAGTTGTGAAGTTTTCCAGTTCCAGTAGTAAGCTACATAAATATTATTCATAGCAATGTGAAAGATCTCAGACTGTACTGTACTGGTTCTGGTTACAACAGAAACTAATACGTACATACAAAACGAATAAGTGTTATTTACTATGCCTGCTATCAGCTTAAAATTTTAATATCAATTTTTAAGGCTTAATTCTAATAGGTTTTGCTTAGATCATAAACCAATTGTTTTTCATGATTTTGAAATTTAATTTTATAAAATACAAGGCCCTTAATATTAAAATCTAGTAAATTCAAAGTAAAACTTGTGTACATAAATAAACACATAGGTATATAAAAATATAGAATTCCTTGCACTACTAATGCATGTCGTGTCGTTTATCTTAAATGTAAATATGTACATAGGTGCATTAGGCTTGGCGTTGGATTATGGGTTAGCTATACCATATTTACAAATTTTAAATCTCACACTTGCTTGTAAACAAATGACTGCTAATGATTTATGATTGTTGAGTTTTTGTTTTGAAGCAATTTTGTACAAAAATATTTTTTTTTATTTGAAATTGTAAAAGTACATACATATAAATGATGATATGTGCATTTTCAAGGAAATTTGAGTTTGAGGGGAAGAATGCATGTTAAGCAGTTGACTCCTTCAAAAGTACATACCAATTAACTTAAAATTTGTCTGTTGAAATGTATATATGTACATATAAAGGATTAACTGGAGGTATTGCTCCTAGTAATTTAGACGGTTGCCTTTTAATCATAAAGGCTAAGCAAGTCGTTTAAAAATACAATTTTATTGTTGTGGAAAAATGTAAAAAATTCGAAACTTGAAGTGAAATACAATTTGCGTAGTCTTTTAGAATACCTTATTATTTGAAATCTCCTTAAGTAGGTACGCATTAAGAATTTTTTTTGAAATTACATATATTTAGAATAAGTACAAAGTTTAAGAAACTTGTACAAAATTTATTATAGGTAGAGTCAAACGTAGATGAGTTACATAAAAATTGGAATTTTCTCAATTTTGGATCTACGGCAAACAAAATTTATTGAGTTAAATAAAATCGAAATCTATAAATTGAAAATCGAGTGAAATTGTTTTCAGGGTTTTATCTTTCAATCGATTTTATAATTTCAGCTGACTATATATGTAGTACATACATAATTGGGAGATCTTCCAATTTTGGCCCATTTTTCGCAAATTTAAGCGGTTTCCTATCAACTATGGGAAGATTCAGACAACATAAGGAACTTCATTTTCAGTCAACTGGATTCTTTGAACATACATTTTGACCAAGGCAACTAGTTACTTTTTCAAGTGTCATACATTTCAAACTCAGAATTTCTTTATTAACCTATACCTTAGGTTCATCGTGCAAAAACTACCAACAAACATTATTATCTACAAAACACGTCTAAAGTAAGCTACAAAGTCCATCACGATTTGTATTTTGTGTTGTAAGGACATATTACTTATTTCTTTTCCAATTTGACAAGAGCCCTTTTTCACAAAACATTTAATGGAATGGGGCAGAAAATAAATTAATAATTATAGAGTAACAAAGTTCAGCTTTCAGTTAAAGAAAAAAACATGATCTGCTTTCAACTTGGCATAAGTAGACTTGACTTGATAGCTAGAGAGATTTTTCTTGACTTACTTTAATGTCAACTTTCCAATAAAGTTGCTTTAACTGTTAGGCAATTTTTATTCAGCTGTCCAATCAGATGCTAGAAACTTGCTTTACTTCTAAGTTATATGTCGTCTAAACATCCATTGGCAGCCAACCTCCGGGCAATTTTCTAGGTATAAAATAATTGTTCTAAGTGTCTAAACACCCAAGTTTTTGTATTTTCAAATAATTGTACGGTTGTTAACTATGTAATTGGATATTGAATGATTTATTTATTATTTCTAAACAACATCATCAAATTTTTAATTGACAGAGAGTTTTAAGGATTTTGGAAAAAAATAAGAAGTCACTAGGCGTGTACCATCAACTGAGCGCTCAGTGAGCGCTCAATGTATGATTGACGGAGGCAGAATCGTTTTGTGGGACAAGAATCTCCGTACAAACATATGCTGTCAAAAACATATGTTGTCAATTGTAGTTTTTGATGTGAATTTATTATTTTTTTCTATTGATAATTCTTTGTTACTTTTGGAAAAAAAACTATTAAAATTGATAACAAACAAGAACAAGTTTTGCGTCAAATTTTAAGTAGTTCATCAGATAAAATAAGAAATAAAAAAAGGAATGAGGAGCATGAAAAGATTTTGATGGAACTCCTAAAATTAAAATTATTTAAATTACGCGCCACACCAGACAAATGACAACTGAACAGCTGTTTTGGGTGAGCAAGCAAATTGAGAAATGAATCCATGAATTTTTTGTCTCAGAGATCTCCGCAAAAAATCTCAGTGCTCAGCTGAGATTTTTTGTCTCACTTAAAAAAATAGTTGAGCGCTCGGAGCGCTCAGTTGATGGTACACGCCTACTATCTGGCAAAATAACGAAAAAGAAGTCATCAAAACAAAAAATTAGAAAATTATTGGACACATAACCGAACTTTACTAGTAAGTCGTTATTGCCTGCTTCAAATTTGAAATTCATGACACTTGAAAAACTAACTAGTTGCCTTGGTCAAAATTTACGTTCATAGAATGAAGTTAACTGCAAATGAAGTCCCTTATGTCGTCTGAACCTGCCCATTGGCAACCAATCGTCAAGCAATTTTCTATTAAAAATTGGTTGACTTTTTGTCAGTGTTTGAACACGTCTAAACACCCAAGTTTTTGTATTTTGCACGGTCGTTAACTAATTGGATATTGAATGATGTCATTTCTAAACAACATTATTCAATTTTAAGTTGGCAGAAAGTTTTAAGGGTTTTTGAAAGAATTTAAAAGCTACGAAAATGAAAGAAATTACCATCCGGCAAAATAAGTCATCAAAACAAAACATTATAAAATTATTGTCCTCATGAACAAACTTTACTAGTAAATCGTTATTGCCTGCTTCGATGTTTTTTCACTTGTTTTTCATACTTTATATTTTTTTAAAATAATTCCATATTCTCTGTAAAATGCCTAGACAATTGTTTTTCAATGAGTTTTTTTGTTTTATAAGTCTTCCAACCGTGTAAACAGACAATTATTATTAATTGGAAGATACAAAATTGTCGACAATTGTCAGCCGATTCTCTGCCAAAAAATTGATTAAATCAACCAACCGTATAAACGGACAATTTTCATTTGATTGAAAATTGGCAATTGTCACCTTGGAAGACTTGTAATAGTTCGACCAATATTGGAACATCATCCAATCATTTACACTTCAAGTGAAAGCTGACATACATGTAATACATATGTATGTATAAACAGTTTTGGTGATTGTCATAATTTGTATAATTTCTTGTGCTTTTGCTTGTTCTGTGCTTTGCAATAAAATAAGTAAAACATGTTCGTGTTTTGTCTTCGGGTTGTGTTTTTAAATATTGGATGAATAAACCGAAACACAGTCGAAAAAGTGCCTTGAAAGTTTTAAAGCTACAACTTTACACTACCCAAGTCTATTTAAAAAATTAGTTAAGCTTCATTTTCTATAATTGAAAATCCTATTGTTTTAAAACAATTTCCTCAAGTCCATTTCAAATAATTGAAGCATCGCAAAAATTCGAAATATAGAATACGGAAATGTACTTCACTTAAACTTTGAAAAAGAAAGAAATTAATATCGATTATGTATGTGAATGTAAGAGAAATTCATTTTGAATGGATTTTAATTTCATTTTGAGTGAAGGTGAAATACATCAAAGCATCTGATATTTATTTTGTTTTTACAAAAAATGGATAATTTATTATACTTAAAAATCAATACATGTAACGCATAGGTTGAGCTAAAAGTATAAAAATGATATTGAATGGGGAAGTCTACATATGTATGTATTATATTTCAAGTCTTAAGTGAGAGGGCAGCTTATAAAAAAGTGACTTTTATAAAATTAAGTTTTTTGTCGTAGAGTTAATTCTTAAAATAAAAATTAAATATCTGTATAATATTTTTATGTTACTCGTATTTTTCTACAATTTTAGTTTGTATTATTCAATGCTCTTACTAATTCTTAAAAATATGTTTTGCCTTTTTAGAAACTTAAAAACAAAAAAACTAATGCATTTCAATTATCTTATTAATAACTAAACGACAAGATATTTCAACTTTTTATGTAACTTACATATTTTTGATTTTTGTATTGCAAAAACAAATTTGTTTTGATACAAATTTATGTAAGTCTGTTTCTGGTTGAGTTCGTGTTGGTTTACACTTTGCACTATCTCAATAACTTTATGCCACGTGAGATTTTTGTTGAAAACTGTAGAATGTTGTCGTTTACAGCCATAAAGTTTTTAATTCAACACCACATAACACAGAAAAATCACAAATCATCTTATTTGTGTTTTTCTGTCAAAACGCTTAGAAACAAAAAAGAACGGGCAGCTAAATAAACTTATAGATTTCCAAATATGTAAGTAATCGATTTTTTAATGCTTTGAACAAAACTAGGATCCGTAAGTTGATACTTGATACATAATGATTGGTCAAGTAAAACACCTGTTTTAAAAGTATAATAAAATGGACCAACTTGGAATGTTATTCTTGTATTATGTAAGTATTTATTATTATTAGTAGAAGTAATTATTCAAATTAATTTATAAAACACAACGCAATTCAAGTGGTTGCTTCGGATGGCTTCAGTGTAGCGCATTCGTTTACTGTTGATGGTTTTGGGTAGTATTTTACGAATTGGCTATATGATACTGGCATCAAGTGCTAAAATAATTTGCAGCTCCGGCAAATAACTCGCTTAGATAGCTGATAAGACCCTCTGTGGATACAGTGATTTCTTAAAAATAATTTTCATGCCCCAGATGCTACAATTTGTAATGTAGGCGCCGAAATGAAAATACGCTTCGTCGAAGAAACTATGAAACGCCTTTAAATTCTGAGTATGCAAATAATCCTAGATCTTTATGTAGAATTCTTCTCACGCGTTGGCTGCTTCATTTCGATCAAAAACTTCTTTTTATAAAACATATGTTTTGGCTACTCAGTACTGATTTCGAACATACATAATTGTTTAGTATTTCCCAACCTTGATAAAGCATATAAAGTGAATTATTTAGTTCCGAGAAGGTATGATAATTGGATAGTTAATGTTTCCAAGATTTCTGAAAGTAAATTATCTACAGGATTCATTCTCACCTAGCAATCAAATAAGCTTTGCGTTTTTTGTCTTCCTTTTAAATTGTGCAATACAGAATACTTAAGAAATAGAATCACAAAAGTTCTCAGAGTTTTAACAGCAAAAACAAACATGTCTCATAAGAGATGTTCGTTTTTGCTGTCAAAACTCTGAGAACTATTTTTATACTACTGAGAATGCAGAATTGTCTGAAATCTTAGAAATATGAATTTTTCTGTCAAAATTTCAAGTGGGAAACAGCTGTCAGTATCAAAATAAGTTATGATTTAAAAAAAAACAGTATATGTATGTACATAGATATGTATATGGCCCATCCTAAAGAGGCATAAAGTCTTTATGAGACATTTTTCTGGCTAATTTTTTTATGTACTTTCAGTATGATTCCAGCTAGACTTAATTTTGTGTCAGTGTGTGATTTAACGAAAAAACTATGATGATTTTACGATATAAGACGTTTTTATCGAAAAAGTATAAGTAATGTTACTTTTTAAAGTAAGAACATACTTGGACTTTAGGTTGGACTTACATTAAACAAATGTGTGTATTATTTTTGTTAACTTGCAATTTATTGTGTTTTAGAGTCTGAAGAGTCCTAAGATAAATGACGTATTCAATTTTCCCAGAGCATAACCCCGCCCTTTTAATGGTTTTATTCTTTGGCAATAGGTATAAAAGGTCTTAAGTAAGAAAATTACATTTAAGGTTTGGATTAAGTTTAAAGGATCTTTTTTCCATAACTAATTGATACTAGAAAAACTGCTAACTTTCGTATAAGTTAAGTATATTTAGATAATAAATTTAAGTCATTTATGTCTTTGTCCGACCAGTTTCTGATTTAAGTTCTTTTTGATAACTTCGAAGAATTTAGGATCGACTTTATTTTGTCTTTATCCTGTCTTAAATCCAATTGATGAGAAAAGTATTTAATCTAAATTAGTTACCTTGAACATTTAAAACAGACTTTCTCTGGAGTCTGAATACGGAACTTAGACCTTTGACTTTTTTTTTTTTTTTTTTTTTTTCAAATTCATTTTTATTAATTCAATCTTAAATCTATCTTAAAGCTAGACAAAAATTCATAAAACCAGCCTAATTTACCATAACTTACAACTAACTTACTGGTCCCATACACTCTAAGTTAAACAATAATACTTAATGCTAATGCCTTTCGGCCCTAAGATCTATTTATATTTAATTCATTTTATTTATTTTTGTATTCATTAGAAAATTTCAAAAAAAACTAATATCAATGTCCTTTTTTTTATTTTTACTTAAAAACTACTTAAAATAAGGTCCTTAATATAAAACTTAAAGCTACATAACTAAAACTACCTATTCTACCTATAAACTACTTAAAACTAGAACAACCACAGCAGCAAATCTAACTATCTAACGTTTTTTATTTTTCATATTTTTTTTTAATTATTTATTCCATGTTTTTTTTTAATTATTTATTCCATGTTTTTTTTTGTATTTTTCTTTTTTGTTTTTTTTTTTGTATTTTTTTTTTGCCACCATGCCTATTCTACTTAAAACTAAACCCTAAAACTATAAAACAAGTATGTAAGCCGGCCAAGGCTTTAAACAAGTGCCGATTGAAGCAACCAAAACTGGTTCTCCTGCTTCATCTTATCAGTTCGGTCCCGATTGTACAGGAGTCGCCTATCCACGGTTCGTCGTCCGACGTGGTAGATTAACGGAACTGCCAATCTATCCTGTATCAGACCGCATCTATCTAAAAAGAGGAATGCCTCTGGTGGAATGAAGTCGCTCAAGCGTGCACTTTCAAAATACTCGTCGTTCGGATAGAACGCCCCGAAAATTAAATTGTTGGTCGAAGACATAGCTCTTGCAATGTGACCTCGAACGAGTTTTATCACGAAATTGTCAATTCTGTTGATTCGAGCCCCGTTGTATAGGACCTCGTTGGAATAGTAATGCACGTAAGAAGATTCGGCTGTTCGATATAAGCCGGTACAGCGTCGTAAACACTGCCGCTGGAACACCCGAAACTTCTCCATCTGGGTTAGACCTTTGACTGTGTACAAAGTCATAGTTGGGTAAATTCACAAACGTCAAATTTGTTGGTAGTGATTAGGCATCACTGCTTTTTTGCGATGCTGATCGTTGTTCAGCTGATTACGATGCGATAGTGCGATAATGATTGACAAAAAGTTTTACGTTTAAAAACAACTTTTGCTTTATGATAGATTTGATACTAATAAAAATTCTCATTGTAATTAAAATCTGGACCCACACATTTTATCTTCTCTAGAACTTTTCTCCACAATACTGACTTTGATTTTCTGCCGGCAATAAATTCACCTTCATATTTTAATCTGGTAAAACATTCCCTGAAATTCATCAAATTAAATATTTTATAAACAATTAAGAATTTGATTAAATACTTTTCATTGTCTTTTTCCGCCATTTTTTCTCTAAATGGCGTCGGCATCAACAACTTATCAAGAAAATTCTTGAGGTTTTTTTTGTTTATATTTGCTCATCATTTTATCGAACTTTGCAATAATGAACAATTGACATTTTAAGTGATGCCAATTATTTGCGTTTATGAACGTACTACAGGGATGATCGCAAAACATCTTTGCAGTGATGCGTTTGTGAATTTACACGTTTTTACGATGAGGGTAGATACTTACTTATCTTTTTAAAACCTACAAAGAATGTGAGTCATTCGCGTTTGATAGAAAATTGTGGGTCCCCTCAGAAAATTAAACTAATCCAAACCAGTTTGTTTGAGGTGTAATAAATTATGAAAGTTAATACCATTAGTCTCAATACTTAAGAAACCTGTTTATTATTTTAAGTAAAACGGTATACACAGTTATTTAAACTCCAATAAGGACAAATTTATTCATTAAAAAGTCTTTAAAAAAATAACTGATTTAAACCAAAATAAAAGAAAATCGGCTAACTCACTTTTGAAACAGAAATGTTTAATTCAAAAATAAATTCTTAACGACCACGTATGTATTACTTTTCTTCGTAAAAGGAATTTATTAATTTCAGTTGAATTGCTTTCAAAAAAGTCGTTTCTCTGAATTCAATTCAAAAGAAAAGAACATACTTTCTAAAATCTTTTAAAAGTCTCTATTTAAATAAAAACGACTTATCTTGTCGTTACACGTGGCTACATACTCATAAATCGCTTCAAACAACAAAAGACAATTTATCCCAAGAATACCAAAAAAAAAAACCTATTCTTCTTCTTTTCATATGTACATACGAGTATATATAGATATGTATATATTTTTGTAAACCTAAACGCTCTAAACCTATTTTTTAAGAGAGAAAACTTATTTACGAAGTGGAGCGATTCATCCGTATCTCAATCTGGTAATAATTTAGATAACGCCCTCTTAAACACCGCCATTAAAGTCTCAAATCTTAAACTGAAAATCCTGAATTTTTCCCATTAGAGAGTTTTTTTTTTGTTAAATTTTTACAGAGCTCGTAACATCTTAACTCCTATCGCCCCACTTAAAAATAATAAACCGTAGATGTAGATATACATACAAAAGAACGGTTCTATAAGTGAAATACTAAAAAAAGTACTTTTTATAATCTAAAAAACAGGTGTATATACCTTTTCACAGATATATCTTATATATTTACCTTATACAAATCCAACGAATGCATTTTGCGTGAACAACAGATAAGAAAAGATACGTCTTTGGCACACACATATCCTCTCCGCTCTGGCCCAACAATCCAAAAAAAGGAATCATCATGTGGAGGCGGTGGTGGGGAGGAGAGAGTGTGAGAGAGGATGGAATCGCGGACGCTGCTGACGGGAACATTAAACCGCCATTGTTGAAATCTCCAGTTCCAACGGTACGCATATCCGAGGACGAAGGTGCTACCTCTCTTGCTCCACCGCCACCGCGCCCGTCTCATCAGTGCTTTTATCCATCACCCGGCCAATGCGGTTTGTGTGTTCCTTTTCGATGCGAGGATATGCCGGAGGTACACCACCGAACCGACCGTACACACAGGATCTAAATTCAACATCATCATCATCATCTTCGATGACTCCTCCCCCATCAGAAGAGAATAGATAAGAACTCGGAATTCGTGAGTCGGGAATCATGCACTGCACCACGCATGCCCATTTCGAAAATTCCGACCAAGTATGGGTATCCTTGTGCCGATGTACCAATAGCAACCGCATTAACGGGGGTTGACATCCTCAAGGATGAGCCATAGAAATCGGCTTGCAAGTCGATAATCTACCATTTTATCTGTGCGAACCAGCAGCATTCCTTGAGGTACAGAAACAGATCGAGGGAGGATGTGCCTTGTGCCTGCCGTCGTCGTCGTCGTCGCTGCGCTGGCTGTTGCGAAGACCAATTTTCACCCCAGGGCTACACCCTCACCATCATACACAATAATCGCACCAAACGGTGTCCTCATTAAAAGGGATGATCTGCTATATTAACTGTGCTACTCTGCCCGTCGCGTGTGTCTGTAACTGTATCTGCAATTCAAATATGTGTCTGTGTGGCGCAATGGTTTATCCGTTTTGTGGTTTAGACCAAAACTACTCTCGACGACGTTCTCGTTATTGACGGAATGCACATCGGACACAATTTGGCATAGTCACTCTTCTACTTGTGGAAATGTGGAAGCGTTATTCTCAGTGACCCGCAACAACAAGGAAAATCATTGTCGGATTTCCCCGGGCGATTTCGGAACTAAAAACGGAGACCGTATATACTTCATCATCTACCTTGTGTGCGAGAAGTGCTTGTTGCTCAAGACAGGACAAAAATGTCTGCTAACGGTTTTATTGGCAGTTAACAAAATATTTGGCTGAACTATTACACTTTCCCCGCATCATACTTTATCAATATCCCAGCCGCCCAGGATAGCAAAAGATTGTTTGTCTGTCTGTCTTTCTGTTTGTCTGTGACGGAAGCAAATGTAAACCTCAAGTGTGGCGGAATTCTTTGAAGAGTGACCGGTAAAAAGGTGGCAATGTGTTGTTTCCGGTTGTGATTTTAAAATAAACCTATGTTAATTTATGTTTTATGAATAAAACAGAAGAAGAAAAAGAAAGTAAAAAATAAAACACAAAGTTAAAATAAGGAAGTTGTGCTTGAAATTCAAGACCGAATATCTGAAAATTAGGATTCATTTTTGTGTGATAAGGATTAAAATTGTATTAGTGTGATAGTTTTGAAAGTGTACTAAAAGGATAACAAATACATAAGGTAACAGCATAATCCGTGATTTCAAAAATTTGGTAAGTCATATTTGTTGAATGAAACAGAAACTATTGGTGCAGTTCAAAGCAGCGAGTGCAGTGGTTTTCATTATGGATATCTTTGAAATTTGTAAACGTTCCATAAATAGGTTTCCAGTTTCTTGAAATTGAAAAATAAAATATACGAGTAGATATTAAAGCATAACTGGATTTAATTCATTTATTGAGGAATGTATGAACTGAAGAGGGTGTTTCGTAAGATATTTGTGCAGGCATTCAATATCATTAAAATGTAATTTTTCAGTTTTTTCAAAATATCTGTTACAGTCTTATTGTCTTAAAAAATGTATTTTGCTATTTTTAGTGACTTTTTTAGTGTTAATGTACTACTCAAAATTCTTTACGAACAATTTAAAAGATTTCTTTTAAAAACTTGAAACAATTGTTTGGGTGATGCAAAATATTTTGATAGGAATGTAAAAATATGAAATTTTTTCCAAATTTCTGAGGAGCAAAATTAATTAGTTTTACTTTTGTATAAAATTTTCATTTTTCTCCCATGATCCCAGAAACGGCAAGACAAATTTTATAGCGAATTTAATTTCCTACAAAAATGTCTTGAGCACAATATTGCTTAAATCAATAGTTTTCGAGATATTAGTCGTTGAAGTTTATGATATTTTCTAAAATTTGGTTGATAAATGTATGGAAGTTCAATGCTACTCAAACTTCCAAGATAAATATTTCGAAAACTATAAGTCATAGCGGTGATAGCCAAAAACTTTTTTAAAAATTAACTTGAATTTCCTATAAAATTGTTTCACCCATTTTTCCGTGCGTCAGCTAATTTCCGAGATAATTCCAAAAAATTAGAATTACATACATACATATGTATATCGTATACTATCTCAAATTTTCCTGGAATCGTTTTGTTTTACTTTTTTAACAAATTTCCACCATTTGAACAGCAAAATCAACTAGTGGTATATTACATATTTCCATTTTTAAAAGCTAAACAGTGGCAATTTTAGTTTCTTCTTTGATAACTGTTTTCCAGTAAGACATGTTTCAAAAAGTTCGAAAACTTCTTACTTATTAAAGCAATCCTATAGTTTTTTATTTGAATTTCTTTAGTTTTTTAAGGAGCCATGCCGTTTTGTACGTGAAACTAACTAATAAGTAACAACATGGCGTCGTAATAAAATGTCTGTTTTTTTAACTTTGAATTTGTCCTATTTTTAATGCCAAATAGACAATTTTCATCCAATTCTATCTCGCCGTAGATTAAATATATTCCAGAGTACTCAGTTCAAAATTCATGTCCGTTTTATATTTGCTCTTTGAGTTAGAATGTCAGCAAAATAGAACAATCTCATTGCGAGAAAAACGTGTTTAAAGATCCAAACATGGCATTTATGTATACTACCTGTTAATGGTCGTATTTTATACTTCTTCCATTTGGACACGAACTAAACATTTTGATAGAATATTATTGAAAACATACGATGTCCAACTAGTTTGCCCTCGATTTTTAAAATGTTGATATTTATTCAGTTTCGAAATTAATCCACTTTCAAAAAGCCTCAAACCGGATTGATCCAATATTAAAGAGCAAATAATCACAAATAAAACTTCTGGCAAAGGAAAACAATTGTATTTGTCGTTTTCGATTAACGTTATCCGCAAGGATTATTCAATAGAATGTCAAAGTTTCTAGCTTTGGTAGTATATATTTGGTTCATTGACATATTTATGTATAAAATGTATGCATTTCTTCAGCATAAAAGCCATACATCTTGTAAGCTGATATCAAACAGTTTTTGGAGTTTTTGAATGAGCAGTGGTTCCACAGCGTCAGTTTCTAAGTTAAAACTTATTTCTAAAGTGAGTGCTGTATAATCCAAACAGTGCCAATTCTGTACGATGATCTTGGATTATTCTTTTACAATTTACTAGTGACTCAGTAGCTTCGCAGTTCGGATCTTAGAGCAGCTAGAACTTTAATTGAACACCGACTTTTGAGCGAAAAATCAGGCACATTTTTATCTACTGTGGGCGTTACAGAGAGATGTAATTGAAGTAATTTATTTGACGACCACTGCTTCATGCAAGATGGAGCGCCTCTTGTCAAACAGCCCATGGTAGAATCGATCTTTTGAGCACCAAATTTCCAAGTGCTGTTATCAGTGGTCTTGAGGATGGCAATTGACTTAAGCGACAATATCAATCAAGTATAATCAGACACATGCTTGTTAAACTCTTATTCAATAAGTTCTGACATTAAGATAAATAAATAAGCGAAAATTAAATTTGTTGATATTTTGAACGGTCTTAGGTCCTTTCATCGAAGAAGGAAACATTCTCTGATCAGCAGATATAGAAATAAATTGTTAAATCTTATTATATCTTAGTTGAAATACGAAAGAAATTATTGAACTATTTCCTATAATGTTCGAAAATTGATACAATATTCAATTTTTTGACAGAACTTCATCTGCTCTACTCGGAATTTGACACTTTATTAGTTTCCATGCAAAAAGGATGAGAACTATGATGCATATATAACAATTAAAAGTCCTACGTGATTTTTGATTTTTTGAAAAATAATAATGACTACGATAATTACTTTTAATTGATAATTATACATGCATGGTTATCCATTTTACGGGTTCAAAATTAAACGTTAATAAAACACATATTATGAAATATATTTTTTATGATATTTGTAGTTTAAAACTTTTACATCATGTGTGAAACACTACATCATTTAAATAACCACCACGCGAATCGTTGCAACCATCGATTCTTTTGAGGTAATTTTCAACCACTTTTTGACACTATTGGGTGGTATCTCAGCCATAATTTGACGAATGTTGGTTTTAAAGTGCTCAAGTGTTAAAGTTCAAGTTTTTCTGCATAAACACGGTCTTTCGCGTAGCCCCACAAAAAAAAAGTCCAGCGGTTTCAAATCCCATGATCTTGGTGGCCAGTTGATATCGACACGATACGAAACGAGAAATTACGCGGCCACGAAATGTCTCTTGCAATAAAGTCATATTCACTGGAGTTGTGTGGCATATGGCATTGTCTTTTTGAAACCATATATTCTCCAAGTCGTATTCTTCAATAGCAGGCAAAAAAAGTCAGTTATTATATGAACATAACGCTCCGAATTGACGGTGACAGTCGTTCCATTGCCGTTTTCGAAGAAATAGGTCCAACCACACCTCCGGACCAAAGAGCGCACCAAACAGTGACTTTTTGTGGATGTTATGGCCTCTCTTCAATTACTGGAGGATTATCAGAACCGCAAATACGACAATTTTGTTTATTAACTTACCCAAAGAGTGAGAAATGAGCTTCGTCGTTGAGGAACATTTTGTTTGAAAAATCGTCGTCCACCGTCTGTTGTTCAAGCACCCATTCGATGGATCTAAAACGTTGTGAATGGTCAGCTGACTTTATATGGATGTAAGTGTAGATCCAAATGCAAAATACGCCATAATGTACCGTAAGACAGACCTAATTCCTGAGAACGACGAGGAATTGACACATTCGGGTCTTCGGCAAAACTTTCACTTACAGCAGCGACATTTTCAGTGTTACGAGCGAAACGATTTTCTCCTCAAATTTCTTCACAATTTTGCAAATTGCTTGCGTAGCTGGACAATTATTACCTATGTAAACCATAATCTCTTCTATAAGCACAATACCAGAATGACCATTTTAGTAGTAGTAGGTTATACCAATTTTTATGCGTTGTGCGATAGTTAAGCGATCCATTTTTTAAATGCCAGACTATCAACTGAAAAAAAAAAACAAAATTGGTTTAAGAACTTAGTTTGAAACCGCAAAATGGAAAATCCGTTACTTGTGAGCGGCCAGTTTTTAGACTTCTTCTTAGGACTTAACATTTCGATGGAATATTTTTGAAAAAGGAAGAAATGATTTAAGATTTTTAAAGTTTGATATTTATTCAGTTTTGGAAATAATCCACTATCAAAATTAGCAAAAGAACGTTAAACCTGTCATTGACTTTAAAATATAGGAACTAAGTTGAAATTATTGAACTATTTCCTATAATGTTCGAAAATTCATGCGTTACTCAATTTTGTACAGAATTTCATATACATTACGTATGTATGTACGGTCTTCGGAGTTTGACACTTTATTAGTTTCCATTCAAAAAGGATTAGAACTATGTATGATACAATGACCACACTTTTTCCAGTAACTTATAATTGACAATTATACATTGTCTTCTTATTCAGAACTGTCTAGAACATTTTTAGTTATCAAATTTCTTATCAACTGACTTAAACTTTGATATTCATGAATTATAAATTGAAAGTTAACATTCGTGATAGTCAAAGTTTGAATGTTAAGTCGGCTAGTTATTGAAGAAATAATTCCTTCCAGCTTGAAGTTGATGTTTCTTATTTAGAATGAGTAGGAACCAAATTATTAATCTACCATGTTTGTATTTTTAAAGGTGTTTTGATTTTATTTAAATATGATTTCTGGGTTAGACGTAGTCTGATCTGAAGGTCCAATTTTCGATTACTTTTTCAAATATTTGTGGCCGTATATCGGCAAGAAATTGACTAATGTTGTTGGTCAATCGTTTCGGTCTTATCCTCGTAGACTGTAGGTTTCTCATATTCCCACCAAAAATGGTCAATCGTCGTTACATCACTCGATCTTGGAGGCCAATTCACAGGTCCATAACTTGAAAATATCTGGTTACCAAACTTTCCTTCAATTAGATGATTGTGGCACGAGCTGTGTGACATCGCTGTCTTGCTAAAATTACAGCTCCTGATGCACATCATTGTTGTTTAATTGATAAACGAAAAAGTCAGTACCTAATCAGTTTTTTAAAAAATACAGACCCATTACCTCAAAAAACTATTAAGTCACCAAATATTGGGTTTTTGTGGCAGTAACGGTGTCTTAACATACATTTTTGGATTGTCAACATTCCAAATTCGTCAGTTTTGTTTATTGACGTATCCATTCAACCAAAAGTGATCTCTCAAACAGAACCATGATTTTCAAAATAAATTTGTTGAAATGCCAAACCAAACAAAAAACCACTGACAAAAAGTCAATCAGTTAAATTAGCGTTACCAACTTAATGTTCTGTACCTATAAATAAAACACCCATTATGTATACTTCAAACTGATAAAAGGTTATTTTATTAATCACATAAAGCAGTTAACGTCATTAATACATAAAGGCAGTCCAACTTAATCACTTTCACATTAAAATCTATGATTAATAAGATCCTCGTCACCTGCTAAAGGTATAGGAATCATGTTAACAAATTTACCAGACATATCGCCGTCGCCGCCGCAATCCGCTGTATCGTCGCCGTCGGCTGTTTCACCACGCCATCCAGCTATTGCCCCTGTCATCGCGTACCTAATAATTATAAATTCTTATCAACTGTTTAAATAAGCGCGTTTAACCGGAAAACACGTCTCTAAAATTTTAATAAATTTCAATATTTTTTTTTAGGTAAAAGGAATAGCACTCGCATTTTCCTCAAGACGTTTGCATAATATTTACATTTTCTTCGGTACATTGTCTGCATTTTTGTTTACTTTTTAATGAATCCCCCCATTTGAGTGGCTAAACGTTAAACGCTCAACGCTTCACGCTGAACACCTCGCCTCGCCATTCTCGATTACTAAATGAAGAAGAAATACTCGTGCAAATACATATCTTGACTAATTTCAGTTAATTTCTTTAAATGACAAACAAAAAACGAAGACGACAGTTTGTCAATTTGAATTTATGTCGTAAATATGCATATGCAATAAAATCGTCAAGACGACCGCGACGCAGAAGTACGTAGGTTAGGGGTATAATAACTATAACTAAGTAATGATATAAGAGCATAACGAGACGACCGACGCGACGACGACACTAGGTCACACTCTACCCTTAGACCAATCGAACCACAAATCGTCATCTACTTTACTACTTGTGTATTCACGGCGACCATCAGTTCATTCAGTGTTTGTTTTTAATTGTACTGTGCGGCCCATGTCCGGTACCGGAAGGGGTCAATTTATGAGCTTCTATGTAAAATGTAAACAGCGATCGTATGAATGAAAAGTGAACGGATCTAGGGGATGTTGTGTAGATTATCTCATATTTATAATAAAAATACCTATTTTTGTGGATTGAAATGAGAGTAAAAATAGAAAATAGTAGCATTTAATGCCTATAGTATTTCGAATACAGCTATAAGTAAAAAGTTCGAATTGTGAAGTATTTTATGCATTTATTGGATTTTTTGTTCAGAAAAAATGCTTTAAAGAAAAAGAAGTACAAATATTTTCATTTACATTTTGCGAAATATGCTTTGGAAATGGTTTTAGAATCCCCTTATAAAATGCAACATGAAAAACATAATTTGTACTTTAAAAAAAACTCATAAGTAATTAATCAATTCTGCCAAAATCAAAACATGAACCTAGAATCATTTTTTTAGTTTTTTAAATATATTTTCTTTGAAAGTGGTCCACTTGCTTAACACAACACCTTTCCTTTTCTTTTTCCTTTTCTTTTTCTTTATTTAAACTTCGCATAGGAATTTATAGTAATCAGTCCGATTTGTCGAATTGAAAATTTTGAAATTTTTCGACATTTCAAGGTTCCTAGAATCTAAATCAAAGATTTTTAAAGATATGTCTGTGTGTGCGTGTGGACGTACGTTCGGAAGCTTTTTTCGTCATCCATATCTCAAGAACCAGTAGAGATATCGACTTCAATTTTTTTTTATTTACCGTCGAAAGAGGCAGAAAGGACTTTCACAACATTCAGTAACGCTTGTTTCTTCAATTAAATTTAGTATTATAAAATGTGACGTTTAACCAAATTAGTATAATTATGAACAAAATTAATTTGTTTGTTTTTATATTAGAAAACTGAAAAATATTCATCACCTCGAATTGTATGCTACGAAGAATAACGTTTTTGACATCTAGTAACATTTGTAGACACGATTTTTTTACAAAAATAAAAATCTAAAAAAAACAATACTAAAAGTTGGTAGAAATTGATTTTCGACTCGAATATCTTTTCAAAAATTAAAGATATTGCCTTAAAACTAATTTTATCTTATACAAAATTTTATTTTTAAAATTTAATACAATTTTTAGAAATATCCAATTGTTGGCGTTTTAATAAAAAATAAGGATCTTTAAAAATACTACGAAAAATTGGTAAAAATTGATGTTCAATTTGATTATTTTAAAAATAGATGAAAGCATTGACTTCAAATTTTGTTTCATTCTATGCAGAATTTCGTTATTCAAGTAAGATAATGTTCTTAGAAAAATCAAATTGGTATTATTTAAAATAATAAAAACTTTCAAAAAATGCTGTTTATATTGATAAAAATTGGTTTTCGACTAAAAATGTCGGGAACAAAAACAGATATTGAAATCAAACTTCTTTTATGATATGAAAATTATATATGTATATTCTATTGACAACTTTTCTTACAAAACACAAAAATCTACACAAACAACAAAAAACGGATAAGAAATTGTTTTCAAAGAAAAGTATGACTTCAAATTTTGTATCTCTTTTTTTTTTAAATATTATTATTAATATTTTGTTTAAGTTTCAGACAGACAGATAGACATGGTTGGAAAGTTATCAGTGTGGGTCACATTACAGTTTATGAATCGTCATCTATGGTGTCATCTGAAGTTGTAACTTCATTAATAAGTCAAATATTTAAAAGAATGACCTATAATACAATTTAAAAACAACAGACTTATATTAATTTCTTCAAAGTAAAAATATGTATGTTCTTCTTTTTAAAATGTGCTACACATAGACCCAGGTGAAGTATTATACCTACCACCTACGCCATCAAAATAGAAATATAGACAGTGGAAGTTTAGTTTAAAATGAAAATTTGTTGTTCAAACTATTCTTCGCACTTTGACGTGAGTTTCTGTTATTTTTTTGCGGTAGCTTCTTCTTTAAATTATTATTATTTTAAATAATAATATGATAAAATATTTAAAATCAAATGTTTCATTGGCGTGTTAAGTAACATATGATTATCGAGTGATTTTGAAGTGATAAAGTGTTTTTTCGTTTCTTTTCAAATCAAAATTATAACGAATAAAAATAAGAAGTGCGGTGGATACCTTAATAATTCTTCTTAAACTGTGATATCACCATAATTTATATTTTTATACATACAAATGTATATTTAAATAAAGAATGCATTTAAGTGCATAAACAAATTAAATAAATTAAAAAAGTGTTAACATACAAAAATGTTAATTTAGCTCAAATATTCGAGTCTTTCAAAGCAATGCAAAAAGTATGACCGTTAATGAATAGTTTTATTTTGTTGGCGGTTAAATTGTTGCGTCAGATACAACAGGAAAAGTGACAGTGTCTTAAAGTATTTTCTATGTTTAATTTGTTTTTTATAGTGAAAAATAATTAAAAATTATATAAGGCCAATGATTTGTGAACGTCTGACATTTAGAGGTACTACCAGATAAGATTAATCACATGAAAACGATGCGATCAATGAACTTTATGCAAATGTCAATAATTCATCAATCTTTAACTACCTATTCTTTCTTTCGTTTGTGTATAATGTTTATTAAAGAATAATAATGATTGTGATGCAAACAAAATAACGTAATTTCGTCAAGACAAAACTATACGTAATTTAGTTGTATTTACTTGGATAAAACACTATCTAGGTTATTAATCCATTGTATAAACTTGAATGGTGATAATGACGGAATTAGCATTGCAATGAGTCCAGGTTTTAGCCAGCTATGTTTGATTAGAACTGATTTAAATATAGTGAGAACGCATAGCTAATGATGACAGTGAAATGCCTCTTTCGCACGAGAACATTTAGTCTGTAACAACTTTAAGTCTTGCACTGTAAGGATATGTTTTGTTTCGTGAAAGAGATCTAGGTTAGGTTGATAAGCTGGCGATTGATGTGATGACGTTATCGCTACACTTAGATAAATGTAGATCTTTTGTGATACCCAGAAGTATTGAACTTCCATAAAAGTGACTGATTCAACCTATAATATTTATGGATTGCCCATTTTAGCCATTAACCTGCTTCCTGGAATATCTTCGAGTTCTTTAAGATTATTGAAAAAGTGTCTGTCTAAGAATTTGTTCTTGTATGGTAAAGTGCTGGGAAATGGCATATGAAGTGGACAGTTACATCTTGTTACTTCCCATCAATGCATCTTTTGCACATGTCATCGGTGGTAAGCCACATTTTCTTTTTCTGGTAACAAAACAGCTTGTGTCATGTTATAATGCTTACAAGCAGTCGTGGAAAAGGTTTTAGAATTATAGAATTTCGTGGCTATCTTAAAATCAAAATGAATAACTCAAATTACCTACATTATCTTACAAGACACTCAAGAATTGAAGACACTCTTGCCTGTGCACACACAAATTCATCTGTGTACTGTACATACAATGTTTGTATGGATATTTTATGAGTAAATACAAAGGTTGCTCGAAAAACTGTTCACGCTTGCGTAGTTGATTTTCGGTTCAATTTTTATCACGTTAACTAATAGATTACACTTAAGCTAAGTATACACGATGGGAAGAATTTCCAATATTGACCGAACTGTCAAAAGACTTCCAATAGCATCCAATTAGGTGACAATTACCAATTTTCTGTTAAGTGAAAATTGTTCGTTTATAAATAGTTGGTTGATTTAATCCAAATATTAGACAATTTTTTGGTAGAAAATCAGCACACGGTTAGAAGACTTTAGAAAACAATAAAATTGGTAGACTTATTGGAAGACAATTTTCACGACGATGACAGAGAATATGCAAATGTATTTTAGAAGTGAAAACAACAGGTCGTGCCAAAACATTTAAAATAAGAGGTTGGGATACGACCATACTGATAACTTCCCATCCCGTCTGTCGATTTGTCTTGCTTAAAAAATTGTAGGTTTTCATGTTTTGTTGTCAGTTGAATTATTCTCAAACATTTTTAAATTACCAACTGTATTTTGCATATAATAAAATAGTTTGATTTCAAAATCATATTTCGTTAACGAGATTCTAGTCGAAAACCAATTTCTACCAATCCTAGTAGCATTTCTTAAAAGTTTATGTTTGTTTTATAAAAAAACGGACTGTTGGATTTTTATAAAAAAATTACTGAATGTCGAAAACAATATTTTCTGTGAGATAAAAATAGTTTGAAGTTAATATTTTTAATTTTTGAAAAGATATTTAAGTCGAAAATCAATTTTTACCAACTTTGAGTAATGTTTTTTTTTTTTTAGGTTTTTATTTTTTACAAAAAAACATTGTAAATTCGATTTTTGTAAAAATTTTACCTGATATTAAAAACGTTATTATTCGTTGCACAAAATTGTTTTGGAGATAAAATAATTTTTTGTTCATAAAATTTTAGAGGTGACAAATATTTTTTTTTCAGTTTTTTTGATTTATAAATACCATTAATTGGAATTTAAAAAAAAAAATATATTTGTTTGGTATCGCGTTACAATATATAACATAAGATCTAATTCAAGTCTCTAGTGTTATTGGTTCGTGAAATATTTAGGGTTAACCAAAATGTTCACCTTTTTTTTAAACTGCTATGGTAAAAAACCCACCCACGCAATTTTTTGGGAGTCCTTTCTGCATTATTGTCCGTATAACAAAATTTATTTGAAGTCGATATCTCTACTGGTTCCTGAGCTATGGACGACGAAAAAAAACTTCGCGAACGTACGGACGTACAAACGTACACATGCACGCAAAGACATCTTTCTAAAAATTTTTTATTTTGACTTGAAACGTCGAGAAATGTCAACATTTTCAATTCGACAAATCGGACCGATTACAATAACTTCCCATGGGAAGTTAAAAATATAAAATATACAAATAAGTGAAACAATAATGAAGCAGACAATAATGACTATATCTTTTAAAACTTATTCATGAATCCAATAGTTTTCAATATTTGTTTGTATAACATTTTTTTCGTTATTTTGCCAAGCGATGACTGTTTCTTTCGATTTTCGTAGTTTTCAAATTTTTTTCAAAATCCTGTAAATTTATGTTGTTCTGCTAATTAAAAATTGGTTGATTTACTTTTGAAAGAACTGAAAGAACGATTGACTGTCACTTTTGACAGATGAAATTGGGTGTTTACATGGTTGACAAAAAATTGGTTAAAATGTTTTGCGAAAAATCTGAAAATATAAGAAGATCTTCCAATCGCGAATACTTAGCTTTTGATTGATTTGTTAATGAATGAATAGTTCTATCTTAAGCAGGGATAAAACGACAAGTATTCAAAGTAAAAACGTAAAAGTAAACTACGTGGTGGAATAACTTACTTAATAGTTATCTAACCATGTATGGTCTGTCAAAGTTTAAAATGTTATCTATGACGACGCTTATGACGCGTGCGCTGGTCATTTAGTAATAAATTCCAAATGTATGTACATAAATAAAAACCGCCGAATATACATATAACCGTGGAATAGCAATGGTTTTTCGTACTAACTAGAAAATTTTACCTATAAAAAAAAAACCAAACAAGCAAGAATGTGACAGTTCTTTATGAAAATAAAATAATTACATAAGTGAGGATTCAATTAGGATAATAGATAATAATTTTATCAAATTCTTAAATTGTTTGTAATAATAATTGGACAATCAGCAATAATTCTGGTAAAAAAAACTCGAAGATGCGTTTGGTAAGGTGAAATTAAATCTTAATTTTCGAAACTTAGTGAACACTTCAATCTACCAAATAATGGATTCTATCTTCCGTAGTTTAGTTAATCCATGGATTAAAAGTAAAATAAGCGGGTTTTATTAAATAGACTGATATAGTTTAGATTTATGAATTATTTCATTTTAAAGATTTTATCATAACCTTTATTTTATTTACTTTACTTTTACCTTTACCTTTGTCCCAGAATTGCGAAAAAATATTTACAAAAAATTCAATTAAAATTTTGTAAATGTAATCAAAATCTACGTACACTTTTTCAGTTACTATAATTTGTAATTGAAGTATTTTAATTATTAATTACATGTAATTGAAAAGCTCCAAATAATTGCAATTCAATTATAAAAATGTTATTGAAAACAGCAGCAATCCATCAAAAAAGCAATACTCGTATATTGCTATTTCCAGTAATCATTTCACACAAATTTAATTAAATAGTATTTTCGTCAGTTAAATTTTATGCGATATTACATTTATAATTTCCTGAAATCTTAAGTTCTTTTATGTATACCTATTGCTTTAAATTAATAAATAAATATAGAAGTCATTTACCATAATTTTAATTTAAAAGTGCTTTCCCTTAAGAACTTGAACAAACTCATTACAATTTTCAATTACATGTAATTAGTGAGTGCATTTTATCAATTACAATTACAAGTAATTGAAATGTATATTTTTTCAATTACTATTTATTGAAAAGAAAGTTGAAATTAAATACGATAAGGAATCATTATTTCTCAACTCTGCTTGACGATATGTTACTTTAATAGGGACAAGGCTGTTTTTTTTTAATTATAAAAGAAAAACTTTTTTGGTTTTTATTTTATCTCCATTTAATTTATTTAAAAAAAAAATAAATAAATTTGTTTGCTCTATTTAATACTTTAGAAAAGAATAATTTTTGTATTTTATATTTTGAAAAATAAAAAGAGTTAAAAATGGAAACCGAAGTTTAATAAAATAAAAAAAATTTATTATTTCGTAGAGGTCGATTCTTCCTTTTATGAGATTTTTTTCAAAATTTATTTCGACAGTCTATTTCTTTTTCTGTTTTTAAGAAAATTTCCATACATAACTCGTATTATTTGAGACCGTATGTTTTCGGGCTCATCGAATTTCATATTCCGAATTTCATAGACCGTATCTTTCAAGTGGATCCAAAGAAAAATAGTGTTAAAGGTTTTAGGCACGAAATCTCTTTGGCTTTATGATTACCTCTTCCAGAAACAACACCAATTTTTCTTTGCAAAATCGCTATAGTTTCGTTGTTTCCGTGACATGTATCACCTTTTGTAGTCATTTTGAACATTTTCCGTGCGTCTTTGAAGAGTTCAATTTTAAGAAATGGTGTATTTTTGCTCGTCAAATGTCGGCAGATAAGAGCTCCCAAAAATCTGCTGTTCATAAGGAATCCTCTTATTGGAAAACCCTACGTTCACCTATAGCTATTTCATAATTTAAATTAGGTTACACTAAAACTATGTGCTTTAATTGTCCAATTTTAATTCCCTTCCAAATTAATTTTAAATATAAATTAAATGTGTCTCTTAATTTTCATAATTTAGTTTTTTTCAACGTACCTATACATATTTTAAAATATTGATCAGCCTTGTAAAAAAGTGTCTGGTAAGTAAGTAAGTAAGTAAGAAACAATTGTTTGTAAAGTTGGATGGATTTTAGAAATTTTTTGGTTTTGGTGTTTTGTTAAAAAAGTTGTCACTTGTATTATTCTTAAAAATTTAAAAATTACCAAAAATATTTTGCATATAATGAAATAGTTTGATTTCAAAATCTATTTTTGTTAACGAGATTTTTAGTCAAAAACCAATTTTTACAAATTTTAGTAGCATTTCTTAAAAGTTTTTATTTCTTATATAAACAAATTTAAATTTGATGAATGCAAATAATTTCAAGCCAATATCTTTCATTATTCACGAGATATCGAGAACCGAACATCAATTTTTACCAAATTTGCGTACTTTATTTTGTAGATTTTATTTTTGTATGAAAAAAACGGACTGTTAAATTTTGTATAAAAAATTAACTGAATGTCCAAGACAATATTTTCTGTGAGATAAAAATTATTTGAAGCCAATATTTTTAATTTTTGAAAAGAAATTTGAGTCGAAAATAAAAATTTGTACCAAGTTTTAGTATTGTATTTTTTTTTAGGTTTTTGTTAGAAAACTGTCAATGCATTTTTTTCTCTAAATTTGACCGAATGTTGAAAACAATATTTCTTAAAAAATAAAATTAGCTTAAAGCTATAATCTCAAATTTTTAAAAAGATATTTGAGTCGAAAATCCATTTTTATCAACTTTTAGTAATGTTTTTTTTTAGGTTTTTATTTTTTATAAAAACAAATTGTCGATTCGATTTTTCTCAAAATTTTACCAGATGTCAAAAGATTTATTCTTTATTGCACAAAATTATTTTGGAGATAAAAAAATTTTTGTTCGTAAAATATTCGAGGTGACAAATATTTTTTTTAGTTTTTTTGATTTATAAAAAACCGTTAATTGAATTGTTTTCTAAAAATATACTTGTTTGGTATCACGTTAGAATATATAATTTAGAAAGTCCCTAGGGTTATTAGGTTTTAGTTAGTAAAAAAATCACCCAATTAATTTTTTTTTAGTCTTTTCTGCATCTTTCTGCATTATTGTCGGTATAACAAAATTTATTTGATATTCGTTATTTTAGTTGTGTTCTATCTGTCGTGCTTATTTTTCTTGAAAGTGTCTAATATAAGATGGCTTAATCTTACTTATTTTGTTTTAATAAACTGTTTTTATTTAACCGTGTAAGAAATTGAATTTCAAATTTTTAAGAAACAAATTGAAAATTGTTAAAGTGAGGAAGAATCGAAACGAGTGAAACTAACTCCTCCTTTCGCCGTCTACATTTAAGGGACCAACTTTTATTATGTTCCCTATTCTATTCATAAATTTCTGGTAAAAACGCCTTTGGTGATCTTAAATATATTTGATTTCTGGCTTTTTAAAAAAAAATATTAGTTTTTTTCGATTTAAACACAAAGCCTCAAAGTCTTTATAAAACATGTTTCTGATGATGTACATAGCTATATGTTGTTTATACCTGTACACAAATTTTCTTTCAATTTTGACATTATATTTGTATATAGGAATATTCTTTCAAGATAGTTATCAGCTTAAAATAACAACATTTTTGAAATCACGTCTATACCAGCAATGTGATACCATAAAATAAATGCCTATGAAAACAAACATAATCCTCCATAATCCACCACTTTTATCACCTAATTTATAAACTTCTCTCGGCTTGTTTTGTGTGTGCTCTACCCTCTTTGACTTGGGCTTATTTAATTAAACATTTCAAAATCTTGTAATCTCCATTAATTAAACGCATTTAGAAACATCAACAATAAACGTCACACAAATCTTCGTACTTAGCAAACACGTGACTCGCCCACTTTAACTACATATATATGAATGAAGAACGTTGCTGAGCTTTGTATAGAAATGTCATCTCCTTTTATCTAAAGTTATTAATCTTGCTCGCAATTGGCGTATATACGAGTATCATTGTATAATACAACTTAACGACGACGACGAGCGTCGAACTACGCTTATGAAGTGCCTATATCTATAATATTCTATGGCCTATCTAAGCAAGGACTTCCTCTAACTCCTGTTCTGTTCTGATACTGATGCTTTGTTTATTTTGATGCTATTCTGAAGGCTGAATTTGCTTCTGAATTTGTACGTAACGTATAAAATCTTTTTTGGGGCAAATTCAAAGTAGCGATAATAAAGCGGGCGTGTGCTCTGTACACACTACACCAGTCACTCCATTATATACATAACAACAACAACTGAATTATTTGTTACGTGGGCGGATCATAATCACCCATTTCTGTGAATCTGATCCTATAAATGTTACGCAGCATGCATCATTTACATAGAAGAAAAGAATCATAGTGAATAAAAAGAAATAGGATATGAAAAGGAATCCAGCCAGCGACGACGAGGCCGTAGATATGGATACTTCTTGTATTTACCACCAAAATCACTGCAGGAATATTCAATTTTACATTTCAACGGACTTTTTCCAACCCAAAAAAACGGGTTGTGAATTTGGGATTACAATGGGGGAGGGTTTTAATGTGTATAATGTGTTTTGGTGGGGTGTCCTTTTAGCGATGTTTCGGGGATATCAGTTTCAGGGAGAAGAGATATAAATGTAGATGCGATTCTATCAGACAGAAGGATCTAACATCGTCGGCGTTGTCGTAGTAGAATTTTGTTGGAATAAGGGCTCCATTATTAGCCGGGTGTTTTTTGGGCAATGCTGATGGGTGAGGCTGAGGGTTAGAGAATTGCATAAATCAAATCGCACTACTTCCGATGACAACCCGAATTTGAATGAATATTCATGCGAACGAGAAGGGATGTTTTCATGTTTTCTATATCTATTTGCGCTACGGATACGACCCAGCACCAGCGCACCAGCAATACGCCGAGTGCCGCCGCTGCCTTTAGAAATCTCCATTACACATATTTGTAGAGATAGCTGGTTATCGACGAGAACACACGTTACGGTAGCTTTTCATTCCGTTCCGTGCGGTTGCGGGTTATTTCACCTACAGCGATACTTTTGCATATATTTCGACTAAACATCAAAGGAGGACTCTCATAAATTTATTTAATTACCCTCGCACTCAATTATATATTGTTTTAGATTGCAATTAGCTGTAGCTACTATTTATAGGTAGCATTTCATAGAACATAGAACGAGTACAATTAGCACAAGTTATGGCAGAAGAACTTCGGTGAAATCCACTGCACTGCTGCATTTAGATACTGCACTGCGTCCAAAGTTTCAGTTCATCGGCTAATGGGGGTGAAATGAGGTGAAGCACGTCATTATTTATGAATTCTATATTTTCCCAGTATATTTCGGACAATCCTTATTCTAAAAAAAAAAAACAAATTTCTTCTTGGAATTTCATAACTTTTACAGACTCAAGTGGACAAGTGGTAATAATTCTACGACATCAGTTACGATGTACGAGAACTCTTGTTCCTACCAGACGGCACTGGATTTGAAACGTATCTCGCCAAGCTTAGCACAAGTGAAGACTGAAGATTGTTTTGGATTGGGTCAATGTTCCCCGGATTGGACGTCATATCGATTCCATCAGTCCACATTTGAGCAACTGAAGCAGAGTGTAGAAAAGGCGAAAGCCGCCTTGCAGGACAGAACGAGCTTCTTTGGAGCGTCTAGTGCTTTCAGGTAAGGAAAAAGTATTTTTTTTGGGCTTTCCGCAAGTTTAAATTCGTTTTTTTTTTGGCAGTGACATCTATTCAACTCAACGACTGACAGATTCAATAGAATCATCTGCCGCTGCATCAAATGTTAATAATAGTAGTAGTACAAGTTGTATAGGCTCTTCCGTCAATAATGCAGTTAGTTCAACAAGTTTAGCTTTAAATGGTGGCGGAGGCAATTGTACGACAACATCATCAGCAGCGACGGTTCAACGATATCGTCTGGATCCAGTCACACAACCAGCTGGATGTTCGCCATCAACAAATTCAATAACTTCCGGTCCAGTGCCGCCGTCGTCTTCGGCGTTGGCAGCAGTTTCTGCATTAGAAGGGCCAACCGAGACAAAGTCAAGAACAGGTGAGTGTATTTTATGGCTTTTTATACGCTATATGAACATATGTGTAAAATTTTGATGTATGGGGTCAATGTTATATAGGGGGAATTGTTTTTTTATTGGCAAAGCTTCAAATTTTTCGTCTGATTGGTTGAGACATCTTTAGAGGACTAATAAGCTGAATTTTTTTTTTTTGAAACAAGAGTTACTATGATTCCAAAGGTATCATTTTTGGCAAAAAACTTCGTGCAGAAATTTAGGAGCAAATGTCAATTTTGTATTACATTTTTTTTTGAGTGATGCAATACTTCAAAAATGTTGTTTTCAGTGTTTACAGGTGCGACATCTTTATGAAAAAATGAAACACTGGTGGACAAGATGTTAATTTACTTCAGTACTAAAAAAGTCCTTTTGAAGAATTTTAGCAACCTGAAAACAAACATTAAATTTAAGCCTTGTTTCGAAAATTTTTTTGTATTTTTGCTGACTCACTGACTGCTGACTCGAAATATTTCGATAATAATAGGCCTAGGAAAAAAAGTATTCTTTGAAGTATTCTTCATTTCAATAATTATCATTGAGAGAAATCGAAATACGATTTTTCTTAGCAGCGTTTCCTTTGTTACCAAACTTGATGGGAAAAAAACGAAGTTTACTACTTCATCTCCATTGACCTTATCAAATTCTTTATGGCATACCAGTTAAGTTCCTCTCCTTTTATATTTTCATTCAACTAGACTTCGAAAGTTTACCAGTCTGTTGTAAAAAGAACTGCTTATAGATCTAAATATAAACAATTTAATTGTGTTAATTTTTTTACGAAAGCGAGGAAGAACTTCACACTGTCAATACTTTCTACATAACCAACCCATTCCCTCTGTAAAGGTTAATCGTGACCTGGGGATTTTATGCGACCGTGAGCTAAATTTAAGTGCTCATATGGATGATACATATAATACTCCAAGCCAACTCGGCACTCGGCTTTGTAAAACGTTGGTAAAATGAATTTTCCAACCCCTTTATTACCTGGTCTCTTTACATCACCTTTGTTCGTCCCCTTCTTGAATACGCCTTTTAAGTATAGACCCCCAACCAAGGCGTACATATTTCAAGTATTGAGAGCATTCAAAGACGTTTCTTTCGATTTTCCCGTTGAGGCCTACCTTGGTTTCTTCCCCTGATCCTTCCTTCAAACTCGCCCTCAAATATTATTCTCAAGATTTTAAGATCCTTTTTAAAAGGTTATTATGACATTGACAGATGTTTTGCGCTCAAAATTTTGTTAGAAAGTCAATTTGATACCTCCGCAGAACGAAATGAGTCACTTTATACTTAAACCACGTTGAGAAATATTGAAAACATATTTGAGAAGTGAGTACTGTGTATAGCATAAGCTGTGCATTTTTTAAAAAGAAGTTTTAGCCGAAATTTGACCACGCCTACTGCATGCTAGTGGATGAAACTAATGGTTCTCGTTGGACACTGTCGAGTGGTTGTTTCTGTGTTTGCGTCTTCATTATCTTGAATTGTACGACGCTTTTTGGCGAAAAGTCATGTTTTCTGATGAGGCGTATATATTTATCTCAAAGGCTACAATAACAAACGAAATGTTTGCTTCTGGGGCTCAAAAAATCCGAATGTTATTATCGAGAATCCAGTACAATCACACACGACTGTCAAGTTAGCACTACATTTTTCGAAATTTAAAAAACTGAGTATGCAGTTAATTGTAGCTTTTTTGTTGTAAATTAGTTGTGGAAAAAAAAAATTTGTAGCTCGACGATTTTTCAAAAAAGTGGTATGTAGTGCTAGGTTGATATCAAGTTAGCACTACACTTTTTGATTTTGTTAAAACTAAGTACGCAATTAGTTGACAATTATTTGTAGTAAATAAGTTGTGGAAAGAAAAAAATTCCAAAAATTTTTTTTACTTTGATTTTTTAAAAAAGGGGGGTATGTAGTGCTAACTTGACACCCTGAGTCCACGCATAAAACAAGGATATTCGAAAATGTAAAAATGCAATTAATTGTAGCTTTTTTGTTTAAAATTAGTTGTGGAAAGAAAAAAATTCCAAAAATTTTTTTTACTTTGATTTTTTTAAAAAAGGGGGGTATGTAGTGCTAACTTGACACCCTGAGTCCACGCATAAAACAAGGATATTCGAAAATGTAAAAATGCAATTAATTGTAGCTTTTTTGTTTAAAATTAGTTGTGGAAAGAAAAAAATTCCAAAAATTTTGTTTACTTTGATTTTTTTAAAAAAGGGGGGTATGTAGTGCTAACTTGACACCCTGAGTCCACGCATAAAACAAGGATATTCGAAAATGTAAAAATGCAATTAATTGTAGCTTTTTTGTTTAAAATTAGTTGTGGAAAGAAAAAAATTCCAAAAATTTTTTTTACTTTGATTTTTTTAAAAAAGGGGGGTATGTAGTGCTAACTTGACACCCTGAGTCCACGCATAAAACAAGGATATTCGAAAATGTAAAAATGCAATTAATTGTAGCTTTTTTGTTTAAAATTAGTTGTGGAAAGAAAAAAATTCCAAAAATTTTTTTTACTTTGATTTTTTTAAAAAAGGGGGGTATGTAGTGCTAACTTGACACCCTGAGTCCACGCATAAAACAAGGATATTCGAAAATGTAAAAATGCAATTAATTGTAGCTTTTTTGTTTAAAATTAGTTGTGGAAAGAAAAAAATTCCAAAAATTTTTTTTACTTTGATTTTTTTAAAAAAGGGGGGTATGTAGTGCTAACTTGACACCCTGAGTCCACGCATAAAACAAGGATATTCGAAAATGTAAAAATGCAATTAATTGTAGCTTTTTTGTTTAAAATTAGTTGTGGAAAGAAAAAAATTCCAAACATTTTTTTTACTTTGATTTTTTTAAAAAAGGGGGGTATGTAGTGCTAACTTGACACCCTGAGTCCACGCATAAAACAAGGATATTCGAAAATGTAAAAATGCAATTAATTGTAGCTTTTTTGTTTAAAATTAGTTGTGGAAAGAAAAAAATTCCAAACATTTTTTTTACTTTGATTTTTTTAAAAAAGGGGGGTATGTAGTGCTAACTTGACACCCTGAGTCCACGCATAAAACAAGGATATTCGAAAATGTAAAAATGCAATTAATTGTAGCTTTTTTGTTTAAAATTAGTTGTGGAAAGAAAAAAATTCCAAAAATTTTTTTTACTTTGATTTTTTTAAAAAAGGGGGGTATGTAGTGCTAACTTGACACCCTGAGTCCACGCATAAAACAAGGATATTCGAAAATGTAAAAATGCAATTAATTGTAGCTTTTTTGTTTAAAATTAGTTGTGGAAAGAAAAAAATTCCAAAAATTTTTTTTACTTTGATTTTTTTAAAAAAGGGGGGTATGTAGTGCTAACTTGACACCCTGAGTCCACGCATAAAACAAGGATATTCGAAAATGTAAAAATGCAATTAATTGTAGCTTTTTTGTTTAAAATTAGTTGTGGAAAGAAAAAAATTCCAAAAATTTTTTTTACTTTGATTTTTTTAAAAAAGGGGGGTATGTAGTGCTAACTTGACACCCTGAGTCCACGCATAAAACAAGGATATTCGAAAATGTAAAAATGCAATTAATTGTAGCTTTTTTGTTTAAAATTAGTTGTGGAAAGAAAAAAATTCCAAAAATTTTTTTTACTTTGATTTTTTTAAAAAAGGGGGGTATGTAGTGCTAACTTGACACCCTGAGTCCACGCATAAAACAAGGATATTCGAAAATGTAAAAATGCAATTAATTGTAGCTTTTTTGTTTAAAATTAGTTGTGGAAAGAAAAAAATTCCAAACATTTTGTTTACTTTGATTTTTTTAAAAAAGGGGGGTATGTAGTGCTAACTTGACACCCTGAGTCCACGCATAAAACAAGGATATTCGAAAATGTAAAAATGCAATTAATTGTAGCTTTTTTGTTTAAAATTAGTTGTGGAAAGAAAAAAATTCCAAAAATTTTTTTTACTTTGATTTTTTTAAAAAAGGGGGGTATGTAGTGCTAACTTGACACCCTGAGTCCACGCATAAAACAAGGATATTCGAAAATGTAAAAATGCAATTAATTGTAGCTTTTTTGTTTAAAATTAGTTGTGGAAAGAAAAAAATTCCAAAAATTTTTTTACTTTGATTTTTTTAAAAAAGGGGGGTATGTAGTGCTAACTTGACACCCTGAGTCCACGCATAAAACAAGGATATTCGAAAATGTAAAAATGCAATTAATTGTAGCTTTTTTGTTTAAAATTAGTTGTGGAAAGAAAAAAATTCCAAAAATTTTTTTTACTTTGATTTTTTTAAAAAAGGGGGGTATGTAGTGCTAACTTGACACCCTGAGTCCACGCATAAAACAAGGATATTCGAAAATGTAAAAATGCAATTAATTGTAGCTTTTTTGTTTAAAATTAGTTGTGGAAAGAAAAAAATTCCAAACATTTTTTTTACTTTGATTTTTTTAAAAAAGGGGGGTATGTAGTGCTAACTTGACACCCTGAGTCCACGCATAAAACAAGGATATTCGAAAATGTAAAAATGCAATTAATTGTAGCTTTTTTGTTTAAAATTAGTTGTGGAAAGAAAAAAATTCCAAACATTTTTTTTACTTTGATTTTTTTAAAAAAGGGGGGTATGTAGTGCTAACTTGACACCCTGAGTCCACGCATAAAACAAGGATATTCGAAAATGTAAAAATGCAATTAATTGTAGCTTTTTTGTTTAAAATTAGTTGTGGAAAGAAAAAAATTCCAAAAATTTTTTTTACTTTGATTTTTTTAAAAAAGGGGGGTATGTAGTGCTAACTTGACACCCTGAGTCCACGCATAAAACAAGGATATTCGAAAATGTAAAAATGCAATTAATTGTAGCTTTTTTGTTTAAAATTAGTTGTGGAAAGAAAAAAATTCCAAAAATTTTTTTTACTTTGATTTTTTTAAAAAAGGGGGGTATGTAGTGCTAACTTGACACCCTGAGTCCACGCATAAAACAAGGATATTCGAAAATGTAAAAATGCAATTAATTGTAGCTTTTTTGTTTAAAATTAGTTGTGGAAAGAAAAAAATTCCAAAAATTTTTTTTACTTTGATTTTTTTAAAAAAGGGGGGTATGTAGTGCTAACTTGACACCCTGAGTCCACGCATAAAACAAGGATATTCGAAAATGTAAAAATGCAATTAATTGTAGCTTTTTTGTTTAAAATTAGTTGTGGAAAGAAAAAAATTCCAAAAATTTTGTTTACTTTGATTTTTTTAAAAAAGGGGGGTATGTAGTGCTAACTTGACACCCTGAGTCCACGCATAAAACAAGGATATTCGAAAATGTAAAAATGCAATTAATTGTAGCTTTTTTGTTTAAAATTAGTTGTGGAAAGAAAAAAATTCCAAACATTTTTTTTACTTTGATTTTTTTAAAAAAGGGGGGTATGTAGTGCTAACTTGACACCCTGAGTCCACGCATAAAACAAGGATATTCGAAAATGTAAAAATGCAATTAATTGTAGCTTTTTTGTTTAAAATTAGTTGTGGAAAGAAAAAAATTCCAAAAATTTTTTTTACTTTGATTTTTTTAAAAAAGGGGGGTATGTAGTGCTAACTTGACACCCTGAGTCCACGCATAAAACAAGGATATTCGAAAATGTAAAAATGCAATTAATTGTAGCTTTTTTGTTTAAAATTAGTTGTGGAAAGAAAAAAATTCCAAAAATTTTTTTTACTTTGATTTTTTTAAAAAAGGGGGGTATGTAGTGCTAACTTGACACCCTGAGTCCACGCATAAAACAAGGATATTCGAAAATGTAAAAATGCAATTAATTGTAGCTTTTTTGTTTAAAATTAGTTGTGGAAAGAAAAAAATTCCAAAAATTTTTTTTACTTTGATTTTTTTAAAAAAGGGGGGTATGTAGTGCTAACTTGACACCCTGAGTCCACGCATAAAACAAGGATATTCGAAAATGTAAAAATGCAATTAATTGTAGCTTTTTTGTTTAAAATTAGTTGTGGAAAGAAAAAAATTCCAAAAATTTTGTTTACTTTGATTTTTTTAAAAAAGGGGGGTATGTAGTGCTAACTTGACACCCTGAGTCCACGCATAAAACAAGGATATTCGAAAATGTAAAAATGCAATTAATTGTAGCTTTTTTGTTTAAAATTAGTTGTGGAAAGAAAAAAATTCCAAACATTTTTTTTACTTTGATTTTTTTAAAAAAGGGGGGTATGTAGTGCTAACTTGACACCCTGAGTCCACGCATAAAACAAGGATATTCGAAAATGTAAAAATGCAATTAATTGTAGCTTTTTTGTTTAAAATTAGTTGTGGAAAGAAAAAAATTCCAAAAATTTTTTTTACTTTGATTTTTTTAAAAAAGGGGGGTATGTAGTGCTAACTTGACACCCTGAGTCCACGCATAAAACAAGGATATTCGAAAATGTAAAAATGCAATTAATTGTAGCTTTTTTGTTTAAAATTAGTTGTGGAAAGAAAAAAATTCCAAAAATTTTTTTTACTTTGATTTTTTTAAAAAAGGGGGGTATGTAGTGCTAACTTGACACCCTGAGTCCACGCATAAAACAAGGATATTCGAAAATGTAAAAATGCAATTAATTGTAGCTTTTTTGTTTAAAATTAGTTGTGGAAAGAAAAAAATTCCAAACATTTTTTTTACTTTGATTTTTTTAAAAAAGGGGGGTATGTAGTGCTAACTTGACACCCTGAGTCCACGCATAAAACAAGGATATTCGAAAATGTAAAAATGCAATTAATTGTAGCTTTTTTGTTTAAAATTAGTTGTGGAAAGAAAAAAATTCCAAACATTTTTTTTACTTTGATTTTTTTAAAAAAGGGGGGTATGTAGTGCTAACTTGACACCCTGAGTCCACGCATAAAACAAGGATATTCGAAAATGTAAAAATGCAATGAATTGTAGCTTTTTTGTTTAAAATTAGTTGTGGAAAGAAAAAAATTCCAAAAATTTTTTTTACTTTGATTTTTTTAAAAAAGGGGGGTATGTAGTGCTAACTTGACACCCTGAGTCCACGCATAAAACAAGGATATTCGAAAATGTAAAAATGCAATTAATTGTAGCTTTTTTGTTTAAAATTAGTTGTGGAAAGAAAAAAATTCCAAAAATTTTTTTTACTTTGATTTTTTTAAAAAAGGGGGGTATGTAGTGCTAACTTGACACCCTGAGTCCACGCATAAAACAAGGATATTCGAAAATGTAAAAATGCAATTAATTGTAGCTTTTTTGTTTAAAATTAGTTGTGGAAAGAAAAAAATTCCAAAAATTTTTTTTACTTTGATTTTTTTAAAAAAGGGGGGTATGTAGTGCTAACTTGACACCCTGAGTCCACGCATAAAACAAGGATATTCGAAAATGTAAAAATGCAATTAATTGTAGCTTTTTTGTTTAAAATTAGTTGTGGAAAGAAAAAAATTCCAAAAATTTTTTTTACTTTGATTTTTTTAAAAAAGGGGGGTATGTAGTGCTAACTTGACACCCTGAGTCCACGCATAAAACAAGGATATTCGAAAATGTAAAAATGCAATTAATTGTAGCTTTTTTGTTTAAAATTAGTTGTGGAAAGAAAAAAATTCCAAACATTTTTTTTACTTTGATTTTTTTAAAAAAGGGGGGTATGTAGTGCTAACTTGACACCCTGAGTCCACGCATAAAACAAGGATATTCGAAAATGTAAAAATGCAATTAATTGTAGCTTTTTTGTTTAAAATTAGTTGTGGAAAGAAAAAAATTCCAAAAATTTTTTTTACTTTGATTTTTTTAAAAAAGGGGGGTATGTAGTGCTAACTTGACACCCTGAGTCCACGCATAAAACAAGGATATTCGAAAATGTAAAAATGCAATTAATTGTAGCTTTTTTGTTTAAAATTAGTTGTGGAAAGAAAAAAATTCCAAAAATTTTTTTTACTTTGATTTTTTTAAAAAAGGGGGGTATGTAGTGCTAACTTGACACCCTGAGTCCAAGGATATTCGAAAATGTAAAAATGCAATTAATTGTAGCTTTTTTGTTTAAAATTAGTTGTGGAAAGAAAAAAATTCCAAAAATTTTTTTTACTTTGATTTTTTTAAAAAAGGGGGGTATGTAGTGCTAACTTGACACCCTGAGTCCACGCATAAAACAAGGATATTCGAAAATGTAAAAATGCAATTAATTGTAGCTTTTTTGTTTAAAATTAGTTGTGGAAAGAAAAAAATTCCAAAAATTTTTTTTACTTTGATTTTTTTAAAAAAGGGGGGTATGTAGTGCTAACTTGACACCCTGAGTCCACGCATAAAACAAGGATATTCGAAAATGTAAAAATGCAATTAATTGTAGCTTTTTTGTTTAAAATTAGTTGTGGAAAGAAAAAAATTCCAAACATTTTTTTTACTTTGATTTTTTTAAAAAAGGGGGGTATGTAGTGCTAACTTGACACCCTGAGTCCACGCATAAAACAAGGATATTCGAAAATGTAAAAATGCAATTAATTGTAGCTTTTTTGTTTAAAATTAGTTGTGGAAAGAAAAAAATTCCAAAAATTTTTTTTACTTTGATTTTTTTAAAAAAGGGGGGTAGGTATGTAGTGCTAACTTGACACCCTGAGTCCACGCATAAAACAAGGATATTCGAAAATGTAAAAATGCAATTAATTGTAGCTTTTTTGTTTAAAATTAGTTGTGGAAAGAAAAAAATTCCAAAAATTTTTTTTACTTTGATTTTTTTAAAAAAGGGGGGTATGTAGTGCTAACTTGACACCCTGAGTCCACGCATAAAACAAGGATATTCGAAAATGTAAAAATGCAATTAATTGTAGCTTTTTTGTTTAAAATTAGTTGTGGAAAGAAAAAAATTCCAAAAATTTTTTTTACTTTGATTTTTTTAAAAAAGGGGGGTATGTAGTGCTAACTTGACACCCTGAGTCCACGCATAAAACAAGGATATTCGAAAATGTAAAAATGCAATTAATTGTAGCTTTTTTGTTTAAAATTAGTTGTGGAAAGAAAAAAATTCCAAACATTTTTTTTACTTTGATTTTTTTAAAAAAGGGGGGTATGTAGTGCTAACTTGACACCCTGAGTCCACGCATAAAACAAGGATATTCGAAAATGTAAAAATGCAATTAATTGTAGCTTTTTTGTTTAAAATTAGTTGTGGAAAGAAAAAAATTCCAAAAATTTTTTTTACTTTGATTTTTTTAAAAAAGGGGGGTATGTAGTGCTAACTTGACACCCTGAGTCCACGCATAAAACAAGGATATTCGAAAATGTAAAAATGCAATTAATTGTAGCTTTTTTGTTTAAAATTAGTTGTGGAAAGAAAAAAATTCCAAACATTTTTTTTACTTTGATTTTTTTAAAAAAGGGGGGTATGTAGTGCTAACTTGACACCCTGAGTCCACGCATAAAACAAGGATATTCGAAAATGTAAAAATGCAATTAATTGTAGCTTTTTTGTTTAAAATTAGTTGTGGAAAGAAAAAAATTCCAAAAATTTTTTTTACTTTGATTTTTTTAAAAAAGGGGGGTATGTAGTGCTAACTTGACACCCTGAGTCCACGCATAAAACAAGGATATTCGAAAATGTAAAAATGCAATTAATTGTAGCTTTTTTGTTTAAAATTAGTTGTGGAAAGAAAAAAATTCCAAAAATTTTTTTTACTTTGATTTTTTTAAAAAAGGGGGGTATGTAGTGCTAACTTGACACCCTGAGTCCACGCATAAAACAAGGATATTCGAAAATGTAAAAATGCAATTAATTGTAGCTTTTTTGTTTAAAATTAGTTGTGGAAAGAAAAAAATTCCAAAAATTTTTTTTACTTTGATTTTTTTAAAAAAGGGGGGTATGTAGTGCTAACTTGACACCCTGAGTCCACGCATAAAACAAGGATATTCGAAAATGTAAAAATGCAATTAATTGTAGCTTTTTTGTTTAAAATTAGTTGTGGAAAGAAAAAAATTCCAAACATTTTTTTTACTTTGATTTTTTTAAAAAAGGGGGGTATGTAGTGCTAACTTGACACCCTGAGTCCACGCATAAAACAAGGATATTCGAAAATGTAAAAATGCAATTAATTGTAGCTTTTTTGTTTAAAATTAGTTGTGGAAAGAAAAAAATTCCAAAAATTTTTTTTACTTTGATTTTTTTAAAAAAGGGGGGTATGTAGTGCTAACTTGACACCCTGAGTCCACGCATAAAACAAGGATATTCGAAAATGTAAAAATGCAATTAATTGTAGCTTTTTTGTTTAAAATTAGTTGTGGAAAGAAAAAAATTCCAAAAATTTTTTTTACTTTGATTTTTTTAAAAAAGGGGGGTATGTAGTGCTAACTTGACACCCTGAGTCCACGCATAAAACAAGGATATTCGAAAATGTAAAAATGCAATTAATTGTAGCTTTTTTGTTTAAAATTAGTTGTGGAAAGAAAAAAATTCCAAAAATTTTTTTTACTTTGATTTTTTTAAAAAAGGGGGGTATGTAGTGCTAACTTGACACCCTGAGTCCACGCATAAAACAAGGATATTCGAAAATGTAAAAATGCAATTAATTGTAGCTTTTTTGTTTAAAATTAGTTGTGGAAAGAAAAAAATTCCAATCTAGTTGTTCTGAACATTGATCCAAATTTTTGGACCTCTATAATCAAAATCTCAAAAATTCTAGCCCCCCTTTTTTTCGAAATTCCAACTTTTTATATTTTTTAGATTCTAAAAAGTATTCTAACGATTGTTCCAAAAACTAAGAGTCGTCAAATGTATATTTTAAAAGATAATGCAAAATACGTCTCCAGATTTTTTTTAAGCCTACAGCATAATAAATTGTGAATAAGCACATGTACATCAACCAAAACTTGGTTTTATAAACTATTATTTACGCTGATGGTCGAACTTTAAAAAAAATCTCAATATCGTTTAATTTTTTAAACATTATTTTAGCTCCCCTTTTTCAAAAATTAAAAAAATGTTCCAAGTCAAACCATATTTACTCCCGTTCGTGTCCAAATTTCATCCAAAACTGTAATCAAATATAGCTTAAGATGCATACACAAAAAAAAAATAATATTTCCCCTCCTTAGTGCCCCCCTTTGAAAGAATTTAAAATTTTAAGCCAAAGCTTTATTCTTTCAGCAAAGACCAAAAGGTCTTTAATATTCCGACCTTATGAGATAAATAATGATTATGAAAATATTATAAAAAAAAACATCCCCAAACCCCCCCGTTACAAAAACCCACATTTAAAAAATTGTTTTATATGCATAATTACTCAGATCAAACTGTTCCAAACTTTCATTCAAATATGTTATAAAAAAAAGATAATAAGTCCAAATACCACTTAACACTGTACCATTCTGTTAACCATTATCTGGCCCCACTGTTATGAAATTAAAAGTTCCAAAACTTGTTCCCAATTGTTCCGGGGCCATTCTAAATTGTTCCCGTTTCTTAAAATTGATTTTAAGTATGAAAAATTTACAAAAAAATGCTTCCCGCCCCCCCTTTCACAAAATCGAAAACCTAAAACTTGTTCCCTATCCAAAATCAATTAAAGATTCAATCAAAAATGAAGATTTTACCGCTTCGGACACTAAACTCAAAACCCAAGAAAAGGGGGCAGGTAGAGGGTGATAAGATAAAAGGGAACTGCTGGCGGATATAAATTCAAAAAAAAAAACAGTTGCAGTTTCTTCTACCTGCCCCCTTTTCTTGGGTTTTGAGTTTAGTGTCCGAAGCGGTAAAATCTTCATTTTTGATTGAATCTTTAATTGATTTTGGATAGGGAACAAGTTTTAGGTTTTCGATTTTGTGAAAGGGGGGGCGGGAAGCATTTTTTTGTAAATTTTTCATACTTAAAATCAATTTTAAGAAACGGGAACAATTTAGAATGGCCCCGGAACAATTGGGAACAAGTTTTGGAACTTTTGATTTCATAACAGTGGGGCCAGATAATGGTTAACAGAATGGTACAGTGTTAAGTGGTATTTGGACTTATTATCTTTTTTTTATAACATATTTGAATGAAAGTTTGGAACAGTTTGATCTGAGTAATTATGCATATAAAACAATTTTTTAAATGTGGGTTTTTGTAACGGGGGGGTTTGGGGATGTTTTTTTTTATAATATTTTCATAATCATTATTTATCTCATAAGGTCGGAATATTAAAGACCTTTTGGTCTTTGCTGAAAGAATAAAGCTTTGGCTTAAAATTTTAAATTCTTTCAAAGGGGGGCACTAAGGAGGGGAAATATTATTTTTTTTTTGTGTATGCATCTTAAGCTATATTTGATTACAGTTTTGGATGAAATTTGGACACGAACGGGAGTAAATATGGTTTGACTTGGAACATTTTTTTAATTTTTGAAAAAGGGGAGCTAAAATAATGTTTAAAAAATTAAACGATATTGAGATTTTTTTTAAAGTTCGACCATCAGCGTAAATAATAGTTTATAAAACCAAGTTTTGGTTGATGTACATGTGCTTATTCACAATTTATTATGCTGTAGGCTTAAAAAAAATCTGGAGACGTATTTTGCATTATCTTTTAAAATATACATTTGACGACTCTTAGTTTTTGGAACAATCGTTAGAATACTTTTTAGAATCTAAAAAATATAAAAAGTTGGAATTTCGAAAAAAAGGGGGGCTAGAATTTTTGAGATTTTGATTATAGAGGTCCAAAAATTTGGATCAATGTTCAGAACAACTAGATTGGAATTTTTTTCTTTCCACAACTAATTTTAAACAAAAAAGCTACAATTAATTGCATTTTTACATTTTCGAATATCCTTGTTTTATGCGTGGACTCAGGGTGTCAAGTTAGCACTACATACCCCCCTTTTTTAAAAAAATCAAAGTAAAAAAAATTTTTGGAATTTTTTTCTTTCCACAACTAATTTTAAACAAAAAAGCTACAATTAATTGCATTTTTACATTTTCGAATATCCTTGTTTTATGCGTGGACTCAGGGTGTCAAGTTAGCACTACATACCCCCCTTTTTTAAAAAAATCAAAGTAAAAAAAATGTTTGGAATTTTTTTCTTTCCACAACTAATTTTAAACAAAAAAGCTACAATTAATTGCATTTTTACATTTTCGAATATCCTTGTTTTATGCGTGGACTCAGGGTGTCAAGTTAGCACTACATACCCCCCTTTTTTAAAAAAATCAAAGTAAAAAAAATTTTTGGAATTTTTTTCTTTCCACAACTAATTTTAAACAAAAAAGCTACAATTAATTGCATTTTTACATTTTCGAATATCCTTGTTTTATGCGTGGACTCAGGGTGTCAAGTTAGCACTACATACCCCCCTTTTTTAAAAAAATCAAAGTAAAAAAAATTTTTGGAATTTTTTTCTTTCCACAACTAATTTTAAACAAAAAAGCTACAATTAATTGCATTTTTACATTTTCGAATATCCTTGTTTTATGCGTGGACTCAGGGTGTCAAGTTAGCACTACATACCTACCCCCCTTTTTTAAAAAAATCAAAGTAAAAAAAATTTTTGGAATTTTTTTCTTTCCACAACTAATTTTAAACAAAAAAGCTACAATTAATTGCATTTTTACATTTTCGAATATCCTTGTTTTATGCGTGGACTCAGGGTGTCAAGTTAGCACTACATACCCCCCTTTTTTAAAAAAATCAAAGTAAAAAAAATGTTTGGAATTTTTTTCTTTCCACAACTAATTTTAAACAAAAAAGCTACAATTAATTGCATTTTTACATTTTCGAATATCCTTGTTTTATGCGTGGACTCAGGGTGTCAAGTTAGCACTACATACCCCCCTTTTTTAAAAAAATCAAAGTAAAAAAAATTTTTGGAATTTTTTTCTTTCCACAACTAATTTTAAACAAAAAAGCTACAATTAATTGCATTTTTACATTTTCGAATATCCTTGTTTTATGCGTGGACTCAGGGTGTCAAGTTAGCACTACATACCCCCCTTTTTTAAAAAAATCAAAGTAAAAAAAATTTTTGGAATTTTTTTCTTTCCACAACTAATTTTAAACAAAAAAGCTACAATTAATTGCATTTTTACATTTTCGAATATCCTTGGACTCAGGGTGTCAAGTTAGCACTACATACCCCCCTTTTTTAAAAAAATCAAAGTAAAAAAAATTTTTGGAATTTTTTTCTTTCCACAACTAATTTTAAACAAAAAAGCTACAATTAATTGCATTTTTACATTTTCGAATATCCTTGTTTTATGCGTGGACTCAGGGTGTCAAGTTAGCACTACATACCCCCCTTTTTTAAAAAAATCAAAGTAAAAAAAATTTTTGGAATTTTTTTCTTTCCACAACTAATTTTAAACAAAAAAGCTACAATTAATTGCATTTTTACATTTTCGAATATCCTTGTTTTATGCGTGGACTCAGGGTGTCAAGTTAGCACTACATACCCCCCTTTTTTAAAAAAATCAAAGTAAAAAAAATGTTTGGAATTTTTTTCTTTCCACAACTAATTTTAAACAAAAAAGCTACAATTAATTGCATTTTTACATTTTCGAATATCCTTGTTTTATGCGTGGACTCAGGGTGTCAAGTTAGCACTACATACCCCCCTTTTTTAAAAAAATCAAAGTAAAAAAAATTTTTGGAATTTTTTTCTTTCCACAACTAATTTTAAACAAAAAAGCTACAATTAATTGCATTTTTACATTTTCGAATATCCTTGTTTTATGCGTGGACTCAGGGTGTCAAGTTAGCACTACATACCCCCCTTTTTTAAAAAAATCAAAGTAAAAAAAATTTTTGGAATTTTTTTCTTTCCACAACTAATTTTAAACAAAAAAGCTACAATTAATTGCATTTTTACATTTTCGAATATCCTTGTTTTATGCGTGGACTCAGGGTGTCAAGTTAGCACTACATACCCCCCTTTTTTAAAAAAATCAAAGTAAAAAAAATTTTTGGAATTTTTTTCTTTCCACAACTAATTTTAAACAAAAAAGCTACAATTAATTGCATTTTTACATTTTCGAATATCCTTGTTTTATGCGTGGACTCAGGGTGTCAAGTTAGCACTACATACCCCCCTTTTTTAAAAAAATCAAAGTAAAAAAAATTTTTGGAATTTTTTTCTTTCCACAACTAATTTTAAACAAAAAAGCTACAATTCATTGCATTTTTACATTTTCGAATATCCTTGTTTTATGCGTGGACTCAGGGTGTCAAGTTAGCACTACATACCCCCCTTTTTTAAAAAAATCAAAGTAAAAAAAATGTTTGGAATTTTTTTCTTTCCACAACTAATTTTAAACAAAAAAGCTACAATTAATTGCATTTTTACATTTTCGAATATCCTTGTTTTATGCGTGGACTCAGGGTGTCAAGTTAGCACTACATACCCCCTTTTTTAAAAAAATCAAAGTAAAAAAAATGTTTGGAATTTTTTTCTTTCCACAACTAATTTTAAACAAAAAAGCTACAATTAATTGCATTTTTACATTTTCGAATATCCTTGTTTTATGCGTGGACTCAGGGTGTCAAGTTAGCACTACATACCCCCCTTTTTTAAAAAAATCAAAGTAAAAAAAATTTTTGGAATTTTTTTCTTTCCACAACTAATTTTAAACAAAAAAGCTACAATTAATTGCATTTTTACATTTTCGAATATCCTTGTTTTATGCGTGGACTCAGGGTGTCAAGTTAGCACTACATACCCCCCTTTTTTAAAAAAATCAAAGTAAAAAAAATTTTTGGAATTTTTTTCTTTCCACAACTAATTTTAAACAAAAAAGCTACAATTAATTGCATTTTTACATTTTCGAATATCCTTGTTTTATGCGTGGACTCAGGGTGTCAAGTTAGCACTACATACCCCCCTTTTTTAAAAAATCAAAGTAAAAAAAATGTTTGGAATTTTTTTCTTTCCACAACTAATTTTAAACAAAAAAGCTACAATTAATTGCATTTTTACATTTTCGAATATCCTTGTTTTATGCGTGGACTCAGGGTGTCAAGTTAGCACTACATACCCCCCTTTTTTAAAAAAATCAAAGTAAACAAAATTTTTGGAATTTTTTTCTTTCCACAACTAATTTTAAACAAAAAAGCTACAATTAATTGCATTTTTACATTTTCGAATATCCTTGTTTTATGCGTGGACTCAGGGTGTCAAGTTAGCACTACATACCCCCCTTTTTTAAAAAAATCAAAGTAAAAAAAATTTTTGGAATTTTTTTTCTTTCCACAACTAATTTTAAACAAAAAAGCTACAATTAATTGCATTTTTACATTTTCGAATATCCTTGTTTTATGCGTGGACTCAGGGTGTCAAGTTAGCACTACATACCCCCCTTTTTTAAAAAAATCAAAGTAAAAAAAATTTTTGGAATTTTTTTCTTTCCACAACTAATTTTAAACAAAAAAGCTACAATTAATTGCATTTTTACATTTTCGAATATCCTTGTTTTATGCGTGGACTCAGGGTGTCAAGTTAGCACTACATACCCCCCTTTTTAAAAAATCAAAGTAAAAAAAATTTTTGGAATTTTTTTCTTTCCACAACTAATTTTAAACAAAAAAGCTACAATTAATTGCATTTTTACATTTTCGAATATCCTTGTTTTATGCGTGGACTCAGGGTGTCAAGTTAGCACTACATACCCCCCTTTTTTAAAAAAATCAAAGTAAAAAAAATGTTTGGAATTTTTTTCTTTCCACAACTAATTTTAAACAAAAAAGCTACAATTAATTGCATTTTTACATTTTCGAATATCCTTGTTTTATGCGTGGACTCAGGGTGTCAAGTTAGCACTACATACCCCCCTTTTTTAAAAAATCAAAGTAAACAAAATTTTGGAATTTTTTTCTTTCCACAACTAATTTTAAACAAAAAAGCTACAATTAATTGCATTTTTACATTTTCGAATATCCTTGTTTTATGCGTGGACTCAGGGTGTCAAGTTAGCACTACATACCCCCCTTTTTTAAAAAATCAAAGTAAAAAAAATTTTTGGAATTTTTTTCTTTCCACAACTAATTTTAAACAAAAAAGCTACAATTAATTGCATTTTTACATTTTCGAATATCCTTGTTTTATGCGTGGACTCAGGGTGTCAAGTTAGCACTACATACCCCCCTTTTTTAAAAAATCAAAGTAAAAAAAATTTTTGGAATTTTTTTCTTTCCACAACTAATTTTAAACAAAAAAGCTACAATTAATTGCATTTTTACATTTTCGAATATCCTTGTTTTATGCGTGGACTCAGGGTGTCAAGTAGCACTACATACCCCCCTTTTTTAAAAAAATCAAAGTAAAAAAAATTTTTGGAATTTTTTTCTTTCCACAACTAATTTTAAACAAAAAAGCTACAATTAATTGCATTTTTACATTTTCGAATATCCTCCTTGTTTTATGCGTGGACTCAGGGTGTCAAGTTAGCACTACATACCCCCCTTTTTTAAAAAAATCAAAGTAAAAAAAATGTTTGGAATTTTTTTCTTTCCACAACTAATTTTAAACAAAAAAGCTACAATTAATTGCATTTTTACATTTTCGAATATCCTTGTTTTATGCGTGGACTCAGGGTGTCAAGTTAGCACTACATACCCCCCCTTTTTTAAAAAAATCAAAGTAAAAAAAAATGTTTGGAATTTTTTTCTTTCCACAACTAATTTTAAACAAAAAAGCTACAATTAATTGCATTTTTACATTTTCGAATATCCTTGTTTTATGCGTGGACTCAGGGTGTCAAGTTAGCACTACATACCCCCCTTTTTTAAAAAAATCAAAGTAAAAAAAATTTTTGGAATTTTTTTCTTTCCACAACTAATTTTAAACAAAAAAGCTACAATTAATTGCATTTTTACATTTTCGAATATCCTTGTTTTATGCGTGGACTCAGGGTGTCAAGTTAGCACTACATACCCCCCTTTTTTAAAAAATCAAAGTAAAAAAATTTTTGGAATTTTTTTCTTTCCACAACTAATTTTAAACAAAAAAGCTACAATTAATTGCATTTTTACATTTTCGAATATCCTTGTTTTATGCGTGGACTCAGGGTGTCAAGTTAGCACTACATACCCCCCTTTTTTAAAAAAATCAAAGTAAAAAAAATTTTTGGAATTTTTTTCTTTCCACAACTAATTTTAAACAAAAAAGCTACAATTAATTGCATTTTTACATTTTCGAATATCCTTGTTTTATGCGTGGACTCAGGGTGTCAAGTTAGCACTACATACCCCCCTTTTTTAAAAAAATCAAAGTAAACAAAATGTTTGGAATTTTTTTCTTTCCACAACTAATTTTAAACAAAAAAGCTACAATTAATTGCATTTTTACATTTTCGAATATCCTTGTTTTATGCGTGGACTCAGGGTGTCAAGTTAGCACTACATACCCCCCTTTTTTAAAAAAATCAAAGTAAAAAAAATTTTTGGAATTTTTTTCTTTCCACAACTAATTTTAAACAAAAAAGCTACAATTAATTGCATTTTTACATTTTCGAATATCCTTGTTTTATGCGTGGACTCAGGGTGTCAAGTTAGCACTACATACCCCCCTTTTTTAAAAAAATCAAAGTAAAAAAAATTTTTGGAATTTTTTTCTTTCCACAACTAATTTTAAACAAAAAAGCTACAATTAATTGCATTTTTACATTTTCGAATATCCTTGTTTTATGCGTGGACTCAGGGTGTCAAGTTAGCACTACATACCCCCCTTTTTTAAAAAAATCAAAGTAAAAAAAATTTTTGGAATTTTTTTCTTTCCACAACTAATTTTAAACAAAAAAGCTACAATTAATTGCATTTTTACATTTTCGAATATCCTTGTTTTATGCGTGGACTCAGGGTGTCAAGTTAGCACTACATACCCCCCTTTTTTAAAAAAATCAAAGTAAAAAAAATTTTTGGAATTTTTTTCTTTCCACAACTAATTTTAAACAAAAAAGCTACAATTAATTGCATTTTTACATTTTCGAATATCCTTGTTTTATGCGTGGACTCAGGGTGTCAAGTTAGCACTACATACCCCCCTTTTTTAAAAAAATCAAAGTAAAAAAAATGTTTGGAATTTTTTTCTTTCCACAACTAATTTTAAACAAAAAAGCTACAATTAATTGCATTTTTACATTTTCGAATATCCTTGTTTTATGCGTGGACTCAGGGTGTCAAGTTAGCACTACATACCCCCCTTTTTTAAAAAAATCAAAGTAAAAAAAATTTTTGGAATTTTTTTCTTTCCACAACTAATTTTAAACAAAAAAGCTACAATTAATTGCATTTTTACATTTTCGAATATCCTTGTTTTATGCGTGGACTCAGGGTGTCAAGTTAGCACTACATACCCCCCTTTTTTAAAAAAATCAAAGTAAAAAAAATTTTTGGAATTTTTTTCTTTCCACAACTAATTTTAAACAAAAAAGCTACAATTAATTGCATTTTTACATTTTCGAATATCCTTGTTTTATGCGTGGACTCAGGGTGTCAAGTTAGCACTACATACCCCCCTTTTTTAAAAAAATCAAAGTAAAAAAAATTTTTGGAATTTTTTTCTTTCCACAACTAATTTTAAACAAAAAAGCTACAATTAATTGCATTTTTACATTTTCGAATATCCTTGTTTTATGCGTGGACTCAGGGTGTCAAGTTAGCACTACATACCCCCCTTTTTTAAAAAAATCAAAGTAAAAAAAATTTTTGGAATTTTTTTCTTTCCACAACTAATTTTAAACAAAAAAGCTACAATTAATTGCATTTTTACATTTTCGAATATCCTTGTTTTATGCGTGGACTCAGGGTGTCAAGTTAGCACTACATACCCCCCTTTTTTAAAAAAATCAAAGTAAAAAAAATGTTTGGAATTTTTTTCTTTCCACAACTAATTTTAAACAAAAAAGCTACAATTAATTGCATTTTTACATTTTCGAATATCCTTGTTTTATGCGTGGACTCAGGGTGTCAAGTTAGCACTACATACCCCCCTTTTTTAAAAAAATCAAAGTAAAAAAAATTTTTGGAATTTTTTTCTTTCCACAACTAATTTTAAACAAAAAAGCTACAATTAATTGCATTTTTACATTTTCGAATATCCTTGTTTTATGCGTGGACTCAGGGTGTCAAGTTAGCACTACATACCCCCCTTTTTTAAAAAAATCAAAGTAAAAAAAATTTTTGGAATTTTTTTCTTTCCACAACTAATTTTAAACAAAAAAGCTACAATTAATTGCATTTTTACATTTTCGAATATCCTTGTTTTATGCGTGGACTCAGGGTGTCAAGTTAGCACTACATACCCCCCTTTTTTAAAAAAATCAAAGTAAAAAAAATTTTTGGAATTTTTTTCTTTCCACAACTAATTTTAAACAAAAAAGCTACAATTAATTGCATTTTTACATTTTCGAATATCCTTGTTTTATGCGTGGACTCAGGGTGTCAAGTTAGCACTACATACCCCCCTTTTTTAAAAAAATCAAAGTAAAAAAAATGTTTGGAATTTTTTTCTTTCCACAACTAATTTTAAACAAAAAAGCTACAATTAATTGCATTTTTACATTTTCGAATATCCTTGTTTTATGCGTGGACTCAGGGTGTCAAGTTAGCACTACATACCCCCCTTTTTTAAAAAAATCAAAGTAAAAAAAATGTTTGGAATTTTTTTCTTTCCACAACTAATTTTAAACAAAAAAGCTACAATTAATTGCATTTTTACATTTTCGAATATCCTTGTTTTATGCGTGGACTCAGGGTGTCAAGTTAGCACTACATACCCCCCTTTTTTAAAAAAATCAAAGTAAAAAAAATTTTTGGAATTTTTTTCTTTCCACAACTAATTTTAAACAAAAAAGCTACAATTAATTGCATTTTTACATTTTCGAATATCCTTGTTTTATGCGTGGACTCAGGGTGTCAAGTTAGCACTACATACCCCCCTTTTTTAAAAAAATCAAAGTAAAAAAAATTTTTGGAATTTTTTTCTTTCCACAACTAATTTTAAACAAAAAAGCTACAATTAATTGCATTTTTACATTTTCGAATATCCTTGTTTTATGCGTGGACTCAGGGTGTCAAGTTAGCACTACATACCCCCCTTTTTTAAAAAAATCAAAGTAAAAAAAATTTTTGGAATTTTTTTCTTTCCACAACTAATTTTAAACAAAAAAGCTACAATTAATTGCATTTTTACATTTTCGAATATCCTTGTTTTATGCGTGGACTCAGGGTGTCAAGTTAGCACTACATACCCCCCTTTTTTAAAAAAATCAAAGTAAAAAAAATTTTTGGAATTTTTTTCTTTCCACAACTAATTTTAAACAAAAAAGCTACAATTAATTGCATTTTTACATTTTCGAATATCCTTGTTTTATGCGTGGACTCAGGGTGTCAAGTTAGCACTACATACCCCCCTTTTTTAAAAAAATCAAAGTAAAAAAAATTTTTGGAATTTTTTTCTTTCCACAACTAATTTTAAACAAAAAAGCTACAATTAATTGCATTTTTACATTTTCGAATATCCTTGTTTTATGCGTGGACTCAGGGTGTCAAGTTAGCACTACATACCCCCCTTTTTTAAAAAAATCAAAGTAAAAAAAATTTTTGGAATTTTTTTCTTTCCACAACTAATTTTAAACAAAAAAGCTACAATTAATTGCATTTTTACATTTTCGAATATCCTTGTTTTATGCGTGGACTCAGGGTGTCAAGTTAGCACTACATACCCCCCTTTTTTAAAAAAATCAAAGTAAACAAAATTTTTGGAATTTTTTTCTTTCCACAACTAATTTTAAACAAAAAAGCTACAATTAATTGCATTTTTACATTTTCGAATATCCTTGTTTTATGCGTGGACTCAGGGTGTCAAGTTAGCACTACATACCCCCCTTTTTTAAAAAAATCAAAGTAAAAAAAATTTTTGGAATTTTTTTCTTTCCACAACTAATTTTAAACAAAAAAGCTACAATTAATTGCATTTTTACATTTTCGAATATCCTTGTTTTATGCGTGGACTCAGGGTGTCAAGTTAGCACTACATACCCCCCTTTTTTAAAAAATCAAAGTAAAAAAAATTTTTGGAATTTTTTTCTTTCCACAACTTATTTACTACAAATAATTGTCAACTAATTGCGTACTTAGTTTTAACAAAATCAAAAAGTGTAGTGCTAACTTGATATCAACCTAGCACTACATACCACTTTTTTGAAAAATCGTCGAGCTACAAATTTTTTTTTTCCACAACTAATTTACAACAAAAAAGCTACAATTAACTGCATACTCAGTTTTTTAAATTTCGAAAAATGTAGTGCTAACTTGACAGTCGTCAATCACACAGAGAGGATACAAAAATAAATTAGGTGGTGCAACAGTCCGTTGGGAACTATGGCCTAGTGACTTACAACTCCCAACCATTTATGTGTGCGAGTACTGTTGTCAGGGATGGAGGGGACCTGCAGTTTTTAAAGCCAAATCCGAACGGCTAATTTGAGAAAACTTTTTTCATGACAAGAAAAACTCTTGGAGGATTTGTCAATTCCTCGCAAGAGGCAGTACCCGTGAAAAAAACTTTACATGGCACAGGCATGGGTTGAACTCAAAACCTCTAGCATGACAGTCCAACACACAAACCATCATGCCACGGGTACTACACACAGAGAGGATGCTGAGAATAATTTTTCGGTCAACGGTGGGCGTTACATCAGAGACATGTTAACCAAAATGTTTGTACGGTAATTTTGAAGATGGGTTGGGGTCAAAATACTGTATGGATCATAATACTTTATTTAAAATACAGTATCGCAAAATACTGCGTTTTCAAATACTGTATACACAAAAAAATGTATGATCAAAATACTGTAACTCAAAATTCTGTACTTCAAAATTCTGTCCTTTTTTACATTATCAAAACGATTATTATTTTTCAGCCAATTACAGCATTTAGAAATACAGAGTTTCGAAAACAGAATACTTTTTTAAAATGTACATTATAATGATTTTTCATTAGCATAATATTCTACTTTCCTTGATCAATAACATACATATGTACCATTAAAAAAAAAAAACAAAAAAATGGGATGTTATTTTTAATTGCTCGGATCTCTCTCACATTTGTCATGATTTTCATAATACTTGCATTAACTGTTCCACTAAACTAATTGATCTGTCAAAACTTCCACGAGTTCATGCATTTCGTTGATGATTAAAAGCTTTTGCAAATTTAAGGGTACACACAGTATTGTGATATTCAGTATTTTGACAATACAGCATTTTGAGATACAGTATTTTAAGTTTAGAGTATTTTGAAATACAGAATGTTAACCATACAGTATTATACAGAATTTTAACCATATAGTATTTTAAAATACAGCATTTCGACCCGCTCCCATTGAAGATATGGATTGGTTCTATGTTTTCCCTTTGCCCTTTGCCAATGCCACAATCGATCTTTTAACCGGGCTGGCGTCGAAATACTGTATGGATCATAATACTGTATTTAAAATACTGTATCTCAAAATAATGTATTTCAAAATACTGTATATCCAAAATACTGTATGATCAAAATACTGCATCACAAAATTCTGTATTTCAAAATTCTGTACATCAAAATTCTGTACTTCAAAATGCGCACTTTTTTACATTATCGAAACGATTTTTATTTTTTAGCCTTATTTACAGTATTTAAAATACAGAATTTTGAAAACAGAATACTTTTTTTTAAGAAAACATCATTATAATTTTTCATTAGCATAATGTTCTAATATACTTCACTTGAACAATAAAATATGTACCTTTGATAATTCATGTATTTAAAATATAAAAAACAAAAACAACATAAATGGTAATATCTTCTTCTTATTTTCTCTTTCTCATATACTTCTTCTTAGTTATTTGTATCTCTTTCTCATTCTTACATGAATTGTTCTTATCATAATCAACAATTGCATAAACAATTGTACCAAACTGAACAAATCTGTCAATACTTCCAGTATTATACAGTTTTATGAGATACAGTATTTCGACAGCATTTTGAGACACGGTATTTTTAATTTACAGTATTTTGAAATACAGAATATTAACCATACAGTTTTATGACCATACAGTATCGTACAGTATCATACAGAATTTTGACCATACAGCATTTTGACCCGCTCCCCTTTTAACCACCAAAATTCCCAAATCGTGTTATCAGCCAAATCCTGATCAGCGATAATCCTTATATGTTAAATTGTTAAGGACCAATGTTATGCCAACAAGCTAGAAATTGTTCAAGTACCTAGGGCTAACATCATTTAAACAATCCGTAACTTACACCATCAACAAGGTGTTCCATAATTTAATGAAATGTTTGATGATACATATAGACAAACATTGTTTTTACTTATTTTATTTCATTAAAAGAGACTTGTATATGATCCACTCTTTATTTATTTTTTCCATAACCTAAAATTCCATAATATAAAAAGGGTAGGAATACTGTAGTGGTAATAATACTGTACTTAAAATACTGATTTTCTAAAATTATGTATATTATGCAATTCTGTATTAACAAAATTCTGTATGAGCAAAATTCTGTAGCACAAAATTTTGTATTTCAATATAGTTTGAATATTAAAAAAGTGCTCACTTTTCACATTATAAGCTCGATTTGTCTTTTTTAGACCATTTCCATCAATTGACTTTTTATTTTTCTTTTATACAGTATTTTTTGTAAATTTGTATTAAAAAAGTTATACGCATTTAATGTTTTTTACAACATTTGTTCTGGTGTTCAAAATCTTTAACACTTTTAATCAGGTAGTTAAAAAAACAGAATTATTACAAATAAACACTTTTTAAGGATACATTACTTTGTAATAAGAAATTTGGCGTTACAGTATTGTTTATAGGTACAGCATTTTGGTTTACAGTATACTATGTTTACAGTATTTTGAAATACAGATATACAGCAACAGAATTTGTATCATACAGAATTTTGACCATACAGTATTTTAAAATACAGCATTTCGACCCGCTCCCCTTTTAACCACCAACATTCCCAAATCGTGTTATGAGCCGCCTTGGAGATGTTAATTGACCCCACCTGATCAGCGATAATCCTTTGAAGTTCTTATATGTTAAATTGTTAAGGACCAAAAATTTTGTATTTCAATATAGTTTAAATATTAAAAAAGTGCTCACTTTTCACATTATAAGCTCGATTTGTCTTTTTTAGACCATTTCCATCAATTGACTTTTTATTTTTCTTTTATACAGTATTTTTTGTAAATTTGTATTAAGGGTATTCATGCAAACACAGAAAACCCATAGAAACCTTAAAAACTGTAGAATTTTCTATCGGTAGAAATCAACTGTCAAAATTTGTATGGGAAAAATATTCCGCAAAATATAGACTTTTATCTCTCAAATTTGAAGCAGAAATCGTAGAAAAAAAAACAGATAAATTTTGTGTTTGTTTCTAACGTTTCCGCAAATATTTCTAATGGGGTGTTCATGTAAACCCTTCGCGGAAATTTATATTTTCTACAAAGTAGAAAATTATATCGTTACATGAATACCCTTATTAAAAAAGTTATACGCATTTAATGTTTTTTACAACATTTGTTCTGGTTTTCAAAATCTTTAACACTTTTAATCAGGTAGTTAAAAAAACAGAATTATTACAAATAAACACTTTTTAAGGATGCATTACTTTGTAATAAGAAATTTGGCGTTACAGTATTATTACAGTATTGTTCATACAGCATTTTGGTTTACAGTATTTTATGTTTACAGTGTTTTGAAATAAAGAATTTAAGATATACAGCAACAGAATTTGTATCATACAGAATTCTGAAAAAAAAAACAGTATTTCGACTAGCTCCCGATAGAAAAAATACTGTTGTGATTTTAAAATAATAGTTCTGCTTTTCAAAACCTTGTTTCAAACAATTGTATAATTTTATTTGCAAACAAAAAATATCACTTTATAGTAACCATCATGGATATAAAAATAGTTCATTTATTTTTAACAAATACCAACAATTTTAAGTTATTTTACGTTCTCATGTCATGATAAACATCCAATTACACCGAAAAACATAACCAATATGCCTCCAACTGGTATTCTTATACAGTCCCCGTGGGCCTTAACTCTAATTCATGTTAATGAATTCATAAATTTCTTCTCAAGAATTTTTTTTCATCACTTTAACGAGTGCTTGTTGCATTTTATTTTAGTTTCTCAAAAAAAACTTTAAAAAAAACCTAAGACCTTGGTTGGAATGTTCATTTGGGTATTGTTAAGTCCAAGCCACCACAATATCAGACTAAAGTAAAATTTTATAATCACTCTCGAGGATATAAAATGGTGGTGGTTGTGATATGTGTCGTCGTCGTCATCGGCAGCACGGCCGCTGACCACGGTTGGTTATTTTACCAGGATATTTTGATATTCGTGCAAATGTCTATGTAAATTGTTTAAATTTTATGCAACCAAAATAAAAAATCAATTTAGTACTTTTGTCGTGCCGTCATTATTTAAGTTACCTTCCTAGTCCTTTATGCATACATATAAAATATTACAAACATATACCTAACCAACCCCATCTCTCGTCCTCTACCTATTTATAGGAATAGGTGCTTCCTAAAAATGGACTGTTTAAAATTGCCTATAACAACTACAAACCAAAAAAAAGGATACTGGTAAGCCTTATATTTTGGTTTGGTAAAAGCTGGCCAAAATTCCCGCCAGCCAGCCGGATGTAAAAGATTTGTTTTTCCGCCACGAAAAGATTCATCGTTCGATTCTAGTTTTTTTTTCGTTTTGGGTTTGTTTGTTTATTATTATGTTGGTGGTGTTGTTGTTGTTGTTGCTTTTTTGAAACTAGAACTGTCTAGATTCGATTCAGTAAATGGGTTGACATGTTTTGTTATTGCAACACAAATGACAGGTATTTTATATTCACGAGATTTATATTTTTTTGTCAGTTTATTTTAAGGGAATAAATGTTTCAATGGATGAAAGCTAATAGATTTTTTTTAAGACTTGAACATTTTAAATAGAAATCTATTCAAGTTGGTTTGAGTGGTATAAAAAAATTGTTTTTAAATTAAAATAGAATTCGGATGTTCGATAAAGTTTTAACCAAAAGGACAGTTTGACAGTTTTTTCAAAAACGGTCATAGACATACAGACAAATGTTTTTTATATTGGAACAAAGGTTTTACTTCAAGTAACTCTTTTCGACGGCCCATCATTTTACTTAGTTTAACCTGATTTTTGGTTAGAAAAATGCAAATTGAAAAATAAAAATTAATTATTAAACACTGTCTATCGCGAAAGCCCACAAAAAAGTCATAATGTCAAATCGCATGATCTTCGTGGCCAGTTGATATCGCCCCGACGAGAAATTACGCGGCCAGGAAATGTCTCTTGCAATAAAAGTACCGTGTTGTTGAAACCACATATTCTCCTAGTCGTATTCTTCAAAAGCAGGCAAAAAAATCGGTTATCATAGGACCATATCGCTCCGAATTGACGATGACATTCGTTTAATCGTCGTTTTGGAAGTAATAAGGTCCAATCACACCTCCGGAGCAAAGAGCGCAACAAACAGTGTTTTTTTGTGGATGTAATGGCCTCTCTTCAATTACTTGAGGATTTTCAGAACCCCAAATAAGACAATTTTGTTTATTAACATACCCACGGAGTGAGAAATGTGCTTCTTCGTTGAGGAAAATTTTGTTTGAAAAATCGTCGTCCACCGTCTGTTGTTCAAGCAGCCATTCAACGTCTCTAAAACATTGTGAATGGTCAGCTGGCTTCAGTTGTTGTGTGAGCTGGACTTTATATGGATGTAGGTCTAGATCCAAATGCAAAATACGCCAAAATGTGCGGTACGACAGTCCTAATTCCTGAGAACGCAGAGCAATCGATATTTTTAGTGGTACGAGCGAAACCAAACGTGCATTAGGCCTTACAATATCTGTAATCAATCCAGTCTCTTAAAATTTCTGCACACCATTCCCAATTTGTTGCGTAATTGGACGATTATGTAAACCTCAAAGCACGATATGTGGCTGTGACAGAATCACCATTTTTGTAGCAGGTCTTAACATTTGTATGCGTTGTGCGATAGTTTAGCGATGCATTTGCGTAAATGTCAGACTTTCAACCGAAAAAAATGGTTTAACAACTTAGTTTGACAGCTGTCGAATTCCAGCCCTATACTTTTGAAACGGCAAAATGGATAACCCGTTATGGTATCTCAATATTATTTGTTGCTGTAGAATTAAATAATAGTTCTAATATTATCAATGATGTCAATTTTATGTCATGATTTTATGGTTTTTTAAATTCTAAGGTAAGCCCAAAATCCTTAGAAAACTTCTTTCAAATATCTCAGGACAAGAGTTTTTCAAATTCAGAATTAAAATAAAGGACTTAATTACAATAAGGAAAAAGGCTTAGATGCGACCCACACAGATAACAACTTCCCCTTGGCAGCAGCTTACAAATTTTTAAATATTACTTTTTGTAACAAGTCAATTATATTAATAAGAGAAATTATTGAAAGTGTAAAATACAATCCAAAAGAAAAGTTTAAGCTGTTTTATGTAAAGATGTTTTCGAGGATTTAAATCGATACATTTATGTAGGAAAACACTGTCTTTTAATATTACAAAACATTAACAACATTATTTCTATGGCTTGAAACAACGTGGAAGTCAGTATCTTTTTTTATTCTCAAGATATTTTACTCAAATTTGAATTTAAAATACTTTTTATTATTTTTATGTTTCAGGTTTTTATTTTGCTCTCAATTGGTAATAGCTTTACAAAATATTAATAAAAAAACTTTGTATAAAATTTGAATTTAATAGTCTTTTTTTGTTCTCAAGAAATTTGAGTTGAAAATCAATTTTTACCAGTTCTTAGTTATTTTTTTGCAGGCTTTCGATTTTTTTTAATAATTTTTGTTAATTTTATGTCGTATTTTTAAAAGTTTTTATTTTTGTTGAGAAAATTGTTAATTGGCTTTTTTTCAAATTTATCAAATGTTAACAACAATGTCTTTTATATGATGAAACTGGGTTAGGGTCAAAATACTGTACGGATCATGATAGTGTATTTAAAATACTGCATCTCAAAATACTGGTATTTCAAAATACTGTTTGTACAAAATACTGTATGATCCAAAAACTGTATCTCAAAATTCGGAATTTGAAAATTCTGTATTAATCTGAAAAATAAAAATAATTTTGATAATGTAAAAAAGTGCCCTGTATTATGACCATACAGTACACAAAAATTTGAACACAGTATTTTAAAATACAGCATTTTGGTCTGCTCCCAAAAAAATTGTTTTGAAGCCAATATCTTTGTTTTTGCGAAGATATTTGAATCGAAAATCAATTTTTACCAATTTTTAGTAATAATTTTTAAAGTTTTAATTTCTTTAAAAAAAATTTCAAACCCTTTTGGTCGTTGTTTCTAGAATTACACTAAGTGGTTAGATATATCAAAAGTTTCATTACTTTAAATTTAATATTAACGATATTATTTAACTATAACGTTTTTTTTTTTAAATGTTGCTTTAATTTAGTCTATGGAAAAAATGTAATACAGAAATAAATTGTCATACAAACATTTGTTTGGCCACAACGCTGGGTGTGGTTTGCCCGTTTCTGTTTGGTTTTGCCAAAAGTTCTTTTTGCTTTTGTAAATCTAAAATGTAATGAATGGGCTGCCATTTTCTTAAAAATAAACAAAATATAAATTCTATGAGATATTACGATTTGTGTGCTTTCATTCTTCAATCAAAATCTATCAAACTCTTTAAACTAGTCCTAACCTCTCTTCAAGGAAGATAAAGCTGAATAATTTCTATATTAATGAAAATATCAATTATCTACACTAATATTATAAAGAGAAAAGATTAGTATTTTTGTATGTAACGAATAAACTCAAAAAGTACTGGACCAATTTTAATAATTCTTTTTTCATTAGAAAGCTACATTATCACTGAGTAACATAGGCTATATATTTAGTACTAGATTACTATAGAAATCTTTTGAAATTCCTATTAAAACCAACCGAAGGTGTAAAAAAATTAGCCATAAAATGTCTTTCATCGCATACGCTGCGAAGAGTATTAATGATAGGACAAAAAATATTTTCTAATTTAGTGATTCATGGTCGTTTTAATTAGCATGCTTATAACTTAAATATCTGTACCTATTTATGTCTACCCGTGCGAAGCCGGAACGGGCCGCTAGTATATCATAAGTAGCTAAGCATTAAAAACCTTTCAAATTTTTAATTTATCACCTACTAGGTTATCTCATCAAACAAAGTGAAACTTAACTTATAAACATATCAAAGCCTGATGAAGACATTAACCAGAGTTGGGAAGAAATTATTACAAAAAAATTCAATTACAATTACTTGTAATCGAAATCTCCATCATTCTCTTTTAATTTCCATTACTAATTACATGCAATTGAAATACATAAATGTAATTGAAAACAAAAGTTAAGATCAAAAATCAGTACAAATTGTCATTTCCAGTAATCATTACACAAAAATTTAATTAAATATTATTTTCGTATATTATGTTTTACGAGATATTACAAAGTAATTTTCTGAAACGCAAAGTTCCTTCATGTGTATTGCTCAGAATAAATAATTAAATAAAAAAATCAATTACCTTAATTATTGTAAATATTTAATTTAAAAGTGCTTTCCCTAAAGAACTTGAACAAACTCATTACAATTTGCAATATTGTATATAGTGAGTGCATTTTATCACTTACAATTACAAGTAATTGAAATATATATTTTTTCAATTACTACTACAAGTAATTGTAATGGAAAAAAGGTCAATTACTAATTACTTGTAATTGAAATAAAAGTTGAAATCAATTACAAAAAGTAATCATTATTTCCCAACTCTACTCAGAATCCACATTGTGTTATATTTAAAAGGGACAAGGATATTTTTTAATTTCTAAACAAGCGGCCCGTCCCGGCTTCGCACGGATAGACAAAATTAGGTACAGATATTTAAGTTATAAGCATGCTAATTAAAACGACCACGAATCACTAAATTAGAAAAAATTGTATGCTTATCCTTAAGCCTCCTTGTACCCTACGTTGGCTGTGGTATTTCTAGGTGGCAACAAAATGTATTAATTTTCAGGAGATCCTACTCGAGAAAGTGCCACATACAATTTCCCGTAGGAAAAGCACTCTTTCCTGAAGTCGATACCAACTATGGAAAAAGTTTGTCCCTGGGATTTATTTATTGTTAGGGCAAAGGATATTTTTAAAGTGATCTGTAACCTTTTAAAAGATATGGGCAAATCAGTTGGTATCATTGGAATCCGCAGAACATGTGCGAGCTGACCAGCCACGGGACCTGTAATGATAGTTGCTACAATCACATTATCTCTTAATTCTTTGATCAATAGTCTTGTACCATTACACATATTGGGAGAGCTTAAATTTCTTAAAAGCATAATAGGTGTACCTAGCGGACAAAATTGTGAATCTAAACCATTCTCAGATCCCCTTGAACACACACAAAAAATTTCATCAAAATCGGTCCAGTCGTTTAAGAGAAGTTCAGTGACATACACACTCACAGAAGAATTATATATATTAAGATTGAAAAAAGTTAAAATTGGAAATCGAAATTTAATACAATAAAATGTAATGATTTGTCCAATTTAAAATGTTGTCATTTCTCGACCTTTCAAGGTCCCTAGAATCTAAATCAAACATTTTCAGAGAGATATATCTCGATAATCAAGAGAGATATCGGTAGATTAGGGTATTTATAAGAAATAACAACTTTCGAAAAAATGCTGCTTAAATTGATAAAAATGACGAAAACGAAAACAGATATTGAAATCAAACTTATTTTATCGTATCATGATATTAAAATATTGTAGCTAACTTAAGTAATTATTTTTTTTTATAATGGGAAGTTATCAGTGTGGATTATATCACTCTTTTTTACCAACCTCTTTTTTAAGATCATTCTATGTTTGAATATGATATATTCTCACTATTTTTATCAAACCTTTCTTTTATTGCTTAATGTGTTTCTGCTTTTTAGCAAACATGAATTAGCATAAATAAGCTTAAACTTGTGTGACGTTAGTTGAGAGTTTTGGAAAATCTCTAATTTCAACATTTTTCGTAAATTGTTTTGATATTTTATATTCTGCCAAAATATATGATAACAAGAATTTGTTGTTGTTTTGAATTCTTTGAAACTATCGATGATATCATGAAGAAAATTATCGTCTTGCACCCCAATTTGTGTTTATAATCTTTTATTCAAAAATTCACAAGTTCTGCAAAGAACCTTGGCTAAAACTGTTTCATTGATGCATTTTAACGATTTGAAAAAGAAATACAAATTCTTTATTTTTTTTAAGAAAAAGCAATTACGTAGCTAAATATGTACCTTTGTTATAAAAAGTAAAGTAAAACATTTTTCCTAAGCTTCTGGGTATTTTATTTTTTCCAAAGAAATAAGCAAAAAAAAACGAAACAATTTTACATTTTCGGTTTGTTAACTCGTGTGCTTTGTCCTGGAAATGGATAAAACGAAGAAACCATGATAATTGTAATGATGATGATGATGATGAAAACTGCTGGATCTGAGTATAGAAGGTAAGGTTTTCTTTACTCCACCCATATTTTCATATATTTTCACATCACAAAATACCCCCGCCTACAATTATATTCTCAAAGGATTCTTCCATGCGTGCATCATTATAATACATTTCTCTATATCTTTTGTTATCCCCAAGAGAAAGAAACATTCATCTCTCTTAAAACAAAAAAAAAAAGAATCTCATGACGATGGTCGTGTCCTTATTCCTTTAACTTTTTATTCATATACACAGTTTTGACTTTTCTGCCTTTTGTGTCAAAGAATCGACCGTGCATTTCCGGTGCTCGTATAATATACTGTACACCAGTAGGTATACCTAAAGTCATCCTTATTTCTGTCCTCATGATGCTCAGCTCATGACTTCATAGCTTCATGGTTCTTATTCGTTTTCTTCTTATTTCGACGACCTAATGTCAAAAGTGAATATGAATGAATATTCAAGGGAAAGGACCAAGTTTTTATCTCTTTGAATATTTTCCATACATCTCTTCATATATGAATATGGCAAGACTGTCCTGGAACGGAAGTGAAATCCTTGCCTATTTATAGATGCGTAACATGGAGTTTTGTTCTCTGAACTTAATTTACTGTGTATATTGTCCATGCCCTGTAACTGTAACTGTTACTGTAATTGTAATCATTATCCATAAATTCACTTAAATTTACAAATCTGGTATCAGGAAATGCATCGCAAAAAAAAGTTCGCAGAGCGCGTGCAGCTCTACAAAAAGGACTCGGTTCCTCTTTTTTATTCAACGCAACAGTGACGGCTGCCACTATTGTTATGCCGCATGTCGAAACCGAAACATCTCAATATCCACGTTTAATTGAATGTTTCGAGAGTGTTTACTCGAAAACAAAAATTTACGCCAATTAAGAATCCTTGAACAAACAACAACCAAAAAAAAAAGAGGTCGCCTCCCTTCCCATTACCATTTATCACAAAATTCCAATCGAATCAACCCTTGCAATCGATAAAGTTGTTGGTAGCGTATCCAAAAATTGTACCATTATTTGACTTCTGATGGTTGGTGGTTGTGGGATTTTTCTGTTTTTTGTCAACTGTCCTTCGGAAGACCCTCTGATACCAGAGTTGGTTACCAGAAATAATTGCAACGATGATGACAATGACAATGTTCGCAACAATAATTGCCATCAGATATCGCCCGAGTAGCTCTATGGGAAAAGTACTATCGTGATGAAAAACCGCATCGAAACGGGAAGTGTGTGTGTGTCATCCTGATGCTACTGCCATTATTCTGTATTGAAATAAAAACAAAATTTAAATCATTAATTAAACAAAATAAAAAAACAAAAATCATTTACACATTTATTTTCCAACAGAAAAGTCCTCGTCGGGATGTTCGACTACTCATGGTTCTTCAGATAGAAGTTCGAGTAAATGTATATCAGGTGAGTTTTGTTCTTGTTGTCATTTTTTAAATTTAATTGTGTACCTACCGAAAAAAATCCTTTTTAAATCCTTTATTAACTGTCTGAATTTAAATCCTTTTGTGCTTTAACACAAAAAAGCCATTGCTTTTGTGTGTGCTTATTTTTTATTCCGAGAACAAAACCATTTTATAGCTTTTGTGTGTTGAAAATCACCATCACCATCGAGGACACTCACCCTCGTCGTCGTCGTCTTCGTCGAATCAAACTTGGTTCATAAATCATTCGAATGGGAGATAATGTGCTGCTGTCGATTTAGGAAAATCCTTTTATGGGAAATATTCGAATAATAATAGAAAAATAGATGAAAAATCAATATTAATGGCAACCAGTCATGCTTAGTGGGAGGAAAAAGTTAATGTACCCATTTGAATTTTATTTTGTGGAATGTGGAGAGTAGCTACCGAGATATTTTAATGGGTTGTTTGGGTTTGGAAAAACTTTTTGTGGATGAAATTATGTGAAATTAAAAGTTTATAATAACAGTTACATAAAATGACTGGATAGCAAATTTCGTATGTTAAAAATTGGCGTTTTGAGATTTAGAACTGTTGAGTGTAGAATTGTTAGTTGGCAACACTATTTTAACTGGTGGCCATTTTGTCAGTTGTCAAATGATTTATTTTTAGCAAGGTTTAGCATTTAAACATGATAAGATTGACGACTGAACAATGCTTCCAAACTGTGGAAATCAATTTTGAAAATCATGGCTCTGTTCGAAATAAGCATCGATCAATTTTTTACTTGCGACATATAGGAACTATATATGGCAAGTTTTGCATTCGTGCAAAATTTTGTCTGTCTGTCCACGCTCCTACAGCCTAAACCATTGGGTCGATTGAGTTCAAACTTGGAAGTTCAGGTTTTGAGCAGATTCGCGTTTTTTAATTTTTTTTTAAGATCAAAACTAACAGTGGCCCCCATCCATTTTTTTTGGTCAAAAAACGATGATTCGAATTTTCTCAAAAACAAACCGATAGATTTTTTTTTAATTTTCTCTAAAATTTTATTTTTTAACTTGGCTTCTTTTAATAAGAAAAACATATTTTTGTATTGCTCAGGAAAGGTACCACTCATAGAACCGTTATTTTGTTTTTTAATTTTCTCAGCAACTTATGTACTGATTTCAATAATTTTTTTTGCGAATAAGCTCTTATATTGCTTTAACAATATTTGATTATCAAAAGTGCAATTTTTTATTGTTTGGATTTTTAAAAAAATATTGAATTTTTTTTTCAAAATTCTATATCTTAAAAACGGGTTAATATTTTTTTACGAAATTCAAATGTAGAGCGTATATTTACAATCACTAAACAACTGCATACCAAAAATATTTTTAGAACAAAATTGAAAAATTTTATATATAAAAAATTAATTTAAAAAAAACCGCTCTAACGATTTTCAAAAAAAACTTTGAAAAATCAAGGATTTTTTGATTTATAAAATGGCATTAAAATTTTGAAAGACAAACTTATTTTTCAGGTAAAAGTTTGAATCTTAAAATTTGTTTTTAAATTATTTTAATTATTTTATTTTATTTTTATTTATTTTAATGATTTATTTTTTAATAATTTTAAATATTTTTAACTAGTTGAATACACAAACAATTGTTTTCGTTAAGTATGCTTACAAGTATTTTTCATTTTTGGGATGAGTTGTCCTAGGATGAGTTGTGTCTTGGAATGAATCACAAGTTTTTTGACAAATCAAATGGCATTTATATATTTGAAGACAAACTTATTTTACAGGTATATTTTTAAATCTTATATAGGTATTTTTTTAAACAGACTGTTTGCATACAGGAGCAAGTTCGTGCGACCCAGTCGTGCATTTTATTTACCTATGAAATTCACTTTTGATTGAATGGATACGTCAATAAATAAAACTGTCATATTTGCGGTGATGATAACCCTCAAGTGCATGTTAAGAAACCGCTACATCAACAAAAACGAAATGTTTTTTAAGCGTTGTGGAATCATTGGTGCGTACTTCACTAAAGACGATGATGACCAAAACGTTACAATCAATGGTGCCATAACTACTTATTTTTTCGTCCATTAATTGAACAACTATGATATGCAGCAGCTATGGTTTCAACAAGACGGTGGCAATATGTCACACAGCTCACGTCACAATTGATTTATTGAAAGTTACTATTCTACGCTAATAAGCCCGAAACAATTGACCACTTGAAGGACAACATACACCTCGTTATTTTGGCTATATGTTCACAAATGTTGAAAAAAGTAATCGAAATTTTGACCTCAACATTAGACTACGTCCGTGCCAGCACGGAAAATGAACACCACGCGAATTGTTGCAAGCATCGAATCTTCTGAGGCAATTTTCGACCACTTTTTGACACACATTGGGCGGAATCTCAGCCATAACTTGAAGAAAGTTGGTTTTTAAGTGCTCAAGAGTTAAAGGTTTATCTGCGTAAACACGGTCTTTCGCGTAGCCCCAGCGGTTTCAAATCTCGTGACCTTGGTGGCCAGTTGATATCGCCACTACGAGAAATGACGTGGCCAGGAAATGTCTCTTGCAATAAAGCCATATTCGCTCGAGTTGTGTGGTACTTGTTGAAACAACATATTCTCCAAGTCGTATACTTCAATAGCAGGCAAAAAAGTCGGTTATCATATGACAGTCCTTCGTCGTCGTTTTCGAAGAAGTTAGTTCCAATCACACCTCCGGACCAAAGAGCGCACCAAATAGTGACTTTTTGTGGATGTAATGGCTTCTCTTCTTACTTGAGGTATCTCAGAACCCCAAATACGACAATTTTGTTTTTTAAAATACCCACCGAGTGAGAAATGTGCTTCGTCGCTTAAGAAAATTTTGTTCGAAAAATAGCCGTCCACCGCGCGCCTGTTGTTTCAAGCACCCATTCGACGTATCTACGACGTTGTGAATGGTCAGCTGGCTTCAGTTGTTGTGTGAGCTGGACTTTATATGGATGTAGGTGTAGATCCAAATGCAAAATACGCCATAATGTGCTCTAAGACAAAGACAGTCCTAATTTCTGAGAACGACAAGGAATCGACACATGCGGGTTTTCGGCAACACTTTCACTTACAGTAGCGATATTTTGAGTGGTACGAGCGATACACAAGTCTAACAATATCTGTAATCAATTTAGTCTCTTCAAATTTCTTCACAATTTTGCCAATTGGTTGCGTAGTTGGACGATTATGTAAACCATAATCTCCTATTAAAGCACAATATGTGGCTGTCTGTGGCAGAATGACCATTTTTGTAGTAGGTTTTAACAACTTTTATGAGTCGTGCGATAGTTAAGCGATCCATTTTCGAAAATGTCAGACTTTCAACTGAAAATATAATTGGTTTAAGAACTAAGTTTGACAGATGTCGAATTCCAGCCCTATGCTTTTGAAATGGCAAAATGGATAACCCATTACCTTGATACTTAATGTTGGCAACCTTGCATACAAAACAAACTCTAAAGATGAAAGACAGTATCCTAAAAACTGAGGCAGATATTGGAAATTGTAAAGGAAGTCCGTGTTTTGGTAACAAGCAGTTTTTGGTTCGACCGTCACATACGACATATTTCTTACATTTATTTTCACGTTTTTGAATTGTCAGATATTTCAGCCAAAAGTGTTAAGAAAAAATCAGTTTGGGTAGTTTTTGATAGAATGATTTTTTGAACCTTAAATACGGTTTTGCAAAAGTAGGAAATTGACAATATTTTATCCAGGCGACGATTTATCAAAAACGCACGAATTATTTGAAATTAGTCGAAATAGTTAACTTTTAGAAAAGATGTGGTTGCAACTTTAGTTTTTTAATTTTAGTTTTTACAATTCTTATCGTCAATAGGAAAAACATGTTAACATTTAAAATCTTTTTGATTTCTAAGAAGTTAGATGCTTTAAATAATTGCCATTTGAGTACGTTATTGTTTTGACTTTCAAAATTAGGAGAAACAGTTTTTGAGAATATGAATTTTTAATGTCAAAATTTTTACAATAATCATGTTCTTAAAATTTTTTTGAAAATATTATTAATAGTAAATAAATAAAATTGTGAAATCTTAATTACTTATAAGACCCAAGCTATTTTGTATTTATAAAACTTTTAGAAACCAACATTTAAAAAATACAACTCCAAAAGTGTATCATCAGCAAAAGAATTTTGACTCGGTCGGAATGTTTTGTTGTCACTTTTGAAGCTGTCATCTTTTGGCATTTAATATTGAAATATTACGTCATGGCTAGAAATAGAACGATGATACAGATAAACGCTTTAAGAAATCAATATAATTGATAAAATTCACTTGAATCACTTGGAAATTGTACGATAATTTTAATTGTTGGAACAAGTTAGTGATTTGAAGAATCAAAACGGTGTGCGTCGCTCAAAAATAACAGAGTCCTGTAGTGTTAAGGAACAAACAAGTTTGTCGAATCCTTGTCGATCTTTGGAATAAAGCATTCCACACATTGCACAACATTTCTATAAATATTATCTCTTAAGGCTTTTGAAATTCAATTAATATATCATCACATAAAACGTGCCTGACAAAAAAGAAACAATGACAATTCTACAGAACGTGATTTAATTTCTCGAAGGATCAGAATTGGCCACTGATATCTTTTTAAATTGATCAACTTACAATTTTTATCTTTGAGTCAACGTTAAAAATAAGGTCTATGCCAATGATCCACAAAAGAAAAAATTAGTGAAATTATAGTTACTATTCCAAAATTGTAATCATCTGCTAACTAATAAAATATTAATTCCCTTTTATTGAAACTTTTACTTGAATAAGTTTATTAAACAGGAACGCAGTTTATGAAAAAAAAAAACAAAAACACAAATAAAGCTAATTACTAAGAGTTAAATAAGCTATTAGGTGGCGCAACATTTCTTTAAGAATTATGGGCCTTGTGACTTACAACTTTCAACAATTCCTGTGTGCGAGAAATGTTGGTAGGGATAGAAGGGACCTACAGTTTTTATCTGAATCCGTGCGGCTAATTTTAGAAAGCACTTTTCATGACAAGAATTACTCTTGGAGAATTTGTCAATTCCTCGCAAAAGGCAGTACTCGTGAAAACAAACATTACATCTCACAGTCAGGGATTTAGGACCTAGACAGTAACTTCCCATCCCGTCTGTCGATTTGTCTTGCTAAAAAGGTTTGTAGGTTTTCGTGTTTTGTTAAAAAAGTTATCAGTTAAATTATTCTAAAAAATTTAAAAATTATCAACAATATTTTGCATATGATTTCAAAATCTATTTTGGTTATAACGAGATTTTTATTCGAAAACCAATTTTTAACAATTTTAGAAGCATTTCTTAAAAGATTTTATTTCTAATATAAACAAATACAAATTGGATGAATTTAATTAATTTGAAGTCAATATCTTCTATTATTCAAGAGATATCAAGAACCGAACATCAATTTTTACGAATTTGGTGTGCTATTTTTTGTATATTTCATTTTTTTATGGAAAAACTGACTGTTTTTATAAAAAAATTACTGAATGTTGAAAACAATATTTTTTTATAAAATAAAATTTATTTGAAGCCTATATCTTAAATTTTGGAAAATATATTTGAGTCGAAAATCAATTTTTACGAACTAAAAAAATTTAGCTATTTATTTTTTGTTAAAAAACTGTCAATTCGATTTTTCTCAAAATTTTACCGAATGTTGAAAACAATATTTCTTATAAGAAAAAATTAGTATGAAACTAATATTTTTAATTTTTGAAAAGATAATTGAGTCAAAAATCTGTTTTTACCAACTTTTATTCATTTTTTTTTCGATTTTTCTCAAAATTTTACTGAATATTGCACAAAATTGTTTTTGGAGATAAAACCATTTTTAAAACTTAAAATTTTCGAGTTGACACATTTTTTTTCAGTTTTTTTTTATTTATAAAAAAAACTGTTAATTGGATTTTTTTTTTAAATATACTTGTTTAGTATCACGTTACAATATTTAATATACAGTTTAATTCAAGTCTTTAGCGTTATTGGTTCGTGAGATATTTTGGGTTAACCAAAATGTTCACTTAAGATGTTCTTGAGCTATGGACGACGAAAGAAAACGTACGAACGTACGTACATACGCACGCACAGTCATTTTTCCAAAAATCTTTTATTTTGACTCTATGGACCTTGAAACGTCGAGAAATGTCAAAATTTTCAATTTGACAAATCGGACCCATTACAATAACTTCCTTTGGGAAGTTAATAAATTGGGCCACCACAAATCCTTCCTTTTGCTTAGAAATCTTTCAATGTATCCTTTAACAAAGTACAACCGCACCCCAGGTACAATAAACACTGTTTTAAACATTTAGCTCTGAATTAATGTTTTGTAATGAATAACTTTACAAAACAGTATTTAAGAGGCATTAGTTTTTCTTGTTCCCAATTTTAAGATGAATTATACATTCAAGAAAAATTAATGATATAAATTGAATGCAATAAAAAAGTGCATATACGCCACAGTGTACCAATAATCATAAATAACAGAGATATAGTAATAAGTTAATGTTTTAACTATACAGGGTCAATAAACAATTCTTAATTTGTTGCTTTCTTTATTGTTACGTTTACAATGCTTGGGAAAATATGGTTCAAAAAAAGTTAAGAGTCAATCAACATCAACACATCAATTCAAGTGATATGAAACATTTAAGTAAGTGGAAGATAATAATTATGAGCGTTCATCAAACCGTGACACCCTTCTATGCATTATATTTACTTATTCCAAATCATCAATCAATGCAACAAATCAATTAACGACCCTCCTACTCCTCACACCAAAAATATCAAAAAATTCTCATGAGATCACATGAATTTAAGAGCGAGTAATAAATCCTCGATAATACGGAAGTCCGCTTTGGAATGAAAGATATAAATTCATCTATATACTCATGGTATCATCACTTTTCCCCCTCTCGAATACCATATATAGTGTTCCTCTCAAGAATACTTAACAAGAGCTAATCTCTAATCACCTTTATACAAAACATTGGCGAAGCTATCTACTCGTATATCTGCGATTTCTATGATATTAATACCAAAGCCACTTCAGTGGGAAATTGTGTAAACAATAAATTACCTTTTTCAAATGAAATAGCGTGTATGATGATGATGATGCTGATGATGAACCAAACGCAACAAACATCACAATCAACCCCTCCCGACAACCCCTTCAATGTTTTCAAAACAACATCAGAGATTTTCATTATACTATTAAGTACTCGAAAGTTAATCCTATTATGTGTGTGTGTCTCGATGGGATGATGTCCTTTTTGCTACCCTTCATAATTTTCTGTCGTCGTGTCTATATACGAGAGATTTTTCAGGATCATCGTTCAAACTTGTAGCGCATATAAATGAATACAATGACGCTAATCGACGTATAAAGCAGCTTCAAAATCTCAACCCCGCCACCACCGCCAGCCGCGCCGGCCACCGCGTTTTTGATTCACAGAACTTTCCCATGAGGTTCTGACAATTAATAAAATAGCAACGCTGAAAAAAATGTACCTAAACCCATTTTCGAAAGACAACAACTTTGTACGCGTAGCTATTTCTAGATTTCTATAGAGGGTCTATGCGATGGGAGAAAAATCTACAATATGAATAGAACTAAAATTAACTATCATAGTCAATGGCCCAGCACAGAACAGAAGCAAAAGCAGCACCACCACTATCCAATAGCTCAACAACCAGCTCAGAAGGGTGACTTGAAGGGGTCGAATTTTTATGGTGCACAACTTCCGGCACCATGTCGATATGGCACACGCTAGCTAGTCATTTCGTTATTACGCTGATCACTGATTCAATCGACAACTTGATTTATGACGCAGCTAAGTTCATGTAGAGTATGGACCAAGAGTATCAAGACCAACCACGACGACTACGACTGTGGCTAGGATGACTAAAAGAAGTGAAATGAGCTGCAAAGGACCGTGAATCCAAAATATTTACACACAAATTCATTGACTGTGAATTTTGATGTTTTGTTTGTACATTGTCCTCTTATCCATTTGGGGAAAAGTGTGTGAGCCAAAAACTTTAACTAAAACCCTGGACAGAGGGGCTATATGCGTAGATAGAAGATCCCATTGTCATGGTCGATAAATTAGGGTCAACTATTTTGTCCGAACTAAATGTTTTCGTTTGACCGTATTTGATGCGGTATGAAATAACATATTTGAAAATAAAAATATTTGTGTCAGCGGGAATAATAATCTTGTCAAGCTAATTGTTTTCCGCCAGATATATTAAAAAGCTTAAATATTATTTTAGGCGTTAAACCAAGAAGGTGAAGATGTTATTTATGATAGTCAGCCTTATTTTGACATTCTCTTTCGTTCGAAAGTTATACAAATTCGTATGATACGTATTTTCACTTTCTAACGATTCGAAAGTTCATTTTTAAAGCAAACTTTGACTTTCTAATCATTCGGAACAAACGTCATTTATTAAGCGTTCACATCTTGATGAGAGAATTAAAAGAAAAACATGTGAGTTCTGTTTTTTTTCCCGAAAAATAAAGAAAATGGAATATTATTTTTATGAAAATCTATTGATGTGTTTATTAAAGGTCCCAGTCACACTCAAATTGGACAACTATAGAACAAAAGGAAGGTCTTATAAAATTAATGGAAGAAAACCATGAAATCGCGAGAGGTTTTCTTACAAATCAAATCCCCAATCGATTTGATGCATCCATAATTCTTCTTCTATTTATACTGCTTTGATTTTTCATAAATAAAACAATTTGAATTTTTGAAAGACAAAAAACGATTTTATCGACTGTGTTACTTTTTGATTCTCGTTGACAATTGTGAAGTGTGACCAGGTGTGATTCAAATAAAGAGACTTTAAAGTTACATTTTGTTGGTAATACATGTGGAACAAAAGCAAATCGAATTATAAGTACATTAATTATTGTATTAGATTTAAAGGTGCTGAGTTAGCTGTACAAAATTTGTTAATATATTTTTTTACTTTTCATATCAATAAACTTAAATTTATGTTCCCATATTCAAAGTGTCATTGATGGTTTTTTAAATAATTAACATCACTAGCACTTAGAACTTTATCAATTTAATTTTTCTTGAGTTAATGTATTTTTTGTATTCCATCCAATTGTTTTAATGAAATTGAAAGTTTGTGGAACAATTTTAAATTTTGTTACTTTGGTCACACTAAATAAGATCGAAACTTCAAACAGCTGACTTCGAATTCGAGTTCATTCCGGTTTATTTAATATATTCATTCAACAATGATCATTATTCGTTAGAATGTCAAAATACAGAAATTTCATTCTAATGAATAGATCGATTCTAACGAATTGGCTATTCATTAGAATGTCAGAATAAGCGTGAGTTTTTCAATATTTAATACGTTGTGTATTGCTATCATTGAAAATTTCTATCATTTGACAGAAAAGTAGATCTATTTTGTTCTGAATTATAAATTCAAAAAAATGAGATCATTTATTGAAAACGTTTTCATCATTATAAAATTATGTGTTTAGTAAAAACAAATTTACTATTCACTAGCTTTATTTTAATACCAAACATAACTAAGTTAACTTTTGTAATTGCTTTTAAATCTCGAAACAAAATTTTTCATGATGAAAACGAATGATAGTTATAATGAAAAATACTCCAATTGCCAAGGTGGGAATCTTTCGTACGATTCACTCCACAAAACCCGTTTGCTTACATTGTTTTATTTGTAATTTTGACAATTAGTCCATGAATAGATGTGAAAACCAACAACAAAACGATGCGGTGGCCTAGCGGCACTTTGCAAAGCAACAACAAAATGGGGAGGTGAATACTTTTTTTTGAGATCTTTCTTTTTACTTTTCACGATGAAAAAGTCAGTTTTAAGTCATTTTGTTGATAGCGAACCAATGTACATTTTTGTCTTGAAAAAAGCATGTTTCATCAGTTTTTTATAATTAATTCATTACAATAATCACCACGAAATTCTTTAAATTTCAGAATTCACCTCGAATTATTGTATCAAAGATGCGTTCGAAGAATCATCATGTTAAGGGTGCGGGCGCAATTTATTGAATTCTGCTAAATTTTCGTTAATGAACGGCCCAAATATTTTATTTGCAAGTGATTAAAATCTGTATCAAATTAATTAATTCAAGTACATTTATAGTTCGTTTTCCATAATTTAAGCTTGCAACTGTTTTTCAATTTCATTTTGATTAATAAATACTAAATTTAAAAAAAAAAGAGTTAAAAGCGAAAAACACTTTATCGATAACATTCTTTATTGATGGAAGCATATACATATGTATGTATTTGCTATCAAAAAAACTTTGTAACATATCAAAGGAACACCAATGTTTAAAAAAATAATCAGAACGATTATAGCAAAATCGTTGAATAAATGCAGAGCAAATAAAATGCAAATTTTGACATTTACCACAAAATGAAAACGTCAAAAAATCGTTCTGAATTCTGCACAGCTCATTCAATAGATCATGTAATCGACATGAATGTTTATTGTTGACGTACAGAAGTTTTTTTTAATGAATTACCACTGTTTAACGCAAAATATAATTTTCATTCATTCCTTAAAAATGTTTAGTTACCAAAGTTCAAGTTGAAATAATTTACGTTTCATAATTCTCCACGAAAAATAACAGTTAATATTCTCTAGGAGATTTTTCTAAAATGCTTATTTGAGGTGCCTCTACACTTGTTTAAATTGGTTAATACAAAATAAAACTAGTGTTTTTCATATTATTGCATTTTACTAATTTCATTTCATTTTGAGTGCTATGCACAGAAAAAAACATCTTGTTTAGTTGTTTAGGCGTTTAACTTATTGGTATTGAAGATATTTAATAATCTTTTGAATCCGTAGCAGTAAAGTATTTGAGGAAAACATTGGAATGCTACATTAAAACGGCGATACAGTCAAGTTTATTAAATATTATAAATTTCACACAATATGGCGTGTTCTAAAATTTAAAAAAATCCAAAGATTCATTGAAGCATAATTTTTGACAATACAAAAAAAAACAACTTAAAAAATGTTTCATAGCTTTATTTTATAAAATGTAATTAAGAATTGCAGCATAATAATAGAGTACAAAAATTAAGGGAAATTCATAAAATACACAAAAAGAAACTACAGCTGAAAAAAATTGCAAAAGTTTGTTCTTTAGACTTTTAGGTTATTATGTAGAAAATATGTATAAACAAGTCTGTTTTGTTGTTTTTCAAAGTATTAAGTTACATTTTTGTCCATTTCCAATTATACTTAACCAGTTTCAGCGCATATTGCGTTAGTAAATAATTTAAGTAAACCAAATACAGCACTAATAAATCATTAAATATGTATTTGGCCAATTTTATTTAATTTAATATACATTTACAACATTTATTTGGATTGAAATTAAAAAGCTATACAAATCTTCCAATTTTAGACCATTTCAGCACTTCAGATTCTGTTGGTTAGGATTGTTTCGTTTTTGAACTTTCAAAATGAACCAATTTGATGAGCCTGAATACGAAATGCGAGAATGTGTTTGGTTTTTGCATCAATTCGCGCACACTTTCTCACATTTAGTCCTCAGTGTTTATTTATTTATTTATTCATTTTTCTTGAGTTGACAGTCAAAGCTCGCGCAAGCGAAATTAGTTTATAGATGAAAATGTCACCTGAATAAATAGAATTAGCTTCAAGATAATGGGTCTACATGATACCTGGCACGTTACGTATAACGAAAATTTTACGAGAATTACTCTTAAATCAACTGCTTATCTGACAAGCTTTAAATCGACGAATGTATGTATATATATAAGGCGATAAGCAGAAAAGGACTCAGAATCAAGGTCTTACAAGCCAATTGACTATATATGTAGGTATGAAAGCAGTTTGTTTGAAACATATAACATTGGTGCTTAATAAGTATTAGAACTCTGTGTCTGATATTAAGAACATTGCTTTAAACGCTAAAACGTCCCTAAATAGCGGGCATCTTGTGATTTTTTTTTAAACTAGAGAATATTTTGATACTGATATGTAACTATTTTCTGCTCGACAAAATTCAGAGTCACACCTCGACGGTATGAAATGAGTCGCTTTACGCTTAAGCGACATTGGGAAAAATATTCCCAAAGTTTGTGCTTTAAAGCCTGTCTTTTTTTCAGAAGAAATGTAAGGCCGCAATGCTGCTGAACGGAAGTTTGCTCAAAAGTTCGTGCGATTGGTCTGCTTGTGGATTAATGGACAAGACTTCTGTTAACCCATTTCGTCGGTTACGTTAACAAACAAAATTGACGCATGGTTTTCCCGAAAAGCCAATGCAACCAGCCAATGCCAATCATTGGACAATTTTCTCTGAAAATAAGCCATGTTAACTGATTTTTTTTTTACTGAATTTAAAGATATGAATTTAGACGACCTTATTTATGCAGAATGGCGCTAGACAACACAAAGTCCATGGATGGCGTACCAAATTCCCATATGTTTTATAAGCCTTCCTTGTGGTTTCAATTAGCCGCTTTGGTGATGCGATTTTTTTTTGTAAGGAAGTAGGAAAAACCGATGTTATTCCAACAATCCAGAAACAAATCAAGTACTTAAGACCAATATCACACAAGTATTTCGAGAGCCAGAGTCCATCAAAAAGATCTAGGGAAATTAAATTAGAGGACGCTAATGCTAAGGCAAGACAAGGCAGCCACTTAAGTGTTTGGTCTTAATTAAAAAGCCATTTTATTGAGTTTTTAAAAAAGAAACCTTCCTAAACTTCCCTTCACCGACACAAATGTCTCACCAAAGGCTCTTAGGCCGCGGCCACGCAGTAAGCGGCTGAGCGGCTGAGCGGAAAAAAAAATATAAAACATATGAAATCACATAGAAGCGGCCACGCAATGAGCGAGCGGCGAAACAAAATTCTGAGCGGCTAAGCGGCGCCGCTCAGCAACCAAACCTGTTTTAATTTTTAGAAATGTTCTGAGCGGCAAGAAGAAAAGATGGCGAAAGTAAACATTGAGTTGTTAATTTCGTGTGTGCAATCTCTGCAAAAACTACTAATCGCTCAAAAGCAGTCGCTCAGTGCCTGGCCATACGTCGCTTAGAGTTGCCTCTCAGCCGCTCAGCCGCTTAGCCGCTCAGCCGCTTACTGCGTGGCCGAGGCCTTACTCATTTTGATTGTTTATTATGTTCATTGTTCACCTTCCCATCAAAAATACCCAAAAATGTCCATAATTTCCCTAAATTCCCACTATTTACTTAGGTAGCTCTCCACATAAAAACATACAATCACATAATCACCTTCATACCATAAAAAAACATATGCTAAACATTTTATTGCTTTGATCTCGTGCAACAAACAATAGTGTCATAATTCTATTTCAAAAAATCTACAATTACCATCGTGCGACTGAAGTGAGCAATAAGGTTCCGGAGTCAATATTTTTTCTCCATAACTATAACTTTTTTCCCATAGCTCAAAATCTATGTAGGGTATAGACTTAATAAAGAAAGAAAAAAAAACCCTATCTCAAACCCACCCCAGCACTTAACTTTTACAGGACAACAAACAAACAATTAACACACTCAACTCAACGGAGAGCTACTGATGTAAAGCAATATCCAGGTTATCATCTCTCAATGATCGCACCCAAGCCGCATATTCTACCAAAGAAGAGTGTCAAACCAAAAACCGAGTCACGAGCTATCTATCTATAGGTAAGGCCAGCCTAGAACCAGGAATTGTAACAGAGTATAACTGAATTGCAACCAAAACCAAAGTGAAACCGAATCGCCGCGGAATGGAATACAAAGTTCACGTGTCAAGCTATAAATAACTGGTCGCTCGTTAAATTGACTTTTGTCTAAAATTACGAGCACACTTTCGAAATCGGAACTAACTTCCCACGGCCCTCTAACCCAATGTATCTCTCTCAATCGAGTCGTGTATCTTTTATTGAGAGGACAGTGACAATGACAATATGCTTTATGCTATACATGCAAACCAACCCTCTCTATAAACTATCTATCTATAGAGTAGAGAGAACAGCAGTATAGGTACAGTACAAAGCTGAAGCGCAATATTGTCTTCCTAGTGTACACACATTGTGAAGGTGAGGAGAGGTACGGTGGTGTGGACAATCAACTTGATGGTAGTTTATGCAACCCCAAGGGTGTAAACAATTTGACATTTGATTTGACTTTTTCAACCCTCTTCAGAAAATGTGATGTTTTCTGTTTTCTGTTATGATTTCTGACCGAAAGTTGATTATTAGGAAACGATTTCGTCGGAGTTAGAAATTCAATTCATAAATAAAACGATGTTATACGCAGTACGAGAGTTTATAATTTTAAGTTCTCCGCCTCCACCTCTCAATCAAGGACTCAAAGCATCTGTTTCGTTTTGCATATACTTGTGCAACAACACACGCAACAGCCCTTGTTTTATTAAAAGAGAAATTAAATTCTGTCCATAGTTTGATGCGAAATGAGAAAATTTGACGCCTGCTGTGACTTTGAGTGCATTTGCAAAGCTGATTCTAGAAGGATGAATCTCATCCCCGCACTCTTGAATATATCTTCGTATCCTTGCATTTCAAATCGCGAACAATCTCGCAATCCACCCACATAACTTAATTTCCGGAAAGGACTATAACTTTAGAGCTATGTATAGAACTGGTGCGTATATATTTGTTACGTTGCTTCGTGCCATCAAGAGTTTTGATGCTCTATAAGAATTCCTCGTTGTATATAGCTCTTAATGGTCTTCATCAAGGAGACATCATTATCACCATCATCACCATCAGAATATACATATTCATGCACATAACAGAGCATATTATCATTGCTGTAATCTGTTCCAAAAGAGTAACTATCATCGCATCCAGAGCATTGCCTCCCTCCTTTTGCATTTGATGGGTTTGTTCTGGAGGCAGGGGTGACTGTTGGTTGTACCTTTTCTGGCACCGTCTGTTACAATGATGTTCGCCCTAGAGTACGAGTCCCTTGTTTCGATGGGGATAGGCAGTGGTGGTGTCGTGGATATGGTGGGGTATATGGAGGTTTTAATTTTTTTCGCGGATTGACGCGTTGGCTTTTATTCCGTTCGTTTCCACTCTGCGTCACATTTATAATTATATGTTACTCTGTCGGAATATTTGATTAACAAAATATGTTTTTGGGTACACGTAAAATATATTATATGTAAATATATATGCCTAAAGATTGAATAAGGGATACAAATGTTTTGTATTTCAAAATAAGTTACAAATAGTACGAATTACAACTCACCATATGGTGAAACTAAAAGAACTATAGTTAAAACTCAATCAAATATCATATAAATGTTACATAACGTGGCCTATTTCTGCAATTTTTAGTTTTGAATTTTTAAAATGACTTTCATTAAAAATTCGAAGTTTTGGAAATAGTTTTGAGTTGCAAAACTGTTGTTGGAAGAGTCCAAATTAAATGTACAGCTCTATTCACAAAAATAGCAGTGCTTCCAAAATAAATGTTTTTTTTTTTTTTTTTTTTAATTCAAATTTTATTCAATATTAACTTATATCTACTTACATGCTAACAAAATTCAGAAAACTAGCCTAACTAATAATACTTAAATTTAACTTACTGGCCCTAAACGGGCGCTCTAAGGAATTCATGATTTCTTAAATTAATGCCTTTCGGCCTATGAACTAATTTTTTTTTTTTTCTTTTTTCGTTTATTTTGTTAGAAAATATAAAAAACTAACATCTTTATCGTTTATTTTATATCTTACATACTAAGTCCTTAAAATAAAACTTAAAACTACCCCTAACCTACCTACATACTACTTAAAACTAGAGCAACCACAGCGGCAAAAGCTATGTCCATGTCCATATATGTATGTGTTGTTGATTATGTTTGTGTTATTTTTTTTTTATTTTTATTTTTTGTATTTTTTTTTTTTTTTTTTTGTATTTTTTTTGTATTTTTTTTGTATTTTTTTTTTTTTTTTTTTTTAATTTATAGTGCCACCGTCCCTACTCTACTTAACCTAAACCTAAGACTAAAACAAGTATGTAAGCCGGCCAAGGCAATAAATACCCCACCCCGGTTTACCCCATATTAAATTCTTTTAGCCACCAAAACTGGTTCTCCTGCTTCCTCCTATCAATACGGTCCTGTTCGGACACAGCCCTACTGAACCGTAGGAGCTCTGCTCCATCTCGGGCGAGGATGTCTCGTTCGTACAAGAGTCGCCGGTCCACGGTTCTACGCCTGACGTGGTAGATAAGCGGTACTGCCAATCTATCCTGTATCAGGCCGCATTTATCTAAATAGAGGAATGCCTCTGGTGGAATAAAGCCGCTCAAGCGTGCCATACCGAAGTATTCGTCGTTTGGATAGAACGCCCCGAAAATTAAGTTGTTGGTCGAAGTCATAGCTCTCGCTATGTGACCCCGAACAAGTTTTATCACGAAATTGTCAATTCTGTTGATCCGAGCTCCGTTGTACAAGACCTCGTTAGAATAATAATGCAAATAAGAAGATTCCGGTGTCCGATGCCAACCGAGACAGCGCCGTAGACACTACCTCTCGAACACCCGAAACTTCTCCATTTGGGAAGGGGCAATAAAATAAATTGAAATGTCAAACAGAGTGTAGTGCTTTAACTCGGCTCCACAATAAATTTGTTAAAATAGTAGTAAAAGTCATTTTTATTTGTTAAATTTTTTTGCACATTTTAATATTGTCAAACCCAGTTTGGTTTTTATCGATTTTAAAGACTGTCATTACTATATATTGTTTTAAAATTGAATTTAAATTATTAAATTTGAAATGGCAGACTCTAACCTCAAAACTGGGAAACGAAATTTACGCTCCAAACTTGCTGAATCCTCTCCATCTCCATCTCGGATGTCTCCTTCATGCTCTCCTTTTGGAGCTTCGTCCTCGTCGAGTTTTTGGGATAAGATTGAATCCAAATTGAACAGCTTAGCAACAAAACTAACCAACACATTCCGAACAACAATAAAAAATGAATTGGATGAAATTTCGCGCACTTTTGATGAAAGATTTAAGGAAATTGAAAACAATTTAAACTTCAAAATACAAACTCTAGAAAAAGACTTTAATGAAAGATATGGCTCCATTAATCAATTAACTTTTAACACCGAATGCAAGCTAGAGAGCTTTGAAAGCCGGTGTCTTGAAATTGACACTTTGCACGAAGAGCTTTCTATTATAAAAACACAAACGCTTGAAAATGACAACACTCATCTTAAATTACAAATCGATTCTCTATCGCGGAAACTGATAGCTGGCGATCTTGTTCTTCATGGAATTCCCATTATAAAAAACGAAAATCTCGAGGAAATTTTTAACACTTTTTGCACAAAACTTAGCATTTCTCCGATTCGACCGATTTATTTACTACGCACGAAACCGCAAAAAAATGTACACAGTAGTGCTATCATAATCAGACTACCACATGAATTTGAGAAAAACTTGTTGCTTAGAAAAGCTTCTGAGTATTACAAAACAAATTCGCGATCAATTACATTACATGACCTTGGCCTTGGAAACAGTAATAAATTTGTGAGAGTATATGAAAGCCTAACTAAACAAAATCATATGCTCTTTAGAAAGGCGAACGATCTTCGAAAAAATAAAAGTTTGCATTCTGTGTTCACAAGATCTGGCAGAGTATACATAAGAGAGGATGCGGAAAAGAGTCCAATTTGTATCACGAATTTGTCTCAATTAATTTCAAAATCTTCCTCTGCAAATAAAGAGAGTGATTTACATGAAATTCAATCGCCGCCGAATATTAATGTTGCTGGTGGTATTGATGTTGATATAAATGTTGATGATGGTGGGAATGTTGCTGCTGGGGGGAATGTTGCTACAGAGGGGAATGCTGCTGTTGCTGGAGTTGGTGTAAATGTTGTTTTATAAAACTATTTTGATAATATTGATTCGGTTACCAGGTATTAATTGTCAAAATTATATTTCTTCTTTTTATTTTTGTTTTGATAACTTTATTGTGGTTGTCTTAATTATGAATGCTTAAATTTCAACCCATAATAATTCAAATGATTTGCCTCTTATTTATTTTTAATTTAATTTACATTTTATTAGGATTATGTTGCATATTTTCTTATATTTAATTCTTCTTAGTTTTATTGAAGCGGAAACAAAGATGTCTTTTTGGGATGGGTTGGTGAGCTATCTTAAATTTAAATATAAAATATGGTACTTGGTATAAGTCCCGATAACGTTAGATCTATCTTCAATGTGTTGTGTGATGTACATAAAGGGCTAAATGTTTGCCACTTAAATGCAGGAAGTATTTCTTCTAAGTATACTCTTCTACATCAAATGCTTAATTGTTCCAAACTAGATGTTATAATGGTGTCAGAGTCTTGGTTACATGAAGGAATTTCCTCTCAACTTGTTGGTTTCCCTAGTTTTAAACTTTTTAGAAACGATCGAAGTACTCGAGGCGGTGGTGTTTGTATTTATGTTAGAGAAAGTATTTCATCTAAACATGTCTATTCGTCTTTTAAATCCAAAATTGAATTTGTATGCATTGAAATCTCTAACGGCGTTGAAAAATGCGCTTTAATTGTTGTATACTGCCCTCCTTGTTTATTTAAAGAAGAATTTTTATTGGAACTGGAAGAAACGCTTGTAAATTTGAGTACTAGATACAACCATATATTGATTGGTGGTGATTTTAATGTTAATCAGTTGGAAAACTGTCCCATGACTAGATTATTTCATTATTTCTGTGATAAACTTGGTATGTCAGTTGTCAATAAAGTTTGGCCGACTTGTTTTCAGTCACAAAATAATCCATCTCTCATTGATTTATTCTTAACGTCTTCAATCGATAAGGTTATTTGCTTTGAACAAATAAGACCAACATCTGACTTTATTCATGACTTTTTATTTTGTTCTTTTAAATTTGATGTTAGACAATCAAGAAGTACAAGGACTTTTAGTTATCGATCCTATAGATCTTTAAACTTGACTAATATACTAGAAGACGTTCATAATAATGAGAACTGGATTAATATACTTTATATAGCTGACGTGTCACTTAAAGTGTCTCTTTTTAACGAATTACTGACTGACCTATACAATGAATATGTTCCAATAGTACAAAAAAGAATTAAAGGTAAAAATTGTCCATGGTAGGGGAGCGGGGGGCTAGTTGTAACAGGGGTAAGTAGTAACACGCATTTTTTACCTATATAATAGAACAATTTTATTTTTTTTTTCAACTCAAACTTTTATTTAATGCGCAATGCATCATATAAGCACAGTCAGTATCCCACTGGACGTCATAGGAAGCGGCTGTGTGCATGCGCTCTGATAAGGTAAGTTTCTGGAACTTTTTTTGTTTATAAGAATTTGACTAGCGTAGATTTCAAATTATTTAGCAATTTTTGCTTAATACAAATATATTAAGCATTTATTTAGCTTGATTATTATTTACTTTAATTTGACATCAAGTAATATTTTTTTTTTTAATAACATTTTATTCAAAAAAAGTCCCTGTGGGGTAAGTTGTAACACTTTTATGGGGCTAGTTGTAACATGTTACAACTTGCCCCGTACTTTTTGTATTAGTTCTTTGAAATTACGTGGGTTGACTTACACTTCTTCTTTTTATGTTTTGCATACTTTTTTTATTAAAATTTGGTGATTCTATCTATATTTCAGAATGAGACACTACAAAAGAAAAACTGCACGTGCTACCCAAAGCCAAGATGTTTTCGAATTGGCCTCTGCTAAAGTCTTGAAAAATAAGACCAGTCTACGAAATGCTGCTAAGGAGTTTAATTTATGTCATGTATCGCTATCTAGATATTTGAAAAAGAAGAAGAATGGTAAACCTTTATCAGTGGGCTATGTCAAACCCAGATTGGTTTTTCAAGAGGAAGAAGAAGCTAAAATATCTGAGTACTTGGTTAATTGCTCCAATATTTACTTTGGATTGTTGCCTTTGGAAGTCAGAAAATTGGCATACCAGTGTGCTATTGTGATTAAAGCGAAAAACCTACCTCCGTCATGGCGTGAAAATGAATTAGCTGGATCCGATTGGTTCAAAAATTTTATGAAAAGGAATCCAAGACTGTCTATAAGGACCCCTGAAGCTACATCTCTGAGCCGCGCAACATCATTCAATAAAACCAACGTTCAAGATTTTTTTGGGAAGCTTACAGATGTTATGGATAAGTATAAATTTTCACCATCACATATATATAACATCGATGAAACTGGAGTAACGACAGTCCATAAACCAAAGAAAATTGTGGCTCCACGAGGACAAAAACAAGTAGGGGCTATTACTTCTGCGGAAAGAGGTACCCTCGTCACTCTAGCATGTGCCATTAATGCCTCAGGAAACTCCATACCGCCTATGTTTGTGTTTCCAAGGCTCAGATACACTGATATTTTTGTAAGAGGTGGACCACCAGAATGTATTGGAGCCGGAAATTCTTCTGGATGGATGACGGAAAAAGAATTTATTTTATTTCTAGACCATTTCATCAAGTATGTCAAACCTTCGGCGCAAGAACCTGTCCTCCTATTACTTGACAACCATCATTCACATGTTAACATCGCCGTCGTGAAAAAAGCTAAGGAAAATCACGTTATCATGCTATCGTTTCCTCCCCACTGTTCACATAATCTGCAGCCGTTGGATGTTGGAGTTTACGGTCCGTTCAAAAACTACTTAAGCCGAACACAAACAGCATGGATGCATAACAACCCAGGGAAAACGATGACTATTTATGATATTCCTGGAATCGTTAAGGATTCTTTGCCATTAGCAATTAATCCTTCAAATATAATGAATGGATTTAAGGCCACAGGCATATGGCCTCTGAATGCAGATATTTTTAAAGATTATCATTTTGCACCATCTTATGTTACGGATCGGCCAAATCCTGCAAGCAAGGAATCTGAAACAGATATGAACATTACTGCCCCTAGCTTGACAACAAATCTTTCTTATACAGGATCATTCGATAATTGTTCTTTAGATATAAGTGTCAGTGAAATCATAAATTCTCTGGAAAATTGTGACCCAATAACTTCAAACTTTACCAAAGAGGACACTTTATTTAAAACAGATGTACGTGGAGGTATATCTGACTTTGAGCCGACTCCTGGACCTTCTGGCCTTCAAAAGATTAAAGATTTCTCTCCATCTAAAATAAGACCTTACCCGAAAGCTCCACCACGAAAATTGACTAACCGCCCTCAACGAAAAAGAAAGTGCTGTGTCCTCACAGAAACGCCAGAGAAGAACGAATTACAAAACGAATATGAAGAAAAGTTAAATAAGATAAAGAAAAAACAAGAGACGAAAAATAAGAAAAGCAACGGGAAAAAGGGCAAGGAAAACAATAAGAGAAAGTTGGCTGAAAGACGAGGGATCCAAAAAGTAAAAAAGAAAGTTTTAAGGTCCGAATCGGAATCTGAACCTGAGGAATGGTTTTGTTTAGCTTGTGGAGAAGCTTATGAAAATTCAAACGTGGAGTGGATACAATGCATTATGTGTAAGATGTGGGCACATTTAAAATGTGCAACGGGAAATAAGATCTCATTTGTGTGTCTCAATTGTAATTCCGATGATAACAACTGATTTTAGGGCTATGAGCCTAAACTTCCTTTTAATTTTAAGAAAGAATATATTTTTGTTAATTTTTGTTTACTTTTGTTTTGTTTGTTAAAAATGAAGTTCCTTTTAAGTTTAAGAATGAATATTTTTTGTTAATTTTTTTATACTTTTGTGTTAGGTTAAACATTAAAAATGAAGTTCCTTTTAAGTTTAAGAATGAATATGTTTTTGTTTATTTTTGTATACTTTTTTACCTAATCTTTGAGCGTGTCCGAAGTCTTTCACGCAAAATAAAACTTTATAAAATATAAAACTGGTCTTTTATTCCTCACGTTACAACTTGCCCCCAGCCTGTTACAACTAGCCCCAATCACGGGGTAAGTTGTAACACTCGTCATTTTTTTTTTAAATCGTTTCTACAAAAAGTCGTTACAGGTTTGATTACATTTTTTTTTGAAATCGATATTTAAAAAGTTGTAAATTGGAATGGTATTGCTAGATTTCCTAAAAACGAAACAAGTAAGCTTTCAGAGCCAAAAAACAAAAAATTGTTACAACTAGCCCCCCGCTCCCCTACAACTGTGACATTGAGAAACTTATTCTTGAAAGGGATCAGTTTTTTAGGCGATATAAAAGAAATCCTTCATCATATAACAGGAACCAATATATCTTCTCTCGCAATCGAGTTACAAATCTTATTCGTTCGAGTAAAAGATCGTACTTTTCTCAAAAACTAAATGTCTCTTTGAGTTCCAAGGAGCTTTGGAGAAACTTAAAAGAAATCGGTGTTGCTGAGAACAAAAATTCGTCTAATTGCCCCATTGATCCACAAGTGATGAAGTCAGTATTTGATCAACCAGTTCCTAGCTCAACATGTAATTTGCATATTAGTGAACATGACAATGCTTTCGTTTTTAACTGTGTTGATTCTCATGAATTAAGTAAAGCTATCAGGTCAATTCATTCAAATGCTATTGGTTCGGATAACATCTCTCCAAAGTTTATTAAGTTAATTTTACCTGTCATTTTCACTCCGTTGCTACATATAATAAATACATGTATATACAGTAGTGTTTTTCCAGAGCAATGGAAGCATGCAACAGTCTTACCTATTCCTAAAAAGAGCAATCCAATTGAACCATCTGACTTCAGGCCAATAAGTATACTTCCTTTTTTCAGCAAAGTTACAGAAAAACTCTTAGCTGACCAAATAATATCTTTTTTACAATTAAATAACGCTTTAACTAAATGGCAATCTGGTTTTCGAGCTAAACATAGTTGTGAATCGGCTGTTTTGAGGGTAACAACAGATTTTCGTAACTTTCTGGATCATGGACAACTAGGAATAATGGTTCTGCTTGACTTTTCAAAAGCATTTGATAGCATAGATCACAATATTTTATTGTCTAAGTTAAGTAATGATTTCAGTTTTTCAAGGACGGCCATAAAATTCTTGCAAAGTTATTTACTAAATAGAACTCAAGCAATAAGAACTGATATTGGGACGTCCAGTCTCTATAACATGAACAGTGGAGTTCCCCAGGGATCCGTTCTTGGGCCTCTGTTGTTTTCATTGTATATCAATGGCTTACCTGATGTAGTTCAATATTCCTCAGTTCATATGTATGCAGATGATGTTATAATTTACAACTTTTGTGAACCGTGTAACCAGGATTGTTGTGTTATAGAAATAAATAAGGACTTAGCTAATATTCATAAATGGGCAGTTTCTAATAAACTTCATCTAAACCCTACAAAAACAGTGAGTATGGCTTGTTCTCGAAGACAAATAAATATAGAAAATCTTCCTATGACTACTTTGAATGGACAAAATATTGAATATGTGACGAAAGTGAAGTACTTAGGTTTTCAAATAAATAATCATTTAACATGCTGTGATGCAATCTCTGATGCCATACGAAGAATTTATTTTACACTAAGATCTTTAAGACCGTCATCACACTTTTTAAATCCAGATTTAAAAAAACATCTTGTTAAAAGCTTGATACTACCATTTTTTATTTATAACTCGTCCGTTTATCCTGAGTTAGATTTTGAATGCAAGCGAAAACTAAATGTTGCGTTCAATGACTGCCTTCGCTTCATTTATAACATTCCGCGATTCGTAAGTGTTTCCAATATTCAAACCTCACTTCTAGGCTTAAGCCTTGAAAACTATCTTAAACGTAAGAATGTAATTTTACTTCACAACATAATTCACAAAAATAGTCCGAGCTACTTAGAAGAACTACTTCGTTTCGCCCAATCAAGGAGAGGCCTGAAAATAATATTGCCGCGCTACACACATACGATTGCAGAGAGATCATTCTTCGTGTCCGTTGTTCGACTGTGGAATAGTCTACCAGTCGAATTGCAGACATTAACCTCATCAACTCTGTTCAGGGGAAAGGTATCTTTGTTTCTCTCAGCTTCATTAAACTAATTTAAAATAAAACTTAGCTTTTTTTTCTTTTCTTGTTTTAATGTTTAATTTACATTGTCTTTTATTTAACATATATTTAAAAATAAGTAAATCTAAATTCTACTGTAATATTTCTATTTTAAGTATTAGTCAAACATGTAAACCTGGTAATTGTTCATTTAAATACATCTAAAAGATTCATTATCTTGTTGTATATTGTTAAACAAATTAAAATAAATACAAATACAAATACAAATACAATGTTGAACCAAACGGGACAACCATAGACAAGCATTGGCCGTATGAGGGCCATGTAGCAAATTACCTTCACCCTGGGGTCAAGCCGACTGCTGTAAAACAGCTGTTTCGTCAGAGCGAGGGCTCCTCGGGCTCTGGTCAGAGCAGCACCAAAATAAATGTATTACGGTAGTTATTACAAATTTAATTTTACTCTATACCCTAAATTATTCTTTGTTATAAGCATCTTAGGAAATGCAAGCCGTTTTTTAAAATAAAAAGTTATGAAATGTTATGGTTTTTTTCATTAAGGACGGATAGATGTTGTGTGTAGATGTCGTGGCGTTTGCTGTGTGGCACGTAGCGCCGTTCTACTGGAAACACATGTCGCCTAGGTCCATATGGTTCAATTTAGTCCTGAAGAATTTAGTTATCATCGTTATGTAGCACTCGCTATTGACGGTGACCGCCTCTCTAAGGTCGTTTATAAAAAAGTACGCACCAATTACGCGCGCCGCGCCGGCCGGCCCAAAATCCACACCGAACGGCAACTTTTTGAGGATACATTATCACCTAGTGTACCTCGTGTGGGTTGGTCTCGTCCCATATACGGCAATTTTGCTTTTTAACACAGCTACACGCCTCGTCACGAAAGATGATTCTTCGGCCAAAATTGGGATCCTATTCAAAGCCCACTCAGCGAACAAACGGCGCTCGTTGCCTATGGTCATGAACTTTGAGCTCCTGGGTCAGTTGAATCTTGTACGGGTGTAGGCCTAAGTCTCGACCCAAAATTTGGCCAAGTTGAAGTCTGCGAAAGGGCGAGTTCTTGTGCACGGCGAGGAATAAACTGCCTCGGATTCTGCTGTACACTTTTACGGACAGCGGCGATGTTCTCGGCCGTTCTTGCGTTCCTTGATTTTTTACTAAAATTGTCGTCTCAAACTTGGAAACCAAACGTTGAAGAGTCGACTGTGAAGGGCCACCACGTCTACCGTAAAATGGACGCAATGCGCGCAACGTTTGCGTTAACGAACACTTATTTTGATATCACCAAAACAAAATGGCTGCCACCTTATTGCCACCGCCAAAATCTACCCGCGCCAAAAAAATAATATATACATATATTTGTATTAGCTAAATTGTGTGTTAATTTTATTTAATTACAGTGGTCGATATTTGTATGGTATTTGTTGGCTTTAATTCAAATGCGTCTTCAAAAACACTCCATCACGTAAGGCTTTTGAAAAATTTGAAAAAAAATACATATAAACGGCTTTTAAGCTCATCTAAATTCATAAAACAACTTTTCTTTTTTCATCTTCATAAGTTGTTAGATTTCACGTGTCTTAAAATGATCTTAAAGAAACGCTGAACCATTTGTGCTTAAACGGTTTTCAACAGAAAAAGGCATAACGGATTTTAAGTAATGTTTGTTCTTGTATCGAATCTATTATACCAATTTTTTTAAATATATTAAAAAATATTGTTTTTTTTTTTTTGAATATAGGCATAATCATTATTTATTTTATTTCATAAAGTCGGAATCTTAAAGACCTTTTACTTTGCTTAAAGAATACAGCTTTGGCTTAAAATTTTAAATTATTTCAAGGGGGGGCATTAGGGAGGGAAAACATAATTTTTTTCGTTTTTGTTCGCCTTTAGCTATATTTGCTTATGGTTTTGAACACGAACTGGGAGAAATATGGTTTGACTTGGAACATTTTTTGAATTTTTGACTTCTTAAAAAGGAGAGCTAAACAAATGTTTAAAAAATTAAAAGACATCGAGATTATTTTTGAAAGTTCGATCATCAGCGTAAATAATAGTTATTCAATGGTTTAAAGCTTATTTATATTTTATTAAAATGTAGACTTAAAAAAAAACGAAATGGGGAGACGTATTTTGCATTTTTGAAAACAAAATTCGGGGGCAATATCTTTTAAAATAATTATTATTATTATTATTTATTGATCCAAAAACATAAATGTACAGATTAATCTTAAAAGCTACAGCACTAGCTCTATGGCTTTTGGCTGGGATCTTACAATTTTCCTTAAAAATAAATGATTATAATAATATAGGCTTAAAATCTTAAGGCAGGGGGAGCGACTGGGGGTATCAAGGGCGAGCGCCACTTAGCGCTCGCTCTTGCCACTCCCGATTAGTAAAGTATAACATAGTTTATATTATATACATGTATCGAGTTTTAGATCTTGCAATACTTTAAATACATATTTTATATTATCCTCTGATGGGATTGAAAGTAGGTTAGTAAATGTCTCATTGTATAATTTTTTAAAAATTTGTTTGATTTTAGTACATTCCGAAGTTAAATGGTTTATTGAAATAATGTTGTTTGATTGACAAATGTGGCAAGTGGGAGGAGGTTCGTTTTTCAGTAAGTAGCTGTTCGTAAGTTCGTTAACCAAGTCTCAAGCGCAGGAAGCATTTGTTCATTTTTGCCGTTGTATTAGAAGGATAAAATGCAGGAATACCTTCTGGGTTAATTGTGGCATAGTGGTGGATGTAAGCGTTCCATTCCAGTTTTTTCTTATGGCGCCAATGTGTGTCTATAATTTTCATTAAGTCTTTTTTGAGAGGACGTTGTTGGCATATATTTGTATTGGGACATATGGAGATGGATTTCGCTAAACGGTCTGCTGCTTCATTACCTTTAATCCCGGCATGTCCCGGGATCCAGATAAGTTGTAATTTTGCTCCTTGGGATGTAATGTTATCACGAATTTTGTTGATATATGGTGAACGGTGTTTAATATTTCTTAGAGCGGTTAGCGTTGAAAGACTGTCTGTAAAGATTACGGTTTTCTTATTCGATGAAATTGCTAGGTTAGTAGCTTTGAGTATAGCTAAGGCTTCTGTAGAGAATATAGAAAAGTATGATGGGAGCTTCTCACCAGAAAAATCTGGCTATCTTTGTCAACAACTGCAATCTTTTAAAATAATAATTTCACGACTCTTAGTTTTTGGAACAATGGTTTGAACACTTTTTAGAATCTAAAAAAAATCTAAAAAGGTGGAATTTCGAAAGGGGGGGGGGGCTAGAATTTATTCAAATTTTACCCATATCTTTTAAAATGTTGATCATAGAGGTCCAAAAATTTGGAACAATGCTCAGAACAACTAGAACAACGGGTAACAATTTTCCAAAATAAGAACATCAAAAGAAGGGGGGGTTTAATTCACACACTCACTACATACCCCCTTTTTTTTTAAATTAAAGTAAACAAAATGTTTGGAATTTTTCTCTTTTCACAACTAATTTCAAACAAAAAAGGTATAATTAATTGCATCGTTACATTTTCGAATATCCTTGTTTTATGCCTGGACTCACGGTGTCAAGTAAGCACACCCCTTTTTAAAAAAAAAATCAGAGTACAAAACATTTTTTTTAATTGCGTACTTAGTTTTAACAAAATCAAAAAGTGTAGTGCTAACTTAGTATCAACCTAGCACTACATACCTAGGGATAAACTATTAAGTTCTACCAAAGAAGAGTTAAATTTCCATGAATTAAACTAACTAATTATTATACTTTTATGTTTTAATCTAATTTTCGTGCGGGGAAAATTCAATTTTAAGACCTTCAGTTGGGAAGATAAACTTTTGGAACTCTTTTATCTCCAATTTTAAAATTAAACATAATATTTAACTTGAAAAGATATCCTTTAAAGTTATTTATTTTTACTTGTAGGTATCATCTTTAAAAAGCAGACAATTTTTTAAGATTTTCAAAACCAATTTAAAAATGTTTGGTTTGATTTATTATTATTATTATTATTATTATTATAATTTTATTGAAAGCATAATACAATTCTACTAACAATAATTTAATAAAGCGTTAGCTACCAGGGCTTATCGCTAATAATGGTTTGATTTATATTTTAATTGATCAAGTAATAAATTATAAGTTCCTACATTGTTCATATTAAAATCATCCTAAATTAAATTTAATCTGATAAACTGGAAGCTAAATGTTTGGAAAAATTGTATTGCCATTTCGCAAAGAAATAAATGAATACTAAGCGATTTAAATTAAACTCAATTCTCAAAAAAGTTGTTTTGACAAAAATTTGTGTGACTTGATATTGGTTTTTATTTCATTTTTTTTTGTTAAAACCTTCTGAAAAGGTTTGGATTTTACCACAGATAAGATCAAATCCAATTTAAACACATTTGAAACCGTGCAGTGATGTTTAAACCAACAAAAACCTTATTGTTATTTCGTCGAATAAATTGTTGTCATTTTATTTTTAATGGTGTTTTAATTATTATTTTTAATAATGCCGTCTTTTTTTTTAACTATGACACAAAAATGGCACAATTTTGCTATTAGACCTCAACTTTAAACGATTTTGAAAAATTCTGCAATTAACATTTTGTCTACAGATTAAAAGCCAATATGATTCTAAAAAGCCGATGATACTTAAAATAACTCTCAAAAAATTATCCACATTAATATTCCTCAAACAAACCCTCATTGGTTTAGCTTGGAAACTAAATATTAATACGAAAATTACTCAAGAACTATTTTAGCGTAGCTCTATTACGTAAAACCGCATCATTTTTGTTATAATCAAACTGATTATGTTAGTAAAACTATGTTATTATTGTGAAACATAACTAAAAACATCCCTAATAATAAAAATATGTTTGATTAAAATATTTCATTTTTATTTGGCTTAAAATAATGTATAAAGTCCATTCCCTTTTATAAGTTCGGTTATTTTTTAACCTCGGTTATTTTTTAACTTTGGTTATTTCTTAGCCTGCATTATTTTATAACTACGGATATTTTTCAACCTCGAGCAATTGCTGAATTAAAATATGTAATTGTTACCTACTTCTTTTTTTTGCTGTGGTTATACTTCTTGTTAAAAAATCTTCTATAAATCTCTTGAGATGATCTATAATTTTAAAAAAGGCTTGTAAATTAATTTTTAAATATAATTCGTTTCAATAGAACTTTCGAATTTTAAAGAAATCAATTTAAAACAAAGCGTTTTCATAAATACGAATTTTAAAAATTTCTTATAAACCCATTAAAAACTCTTCGGTTTCTGTTCGCAAGGCTAGTAAAACTTTGAAAAAATCTCCCCTTCTGTATCGTCTTTGAATCAATAGTCTAAAAGTTAAAAACTTTAAATGCTCTTAAGTGATATAACCTCCCACAATATCCCTTCTATTCCCAGAAACCATCAATTGTATCAACACTGTGGTGATGTGACAAAGTGACAAAAAATGTATTCTGGAGGAACTTTTACGACGCAGTGGTGGGTGGGTGCTATATTGGTTGATGGTCGTGTTAGTGGTCACCAAAGTGCACACATTTCCTCAAGCTCTGTATCATGATACGTACGCATTAAATCAACTGTCAGCCTCATCTAATTCTGTCTGTCTATCTGTCAACATCGCTGAACACAATCTCTCTGCCGCTATATACGCTCATTGTTTTCTTTAAGAAGTCAAACAATAACAAAAATGCCCAAAAGCTTTCCATCTGTAAACGTATGTACGATAAGACGACAATTTAGTTATTTGTTGTACCAGGACCAGGAGTATCCCAGTTCATCAAAAAAAGCCAGAGTGTAATATTATAGTTGTTCGTGTTTACCCCGGCTATAAGACTGCACGTGGCCATTAATGACGTATGAATGATGTAACACGCGAATTGCACGTGCCAATGCCAACATCGTCATTGCATTTCGTTGAAGTTGTTATATATGTCCCATGTTTCTATGCCGTTTGATGCTCGTTTCGACGAGCGATATGGATTTTGAATGAATATTTTTACTAAGTGTTAGCTATGTAATGTATAGCAAGTCGGCCCTGCCCGCGCCCTTTGTTGTCGAATTAATGTGTTCCTTGTTCATATAGTGCCGTTGGCTAAAAAGCCAACTTCATTGAATGTGAAACGGGAGAAAAAAAAAATAACTACATTCAATTAAATCTCGACAATATTCAAGGAACATATTGTTTTGATTTGAGCCATGTGATTCATAGGGAGGAGTCCCCCATAATGTCTACTCTATTAATACCCTCTCGTAAAGTATTCAAGAGCCTTTTGTCCTTTTTTTTAACGTAGAAGAAGAAAATTATTATTTATGATTATTGTACTTATTACAATTATGACCAGTTCCTAGCGCTTTCTTTAGAATTTTCAGCTAAACCGAATTAAGTCTCTTTCTAATTTTGTATACTCTAGTTATGTTATTGATTGTATTGGCACCTCTTTGAAAGAGAGTCTTGAATAATTTTGAAAACTTGTCAACTTGTCAAAACCAACCTTTCATTAGATAAAACTGTTTATATCTGTAACGCTTACGTTCAATTTCCTGGAGTCATTTGTTAATAGCCCTGAAGTAGTTGATGAAGTATAATTTCATAACCTTCACTCCTTTTCGCAAACTAGCTGTAGTCATATCCCTGTGCTACAGAGTACTGTCCTCGATCTTCTTTCCGTGTTGAATGATGACTGCTCAGCCGGTCCCAATGGTTTTCCCCCATAGTATTAAAATAGTGTCTAAAAACAATGTTTACCGATTTCAATGCATTATGGAGGCGTATATCGGTCCATTTCTAGTAATGGAGAAGTTTTTACTTTTCGAACATCAAAAAATTACGCTTCTAAAAAGAAAACTGCACAATTAGTGGGTTATTCAAAATAAAAACTCTTATTGGGAAACCATATATTAAACAAATTTGATAAATACGAAAATTCACGTCTCATTTCCAATTATGATATTTTCAAACACCGTTAAAATTTTGTTCCGTATTTTTGTATTTCGTTCTTATTCTAAAAATGGTATTTTTCATCTTAGGATAGTTTTGATCTCTTATGCGATAGATTCATCTCCTTCAATATATTGGAATTTTTGAATAGGTTGTCGGTGTGGAGAAACATCGCGAGCATTGATGGTCTTATATCTGTTTGAAAAAAAAAAATAGAATAATTGTTTTAAACTGAAAAAGAATCAAGAGTGACTTACCTGTTGAATTCATTTACCACTTCTTCATTATAATATTGTGGATTAGCCGTAGTCAAACAGAAGAAAGCAATGAAGATAAAAATAATAAAAAACTTCATGTTGAGAAAACAATAGTTTTACAATTAGTTGCACTGATAAACCGTTTCAATCAATCTTTAGACTGAGTATAAGAATGGTTTCTCACTTCTAATCAAACTTCAATTTATAGTCCCAAGACAGACAATGGGCCAATTATTATTGATACAGTAAAATATCAAAACAATTAACCAAAAAAAAAAATAGTTTTAAACTCTTGAAACATCTTTTTTTAGATCTCAGTCCTGTACTGAGATTCAAATTCTATTTTAGAAAGAAGAACTTTTTGAGTTTTATTTTACGTATGTATGTATATATTCAAACTTCAGACAATAATATATTTTCCTTAAATAAATGAGATCGAAGTTAATTAATTTCAATAAAAGCATATTCGTTTTCAAAACTCAGAAACTTTGTAAACATTTACTAAAATTCATATGTTTTAAGTGTAATTTTCATATTTTTGAACACCAAATATTTGTTTTCTTTTTTAAAAGATTAGTGAGTTTTTGTCCTAAAATTTTAGAACATTTGTTCAAACTCATTAAATGCATAAATTATGCAAGTCTAAAACTAGTACAAATTTGACTGGTATGAATTATACCTATATTAATGAGTAGTTTAATAAAATTAAAATAAATTAAAGAAATTCAGACTTTGAAATTATGCGGTCTTGGGTCTTTAAAATGCTAAACTTTTAACAATAATAAACTAATGTGTGAAATACACTAAGAGGGCTTCGAAATTTGACTTTTTCTAAATTAAATTAAGTTTTGGAAAAAAAAAAATAACGAAATTTACTCATCGATTTTTCATATAATAGACGAATCCTAGTATTTATAGCATTTATAACCAATAATAGCGGGTTATCCATTTTGCGGTTTCAAAAGTATATATGGCTGGAATTCGACATCTGCCATACTAAGTTGTAAAATCAATCTTGCTTTTTCAATTGAAAGTCTGAAATTTATGAAAATAGGTGGTTTAACCATGACACAACGCATAAAAATTATTAAAACCTACTACAAAAATGGTGATTCTACCATAGCCACATATCGTACTTTAAGAGGAGATTATGGTTTACATAATCGTTTAATAAACAAGCAATTGGCAAAATTGTGAAGAAATTTGAAGAGACTAGATTAGTTACAGATATTGTAAGGCCTGTGCATCAGCGTTTCGCTCGAACCACTGAAAAATCGCTGCTGTAAATGAAAGTGTTGTCGAACACCCGAATTTGTCGATTCCTCGTCGTTCTCAGGAATTAGGACTGTCTTACGGCACATTATGGCGTATTTTGCATTTGGATCTACACCTACATTCATATAAAGTCCAGCTCACACAACAACTGAAGCCAGTTGACCACTTACAACGTCGTACATATGTACCTCGAATGGTAGCTTTAACAACAGGCGGTGGACGGCAATTTTTGAACAACATTTTCCTCAACGACGAAGCACATTTCTCACTCGTTGGGTATGTTAATAAACAAAATTGTCGTATTTAGGGTTCTGAGAATCCTCCAGTAATTGAAGAGAGGCCATAACATCCACAAAAAGTCACTGTTTGGTGCGCTCTTTGGTCCGGACGTGTGATTGGACCTTACTTCTTCGAAAACGACGATGGAACGACTGTCTCCGTCAATTCGTAGCGTTATGATAATCGACTTTTTTTTTCCTGCTATTGAAGAATACGACTTGGAGAATATGTGGTTTCAACAAGACAGTGCCACATGCTATTCCTTTAGCTCTTCAGCACTTAAAAACCAATATTCGTCAAGTTATGACTGAGATACCCACCCAATATGAGTCAAAAAGTGGTCGAAAATTACCTAAAAAAAACGACGCTTCCAACAATTCGCGTGGTGGTCATTTGAATAATGTAGCGTTTCACACATAATGTCAACGTTCTAAATTTAGAATAAAATAGAAATATCATGAACAAAAATATTTTATATGTATTTTATTTACGTTTACTTTTGAAACCGCAATCACTTTCTTCAATACTCTGTTTAAATATTTTCAACATTTTATTTATCAAAAAATCTCATTTGTTGTAAGTCTTCACCTACCATACATACCTAAGACTTAAAAGACTCTGAACTCCTGAAGCATTTATGCTAAAACTTGTCTTTACAGAAAAACTTACAACGGAATAAAAGCAATTTTCGATCTTCTTTCGAATTCGTAGTATTAAGGTTATTACATCAAGTTTTTGGAATATATTGAAAACAAATTATGTTGAAAACGGGTATTTCTGAGCTTGAACACATATATGTATCTACACATAGTCCAAAAAGTCTCCGTACAATGAAGGTGGAAACTACCTTTTTTTTAATGTTGCCACTTTGGTTTTTTACATTTATTCCTAGTACTTTTTTTCAAAAAAAAAAAAACACTAAAATTATGCTGCTTTACGAAGACTTTTTGGACTATGCGTAGGTAAAATCTGAGTTTTGGTTCGGAATGGCTATTAAAAATAAAATTCAAAACGAACTGTTCAAAAATATGTATGTTTAAAAAATTTGATCTTATAGAAAAATTATGAGATAAGACTCTAATTCAGGACTGCAAAATCCGTATTGTGTAAGCCACAATAAAAAACAAACATACATTTGTTAATCAGTATCATTTTTTGATGAAGATGCCAAATCATATTAATGCATTTCTAGAACCCAATCAATACGTCATACGACACATGTGACTGGACCGTCTTGAGTTTTTGCGTAAATTAAACTTTAAAATCTGTAAGACTTAAGACCTTGTGCAAAGTACGGTACAATATCATTTAAACAAATCTGGGTTATCGTTTACACTTATCTCTGTTTGTTTTTAAGCAACGCACACAGTTTTGACTTCACATCACTATCACTAACTTGACTCAGAAGCTCTTCAACCATTTTCACTATTACCGGCTGGGAAGATGCTTTGCGAAGACCCAAAAGCTCTTTAATTTTGATTAAAGATGATTTGTTGTAAATTCAATTAATATGCGCTGTTGAAGTGACTATCCTTCCAATCTTAATAATGGTTAAGGTTTTAATTGTCATATGTCAGAATCGTTTGATATTTTCCAATTTATGCGGAAAAATGCGGTTCAACAAATTGTAATTCGATGTTCGTTTATCCATACCTGTAGAAATCATCTTGATTATATTAACTTCTGTATTCAAATGTTCGTTGCTAGAGTGTTTTTCATGCTACTGGTCGAAGTACAGCGCGATGCAGAGCCTGAATACCTTCTATTCAAACACTTTTAGAGTATCTTCATCTATTCGGAATTGAAAACCTGACTGTGAAGTAATAGCATGATTTTCTTTAAGACTTATATCTTCTTTTTGAATGAATGTAGAAGTTGGATTTCAAATATGTTTGATATAATTTCTTGAGTGCGAGTCAAATATTAGAATTTCAGCAACTTCATGAAGTGTTTCTGCTTAACTTATTACTCATAGCATTCAGCCTCAATAGTGAAAATATAAGCCAAATACTATTTATGTTTCCAAATAGCATACGTAAGAGTATGCACACAAATTTGTTTTTACTGTAAAAGTCCATATATCTGCTATAAATAGTTTGGTTTACCAACACTGTTTTAAAACGAAAAACTACCAAAAATGGATTAAAAAACATGACGGGCTACCGGTGCAGTATATTTCCAAATCCAAATCGAGTTTTATTTCCCTTAAGAGCTCAGCATGATACTCCTCCAAAAAATATCTTATAGTCAATTATAACAAGTTTTAAGAAAGCTAAGAAATGGAATTCGAGCTTTGTAGAAAAAGAAAGGATGGTACTTCAATACAAAATTGGAAACATTAGCGGAAAATTAAAACAAATTAAAAAGAAGAAAATAAGAAAACTCAAATCAAAATAAGTGGCCAGTCATAGCTATCATTGGTTTTGATCATTGAAATTTTTCTTTTGAGATCTAAAAGCGATTAAGGGAGTAAAATTTGTTATGTTTACTGTCAACTGATCAGTTGTAGATTTTGTCTACTAAAAAGTAGGTACATTCTTCAACACAGAACTTTTCTTTAAGTTCAGTTTTAGTTTTTCAATAATGTGTAATCGTTTTCAATGAACAGCTGAATTTTGATCGCGCTATTCACAACAAAATTGTTCAAATTTTTTGAATTCCCAACTGTCAGTTTTACTTTCAATGATCAACTCTTACCTCAAATTCTCGATTTCAATCAGGAAATGCTTGATTAAAATCAGAAAATTTTGTTTAAATGACAGATATTTTCAATGATTGGTTTCAATGATGAAAATCATAATGACGAATTGATTGATATTGGATCGATATGTCAGCAAAATTTCAAAATGGGGAACGGAACATAAGACGCAACGAGCTTGAAATACAAAAATATATCAAGTTTAAATATGATTAAAATAATTTTTATTATTTTTGCATACAAAAATGTAAAATTAACCTCATTTGCAGCTTATGATTTAGAAAAGATCGACAATTTATTAAATAGTATAGCCCTTTACCTTGTTTAAAAGATCGTACGTTCAAATAGTTCAGCTATCACTTAAGCACCATACTTTAAGTTTGATTATTAATTTTTAAAAAAGCAAGAGCACCAAGTAATTGAAGTTGATATTAAAAATTTTGATTTATCAGTTGATTTATAGGTAAGTGTTTATATCTGCTATTAAATTGTGAGGAAAAAAGACTTAAATGTCTTATACATAAAAAGCAACTATAAAGTTTTGTATCATGCTTAAAAGGTAAAGGTACCTATATTTACCTATACTTATGTATATACCTATTTCAATGTAAATGAATTCTCTTCAATAAAATCTCAAAACATTTAATTAATTTTCTGCAGCACCTCAAGATTTCCCATCCCTAAGAGAATGCCTTTGTACCTCATGTTTGTTATGCTCCCACTATTTATATAGGTATATACATACCTACATAGGTAGGTAGGTATATAGGTACCTACTCCTTTATATTAAACCCTCCAGCCATTTCATTCTTCTTTTCTATCTCGAAAATTACTTATTCGTGTTTCGTGTTTCTTTCACACTTAATTAAAACTGAAAAGCAGAACAATGGAACGAAAATATGAAATGCTTCCATACGCATATCGCACACCCGTCACCCGTTACCCTTTACCCGTCCTCACTGCTGTCCCTGATGGCTTCCTTCTCTATAACTAGAAACAGCCTGTGTTCATTTGAATGCAAAATGAAAGAAAAAAAAAAAGAAATAGAAGACATAATATCCAACGACAAGAAGTTGATCTTAAAATTAATTAAGCACTCACATTCCCTCAAATTCGCACACTATAATTCCATCGCTAGACTATACAAAATAGAGATTCCTCCATTGCTATATAAGAGCTGTAGAGGGGTTTGATGGGGATGGGGTTGAAGTTTGCAAAGAGTGTGGGAAGGTTGAAATCACCACTTAACAATTCCCCCATCAGACACCCGCATAAGAAGGTTTGGAGGTGCGCTAGCTATCTTGGGCTTCATTCATTTGAATTTCAAAATGGGGGGTTTGAGTCCCTCGAACAAATAAGCTCCCCCATCGTATATCTAAAGTGCGAGAGTGAGCAGTAGTAGTAGGTGTAGCTACACCAATTGCCCCCCTGTCTCTCCGGTCGCGCACCGTGGTATATGTGCTGTACCTATTGCGAAAAGCCCAACGAGAGCTCGCCGATGAAAACGACGAAACGGTAATATCCTTGTGTTTGGTGGAAGGAAAAAGGAAGTGGATAATACATCCGTCCTTGTTGCTTCGTGTCACCCATCATCATTGAAGCCCATGCAGCTATATCCCAGCCATCATCCACTGTTAACCAAACCTTCCGCCCGATGAACGACGAACGACGCACCGCACCGCGCATCGCCGCCGTGCCAGCAACAACCATCAGCAACCAGCAACTAACAACCCCAACCGACCAACACCCCCCGATGCCCGGTTTCAGCCAGGATAGTCGTCGTCGTTCCGTTAACTACTGTTTGGGACTTAAAGGCATAAATAGCTCTATACAGAACGAGCACCACACCCAATTGTGTTCTATGACGGGAGAAGAACACAACAGCCACCATCCCCCGTTTCTGTACACCCCCAATTGCCAAAGTAGTTGTGAGACAATAAATTTCGGGAAAATTTCCTCCCCATGTGCACTGCATGTGTGTGCGCATTTAACCCTCAAGTAAGCCACACCTTGGCTCGTCTCTGATTGGCAGAGAATCGGAAGGGCGCTTAGAGTGCGGATTATATCAGTTTTCGGGAAGGAAGAAAGCAGCAGGAATCCAAACAACATTCCGCACCCTCTCTAATGTCTGACAGTGCTTTCGACTTCCATTCTGAGGGTAGAATTATGTTCTATACACCCTCACCCAAGTCCACCCTTATATTTCATATGAAATGCGAGCTCGGTACAAGCAAAGGACTCCCGAGAGAGGATGTCATTTGTGGGATTCCCGGTAAAGGATTCAATTGTAAAACTACCGCGCCACAGATCGGTTGTTGTTATCGTCCGAATATCGTATTTCGTTTTTAAAAAAATTACTTCGGTAGATTTTTGAAAAATTGAGCTAGTCACAGCTCATATAGCGGTGAATTGAGAGAATATTTTCTTGAAACGAAAAACCCTTTTTACACTTTTGACCATAGTACTTCGTAGGGAGACTAAAAATAATAATTGAGAGAGTGGAGCTGCTGCTGCTGCTGCTGTCAGTGTGTCACAAACGGAGAGCGAGAGAACAAGCATACATGTCGAAGGAGCACTCCGCAGGATATCCCATATAATACAAATAAAAGTTGTGCCCGGAAGTGAAGGTGTCCGGTAACGGTAACCGGTTCCGATCGTCGCTTTTCCCGTTCCTTTTCCTGTTCCGCCATTGTCCCCGCTGCCGTCACTGCCGCCGTCGCTATTATACAATCAACAATATTCCAACGACAAGGCACAAGGACGACTATACGACTTCGAAAACGACAACGACGCTTTTTTCGCTGTTGCGTTTGTTTGTGCGAGAGTCCGTGACAAAAGTGTGACAATATTTTATATTAAACAATAACAACAAATATACAGTTTTAGACTATTCACTGTTATTCGCACACATATCTATCTACTCATATACGTTTAAACATACTCTATAGACTCATGTGCGTCTAGGGTATAAAATAAAGGATATTCTATATTGATTTGTGACTAATTGTTGTTGGTGGTTGACAATTTAGATTTTTCTTTTCTTTTTTTCTATTATTAAATTGTTTTGGTGTTTTGGTACTTTTTCCGAATTGTTGTTGTTGTTTTGTTATTGTGAATTTATAAAAATAAATAATGGGAACTGTGATATCAATTGGGGGATGATAAAAGTGAGATTTTATTGAGAAAAACTATTTCGAACTAGTTACCTACATACAAAGGACGACGTACAGTTTATTAATAATTGTTAATAATTTATAATAGAGAGACAATATAAGACAACAAAAATAAGGAAGAAACAAAAAGAAAAACAATTTTAATAGAAACGTTTGTTTCACCATGCTTGATATTAAAACATCAGCTGATTATTTGTCTCGCTCGGCAGGAAGTTTTAGCAACTTTTCAATGTTGTTCGCAGGTATGTAAACATATTTGTATTGTAAAAATATTAACAATATCTAAACTATTTTATTTAAGAAATTAGGTTAACTTTTTACCAATAGAAGTCTAATATGTATTTCAATAAGCTCAAGTCACCTCTACATTCTTAAAACCTTACTGATTAACATTTTGTATCCTGAAATTGAGTAATAGTGGGCTTTGATGTAATTTTTTGATCATACTTTAACTGGACAGTAGAATTTCAAGAAAATGTTACAATATGGTTGCAAAGTCTGACAATTAGTTTGTACTCATATACAGTTAAGATCTCGAAACCATACTCCAGATACCCGATTTTATTCGCCACATGTATAACATTTTTGATTACTCGTTGTGAAGAATTGACTAATCTTTAAAAAGTAAATTTGTTAACAAACAGTTCTTCTTCCTTTGGATTCGGCATACAATTTAATAGTGCAAAGTTCCTGTTAAGTGATTGCTTTTGTTTATTTATATGATCGTCAGTAACTGAATGCATAACGACTTCAGAAGTCAAGTTCGTTAGATTGTCATGCAGTTTTCTTTTCGACTGATAACATTATGAAGAATAGTTCACAAACATTTTGAGCATCCCTATCGATATAACATTATTAATACATTGTGGAAATGTGACTTTGATATTTATAGAATTCTTAATTTTGCTCAAGACTATGTCAAAAATGACTGTCAACACATATGTACTGTACGTGTCCATATTTTGTCAGATACTGAATAAATTGCCTAAAAATGTTAACTAATAAGATAATTTATTACTCAATAACATTTTATTATGAGCTTCGTAAGTTTTCAATAGTGTTTAAGATATATCTTTAACCTTTGCTCTGGTAGCAGAAATCAAAGAGTTTTTTGAAATATACTCTTGCAATCAATTTCTTTGTATTTTCAAATATCGCTTCTAATTTCGTTTGTTTCAAACAATTCCAGGAAACAAATTAAATGCACAGAGCATTATAATAAAATGTCTTCAACATTGGATGCAATGTGAATATTATTTGAGAAATCTAAATTAAGCGGTTTAAGCAATCTAAAAGTAAAATATTGACACATTTTTTAGAGTAAATCAGATCCAAACAGTATTTCTTGGTGTTGAAACGTGACATTAATGTAAATGTAATGAAAAACAAAATGGATGGTCAAATTTTGTTTCGATATCTATGTAAATTAATTGCTTCGGGCCCTGAATGGCTTCCGACGCCATTGCATTTAAACTACATGGCTAAAATACTTGAGTTATATTGTGGATTATCATATCTTTAAATGCGATAATTCCGTTTATTGACACTCAAAAGGCCAATTGTTTTTCTAACCAAAATTGAACTCCTCCGTCGCATGAACTCTACGAATTAGGATTTGCTGAGTTAAGCTGGAACAAGCTAGACTAAAAACATCAGAAAAATGTTAGATCAGATATCACAAAAACATATCAGCAAATTTAAACATACAAATTATATGTTGATGTATAAAAAAATAAAAAGTTGATTTGAAAATTAACTATAATCAAAACTTCAACACCTTTTAAATAGTGCAAAGTGCTTTAAACTACAAAATATATTAAAGTTAATGACAATTGATTACATTATTTGTATTTTACATATAAAACGAAAATGTTGAATATGTCTTGTACCTAAATCAAACACAATCACTCCCAAAGGTTCTCCCAAACTGAAGTCAAGCTGGAATCAGTGGTCGACATATTTACGTTTTTTTCCTGGTGCACAAACAAAACAATACTTTTTTAAAAGATAAAGATTTTCTGAATGCAAATTTTGCCTTAAAATTCTTCTACTTTTAAAAAAGCTTTTAAAATCATGCCATTCTAAAAACGCTAAAGAAAACCAAAAACCGAGTTTTTAAGGCTAAGTTAAAACACAACATCATTTCTTCTAGATATACATTTCAAACCATTTTAGTATCCCACTTAGTTTTCATATTTTCTAAAAATATTTATGAGATGACTTTTTATGGGTCTTTATTTCACTCTTTATGATGTTTGAAAAACTTTGAATGTAATTCCTCGATGTTTTTGAAGCATTCGTATTAGAGTTAATTTTGATTGCTGATTTTAAATCCTAACTTTGATTTTAGCTATATATTCAAACTCAGAAATACCCGTTTTCAACATAATTTTTATATTTTCTTCAATATATTACAAAAACATGATGTTATAACCTCAAAGCCAAGAATTTGTAAAAAGATTTAACTTTTTACTGTTAAGAACCATTTTAGCATAAATTCTTCAGCGTTCTTTTAAGGATAATGTATGTCAGGTAGAGATTCACAACTAATAAGTATTTTTTGAAAAATAAGTAAGATACTGAACAATTTTAAACCTAAACTCCAAAAGCTCCTTTTGATTAAACATACAAATTTAAAGTTAAAGTAAAAAAGTTAAAAAGTATTCCGTAAATTAATGTGGTTCAAAAATGTACTAAATTTTATGAAATAAAAGCGTGAAGCTTGATGAAAATCGTGTGGCGATTTTAAATTTTCTGACGTGAAGTAACATAAGTATTTTTTTAATTTTTATCTTTTAAAATACGTTTAAGACTATATGCCTTAAGGAATTTTGAATTGCTTTATTATTGTATTATTTTGGGAGTAAAGGAAAAATCTTCTCATTCGGTTTTTATAAAAGTCCAAAAACTATATAACATTCCGTGTATACTTTTAAACGATTTTCTTCATATTATTAAAAATACTTATTTTATTTAAAAAATTAACACTAAACTAGGTTTGTAAGGTTTTTTAAAATAACAAAATTTGTATGTTGCTAGGAATATTATTTATATTAAAATGACTTAGAGTTTTAAAATTTTGTACCATTCCAACATTCTAGTTATGAATTTTTCCTTTTGCTATTTAGCCTTTATTTACAAAAAAAAAAATATGTTAACGATATTTACGCAATGATGTATAAAACATTAGATAAGTTTACCATTTGGTTAAGTTTACCATTTGTTAAATAAACTGTCAAATTTTGTATGAGAAATGGTCTACAAATGGCAACGGCCTAGTCACTGATAAAGCTTCGGTTCCCGTCGATCACCGAAATCAAGCATCAGTGAGCGTGGTTAGTAGAAAGGTGGAGGACCGTCTCGAAACCTACCGCGTGCTGTTGTCATGTGTTTTCTTTCTGCTCATTCTTCTTTCTCCTCTGTCCTTCTGTCTTATATTAATGTTTTGTGTTGTTATCACCTTATATAGTCTTGTCGCTCAAGGTGCTGTGTTCTCTACTCTGTACATTTATGTGCTGAGTAGTGTGAAATGTAATGTAATGTAATGGTTTACAAATAGAATTTAATTAAAGTTCTCCAAGAATTTAGTTTGTTAAAATTATCCAAATTTTTAGGTAAACTTAACCGAACGTCATTTTGACTATCAAATACAAGAATGTAACTTTTTTTTAAAGAAAATACACAAAACATCATATTTTCGAAATATATATAGGTAGTTCTAAAATATAAGTAAATCATTAAAAGCAAATCGTTCATATAATAATTGAATACATTTCTTTTTGTTGCTTATATTTCGTCATCTTTGAGTATTAAATTTTAAAATATTTGTACGAAATAATTTCTGTGAGCGCAAAAAACAACTTATGTTTAATATTTGATGTTTTACGAACAGCTGATTCGCGTTCATGTATTATGCTATAATCTATAAAGCTTATATTCACCCGAAACTCGAGTACAATTCCCATATCTGGGCAGGTGCTTCTATTACCCACTTGAGTCTTTTGGACAGAATTCAAAAGATAGCCCTAAAAACGATAGGTGACCATTGCCTAACTGAAACTTTTGTATCTCTCGAGCACCGTCGCAAAATTTCATGCCTCTCATTATTTTATCGCTACTTTCATAAACAATGCTCTAATGAAATAGCCAGTTGCATTCCTCCCCTCAAAGAATTCAACCGTAATACCCGTTCTTCAAAAAATGCTCATCAGTTTACCCTTGAGCCCAATTTCGGACGTACTGTAAAGGACAGAGATTCTTTCTTTAGTCACACTACACGAATGTGGAATGCTCTACCAGATCCAATGTTTCCCACTCATTACAATTTGCAGACATTCAAAACAAATGTGCATCGGTATCTCCTTTCTAATCCTCCCTAATTGCTCGCACTGTGTTTAAACATTATAATGGTATTCATATCATCTTGAGTGTGAGCATAATATAAAAAAAAAACAAATGTAAAATGAGTCACACTTCTTCAACTTTTTATTACGATAATCTAGAGTGTTTTCAAAATTTAAATCAACGCAAATGTATCCAATCTGTAGTTAAAAGTTATTTACTCATCTAAAAGAATATGTTGTATTAATTTACAAGATTGGTTATTTAATGCAAACTTAAAGGTTTTGTAAGTTCTTTACAATGAAAACAATAAACTGCTGTTTATTTGTCTCTTCTAGTTCCCTTTTGGTAACCTTCGAAAATCTTCATTGTTTATTCTAAATATTTTACTTTTAAAAAGCTCTATTGGAATTGTTATAAAATAAAAAATATCTTTGTTTGCAGATTCATCATACAAATCATCGTGGGGATCACATAGTACATCTCAATCACAAGGTAAGTTTAAAGGGTACCAAATGCAAAATTTTGTACCTTCTATTATTTTACAAACAAACTAGACTTTTGTTGTGTCCGTTTATAAAATCAATCATTTCAATACTTTGCTCACCTAAGATTTCAATCAAGTCTAGATGCAGTTTATTTGAAAATAAATAATTGAAAGCTATCAAAAGAAACAAATTTATTTTAAATAATTATTTTAATCAATCAATTTTGATGAATAAATCTTTGATTGGATAAATAATAATAAACCCTTAGAATAAGATGAAATGAAAAATTTCAAATCATCACCTCTTAAGGTGACTTATCCTATTCAGTTTAAATTGTAAAGAAAAATCAAGTTATCTGTTGACAAGAAGGTCATTGCTTGAGGCATATTTTTGTGGCTACCAGAAATACAAAATAAACAAAACTATTTTTTGTTTTAATCTTGATCTTGATGCGACATTCGAATATAATTAAACTCGATTGTTTTAACAAAATAAAAAACAAATATAATTCTAAAGTTAAATTAATGTTTGCCATTAAAAATTATGTATATATGTAGGTATAGTATATTGAAAAACATCTAGTTGTTTTTTTTTTTAATTAAATGATTTAAAACAAAAGTTTAGTAAGAGATGATCTTCTGAGTTTCTGATGTATTTTTGGTTATTCAAACGACTATTTAACATTAAATGAAAATAAATCACTTGCAAGTCTTAATTCACGTTATAGCTGGTTTATTAAAATGTTTGCGTTTCAACATAATTATTTTTGAAGGATACAAAATTAAATGTTTACCCAATAATTAAGAAGTTAATTTTTAAAAACAACCAAAAAAACTTGATTGCAATTAATTTTGTGACTTTTAAAAATACATATTTAACATGTGTGTATACAGCTAAGATTTATTGTTTGCAGAAATCTATTAAACATTACATTTGGTTTAATTAAGAAAAGGAAACAACCACATTTCTTAGTTTTGATATTTTAAAAATTTATTCGAAAACTAGAAAATATGTTTATTAGGACATTTTAACATTTTGAATAGTTTAAAATCAAGTTTTTACTTAATCTTAGTGTTAAGCCTTCCAAAGCCTTATTTGCAAAAAATTTGAATGCATCAAACAAAAAGAAGAGAGGTCATAGTTTAGTTTCTTGAGGAACACCGTAACTGGAATTGAAGGAATGTTTTCAATAAGCTTCTTATGAAAATAATACAAATTGGAGAAATATTGAGTTTTATCTTTCGGATTGACGACATAAATATTTGCAAAATCATTCTTAATTCTTTGGTAAGGTTGATTGAATTTGTTTAAATTTACCAACAAAATAATATGCAAATATTAAAAAAAAAAAAAGTTAAAAACTATATTTCCGCATGTGTCAGGTGTGTGTGTTCGACTGATTTAATGTTTTTGGTTTTAAATTTTAACCTAAACCCCGAATGCAAAACGACTAAATCCATTATAAATTATAATAGCTTGACATGTGTAAACCAGCTCAAAAATTTTAAGTGGAACATACTATATTAATAAACATCCCCTTATAATTTATTGTTTTCATTATAAACTAATAACAATAACTAATCGTTTAAACATATATTTTTTTGTATAAATATACAAATATGTATGACGACCTTATAGAATTTAATTTGAGGCATTTAATAAAATTATTTCAATTTTTAGTTTTCATTGATACAAATTCATTCTAAAATTTATTAGTTGTGGGTTTTGTTTAGAGGTTTTTTGTATCTTAAAAACGTGTTCAGTTCGTGAATAACTTACTTCTAGCTTGATGATGACTAGTTGTATTTTGACTTCTTTAATTTTGCAATAATAATAAACATTTTGCAATATTATTGAACATTTTTAATGACTTGGTTACAAATATTAGCTCTTCTTGTCAGATTTTTAAATGTTGAAAAAATTGGCTATTGTTGCGAGTAGTTGGTGTTGTTGTATTACGACTGTTGTAAATTGGTTTAAAAGTTTAAATAAAACACTGGGTTAAAAAAGATTCGGGTAAAGCATTGTACATTCTTGATGTGCTGGCGATAAAAAGCTCTATACTTGACAGTACGTCCAAAATTGAGATCAAGGGAAAACTGATGACCATGACTGGTAGTGCGTAATACTCGTTATTCAGATTTTTTTGAAGGGGAAATGCAACATTACGGAGATATGGTGTTTTAGTGATGTTTTCGGGTTCAATTGCCTATCATTTTAAAGATATTTTTTGTATTCTGACCGAATTTGCAAACTAAACTCATGTTTTTGATACATGAATAGCTTTTTAGATTGTAGCAGTGAAAAATCGGCCAGCTTGACAAATATTTATGGAATACAAGTTTTGTTCTATAATTCTTGGTTTTCTTAAGCAATGCCCCTCCAAAAATTTTAAAACTACTACAGTTTGTGCTAAATTTGCCTACTAAACATTTTCTATTAATGACATCATTTTAATATCTCGAATCCTGGTTTCACATTAAAAAAGAAATATTTAAAAAAATGCCAATTTTATGTTATTTTGTTATATCCCAAATTAGATTTTACAAATCTAGCGTTTAAGATTTGTCTTTGTGCTTTAATCACTCTTGGAGTAAAACGTTTACAAAAATGGCTTCAGTCATTTCAGTTGATTTTTGAATTATCAGACGTACTTGTGCTTATGTGTTGAGACTTCTTAGAAAACTTCGGAACTTAATTTAAGCAAAATTGAAGAAAACCTTGTTTTTAGTCCTTGTTTTTGTTTTAAATAATTTTAAGTAGATTCAAAATAAACAAGAAGAAATTTCATATTGTGTTTGGGAATAGGTAAAATTAAAAAATCCTATTAGACTTGGTGTCTGGAAATTTAAGGTCCATACAAAAAAATGTGTACACGTAAAAGTAAAGAATCATTTAATATATTGGAGTTTAATGTTTTATTACTACAAAATCCCCATTTACCACTTATATATCTTCAGATGTCATAATGTTGACATTTCAATCTTAAAAGTAAATCTAATGTATGTTTTATGGTGTGGTTTTCACATCGAAACACAATCTCTTCATTCTTTGGATTTTATTCATTCAAATTTTCATTCATGTCATAGTCAAAGTCATTGAGCTGAAATTGAAATGATAGAACATATTTTCCTTTCGAAAAACCATTCCAGGTAAATAAATAAAACCCATGCAACTTACTGGAGCAAAAGCAAAGAGAAAGGCAACACTTTTAACAAGAGAAACTGATATCATAGAATCAAAAATTAGATGAATGAACTTCAACATCGACCAAAACTAAAATACTATGTAGAAACTTCTTTCCTTGATTTCTTCTAAGATGTGCCTTGAAACCCCTTTTAAAACCGCCTTCGAAATTATTTGCCTCATTGAAAAATTCCATTTTTTCGTCGTCGTGTTTATTCGAACTTCGTCATTCAGTTACCAGTTCTTGATTTTCAAACAACGAACTGCAAAAAGAGCATCATTTCATAACTCTTGAGAAGCTGCACAAAAAACCAAGTCAACCAAATCAAATCAACAACAAGAAAATATCCTTAGGCGAAAAATCAAAATCAGTGAAAAATCAAAGAACGAACGAAAATATTATTTTACAAACTCAACACTACGCTACCTACCCCTTTTTGAATCATCAGGGTTTCGAAAAAATTAAGGGTGCTAGAGTGTGTTGTTATACATACGTATATGTGTTAAACCTCCCTGAGGGGATTTTCACTTTGCCACGCAGCAGTTCTGTTGTCACTTTTTGAACAAACGAAGCTGTGAAAAAAAAAACTTTCCCGTACTAGTTTGTCACAAAGTTTCCCTTACTCTTAACAAAAGTTCCAAAAATGAAATACAAAAGACAGAAACAGGGATAGCGAGTATAGAGTATAGAGAAGTTGTAGTTGTTGTTGTTGTTAGCAGTTTCCATCATTGTCTCTGGATGTGATTCCCAACCAATTTAGTGAATGGAAACAGTGAACTTTCTTTTGCACTCCGCACCATCCACAAACTCAAAAACTGAAATATCAAAAAAATCTCAAATGAAAACTCTCTCCAAAGAATCGTTCAGCTTGGATGCATCTTTACTCGTGTTTGGCTTTTTGTGTTCACTTTTCAGTTTTCACTCGACTGGAGCACCACAAAGGACTCTCGAAAACGCACAGACACTCTAGATATATGTATAAACTGCATGAACCCAACACCATCCATCCACTAAGAGTATAATGATTTTATCGAACCCGGGGGGTGTAATTTGTAGCACCAACCAAACCAACTTTCGGGTGAAAAATTTTAAATTGAATGTCCTGGAGCATTGTTTTCGTTCCTTTGTAATCACACACAATCTATTTATACAAAAATAGCCTTGAGGTGTTTTGTCGTTTTTGCTATTTTCATTTCGTTTTTTTTGAGTATACATACTTAACTTTTCTTTTGGATGGGTTTATTTTTTTTGGCTTGGGTGTTCTTTGTTTTGCTCCAAGGCTAGTTAGGTAATCAAAACTTCAAAACTTTTGTCTATGTACGATGACATTCGTTTGTTATTTCTATTTGACAGTTTAACCGTAATGACAAGTGGGTTTCGCAATTATAAGCAAGATAACGAAAAATCAAATAATTAATTAAATAAACTTTTTTGTTTTTAAAGCTTTAATGGTTAAATATAATATAAGGATGTATTTATTTTGTTTTGTTTTAGGATATAGCTCAAATGGATTGAGCTGTGTTGGTGTTAACAAATCAACGCTGGACCCACATACGCATTTAAGACAGCCCGGTGAGTAACTTTTATATTTTTTATAACTAACTATAAAAGCGAAATGATGTTTTCATCTACAAAAAGGCACAGTTTCAAGAAAATTATTTCACAGAAAAATAAATTGGTAGACTTTTGTTGTAAAATGATGAAAAAACAACGTCGGATTTTACATGTTTCTTTTTTGACGGAACAGAATCGCAAAAATCCAATTCTTCTCTAACTTCAACATTATCTAATGTTTCATTTTGCTTTGGTCTTTTGTTATAATCTAAGCAATCTACAAACACATTTTGAGTACATCAACTTAAGTTGAGTAAATTAGCTTCAGTACAGGGTTATCCATTTTGAGGTTTCAAAAGTAAACGTAAATAAAACACATATGAAATATTTTTTTCATGATATTTCTTTTTCATTATAAAGTTTGAACGTTTACATTATGTTTGCAATATTACATCATTTAAATGATCACCACGGAAATTGTTGCAAGCCTCGATTCTTTTGAGGTAATTTTGGATTACCTTTTGACACATATTGGGCGGTGTATCAGCCACAACTTGACGAATGTTGGTTTTTAAATGCTCAAGAGTTAAAGGTTTATCTGCATAAACACGGCCTTTCACGTAGCCCCTCCAGCTATGTCAAATCGAATGATCCTGGTGGACAAAATTACGTGAAAAGGAAACTTCTCGCGTATTTAAGCCATACTTTTTGTTAATTGTTTATTTGTCTTTAAAGTCTAACAATTTGTATCTTAGTTAAATAAACTTAAAAACTATTTCATCATTTTTTTCTTTTAAATTATTAGTACGTTTTTCTTACAAACTAGTTCTTAAAAATACTTGAAACTAGCAGCCCGTCCCGGCTTCGCACGGGTAGACGTAAATAGGTACAGATGTTTAAGTTATAGGCATGCTAATTAAAACGACCATGAATCACTAAATTAGAAAACATTTTTTTGTCCTATCAAATACTCTTCGCAGCGTATGCGATGAAAGACATTTTATGGCTAATTTTTTTACACCTTCTAAATATATATACTAAATATAGCCTATGTTACTCAGTGATAATGTAGCTTTCTAATGAAAAAAGAATTATTGAAATCGGTCCAGTACTTTTTGAGTTTATTCGTTACATACAAAAATTCAAATCTTTCCTCTTTATAATATTAGTGTAGATAATTAAAAACCAACTAACCTAGAAGGTGTCCTGGTATATGATCCTTAATCTTTTGAGATATAAGCCCGATCGACAATATTGTTTCCAATTATCTAGCTTGCCTTCTCGACCGATCGGAAATCATATATCAGAACGTTATGGACTACGCTTCTGCAACGACCCAGTCAAGCCACCAATATCTTTCGCGATTATAACGATCGAAATTTTGTTCATCTCTTTGATGTATGCTTACGCAGTATCTTAGGTCCGTATTTCCACTTACTAATTCAGAAGGTTCATATAGTATTATTTTATCTGTTGCTCTTCTTGCCATATGGTATATTATCGGTACGTTCAATGAGTCCGACAAATAGCCATGTGCATCCAGAAACAAGAAAGCCTCGGGAGGTATAAATCCGATCGTAAGTGTGTTTTTGAAGTATTCGGGGTTAAAATAGAATAACCAGAAACAAGATCGTTCTCAACAAAGTTTGCCGACCTATCAAAATGATTCCTCACAAGGTTCAGAATGACATTGTCAATTCTGGACACACCGGAAGCATCCAAAAGTTTCTTGTTAAAAACGTAATGCGGAAAGTCAGAATGTGAGCTTCTGTACATTTGCATGCAAGTTCTAAGACATTTTCTCTCGGACATGCGACGGATTAATATTCCACCATACTGCACTCGCGTAAGTCAGAATTGGACTTGATAGCAAATAATCTTTACATCGGATCTCAGATAGTTGGAGAAGAAAAGGCGTTTCAGCGACATATATGCCGCTCTTGCCTTTTGAAATTGATTGTTTATGTGTTCATGATAGTATAAAAATTTGTCCAAATGAACACCCAGGTACTCACAACAGTCTTTGATTCGATGGGGAGACCCTCCGAGTTTATTTTTTTTTAGGTTTTTACAATTTCGTCTCAAATCTGAGTTTCTGCGTCTTATTGGGCTGCGGAACGGTATGGTTTCACACTTAGTGTTGTTTATTTTAAGCTTCCACTACGAGCAGAATGATTGCAGCTTATCAAATTTTCTTTGCAGTTCTGTTTGAATATCTGCAATTCTTGATCCACTTGCATACAAAGTGGTATCGTCAGCAAATGCTATCGAGTCATCGATTTCACTCAATACATCAGAAACATATAAACTAAACAAGCGAGGAGCCGACACAGTGCCCTATGGCAAACCATTGGTGATACTAAAAACCTTGGTTGTAGTGTTTTGTCTATCGGTTAAAACAAATTTCTTATGTTTCACCATAGATGAAATTACTTAAAAAAGGTGGAAATTCGTACCGTATGAGTTTAAATAAAAGCCCGTTGATCCAAACAGTGTCGAAAGCTTTTTTGATATCTACTAAGCAGGCAGCTGTACATATCTTTGCGTTCAGATTCCATCAGTTGACATCTGAAATGAGTTTTGTAACTGTGTGCACTGCTGAGTGATTTCTCTTGAACCCAACTTGGTTTCGCGGCATAAACACCTTTTCTTCGCACACGAACTGGATGGACTTACAAATAACTATTTCAAAAATCTTCCCGATATTAGGCAGGAGACTTATTGGCCTATAGCTAGAAGGATCAGAAGAAGTATTAAAGCCATACTTGGTGTTGTTGTGTGGCTTGTTAATCATTCTTATTGAATTGCAGAAAAGGACGGGAAATTGATAAGTTCTAATTTAAGAACAGCACCACTTGCACCCTCAGTATTTTTGAATGAGAGTGCAATTAAGTGATAAAATCTTCAATACTCAACACTTTCTATCATATTTATGTGCAACGATTTTTAAGCAGCATATTATTAATTATTGAATTTTTATTTTAAAATACTAACAAAAAATTAAACTCCAAAATATTACTTTGACGTGTTACGAAATATTCAAAAATGTAGTAGTCATTTGCTTTAAAAATTCAAATTAAAATAATTATTTTTAGTAATTTTTTGTTTTTTCAAAATGATGTTAAATTTTGCTTCACCTTATAAAGAAAAAAAAAAACATGATTTTTATGATTTAAGCAAGTGATTAAAGCCACCTTACCAAAATATTCATTCAAATATTCAAATTTAATTTTTATTGAGGGTTGGGCTAGATGATTTATTTCAACTAGTTTCATTTGGATAGTTCAGTTTTTATTCTTATAATGACATCAACATAAATTGATTTCGATTCCTTTAGTAAATTTATCAACTTTAAAACTGGTCTAATATTTTTAAAATACATTATAATTCATCATCGAATTCTTTTATGTCATGAATAATGTGTAAGCTACTCGTACTTATAGTTTCTACTAGTTTTCACACTGTGAGGGCGATGGGGAAAAGGTAAGCATCCCTCAATAGCCCTTACAAGGAAATTAAATGTATTTTATTTAAGCCATGGAACTATTAGGTTTATTTTATGTTTTTAAGAAATTGTAAACATTTTTGAAGGTTTGTTCGAAAGAAAGACTATTTAATATTTGTAAGGAGTCCGTCATCCAAGGTTTTTTTTTTCAACTAGTGCTTATTTCGTGAATGGTAACACTTAGCTCATGCCTGATTTGAAAAATAATAATAAGTTTTATCCTTCCGCTAAACGATTGTTGTGTATACGCTTGAACAATGCTGGGAAATATTGCGACATTACTTTGAAAATCATGGTAATGTTGCAGAATGTGTGCGAAAATTGCGTACGGATTTTGGAAGCTCTGTATGTTCGTTATCTTGTGAAAAAAGTGAAAGAAACTGGCATCCTCGTCGATAAACCAAAGCGTGAAAAGAAAAAACATTGCGTGCACCCGAGAATATTGCTGCTGTGGCAGAAAGTGTGCGTGAAGCGCCATCAAATCAAAATAAATTCACCGTCGTTCTCAACAACTGAACATTTCGGAGACATTATTGAGACGAATTTTGCATAAGGACCTTGTTATGACGCCATACAAAGTCCAATTGGTTCAGGAGTTGAAGCCAACTCACCATACAGTGCGTTTTCGATTCCCTAAGTGTGCCTGCGATCGACTTAGAGAAGATGCAGATTTTGACAAAAAAAATCATTTTTTCAGATGAAGCTCATTTTGATCTTGGCGGGTATGTAAACAAGCAAAATTGTCGCATTTGGAGCACAGAAAACCCGCTGGAAAATGAGCAAGGAGTGGGCGTTGCAGTCAATGGCGATCGTAATCGGGTCATGTTAAATGAATTTTTGTTCACAAAAATTGAAGAGGAGGATATTGGCAACATTAGGTTTCAACAGAACGGCGGCGGCGGCGGTGGCGCTACGTGCCACACAGCCGAAGCTACACTCAATGTTTTGCCCCTGTTTTTGAAGATCGCATTATCAGCCGCAGAGCTGCTGTCGTTTGGCCACCTCGGAGCTGTGATTTGACACCGTTGTACTATTTTTTGTGGGGTGCCGTAAAAGATAAGTGTTACGCTGACAAGCTAGAGACAATTGACGCTTTAAAGAACAATATTCGTGAAGCCATTGGTGAAATACAGCTGCACACAATCGATAGTGTACTTAAAAATTGGACCGATCGTGTAGACTACTGCATGGCTAGCCGAGGCAGCCATTTGAATGAAATTATTTTCCATTATTAACCGGAAGGATTGTACTTTTAAATAAAAAAATAATTCAGTATAGGTACTTAGATAATCTTAGGGCTATCCGTAGTTAGATGATTAATGGTTAGTTATAGATTGAATTTGGAGACGGGCATACAATTCACTTTGAAATAAGTGCTAGTTCCACTTTAGCTAACCGAAATGGCATTTACATTTTTTATATAACTTAATACTCATATCCTTTTTTGGATTCATCAAGAGCAATAGAATATTTTCAATTGGTTTTATTTTGTGTTTTATTGTTGCCATAAAAGAACTGAATGAAAAATTGACGTTGAATGAGTTTTGAATACAAATATTGAAAAAAAAACAATGGAAACTTTAATTCTATACACGTCTTACAAAAACAAAATCGAATAGAAACCTATTAAAAACTTCAACCTTCAAAAACTCAATTAGACAGCTCAACTTTCCATTATTTCTTTAAAGTAGGTATGTAAGCACAGACATACATATCTACTTTTTTTTAGGATACGCAAATAACCCGCATTTCCACTTAAAACCCTCCTTTAAAAGCGGTAAAATGAAACTGAAACTGTCGCAAATCGATCTTAAATTTACCACTTCAAACCGCTTAAATCAGAATAATTCATGCAAAATATATGTAAGTAAAATACAAAAGCTAACAAAAGATCCAAATACTCGTAAACCTACCTACATAATATATTATAAATAATATACCTACAAAATAGAGTGAAGGGTTTGTTTTTAAACCACTTGAGAAAAAAAAGTGTGCGCGTGGCACACAGAATTCAAAACCACTGTATTCCGAACTCCCTTTCGAATGTTTGTCAACTTGAAATTGAAATATCGTAAATTCGAATTGTATCCCAAAAAACTCAAAAAGTCTTTTTATGTGTATTTCTTCGAATTCAACTGAAACTCCAAAATAACAAAATAATGTACAAATAAAGTCGGGTAGCTGCGTACGAGATTATTTGAACAAAGGAAAAAATCAACCGATTGTAACCTTTTAAAGTGTAAAGTTTGAAAAGGCCTGATGGCCAGAGAGAAGAATGCCTAAACTGTGTATAAATAAAATGAGGAAAACAAAAAAACAATAACAACAATAACAGGAGGAACGAATAATCCTTAATAATAAACTGAAGAACGGCATGCATCAGGAGAGCTTGTAAGTGAGAGTATATGTACACGAAAGCATTATACCTAAATATATATATTATAGCAACTTGAAGTGTCCTCAACAAACAAATGTACTTTAAATGCATTTATTCCATTCCAGACTCCTTGCGAGTGCCATATGAGCTGGCTGGTTCTATAGTTGTTTAGAGCCGGTATACTATACACACTCGTCCTCGTGGACACATTTGCAAACAACCCTTTTTCTTTTGGATGAGAACCACTCACCAACCAACGATACTTCGAAGAATAGAATAAGAGGTAACACCACCTACACGTCATATCATACCACCAGCAAACTCCTGAAACCATCTAAACCACCTGGATATGATGGAAGTGGAAGGGAAATGCAAATATCCTTTTTCCATTTGTTATTTTTTTCTTCTAAAAAAAAGTACTAAATGAACCAGAAGGATTTAGATTGGAGTAATACTTCTATATTTGAACAAATTTAAACAAAACTGGACTGGACATACATATATTACATATCTAAATAGGGACTGGATGTAACAGTTTATTTGGTTGTTTACACTTAGCATTCAATCAAGTAGTTATATATTAGGATAATGTGTATGTTGACCAGGAAAGAACGGGAGGATTTAGAGAAGAAAGAAAATTATGGATTTGTATCAAAAATCAAAGTGTGAGGGTGTTGAAGCCAGGAAAATCAACAATGCTAATAAAATCTAAGAAGCTTATTCAATATTTGTTGAATGATCCTGGGAATAAGAAATAACGAGATCGATATAAATTATAATTTCAATCAAATAGAAAGAGGACAAATGTCGATAAAATTGTTTATCAAAAATGTAAGTTTAGTTATTTTTTGAAATTTTGAAAATGTTAAGTATTACTCGAAAACTAAAAAGAAGCTGAGATGTGACCCTCACTGAAAACTTCCCATTCCGTCAGCCGATTTTTTTTAAATTTTGTGATAAAAAAAAGTTGCAGTCAATATCTTTTTTTGACCAATACTTATAATTTAGTGGAAAACCTTATTTTGTGTTGTTTTTGTAGGATTTCGAGTTTCGTAAGAAAAAGTTGTCAATTAGATTTTATTTTTATGAAAAAAAGATAACATTTGTATTTTCATAAAATTTTACTGAATGTTGAAACAATATTTTTTATAAGATAAAAATAGTTTGAAGCCAATATCCTTATATTTAACTTCCCATAGGAAGTTATTGTAATCGTTCCGATTTGTCGAATTGAAAATTTTGACATTTCTCGACGTTTCAAGGTCCCTACAGTCAAAATAAAAGATTTTTAGAAAGATGTCTGTGAGTGCGTGTGTGTACGTACGTTCGTACGTCCGTACGTTCGCGACGTTTTTTTCGTCGTCCATAGCTCAAGAACCAGAAGATATATCGACTTCATATAAATTTTGTTATACAGATAATAAAGCAGAAAGATGCAGAAAGGGCTCTCAAGAAAATTGCGTGGGTGGTTTTTTTTACCATAGCAGTTTAAAAAAAAGGTGAAAATTTTGGTTAAACCTAAATTTCTCATGAACCAATGACGCTAGAGACTTGAATTAAATTTTATATTATATATTGTAACGTGATGCAAAACAAGTATATTTTTGGAAATGAATTCAATTAACGGTTTTTTTTATAAATCAAAAAAACTGAAAAAAAAATTTTGTCATCACGAAAATTTTACGACTCAAATATGATTTCATCTCCAAAATTATTTTGTGCAACGAAAAATAATGTTTTTGACATCTGATAAAATTTTGAGAAAAATCGAATTGACAGTGTTTTTTACAAAAAATTAAAAACCGAAAAAAAAATTTAACAAAAGTTGGTAAAAATTGATTTTCGACTCAAATATCTTTTCAAAAATTTGAGGTAATGGCTTCTAACTAATTTAGCTTATAAGAAATTAATTTTCAACACTAGGAAAAATTTTTAAAAAAATCGAATTGACAGTTTTTTTACAAAAAATAAAAACCTAAAAAAAACAATACTAAAACTTGGTAAAAATTTACTTCCGACTCAAATAGCTTTTCAAAAATTACAAATATTGGCTTCAAACTTATGTTATTTCACAGAAAATATTGTTTTTCATATTCAGTAGTTTTTTTATAAAAATCCCACAGTCCCTTTTTTCATAAGAAAATAAAGTCTACAAAAAAAGTAAGCAAATTTGGTAAAAATTGTTGTTCAGTTCTCGATATCTCTTGAACAATAGAAAATATTGACTTCAAATTAATTTCATTCAACCAATTTGTATTTGATAAAATAAAATAAAAATTTTTAAGAAATAAATTGGTAAAAATTGGCTTTCGGCTAAAAATCTCATCTACAAAAATAGATTTCGAAATCAAAATATTTCATTATATGCAAAATTTTTAAATTTTTAAGAATAATTCGACTGACAACTTTTTTAACAAATCACGAAAATCTACAAACTTTTAAGAAAGACAAATCGACATACGGGATGGGAAGTAATTAGTGTGGGTCGCATCCCAGCCTCTTTTTTGCGAAGATATTTGAGTCGAAAATCAATTTTGAGCAACTTTGAATAATGCTTTTTGATTTTATTTTTTGTATAAAACTGTCAATTCCATTTTTCTAAAAATTATAACAGATGTTTAAAACGTTATTCTTTTAGTTTGATATCATGTCAGATTATACAATTTAAAATTTAACTGAAGTTGCTAGCGTTAATTCCCGAAAGGCCAAAATCAAGAAAATTCCATGATCTTTTGGCAGCTATACACGTTTTACAACAAGAATGTTGTCAACATACTTGTCTTAATTATAAAGTGTATTCGTATATACATAAATACTTCAATGTTAATATTATAAACAATATTTTTACGACACATTTTTTACCTAAAAAAATATATCCGAACAAATTTTACCCACAACTCATAGAACATAAGAACATTTCAAAATTTGCGCACACTTTTCATTTTATATTTTTCGTCATTTCGGCTTTTTGGGATTTTTGAATTTCGGTATTTCTGATTTTCGGGAATTTAGGTTTTCGGGATTCTGCCTTTGAAAATCCAGCTCCACTGTCCCGTAATAGGTGATTGCTCCCCATAGCACTACACCACCTTCTTTGCTGTGCCGTTTTTCAAGATAGATTTTTTTCTTACTTAAATCATGGAAATAGCAACTATATCCATCAGGTTCGTCCAAATTATTTTTTTTTCATCAGAAAAGACGACGAACGGCGGCGTGCCAAGCTCGATTTCACTTACGGTGATTTGTTGCACAATTAAGGCGTTGGCTCTTGCGTGCAGAATTCTATGGTGGTTTTTTCTTCATTTGTTATTGTCTGCCTTCTGTATCAACTAAGCACCAGTCGATCTACTAGCATTTACCCCCAGCTTCTGCCTTGAAGTTATTATTGGAAAGCCTTGAATTTGAAGCAGCTCTCACTATCACCCACCTTTCCTGAAATGATGTGGCTTTCTTGAATCTTTCTTCTTGGTTTTTCCATACCTCTCTGGGTCCTTGAGGTAGTTGTATACAACATTTGAAATTCTTCTTATTTTGCTGGCTATAAAACGGATGGTTTTTGCCAAGATACCGGTAAGCTCAAATTTGTCTAATTTCCTCCTTGATTAGACCCTTACCTCTACCCATACTTCTTGATTCTATCAAATTAATACTCGTACTCGTACTAGGCTCCCAAACAATCAGAGTATAGTTTTATTTGATTTAAAACACGCTAATGGGTAAATTTAGATCTTGTCCCTATATACACTTAATATAAACCTCATTCATTCCACATTTGTGTTTTTCCAAAAAACCTAAGAGTTTAAGAAATATCGGCAAATAAAAAACGAAAAAAACTTGTCCCTTTCCATGTGACACGAAGTGTATCTTAAAATCTTTGATTTAAATTCTTTGGACCTTTAAACTTAGAGATATGTCTAAATTTTCAATTTGACACAACGGACCCATTGCAGTGACTTCCTATAGGAAGTTACTAATAGAAGTTGGTTTCTGTTGACTAAATTTAGTTTGGATATGTTTTTGTCCTGGGATGATATTAAAAACACTTTACCTAAAAGATTTTAAATTTCGCTTAGAACAGAAATATTAAACTATAACATTCTAAAATGGGCCTCATTGTAGTTGTTTTAATAAAGCGATATTAGGATCAACTTGTAGCAATATGTCAAGGAAGTTTCTTGACCAATAAAAAAAATTAAGAGTATGCCAAATAAAAATTTGTTTTTAAAAAACCATTAAAATTTGGTGTTTTCTTTTATTTATAAGAAGTAACAGACCCATAGCGTAATTTTCCAAGATCTTGTTTCATGTGTTTCCAGTTGCTTCAATTTAATTTGATAACGTAACCACCGAGCTGAAAATGATATTTCACAGAACTCACTTTGGAAAAAAGGTTTCAATAAAAATTTCCTAAAATTATTAACGTTAGCTTTCTCTTAAGATTTCTAGCGGAAACAACTATCAGTGTCCAAATAACTTATTATTTATTCGTTTAAAGTGTTTTTAGTCTTGTATTGTGTGTTTTTAGTTCATTTAAAGGAATATTCATAATTTATCTCGATGTTTTTTTTGAAATTTTGTTTTTAATATCTGAAATTTTAATTAAACTAAGTTCTTGACTAAGTATAGGACCTTAACCCTTGTGTTGCATTGTTTGAAATAATTATGTATATGACTATGAGTATAGGTAATCTGTATTCTTTTATAATAAATCATTTATAACCCACGACAGACAGGTGTGTACTTTTGAAACAAAGAATCAACTAATTTATTCTTATTTTAATTTATTTTCAGATCCATATCAAATGTTCGGTCCGACCAGCAGCAGACTTGCAAGTTCTGGTGAGTAATCCTTAAAAGTTCTTTTGAAAGTCACTTTTTAAAATCTACCCATTTCTAAAAAAAACAGTACCTTTTAACTCAGGTGCAAAGATAGCAATCATTAACTTGTTTTAGGCACGTGCCCCATCAATTCTATTCAAAAGTCAGTCAAGCACCATAACAGTATGTGGTGCCAGAAGACTGAAGCCTGACGCATATTTCTTGTCTGGAGATAATATATTCATCTCGCGGGTGGGTGGACACGGACAGGCATACTAGATACCAACAAAAAACTGAATCCTTGCTGTAACACCTACCCCCTACCCCAAATCATCATCAATATAGTGCTGTACCGTACACCAAACCAACCAACCTACCAACCCTTACGGTGTTAACCGATTTAAATTCATTGTGTTATCATATCACTTTTCCATTGTAACCAGTACCGCTTACAAATTCAATTCCAACCCCAAACCCTTCTATTATATTGACTACGGCGACAAGGAACGACTCGACGGTAAAATACTATGAACAAAAAAAAAACCCTGTTTCAGGTTAAGAGTGCGTGAACACTGATTTTATCACTTAATTCATTGTATTACATTATAGATCGTTACAGAGCGCTTTTCGAATGAAGGGTTGGGGTATTTTTTTATATTTTGACACGCTCTGACTCTGAATTACCTAAAACCCCACGAACCATAGAATCCTGGGCAGAACAAGAACAACAAAAAAGCCCGAAAAAAAAACACACAACTGGAACACCTTTCAATTTGGGCATACAAATTATTTCGTGCGCGAAAAATTGTACACGGTTTGAATATTGTAGCCCACATTCTCGAATATTTAGACCAAAACCTTTTCCTCAAATAAGATTTATGTATGAAGGTACGAGTAGGTATAATGTTGCGTGTTTCAAAGGGTGTGCCAACAAAGTGGTAATTTTTATTTTTTCAGCAAATAAAAAATCCAAGTCAGGTTTATTTTGGTTTAACATTATAGACCCTCACATTCTTGTGTAGACCTATGTTATATCGACACGTGATCAATGTTAACAATTGACGCACAATTTTGACTTGGCCTGTTCGCCGTTGTTCGTTTTTCGTTATTCGAGGAAGGGGTCGAAAAACGATACATCATATTCATTAGTTTTCTGACGGAAGAAAACAGGGCCAATAAAGTCAAAATATATGAAATTATAACCTTTATAAGGAGCGTGATGTTAAACTTATTCGTTCTTGGTGAGAAAAATTTGTGGGAAGTGTGCGTGGGTGTGGTATGCATACATAATATTGATGTATTCAATACAAAAATGTGCTGCTCTTTTTTTCGAATGGAGTGTTGAATATTTCAAGGAAGGGTAAGGATAATGATGTGTTTAACATGACTTGCACTCTACCTATGTTAACAAGTTAAATAATTTGATGATGAATAAATAGAATATAACTGACAGACAGACTTTAACAAAGGGTGATGAGCAATAAATTTAAATGGATAAGAGTTTATTAATAATTGTTGCAAGGGTTTGATTTAATTTTTATGGAAATTTATTATGATTTATTGAAAGTTTTTCTTAAGAGAATTTCTGACCGAAATGAAGCACTCACCATGTCTGCTGAACGAAAGTTTGTTCAAAAGGTTTTTGCTAGTGGACAACGCTCATGGGTCCCTGACATTTCGTACGGTGCGCAATGGCGAGTAGCAGTTGTAGCTGATAGGCGTTGTGATTCTATGGGTTTTAACTATACGGACTATAAACCGTCGAGTTTGAAACAAAGCCATAGAGTAAAACGTTTATTTGTATAATTTGTCCAATTGTATAATTACTTCCATAATATTAATTTCCAAAATATTTTTAAATTTCTGATTTAGAAAATATTGATAACTGATTCATTGAAAATGCAAGAATGGGTTTCTATAGATTTCATTTGTTCTTCTAGTAAAAACTACGGATTTACCTCGGATTAATAAAAACCTTTCCAACTTTAAACGAAAGAAGCGTTAAGCTTATTCGATTTTAATCACATACAAATGTCAATGGGATTATGATAGGTTAAGTAAATTACGCAAAGAATTTGTGGTTTCAAGTAAGTTTCTATTTAAAGAATATATCTTGAATATGGATTGTAATATTAAGAACAATTTGAAATCATTCTGGTCTTTTGTCAATTGTAAAAGAATATCAACAAGGATTCCAAATACGATATTTTTCAAAAGGGTTAAATCATCGAACTTAGAATGCTGTTGAATTATTTGGAGACTTTTTTGAATCTGTCTACTTCAGTTTAGTGTTTAACAACAGTTGCTTGATTGGTTTAACAAGAAGAATTGACATAGGATCTATTGTACTAAGTTCTATAGAAATTATCTCGCCTTTAATATCACATTAATCTTATTACATTTCTGTGGTTCAGATGGTATTCCGCTGTGCCTAAATGTTGTTGTGAATCAATTTGCACTCCTTTACTCAAAGTATTTAATAATATCTCTTCATGAGGCCGATTTTTATAAAAGAATCGAACATTTCGAACTAAACTTCTAAACTTTTTGCAATTTCCAAGTTGTTTCAAAGCTTGATTAAAAATAAGATTGATTTTCTTACAAGTTAATATTTATCAGAATAATTACAAAATAGTTTTTCCTTAGGTCGTTCTACAGTACTAATAATAATCAGTCCTTTTTCGCCTAGCAGTTTATAAGGATTTCTGCAAAAATTTGAAAAACTTCTAAAGAAACTTGAGATGTTCGGTTTTCATTCGAAGATTATTTCTTGGATAACTCATACCTACATCTGGAAGGAAACAGAAAGTGTAAGTCGGTGTTACATATAAAGGGTGCCTTTTTAAAAGCTACAGAAAAGTTAAAAAAAAAAAACACATAAAATTCATGAAATCTTTATTTGAATCGATAGTACGGTCCATATAATTTAATGTTTGAAGATTATTGACCTTGAATGCACCTCAAATGGTCCATCCACTTAGTCCAATTTTGGCATACTCTTTCCAACATTTCGGCCGGTATCTCACGAATAAATGTTTCAATGTTGTCTTCCAATGCGCCAATTGAAGCGGGCTTGTCTGTATAGGCATGAGCTTTAACATAGCCCCACAAAAAATAGCCAAAAGGCTTTAAATCGTACGATCTAGGCGGTCAATTGACCGGTCCCGAACGTGAAATAAAATGTTCACCGAACTCGCCTCTCAATAGGTCCATTGTTGCTCTTGCTGTGTGGCATGTGGCACCGTCTGTCTTATTGAAACCACATGTCATGCAAGTCAAGCTCTTGCATTTTGGGCAAAAAAAAGTTGGATATCATCTCACGGTAACGCTCACCATTCACACTTACGTTACGATTCGAATCATCTTTAAAGAAGTACGGTCCAATGATGCCACCAGCCCATAAACCGCACCAAATGCAATGAATTTGGCTAATATTCACTCCAAAATCGACAATTCTGCTTATTGAGACAAAAATGAGCTTCGTCGCTGAACACAATTTTTCGGTAAAAAAGTGGATCCTCGGCCAACTTTCCAAGAGCCCATTCACCAACAATGTTACGTTGCAGTAGGTCGTTCGGATTCAATTCTTGCACCAGCTGTATTTTGAAGGGCATCACACCTAAATCCCTCACAAAAGTTTCCACGTTGTTGAGTAACAGAGTCCCAATTGCTGCGAACGGCAACGAATCGATAAATTGATGGTCATTACATCATTAACACTGGCCGATACAGCTGCGATATTTTCTTCAATTCGCACTCTACGTAAGCGTGTTGGTGGTTTAATGTCTAAAAATGTAAATTTGGTGCGAAATTTAGTCACAATAGCCCGAATAGCCGCTTCAGTGGGTCGATTAAACTGACCATAAAATGGAAGAAACGCGCGATAAACTTTCTTAACAGAGCACACATTTTGATAATAAAATTCAATAATTTGCAAGCGTTGTTCGTTTGTAAGACGATTCATGGTTAAATAATATACCAAATTGAAGATGTTTGCCAATGAAAAAAAAAACACTAAAAAATCACCCTTTACAAGAAAAATTCATTGCACGTCTGGCGTCCCACAAGGTAGTAACCTTGGTTCGCTTCTTTTTTTTTTTTTTTATTGACGCAAAAATCTGAGTCATTAAATATCTATAGTGAATAGCTCTTCATTTATATATGCTGATGACTTGGAATTATTTTTGAAAGTGAAGAGTACGGTTGATTGCGAATACATTCATAGTCATATCTTGATTCCCTTTCAACTTGGTGTCAAGTTAAACGCCTTAAACTTATTATTAAAAAAGGTTAACGCAATATATTTTTTCAGATTATGAAATAGTCTGCTATTCAATCACGCAATTGAATCGCAAGCTTTAGTTCGCGATTCAAAAAAGTTTTAGGTTTTATGCTTGATTCATCATTTTTTTTAAAACTATTTCGACTATGTATGTCCCAAAGGCAAACTCGTTGGTAGGCTTTATAAAACGAAACGGGACAGATTTTCGAGATCAATTTACGCTTTTATCGTTGTTCTCATCTCTTCTCAGATCTTTTTTGGAATAAGCAGATATTGTTTCTGGACCCAAATTTCAACTTCATTTTGATCGAAAAAAGTTAAAGACGGTTTACCAAATACATATCTAAGCAAATTCTTGTTAGGTCAATTAGAGCAGGATTTCTAGATTTGTGTGTCTTCAAAATAAATATTCAAATCAACTTCGTTATCTCTTTCAAAGTAGCTACTTATGAACTACGCACGTAGTGTTATAATCAGGGCAAGGATTCTTGTGTATATTTTCATATTTGTTTCCCGCATAAATAGAAGCATTCATATAAGGCATTTCATTTTAATTACATAATCTATGAAAGAACGCATTTGGCAGCACCTATGCTTTTAAAAAAGTAAGTGCAGTTGAGGGTTTCATTGGTAAAACCATTTTTAAGAAAATTGAAAATGTTTTAAACAAAAATTAAAGGTACATTAAACTTAAAAACATTTCAAACATTTTATCAAATTCTGAACCTGAAGAGGTTTTAGAAAACTTGTCGGGTAGTGAAATACTGTCGTTCAAAAACGCTCCAATGACATCGACTGAAGTTGAACGGTCATTTTTCATGTTCAAAAGTTTTTTCGACCATAATAGGCAGAATTTTACTTTTGAAAATTTCAGAAAGTGTTTTATGATGTACGCCAACAAAATTTATACCGATGATTAGGTTTTGTATTTGTATTTGTGTAATTTAAATTTAATAGTGTTTTGTTTTGTTACTCTGAAAGATTTTATGTTTTGTTTTCTTCTGAATGATTTTATGTTTTGTTTTTGTTTTTGTATTTTTATTTTGTGTTTAATAAAAGTCTGATTTCTAAATTTGTCCTTGGATTTTAATATAATAAAACCTGTTTTTTTTAAAGAACATATATTTTCATTTTTAAGCGCATATTTCCAGATTTAAGGAGCATTTTTTATTCACATATTTTGGAGTTTTAAGCGCATAAGAATCCTTGCCCTGGTCATAATAAATATACAAAATTTAATTCTGTTCATTTGACTGGACTTTTAAGAAGAAACCTGTATTTCGTCCACAATTTATGTCTATGAATGACTCTCCAAAAAAGTTCTTTTTTTTCCAGAAATTTTAACTGAATTTTTAAATAGCTTGAGCTAAGTTTAGACAATCGTTTTGAAAATATAACTGGTTGATGGAGACGAAATCCTGGCTTATTTTTTAAACCAATCATTCAAAACTCTGCAAGATTTTTACTACTGACAAGAATACTGACCCGCTCAAGACTAATAAATTGTGACACAATCTCTATTAACCATTAATAAGCTTTTCCAGGTAGCCAATCCTTAAAAACTAACTATGGCTAATAAACACTTTTTATAACAAGAAATCAAAAATCAATTTATATTCGTTACTGTCATCAGTTGCCGTTCTGATTGATTTACTTAACCATCACTTAACATTACCTATACATATACACCCACCTTTAGCGCCCTTAACCTAAAAGCTGAATATAAAAAAGAATTGTTTCCCAGAAACCTAATGATGGATAGAGCGTGTTTCATTGATGATTCTTTTTATGTATACTGTTAGAACCAGCCCTTAAGCTTTTATTGTTGCCGCATTCAAAATGCCATGATTTGCAATTAACGTAATATTCATGATGATCTCACACATGAGTGGTGTTAAAAAGCCGAATACAATCATATAGTACCTATAGAAAACCTCCCCCACAACTTTATAGCAACAACAACAAAATACAACAACAAAAAAATAAAGAAAATAGAAAACATGCCCTATTCTTGAACAAGTCAGTCAGAGAATTATGTAACTTCTAACTGTAAATGGTAGACAGAAAACAGCACACAACAATACACTATAAGAGCCTAATTGCCAAATGATTAAGCGATTTATGATGTTCCCATGAAAGGCATGACGAGCGCATCAACCCCTCGCATTATTTCCGCTTAAAAAGGAATATTCCAATCCATTCATCAAGGGAACATTAAACTACCCTCCAGAGCCACATAGGACACGAACTATACATAGCTCCAGCATTATTCGTAGCTCTTTTCGTTGATCGTTCATAGATGTTGGTAGGTATATGTGAAAAGATTATGAGGATGGAAAAAGACCTTTTGCGATTTTCCACTCGATTGACACAACAAAATATACATTTTCATATACTTTTGTATCTATATAGTACGTATTGCCTTGATGTACAAATAAAAGCAAAAGCAGTATTGTGTCTAACATTTATGCGAAACGAAAACGTACCCATATGACTCTTTTCAAATCTTCACAAACACACCATAGCGCCAGCCAGCAGCGGGGGTACCATCAGATAATCCCAACCTTTTGGTCGATTAACTCCCTCAACTTTTGTCGACGACGAATTTATTGTCCAATTAAATTTAACTTAAAGTTAACGTCACTTTTGATATTTTTCTTCGTTTCGGAAACTAACAGATATTTTTTTAAATTCGTACTTTTGTGAAAACATTTGACTTGTGATTGGTGATTTCTTGCCAACAACGACGAAGACAACAACAATAACTCCCAAGACAACGACGACGATATATCTATGGGGGAAAAAGTTTTAGCTCTTGGAGTATTAATATAAATTTTAGCGATTTCATGCTCAGGTGATTCTTTTCTATCCTTGAAAAGAAATAATTGTGGGTGGACGAACCAAGAATAAAATAAAAACAAAATGGGGGTTTCTAACTAACCTATAGTTCTTTGGGGGGACATACTCTACTTATATCTTACATTTATAGAAGTATGCTATGTATACATTTATTTAAAGACTTATTGCTAGATTGCATGCCAATAGACGATTAGGGCCGGTTCGGTTCGGTTACGGTTGAAACTTCAATATTACTTCATTTTCTTTTGAGCTGTTAAAGTTAAATTCTTTTTTGCACTTGTATATAATCTTTGGGTTGGTTTGTGGGGATTCTTTTGGTCAAAACAAAAACAAAAATGTATAGAAAAAATGGCCACAATGACTTTTGTTTATGTCTTTATATACTTTTGAAAGAGAGGGTGAAGCAGTTAAGTCTATCGAAGAACTGAATGACTAACTGGGGCGTAACTTATTAGCATTTAAAAGTTGAAAAAAAGCAGAACGAAGTTTACCGGGCTTAGAACTCATCTATACTGGTTCTTAGTCTTTCGAACATGAAAATTTCTTTATATTTAGGAGAAAATATTGGAGGAAGGCTGATTCCAAGAAAATTACAAATTAAAAAACATGGTTCCACTGTGACTTCCGTTATAACCATTTTTTATGTAATTTTATTTTTATTATTATTCTGGCTTTATTCACCCTTAAAAGTTTATAATGTTTTTTTTTTTTTTGTAATATGTATATAATTAAGACTTCTTCTTTTTTCTAAACATTTACTCCAGAAACTTGGACAAAAAGATTGTATTTCGTCTCTCCACGTCTTGAATTGTGTTCTTACACTTCTTTTCTTGTCTTGTGTAGTCAATTCTGTTGTTATTTTGATCCATCGATCATCTGATGTCCGAAATATGAACCCAGCAAAATCACATTTAAGTTTTCTCGTTCTGTGAAGAATTTAAGTGGTTAATCTGTTTAGATAATCTCACCTTGAGAATCGATCTTTCTATGGTTCTTTAATAGGATTGAAGTTTTTTCTAGGACTCTCGTAGTTTGCCATGTTTGGCAGCCGTATGTTAAGACTAGAAGAATTGTCGAGTCAAAAACGCATTTCCTTGTCGAGATATTTAGATCCAGCAAATTCTTCACATTCCAAAATTGTCACCAAGCGTTCATTATTCTTTGGTTACAATTTTTTATATCTTTATCGGTGAATGATATTATTTGGCTCTAATAGTTATAGTCTTCCACATAATCGAAAGTGATTAGTGGATAAGCCGACTTTTTTTTAAACTCCAAACAAAGTTCGTTTAGCATAGTTTGTAATTCATTTTTGTTTGTGGCGATTAATTCAATACCTTCTGCAAATCATAGACTTGATAAATACTTTCCGTTTATTTTCAAACCAATATTTTCCCATTTCAACTTACGGAAATTTTCTTCCAAGGTTGCGGAAAAAAATGCTGGTAAATGTGTCTACGTGTCGTATGAAATATTGGCCCAATACTTTCCGTTCTAATGCATGCAATAATATCACTGTACATATTTTGGCAGGATACGTCAAAATTTACTGTTCCATTCCTTTCTAAATTAGAGCTTGGGCACCTGCCACAATACAAAATAATACGTCGTTATTAAGGAATGGAATTGAAATTTAGAATTGTTGATTGGGGCTTGGAAAATTCAAAAACGATGGTTTTTGTTAACATACCTTCGTCTGAACAATTAAAAATAACATTAATTAATTTCTCTTTAAATATACTCGTTACTTTATAATGTCACGATTAAACCTCTCATTGTAAATTCCTATATTTTTGTTAATAATTCAATAAAAAAAATGACATACACCTACTACACCAGTCCTGTGTCAACAAGGGCCTCACCTAACAAACTTCTTCATCTAGCTCGGTCCCTAGCTAGATGTCTCCAGTTTCGCGCTCCAAGTTGGGTGAGTTCACTTTCCACTTGTGCGCTCCACCTGATCCGCGGTCTTGTAGAGCACACGAAGAACTTTTGTCTCGAAACGACCCAAGGTGCTTTCATCCGCTTTTGTCATAGTCCATGCTCTTGCACCGTATAGCAGGACGGGGATGATGGGGGTCTTATATAGCGACACTTTGGTCGCTCGAGTGAGGGCTTTGCTACTCAATTGCTTTTTTAACCCACAAAAAAAGTGGTTAGCAAGAGTTATTCTTCGTTTGATCTCAGCGCTGGTGTTGTTTTCTTCGTTAATAGCGGAGCCTAGGTAGACGAAGTCCTTAACTACCTCAAAGTTACGTCTGTTGATGGTGATGTTTTGACCGAGACGTCGTCGGTGTTGTAAGTCCTTTCTTAACGACAGCATGTACTTTGTTCCGCCCTCATTAACAGTTAAACCCATTTTTGCCGCCTCTGCCTCAATACTCACAAAAGCCCCATTGACATCACGCTGAGTTCTTCCGATTATGTCAATGTCAGTAGCATATGCTAGTTATTGAACAGACTTTTTAAAAATAGTGCCTAAGTGTTGAAGTGAGAGCTCAGCACTATTATTGCAAGTACGATGGTAAAAAAATCGCATGACAGCGCATCACCTTGTCTAAAACCTTTTTTGACATTGAAATGTTCTGTTAAGTTGTCTCCAACCTTTATGGAACAGCGCGAATTATTCTCCATGGTCATCCTGCAGAAACAAACTAGTTTGGCAGGGATGCCAAAATTAGACACAGCTCTATACAGCTCATCCCTGTAGATGCTATCATATGCGGCCTTGAAATCGATGAAAAGATGGTGGGTGTCGATTTGGTGTTCTTGGGTTTTTTCCAGGATCTGCCGTAATGTGAATATTTGATCGACTGCGGACTTTCCTGGTATAAAACCACACTGATAAGGACCTATCAGATTGTTCACGATGGGCTTTAGACGTTCACATATTAGGACAGAGAAGATTTTGTAAGCTATGTTAAGTAGACTGATGCCTCTATAGTTGGTTAGAGGGTCTTCTTTTTTTAGAATCACCACTACGGTACCAATTCTAAAATAATTAAATTCAACCGCAAGGACTTCAAAAGTACCAGAAAAAATTAAAAATTAAAATAGCTTAATCACAATATAATATTAAAAGAACAAAATTTCAAAGGTAAGTATTAAGCATAAGCTTTAAGATTTTAAATTTATTTCGCTAATTGAAACAGAAATCAAAAACTGGCCAATTGTCGACAAAATTATGTTTTTTTCTTGTCTTGTTCCACAAACAGTAAAATGCATGTAAAAAGGATTACGTTGTCCTCAATTTGAATCTGGCCTTTTAACTTTTTGATCACATCAGGTTTTCAAAATACTACTCTTTAAAAACGTCAAAAGGCAATTAAAAACAGTGTTTTTTAGGCTAGCAATAAATTGCGTGATACTTTTGCAAAATTTCAAATCTGTGTTTCCTAGACAGTTTTAATCTTTTAAGTATTTTCTATTTCCATTTATGATTATGACTTATGAGTATTCATTTGCTTTTAAATGAAGTTTTCAGAGACTTGAAAATGAAATGTAATGCTTCCATGTTAAAACCATAAAACACGTTTTGGAATTATAGATTTGGAATCCAGATTCAAACTAAAAATACCCCTTTTAATCATTATTGTTATTTTTTTTCCGTTTAACCTGTTTCAGTTAAAAACCGTTTGATAAATGGTTCACGATAAAAACTTGTGTTATCATCAGTGTTATTACTCTTGAAATATCATGAATACACTACTAATTCAAATATAAAGAATATAAATGTTCAAACCTTTCAACAAAATTCATGTTTTCTTTCGTTTATGACAAGAAGTTAACTACCAAAACATATTTTTTAGCTTGGAAACTTATTTTGTCTTTTTTAAATCTTACCTTTAACATTATGAAGGAAATAAAAAGAGGTCAATAAAGGTTTTTTTTATGACAAATTCATACAGAATGAAAAGGCAGCAAAAGTTTAAGTTCGGGTATACATATACCGCTTCATCGCTTAAAGCTTGGTCAACATTATAAATTCAAAAAAAAAAAAACCCAAAACGCTATACATAACTTTTTCCAACATTTAACATCAACTTTAAAATTATTGCTAATTAAAAACAAAACATTGAATTTTCTCCGAAAAGAACCTCAACCCAGTTGTGACTTCTATACAAAAACAATAAAGTAGAAGAATTTAAAAAAATACCATACACGATTTCTACCACGCCACTACCACTTTATATAATGCAATAACAACAACAACAGGCAAGGCGAGGCAAGGCGCTCCAGATATTTCAATTTAAGTTAACACCAACAAAACCTCTAAATGGATTGATCCGGGCTACGTCCGCTTGAGCAATTCCAATTCTGGAAATCAGAAAGCAAAAGCATATGCTGTGTTGAATTTATGAGGACTTAACACGAACCCAAGTTAGCTATATATACCCATATACATATATATCCACAATACTAGAACATGGAGACAGAGAACCTCTATATTTGGAATTGGATAGAGCTTAACTCACAGTTTCGGTCATGTTTTATAGCATCGTGTGGTCAGAGTTTTATTGTTCAGGCCATGTTTTCGTTCCACCACCCCAAAAAATTACGAAACATAAAAATAAAGTGCCCCCTTTAGTACATTCCCTTGTTCCTTGGGTCTGTCTGTGTAGAAGCGAGTCACCATCATACCAACACCACCACTAGATGGCGGCTAATGGCGCTGCATGCAACGATTCCAAATTCAAAAACCGTTTCCCTGTCGAAAATGACCCTAAGAGTGACTGGAAGGGCTGAAGCTGGGGTTGTGGGAGTCTGAGAGAAATTAGCATAAAACACAATCGCCTTCGTTTTTCCAGGCGGGGTATTTCGTTTCATTATACTTCTCTGACGATTACGACGGCGATTGCGATGACGACGACTACGAAGCGATGCCGCTCCTGGTATAAGGCCCTCGCACTTTTATTTTATTTTGCTACTCGGTTTTGAATTACACTGTAGGCTTAGTAGGGTGGGCCAGAGTGGGTGGCCCGTGGCCAAAGATGGTGGCAAAAATGCTGTTTTTGATTAATTATAGTTTCCTTTCGACAAGGAAACCGCTTTGTTCGACGACCTTCTTCGTAGCTCCAGGCACTTTTTATAAATATATCAGTGTATGTGGGGATGCATATACAAAAATTAAGAGCCAACTACCGGAGTCGGCTGTAGGTACAGTTATGAACGCATGCCATATATAGTTTTGATGTTGATGGGGTGCAGGAGGAGTCCAAAAGTGACGAAGCCACCCACACCCACCTCCAAGTTCTTTATAGTGCTAAATTAAGGGCGGCTGAACGCCATTAGTAACTTGCGGGCGGGAACCACAATAGCCCTTCCACAGAATAGTCTCAGAATAGTCTTTAGTTAGGAAGGTTGGTATAGGTTGGTGTAGGAGCTAAAACATCAAAATGAGATTAAGGAATTAATTATTTCCGGATTTTGTAGATTTTTTTCTTTTTTTTATTAAATTAACATTTCTACGGTTTTGTGCGCTGCTCTGATGGCTGATGGAAAACACGGAATCTGCGGAGTGTTGTAAGAAAGGTCACACTTTGAAACACCTTTTATCCTCTTCATATATATACATATTTTGCTGTTTTATTTTATGGTGTGCACACCTGTAATTGCATGTCGTTAATTAAAATATAATAAGAATGAGTATTGTCAGCCGGAAGTGAGGTGGGAAATTGGCCTAATTCCTGAAGCATCAAACATCGCTTATATATAAAAGAAGAATGTTTCTTTTTTATTTCAATTCATAAACTCATAAAGTAAGTTTTAAATTAAATGGTAATTAGGGAACAAGTCAAAGAAACGACGGAAATAGTATGGAGTGAAGGAAGTACTCTGGCTGAATTCTTGACAAGAAATTTTTGTTTTGTTTTTTGAATTTTTGTGTTAAACATTTTCTTTAACATCACAAGAAAAAAAAAAACAAAGAAATATGCAAGAGGAAGTTGTAGTTTTGTGTGTTAAAAATGCACTTTATTGCAACTAAGTGCGTGTAATTAATTTTTGACAGAAAAATTATGAGATGGAAATGAATAGGTAATTTTTTCATTTTAGCTGTCACAATGTTGTGACTTGTGACTAAGATTCTTTGTATTGTTTGCCATTCAGCTGTAAGCTGGGGTGGTTTGTCATGAGTATGCAGAAACAAGAAGTGATTCAACATTGTTAAACATTCATTTTCTTAAAAAATAATTTCAATTCACAAAGACAAAAATTCTATCTTAAATGAGTAATGAATTACTTGATTTTTGGACCTTTTCCCATACTCTAAAATATTATTAGAAAATTACTTTCCGCAAAAAGTTTTTGAAATATAAGAGTATTTCAAGAACTTTAAACGTCAAAGTTATTCTACATATCTGTTCAACCTTAAAAATATAACTCGGATTTTATCGAACTTTACGATATTGTCACAAAAGTATAAAAACCTTATAAAATAATAAATTACCAGGCTCATGATCTACATCACTTAACTTCGAATTTGTAAAAGTTACATAAATCTGGAATTCAATTTTATAATTTCTGTTTTTTTTTCTGTTTATATTTTTACAGGATCTGGACAAATTCAACTGTGGCAATTCCTCCTTGAACTATTAAGTGATTCAAGTAATGCGGGCTGCATCACATGGGAGGGTACCAATGGTGAATTTAAATTAACAGATCCCGACGAAGTGGCAAGACGATGGGGTGAGAGGAAATCAAAGCCCAACATGAATTACGATAAGCTGAGTAGAGCTCTAAGGTAAGAACAATACCCGAATGTCTAATTGCACTCTTAATATAATTCCTACATCATTATCAAAGAGAAGAAAAAAAAGCCTAATAAATCCTAATAATTGATTGCCATTTCAATATATACCTACTCGCATCCTCTTTCCTTAATTCTCATATAAAATTCAATAGTGGACGAGGGGTTGGAATATCTACAGATATATCCTTCATAATGGCCTCAATTCGCCACTTGATTAGCAATTGATTAGGACCGTTTGTAGCTGATGTGATCGGAATACTAAATCAAAAAAAAAAAAAAAAAATTATAGATGAAAATTGAAGAAAACCAAAACCTTTGGTATTATTTTTTTTTCGCCATTTGGCTGCAATATCAAGAAAAAAAAAGGATATCTCGGATTGACAATCGATGAACTGTAACTATGCGAGTCTGATGTCAATAAAATTCTATTTATTTTAGGTTTTTTTTTTTCTCGGGACCAAAAGTCGTTTGTTTGTTATTTTTGATATTCTTCCGGTAGCACCACAAAGTCGGTATATGTAGTCAACATCAGGGGTTGATTTTTATTTTCACAACCTCCAACCCTATTTGGGATTTTGGAATCTTTTCTATATTTGGCAAATAAAGATACGTAGGAATATATATTGGCGCATATGTCATATGCTATGCGTCTGGATTGTTGAAGGCCAACCCAACTTAATGTGATAATAAATATCTATAAACTCTGAAATGAAATGAAATGAAAATGAAATTGAACGAGAGACCTTGATGTGCTATGCAGACGGAGACGGCCAAGGCGACGACAACGAAGACGACGTAGAAATTGATGATGAGAAAACTAAATAAGTAAATAAATTGTCGAAAACGAATAAACATAGATACAAACATATTGTATGTATGTATGAATGCTATAATAACAAACTGAATATAAGAACCACCCGCAAGGTTGACAAATGAAAAACAATTTCACAGATATAATTGCATAAAAGCAATAAATGGAGAATAAAGATCAACAAAGAAAAAAAATCATTTAATTGAAATTCGTGTATTAATGGAAAATGTGTGTCAAGGGTCGAACCTTCACTGATTTTGCAAGCTGGAATGAACTGGTAAAAATTTGTTGAAGCTTTAAGTGAACATCATATATCCAACCTGCGAATGCAACAAAATCGTTTTATGATGGTTAAGCAAGTGATAAAGTTCTTGCTTTGTAATGTTGACACAGAATAGTCTTTTTCACTTTTAGGCCGTGTGTGAATTGCGTTAAAATGTGTGTTAAAATTTAACCAGCGTTAAAATTTGACACTAATGAGGTGAATAAAATGGGTTAAAATTTATTGAGCTGTGGAGCAGGTTAAAGTGTGTTAAAATTTGACGTTTCTATTGATATAGAAATTTGCTCTTGCTTTTGCATTCAATTTTTCAGTGTTACCACACCGAATAAATCAATTAATCAAAATGGGAATTTTGTTTGAATGTTTTTGACTGTTGTTTTAAAATATGACATTAGAATCGAGAACAATAAATAAAAAAGATTTTTTTTTAGTTTTAGAGACTTTTTATTAACCCTGTTTTCTTAAAAATATGTTTTGTAAGAGAAATTATTTTTCCGCGAAAAAGAAAACCAATTTTTATTCAGGGAAATTTCTTAAATTATCGAGGGAAATGTTTTTAACCTGCGCAGAAATCTTGGTTAAAATAATTGTTTTAACTCAATTCACACAGCAAATGGCTAAATTTGATCCCACCTCAAAGAAGACGCCAAATTTTAATCGTGGTAGAAGTTTTAACGCAAATTTTAACGCAACTCACACACGGCCCTAGAATTAACTTGGAGAAAGTTCCTCTAATATCAAGCCATTTGGATCAAATTGTTCTCCACAGTGTCAAGTTCATCAGTTATAATACAATTAATTAAGGTAACAGTCCTGATTTTTGATTCAAATAGATCAAAAGCTTCATCAATTGTACAAACTTGTTTGGTTTTTATCAACAATAACACTTATAGTACTTTTAAGCTTGGAGAAAAGCAAAGCAAACAATTCTAGAGTAGATGAGATATTTTATACTATTCATTATTTAGAGCTCGTTTAAAAGATTTTTTAAGAGCACTACAAAAAGAGTTATAAAACAAGAAACTAGAATACCCGTGTTTTGTTGGAAAATCTATCCATAGTAAAGTAGGATATTACACGAATAACAAAAACAATATCCATAGTATGAATAACACCGATAAAAGTTAGAGTAGAATCTTACTATGGATGGGTTTTTGACATTTATACGAGTCTCGAATGGATCTTATGTGATTTCGTTCTCAAATGTTGGTACGATTGATATTGAATTTGTATCTCGATGGCTGTGTTCGTTAAGTAGTTGTGTATTTGGAATCATGTGTGTTTTCCATTGGGGAAAAAATCAATCTATTACTGTTGATATTATTTAGTTTTGTTAGTGAAAATGGACTAACTGCAAGAGAAAACAATAGAAAAGATATTTATGTTTTGCAATGTTTCCACCAAAGGTTTATCTCAGTTTAGATTAGATAGATAAATCTTTTTGGTGTTTTAACCGCACAAGAAGATTTAAAAATGATTAAGTTTGACAGCACTTTCTGAAATGCAAATGGTGTTTCAATGTTTTTTATGAAGTGCAAGTAAGATAGTTTGATTCGTGTTAAACAATGAAAAACTGAATAGTTCAGCACCATATAAGAATATGCTACCTACTCCATGTGCAATTTTTTTTTTTTTAATTTGATTAAAACAAAACTATATTTTTTGAACACAAACATGCAAATAAATAGACCATAACGCATTATCTGTAAAACCAACTGCTCCACACAGGTTTTTCTTCACAAATATTTACTCGACTCCGATCCCCGACCGGAATCGAGGCGAATCAAGATCATTTCAACTCGATTCAGGTATATAAAGAATTTAGGCGAGCTTCAAGCTCGCTTCAACACCACATGTTAATGTAGTAGTCTACGAAATAACCCCCTCCTTGAAGCAATTGGTTAAGTGGACTTTTTTTTATAGAATCTCAATTTCCAGATGTTTTCTTACCATTTCTTCTTAAAAGTGTCCATTTTATTAGTTTTAGCTAGTTTTTTTTTGCTAAGTTAATTTTAACATTTGATTTTCACAAAACATTCTTCTATTTGTGTGTTTTTTTGTATTAGTATTCTGACAGATCTTCTTTTAGTTGTAGGTACCAATTTTTAAATAAAAAAATCTGGCTACTGCGGATCGTTTTGTTGGCAATTTCTCACTGTATTATATATGGAATACCAAAAATAATGTGAACATTATAAATGTTTTACTGTTTACTCTGGTATACCTCAGGGTAGCCACTTTGGTTCTTTATTATGTTTAATATTTATTAACGAACTTTTGTCGGCCCATATTTTATTTCTTACAAATTTTCTGGGAATTGTGCAATATTAATGGTTTAGTTTTAAATAATATGTGAAAAATATTATGCGATTAGTATGTGACCACTTTGTAATCTTATCAAGTTCTATTAACCCTTGGATAGAGTTGGACTCAAAAATAACTTCAATTGACCCTTTTGACTATATATTAAAAATGCTAACAAGACTTTTGGTTTTATTAAAATATTTGCTCTAGAAAATTTCGTGATTCTTATGTTCCAATAACTCTTTAAGTCTCATTCGTAAGATCCATCTTAGAGTATGGTTATGTGTATGGCGCCATATATATAAATAGGTTGAAGGCCGTTCAAAGAAGATTTATAAGCTTTCGCCTAAGATGTTTATCTTGGTCGAATCGAATTACCTTGCCACTTCTTGGGTTAAATTTTAAAAAATATGTACCGTCACTATTTGTTGAATTAATAAATAAATAGAAAACATATTCTTAACAGGACTATAAAAAATGTCCCACAAAAATATTTAACTTTCTTACATTTTTTTAATATTTGCTGCCTAAATTTAATTTACCCTAACTTAATGTTTTCTCTATTTTTCTTCTTAGAACAAACAAATTAACAAATTTATTGAAATGTAGTTTTTGCATGAAAATAGTTGAGCTGCTGTTTAATGAATTATTATAACGTATTTATTTATTTATTATAAATTCTGGACTTCGACAAAGTTTTCAAGTTTTTTTCAAAACCATTTAAATCCCAATTAAGAAAACTTATGTATTTATAAACGCAATTGTATCAAACAAGCTAAGTTTTGTTCGTTTACTTTCTTTCTTTCTTTACTTTAAATTTGCAGCAGTAAGTCTGATACAAAAGCTGTGTTTGTGTTATTGCATCAGTAAATTAGGGTCTTCCGTCAAAATGTGTCTTCTCTGCTTGCATTTTTTGAAACATATGTTCTTTCAATTTGTAATGCTCGCAATTTTTTAACTGGTAACTTTTAAAAAATGAGGAAATCCTTGCAAATATAGAAACCTAAACCTGCTTCGGAAACATCAAATTCTATTGAACAACAAATTGTATTATGTCATGAATGAAGCTTAACACAAAAACTTTACTTTGGAGACATTTTTCTGAAGTAAGGGATTAATTTCCCTATGCCTGAGTTCTATTTTTTGTTTAAACCAGTAACATATCTGGATTTACATGTCTAGACTAAGAACCGACTTTAGATTTCGGGAATGAAACAAGATTATAAGTGCTTTGCTATAGAATACTAAAATCTAGCAATTTTTTTCTCAGTATTTCAGCAGTGGTGTTGAGAATAGTTTATTTTCCGATTTTGGTGGAAATATATTCATAACCTGAAGACTTAAAGATGAGTAGTTCGTAGACTATGGTGAGCACCAGTAATTTTGTTTATATTCGGTAAAAATTGTTTTTTTAAAGAATAAAATATGTTCATAAAATGGTAACTTAGGAGCATATTTGGTTGTTCCTATGTCTTTGAGGTTTAGAGGAAGTCAAACAAATTTCAACGTACCCCAAATTCCGCTTTAATTGGCTTTGATCCGTTGTACCTATTTGTACCAATGTATGTAAAAGTTTTTGAATTTGTTCATTATACATTTAAGAATAAAGAAGGTAGGAACCTTAACACAAAAAGAAAGAAACATCACTTTAAATAAGCTAACACCTAAGCTAATCATCACTTCCATATTATGTCAACAAAAATTATCCTATTTCCACATAGTAGCTTAGATCTGACAACAAGAAAAAAACCTTTGTTGTAACCCTTTTTCCAAGCAAATAAACAAATCACATAAAATGGGTACAACAACAAAAAACATAAAAATCCAAAACGTTCAAATCAAGATTCTGTCACTTGCAATTGCCCGATCAAGTGTAATCAAAGGAAAAAAGGATTGTGAAATCATCCGCAAACAAGCAAGCAAAATAATAGTAGCAAAAAAAGGATTCACACTTTTATCCTCTGATGTTTTCCACACCCAATTTTGCCCAAAAAGACAACTGTTTTTCTTTTTTAAACCACCCACAGATAAAGAACTCAATATAAAGAGGAGAATAAAATAAAAGAAAACATGTGGTAAAGAAACATAATCTCTGGGTCTGGGTCTGGGTCTGAGATTGGGTATATATTCAACTCAACACAATCATCAACCCCTTTGGCTCTCTGCATATAGTATCTTCGTATGCCATGGGCTTCTTCATGTGATGATGATGCATAAGTGGTGAAGCTGAAGATAGTCTTTATAACCGAGGGATTAGCATTTAAGGGATAACAAACATCAGAGCAAAGCTGTTGACTTGATTGTCACTTTGAAGTGCCAAACAAGTATTGGCATTCCTAATGGGCCTTTAGTGTTCAGCCATCATCATCATCAATATCATCACACCATCAACATCACCATCAGCATCATCATCTTTATCTTGCAGATATTTGCAGAGGAACATGAGCTTAATTTAGCACCCTTTTGGCTGTTTGCAGTTCTATAATAAAATACACATTTATGACTTTGGTTGTTGGTGTTGTTGTGCTATATGTGTTCTTTCTCGATGTGAAGAGTTGAAGCGAAGTAAGATTGATGCGCGAATTCAAAAGCTTTTGATTCAAAAACCCTTTTAGCTGATGTACGAGTATATAGAGATTTATGTTTGTAGTAGAAGAAGACTCATACACAATTGAGTTGTTTGCCTCCCTTCTTCTATACAATAAAAGGTCTAAAAAGATGAAACAAAAGCAATTCCTTTCCGATGTTTTTCGCTTTTACGTAACATGGTGGTGTACTGTGAAATAATTTTTTAAGAAAGTTGAAAGAAATTCTAAAAATTTACAGGATTTTTGATAAATTAATGATGATACTAGCGGCGTTTTATTATTACAATGATCCAATCATTACATAAAAGATAAATAAATATTAACCTTTTCGTTATGTAACTGATAAACATTTCATTTCCTAATAAATGAAAATGGTAATGTGGAAACACTGTTTTTAACCAAATAGTTGGAAGTGATACCAAACTTCACAAAATGTTACCTGGTGTTAAATAGAAAAACTAAACTAACGCAAATAAATAGATGATTTGATTTGGACCACGGGGAAAATAAAAAATTTTTTTTATTATACTTGCACACTGTACAGTACAGCTTATCTATTTGTCGCATTTATACATATTTTTGAAGTGTTTTAGAAATTATTTAAGTTACTTAATTTAAATCCTTTTTCACAAGTCATTGGATATAAATCAAGAAATTAAAATGGGACAAAATTACTTAACCATTCGCAAATTAAGTAATTTTTCCATTTTAGTTTTTTGATTTATTTCCAATGTCGTGTAAATTTCATCCCACTGTATATAAAGCAAAATCACGGACATTCCATTAGAACGGATGTGCTGTATTTATCTCTTTGATTCAAAATCATCCTTTCAGGATTTTCTATAGTCACACAGCGCTGTCGTCGTTGTCATCGTCGGCGCCGCCACTACCACCGCTGTTACCAACTCAAATATGTCATCATATTCAACAGGGGCATAATCAGGGTGCAATGAAATTATGGTGACAGCCGACCGACCGACACGACGGACGTCACGGTCACGGTGTATTCCCAATGGACCATTTACTTTAGGAAATTCTATAGGGGATATACGTTTACCTACTATTGTACATTTTATATTTGTGTGGGAGATGTTTTTTGTGTGTATATGAATCTCTCCTGACGGGCGGCATTATTACATTCAATCGTTTACTTTTCGTCCCTTTTGTGTATGAAATTAGCCACGATAGACAATAATCGAGTTACGCATATAAAAGAAATTGCTTTTTATTGCACCTCCTGCACTAATGAGGGATGTTTTCTGACTTTTCTATGATTATTAGTTCTTTATTTTTATGTTTATCGCCTCATTGTTTATATATTTACAAATGCTGTTGTCTTTTGTTCTTGATTACATTTAAATGTGTTTTATATTGTTCTTTTTTTTTGTTTGTTTTTGGTTTGTTTAAGGAGAAAATAAATTATTTTCTATTCTTTGTACTCGTGTTAATCTTTATTCATTTTATTTGTTTTAATTCTCTATTAGTGTCAATAATAAATTCATTTGTTTTGTAAGAAAGTGAGGATAAATTAAGAAAATCCACATTTTTGTTTCAATTTTCATTATTTAATTTTATCTTTGAGGGATAATTATTTTAACATTGTTTTAAAAATAATAGTAACATGAGTTTTAATAGGTTATGTAGATTAACTTGCATCGGTAGAGTAAACAAGATCCAAACAATGAGGCATGTTGGTGTCAACTATAGCTCTCGCACTAATATCACTGTTTCACCAAAGAATAAGATAAATAATTGTACAGATTTTTGTTTAAAGGCTAAGGTTCATGCTTAACTAATGTGTTGTTTAAGCCCGAAAGCAAATAAGCCCTGATTCATTGGAAGATTTTGATTTGGCATAGCCTTCAAAAAGAAAAGAGCGATTAAAACAATAACGAATTTCATGCTGGAATTTTCGGCGAGAATTGCCAGAGGTTTAGTTAACCGCCTTAAAAATCAATGTATATTCCCAAGACATTATATTCAACCCCATAAAAACAAATTTCTAAAAGAATCGTTTTATGACTTAAAAACGTTTAAATATGTACAATTGTGCATGTATCAGTTTGATTAACAATGGCTTTAGTGGTTTTTGGAGAATAGTTTCAATTCTTTTTGTAAAAAGGCGATCTCGTAGAACAGTTCTTCACATTTTTGGAATTTCAATGTTGCGTATAGTATAACTCATATTTAATATTTATTAAGTATGTAAAAAAAGAAACAAATGTGTTTGGCAAATTTTTTTGTATTTATAATTAGTTTAAAACCAAAAACAAAAAAAGAGGCTGGGATGCAACCCACACTGATAACTTCCCATCCTGTCTGTCGAATTATTCTAAAAAATTTAAAAATAACCAACATTATTTTGGATATGATGAAATTGTTTGATTTCAAAATCTACTTATTTTTGTTATAGAGATTTTTAGTCGAAACCATTTTTTACCAATTTTAGTGGCATTTCTTAAAAGTTTTTATTTCTTATATAAACAAATTGAATGAATGAAATTGATTTGAAGTCAATATCTTCTACTGTTCACGAGATATCGAGAACCGAACATCAATTTTTACCAAATTTTGCTTACTATTTTATTTTTTTTATGAAAAAACTTACTGTTGGATTTTTTTTAAAATAGTGAATGTTTATAAAGTAGTGAATGTCGAAACCAATATTTTCTGTGAGATTGAATTAGTTTGAAGCCAATATTTTTAATTTTTGAAAAGATATTTGAGTCGAAAGTAAGTTTTTACCAACTTTTATTAATGTTTTGTTCAGGTTTTTATATCTTTTAAAAAACAGTTAGGTAAATTGATTTTTCTCAAAATTTTATCGAATGTTGAAAACAATATTTCTTATAAAATAAAATTATCTCAAATTTTTGAAAAGATGTTTGAGTCGAAAATCAATTTTTACGAACTTTTAGTAATACTTTTTTAAGTTTTTATTTTTGGGTAAAAAACTGTCCATTCGATTTTTCTCAAAATTTTAATGAATGTTGACAACAATAATTTTTTTAAAAACAAAATTAGCTTAAAGCCAATGTCTCAAAGTTTTAAAAATTTATTTTAGTCGAAAATCAATTTTTACCAACTTTTATTAATTTTTTTTTTAAGTTTTTATTTTTTTGTAAAAAAACTGTCGATTCGATTTTTCTCAAGATTTGACTGAATGTTTGAAACAATATTTTTTTATAATCTCAAGTTTTTGAAAAGATATTTGAGTCGAAATTCAATTTTTACCAACTTTGAGTAATGTTTTTTTTTAGGTTTTTATTTTTTATGAAAAAAACCGTCAATTAGATTTTTCTCAAAATTTTATCAGATGTCAAAAACATTATTCTTCGTTGCACAAAATTGTTTTGGAGATGAAATCATGTTTTAGTCTTAAAATTTTCGAGGTGACAAATTTTTTTTTCAGTTTTTTTGATTTATAAAAAAAATCGTTAATTGGATTTTTTTCCAAAAATATACTTTTTTTGTATTACGTTACAATATATAATATAAAATTTAATTCAAGTCTCTAGCGTCATTAGTTCATGAGATTTTTAGGGCAATTTAGGCAATTTTCTTGGAAGCCCTTTCTGCATCTTTCTGCCTTATTATCTGTATAACAACATTTATTTGAAGTCGATATCTCTTCTGGTTCTTGAGCTATGGACGACGAAAAAAACGTCGCGAACGTACAGACGTACGGACGTACGGACGTACGAACGTACATACACACGCACGCACAGACATCTCCCTAAAAATCTTTCATTTCGACTCTATAAGGGACCTTGAAACGTCGAGAAATATCAAAATTTTCAGTTCGACAAATTGGACCGGTTACAATAACTTCCTATTTGAAGTTAATAGATAATGTTGGGATTCTATGTTTTTGAATATGAACTCTTGTGATAGCTTTTAAGGAAAGCTGACGATTTTGATTTGACTTTTTGTAACGTTCTTAAGCGGGAAAAAGCTGCCAGTACTATAATAACCTATGATTTAATAAAAATCAATGATGACCAAACCTGTATAAATTTTTATATTATACATGATTTTAAATCCGTTTTCAATCTGAATCAAACGAGACCAACATCGAACACACCTTTCTGAAGGCGTTTTTTCATAGCGCAAAGAATATAGAGAACATGTAACTGCATTTTATTTACCACATATATCTAGTAAGCATTTAATTAACAATAGTTTAAGTATTCATAGTTCATGAAATTTTTTGGGGACATTTTGATAAATTCACAAATAAGACATAATACTCAAATAACATTCAAAAACAACAACTTTTGAAAATTAGAGTTATTTCACTTCTGTAAAGAAATAAAATGGTAAGAAAACACTTAAAGTTTATGAGTTATTTCAATATTGTTGTTTGGTGACTTATTTCATGCCTTTTTGGGAATTTATTGTATTTTCGAATTTGGGTATAAATTTAACAATGTAATAAAGCCCCAATTATGGGAGTTTTTTCATATTGGGGTTAATTTATTCGGGAGTTATTTCACGAAGTCATTCATGATTACTTAATTATTTAATAATGAGTCATTTATTATAAAAAGTTTTTACAGATTTTCTTGGGGTGTTTTCAACAAATTAATAAAAATAGAAAAATAATACAACGACAACATGAAGCACTTATTTTTCTTTTGTTGCTTTTAAATTACATATAATTTGTTATAAATTCACGAACAAATTATTTTAAAATCTATTGGGGCTCTCTTACTTCTTCCCTAAGTGTGTTAATAATGGAAACACAGTTTTCTTGTGTTTTTACGTTGGCATACAAAAATTGTGTTTTCAAAAAGTTTAGGTAAATATTAGTTTGATGTTGTTTTTATAATTTTATTTCGTTCTTTTTTATCTTAATATTTATTATAAGAGAGTTTAAATCTATTATGCGTATTCGGCTTCACCTCCAATATTTTCAGTGAATCTTTGACTTAAATCTGGTAAAGCATCGCGAGCATTGATTGGCTTGTATCTGTTTGAACAGAAACAAAAATAGGATAATTTTTTTTTTTAAACTGACAATGAATCAAGATTGACTTACCTGTTGAATTCATTTACCCCTTGTTCTGAAGGATTTTGTTCATTATGATATTGTGGTTTGGCCATAGTTAAACAGAAGAAGGCAATCAAAATAAAAATAGTAAAAAACTTCATGTTGAGATTTTCGTTTTAGTTGTCCTGTTAAACTGTTTTAAGACTTATAGACTGAGTATGAGTGACTTTTTACTTCTAATCAACCATCAATTTATAGTCTCAAGACATTGGGTCTACTGTTCTTGATACAGTGAAATATCAAAACAATGAACCAAGAAAAACAACTTGAAACATCTTTTTTAGATCTCAGTCTTGTATTGGAGATTCAAATTCTATTTTAGAACGAAGAACTTTTTGAGTTTTATTTGATGTTCAAACTTTAAACAATGAGATATTTTCGTTAAATAAATGGGATCAAAGTTAAATAATTTCAATAAAAACAGAACCTTTTTCTTGGGTTAAAAACTGTCGATACATTAAGTTACATTCGCATGTTTTAAGTGAAATTCTCATAGGGCCTTACTAATATTTAAAAATAACATTAAAATTAAAATTTGTGTAAAATTGACCTACCATTTATAGTTTGAAATAAAAAAAAAATTGATTTAATTGGACATGGTTTACTATTTGTGATCCTTACAATATATAGTAATTTTTACCAAATTTTAAAGTCCACTCCAAATTTTATAATTGGTTCCTAAAACTAAAAATTATTTTGTTTAAATAGATTTGTTAGTTTTTGTTAGAAATTATGAAAACAATTGTCCATTTTATTGAAATTCTATTGTATTTGGCAAATTAAGTGCAACTTATTTTAATTTTATTCTGTGTTATGTATAAATTATACAAGTCTAAAACGTATTCACATTTAATTGTTACGAATTATATATGGAATAAAATAGAATAACAATTTAATGATTATACTAATATAAACTAAAATAAATTAAAGTAATTCATAGTTCTTAAAATTTCGCTGGGTCTTTAAAATGCTAATTTAACAATAACAAACTAAACTAATAATAATAAACTAAACTAATATACATAATAGACTATGAGGGGAAGGGAGTTCGGCTTTAAAGTCTTTATAAATTGATTCAAATTTTGGAACTCATCAATTTCTCAGAATAGATAATTCCTAGAGTTATCGATTTAACTACGTTGTTCTTATTATGTGCTTAGAGACAAATTTCTACAACGAAACACCTCATCGCTTTGACTATTTCCAAAGTAGTTTTTGGGCTGGGTAGAGGCTGATTATTTTATCCACCAAATTAATAGCCTAACGATCTTAAATGTTAAGTGCAGTGTTAACAATTAATACAATTTGTAAGAATCACTACTAAAAATGATGGCGCCACTGGCGTAACAGTCCGTAGAGAACCAGGACCTAGTGACTTACAAGTCTCAACCATTCCTGTGTGCGAGTAATTGCAAGGATGGAGGGGACCTACAGTTTATATGCCGAATCCGAACGGCTAATTTGAAAAACCACTTTTCATGACGAGAATTGCTCTTGGAGAATTTGTCAATTTCTCGCAAGATAAAACTTTAGATGGCATAGGCAGGGATCGAACCCAAGACCTCTAGCACGACAGTCCAACGCACTAACCATCATGCCACGGGTACTATCAGCAATATACTAAGCTTAAAAAATTATTTACCTAATTTTAATCGATTTTAACATCTTAATATCTCTTAACTTAACTATTGGCTAAATTTAAAATCACGGAATGGTTTCTTTAACTTTTAGCAATTTGCTAAATCCATTTAACATCTGTACAATTATTCTTATAAGAGCAGTAGATGAAATTCCAATTGAAAGGTCCGTTTAAGCGTATTTGCTTTGTATATTTTCACGAACTGTCACTTTTTAGACAAATTTGGATGCTCGTTTTTTAATAAAAGGCAATTTACTAGTTAGCAAAGGTTTAAAATTTTGGACTCCCTTAATAAATTCCTAAATATTTAGCAAATTGCTAACTATAGTAAATTGTTAAACTCTTAACAATAGGTTGTTTAAAATTGTACGCCAGTAACTTTGAGGTTAACCTTTAATTTTTTTATTTTAAACCTAAAATAACACTTTTCATATCTTCATAAACATTCTTGGTGTAGATAATTGTCAGAAAATAACCATTGAAGATTTCATTTTAGCCTCTAGTTTCTTAAAACTTATTAATTGTACTTTTAATGTTGTCTATCAGGAAATTTGAACTTTATTCTTGGCGGAATTGTCAGAAATTAACCAACCAATGTAAACTTTCTAAAAAGTCTTTAGTTTTTAAAAAAAGGACCTGCTTTGAAAAAACAACTTCAAAATGTCTTTCCTATTCCAACTCCAATTTTTTATAAATTCCTTCAGCTCAGATTTATTGTAAAAGCTTTTTTTTTATTTTCAGGTATTATTATGATAAGAATATCATGACAAAAGTCCATGGAAAACGTTATGCATATAAATTCGATTTCCAAGGATTGGCAGCAGCGACACAACCAGCTGCAAGTGATCCAACGTACAAATACCAAAGTGATTTGTTTATGACTCCATATCACCACAGTGCAAAGCTGAGTTCATTTATGAGCCCGCATCACGGTATGACATCGTCCTCAGGTAGATATCTATCAATTAAAAAAAGATTCTTCCTTACAATATGTACATATGCATAACTTAATATAAAGTTTTTGAAAATGTAATTAAGAAATTTAATTAAAAATATTTTCTCTTCTCTTCTTTTTGTTTTGTTTTAATGAATGTAGCTTCAATATTTCCATCGGCAGCATCATGGGGCAACTGGGGCAATCCAGCAACGAATCTATATCAGCCCCATTCAATGAGTCATGTCGGCCCATCACATGTGGCACCCCATTTGAGCTCCTATCCGCACTATGCATGACCATCATCGTCGGGGGGTGGATTTTAAAGTCATCATTTTCACCATCAAAAACACCACCAACACCACCAACACCATTACCATTCAAACACATACACTGATGATGGCACCACAACACCACTTACTTGAAATGACATAGAGCATCATCCAACCACTTCATCCAACTCAAACCCCCCCAAAAACATTGAGTGTATTCGAAAGGGATGCGCTATACAGTATTCAATGTGTCTACAATCTACATAGAGTATAATCACAGTCGATGTTGTTGTTGTTGTTATTGTTACCTCCCCCAATTCGCTTTCCATCATAGTCACCATCACCGTCACCGTTCGAAGGATTCACACAATCACCAATCTCAATCCCCCATCATATACCTTAACCACCCCAATCACCCAACTTCCATCACGCCGCCGCCGCCGCCGGGCCGCAAACATAACAGGTTCGACGCGCCATTCTGTGCTCTACTTTAATTATTATTTTCCACAAAAATGGACGAGCGAAAAAAGAATCTTTTCAAAAATGATTTTATAACAAAAAAGCGGAAAAAATAATTCCCTCCATTCTCTGTTCCACAGTTGAACAACACCATCCCTTCCCTATCCTCAAAAACCCACCATTGCTGCCGCCGCCTCTGCCGCCGGTTGTGTCGCATCAATGGCGTCCAAAACCTGTAAAATGAAAAAAGCGAACCCCTACGAATTGATTTTTGTACATAGATACCACCACTCCTATACATACATATACAGATACAGACACTTTTACTGTAAAAGGGACATAGAAGTACCGTAGATAATATTACCTGTATTTTAATTGTGAATATTAAACAGAAAATTTTATATATAAAATCTCTTTCTATATAAATTATATATTATTATGTATACAATATATATGTAGCTATATTAATATTTAAATTTATATTATATATATTTAAATAAATGTTTATTGAATGTGTATGTAAAACAATTTAATCGTGTCGTAGATTAAATAACAAAAAAAAAAAACAAATACAAAATAAATTAATGTGAACAAATATAATTCTCAGTGTATTTTAGCAATATTTTAGTAGATGATGCATATAAATTAGATATTTAAGATATTTAAATCAAAAAAACAAAGTTTGATCTAATCCACGACGTCTTATATTAATTCTTCGTAAATCATTCTTTAAACAAAAAATCAAAGCAAAAACAAATGAAAAAAATCAATAAATGTTCGTAAATTGCACAAAACACACATCAGCCATTTTCATACCAAGTTATTTGTTACAACTTACGAGTAAAATAAGGTTTACAAAATAAAAAAAACTGGTGAATATTAAAAAAAAAAAATAAGAACAATGTGTAAAAATACGATTAAATGTACATAAATATTTAGATATTTCAATCCAAACTATTTCTTTTCTCTACATAGAATAAAATGCAGTGACAAAAGAATCATAATTTTTAAAACAAAAACAAAATCCAAAATAGATCTTTTTGTTGGAAATTGTTCAAAAGTACTTTAAATCTTAATTTAGTTTTGTTAGTTTAATTATTTAAATTTTCAAAAACATTAAATTTGTATGTATGTATATGATTTCAAATATCTGCCTTCTGGGAATAGAATCAATCAATTTTTACTTAGATTTGAAAATGTTTTAATGTTCATGGTTATAATGGTTTTGGTGTTACATCAAATTGATTAAAGTTAATAATTTTGGTTTCTATAACGATATGTTTTCATATGTAGGCTTTGCTTTTGGTTAAGTTGTCATAGCTATAGAGTTAGCCATTTAAGTAAATTTGGGTGATTCCTCCCCAAATTTTTCTTGAATTTATAATTTTCAACTTACATGTTTACTAAATTTATAAATTAAATTTAATTATCAATAATATATTATTATAGATAACGGCCAATTCCTTGACGAAGTTCTAAATTAAAATAAAAACTGGATGTAGTAATTTTCGGTGTATGTATGAAGCGTAGTTTTAAAACTATTTATAACTCGAGCATTTCTTCACATCTAATCATATCTCTAGAACTCGGTTTAAAATCATTTTTGAGTTCTAGGAGTTTAAGATCTCAGTTGAATGGAATTGAATTCTAACGTGCTATTTTTGCTATTTTTATAGCACCCCGCAGATAGTTTTGACTTAAAATTCTGACATTTTACGAACAATATTAAAAGAAATAAGAATAATTTTTGGTTGAAGTGGACCTTTATTCTATTATTTGGTTTTGATATTCTCACATTTTTTTTTCGAAATAAAAATTGTGTTTGCGTATTGTATTGGATTTCGTTTAAGATTTGTGTTATTTAAAATGATTCTTTTTTGATATATGTTCACATGGACACACATACATATTTGTGTTGCACTGAACTTCTTACTCGAATAAAAACCAAAAGATATTGGTTTTGAGTCCTCCAATCTCCAAAAATGATGCATGCAATTTTTAAATGATAGAAAATATTATATCGAAAGTTTCAGGAAATCGTGTGTTTAGTAAATTCAGCTAAAAGATTATTGTCAAGGTGAAAAATGCAATAATATTGATAAAAGTTCAGTATTTTTAAATAGTTCTTCAAATGCACATAAGGTCAAAACTGATGTCTTGTTTTCTTTAAACAGATTCATCTACGCTTTTGTCTGCTCATGTTGTCCATAGAAATATTGATAATTCAAGATTTGATGTTATTTCTCCACATAATTTAAAATTGATCTTTATGTCTATTTGTGCAGACTCAATAGTCATGGTCACTATAAACGCTAATATGTACATGTAATGCGCTTCCACCCTATGATGTTAAAAATAACATGTATAAAATTAAAATAATCCGCTCAAAAAGTAAATAGTGTAATGGGTTTAAATGCTTTTGTAAATTTGACGCTCTATGAAACTGGCGGCGCCAACAACGTGTTACATTTTGCAGCTCATATTTAAGACTTTTTGGTAAACCGTCCATGCTTATGTATTTTCTAAAAATATTTCATTATTGCACATAAAATGTCCTTGTGGTATGGAGTTTAATTCAAAGCCGGAATGAATCTAAAAACTAGGTATTTGGAAGAAGTAAAAACGGGATCATGACGAAATCTAGAATGCCAAAAATCTCGAATGCCGAAAATCTCGAAAATAAAAAAAAATTATCTAGAACGCAAAAATCTCGAATCCACAAAAATCCAGAATTAACAAAAATCTCGAAAGACTCTATCTAGAAAAAAATCTCGAAAAAAAACAAAAATTCGAGATTTTTTTTTTGTATTTTTAACAGTTAAAACTCAATAAAACACAAATACATCAGTTTACCCAATATTGTGCTTGTCATTATTCTTGACAGTGATTACTCTGGCACGACAATAATGCGATTTGTTAAGCTCACACAACCAATAATATTTATTATTATAACGCATTTGTTACAATGGTAAATAAATATCTAGATTTCAATTTTAATATTTCTATATTTGTGACAATTTCATTTACTTTCATCTTTATAGAGGTAATTTCAAGCTCACGTTATACTAATTTTAATAATACTGAATTTACTGTGGATGTTCTTACAGTTTCATTGACAATGTGTTTAGATGGGGTAACTGTTCTCACAGGTGCATGAGTAGCAATGTGCAATTGTATGATTGATAACTTTACTTGTCAACTTTAAGTTTGTTAAGGAGAAGTAAGTTATCCAGAATGTATGTTTGAATTTTTGAGACAATGTTTAAAATTCGCGCGAATTTTAAACATTGCCTCAAAAATTCAAACATACATTCTGGATTTTTGCATTCGAGATTTTTTTTTTCTAGATTTTGGCATTTCGAGATTTTATTTTCTAGATTTTTGTTTTCGAGATTTTTTCCATTCTAGATTTTTGTTTTCGAGATTTTCATATTCGAGATTTTTACTTTCTAGATAATTAATTTCTAGATATCGTGGTAGACCCAGTAAAAACATTGCCAAACCGAGTTTTAATATCCTTGACCCCCAAATTTTAGGGGCCTTATAAATCGAAGTTCTATCTCAAACTAAGTTCAAAGTTCTAACGCTTGAGAACTTCATGAAGAAACGATTAAGACCTCAACCGCGTTTTAGTTTATTCATTAACCGAGTTTTAGAGACTAGAACTTTGTCAAGAAATTGGCAATGATTTCTATAAAGAACTGTATTTCTTTATAGAAATCATTGGATGTTTATTTCGTTGTAAAACAAAGGAAAACGATATGAGCCAATTTGCTGCCACGGCTGGCAGCACCATATCCTTTTCATGACTAATCCACAAATTAACTGTTTGTTTTAGATAACTTCAAGCATTCCAACAGATATTCCACAAGAGTCTAAAGGTGAAAAACTAAGAGATCTTGGTTGCTAATTGTGATCACTTCTTTGATAAATAACACGGTCAAAAAATTTTCTTTGAAAATTGCGATTTTGTCGGTGCTTGTGGCTCCCGCCATCTTGTTGAAAATAAAGTTCATACACATTAAAATTTTAACATTCTGGCCATAAAAAATAATTAAACATAAAACAAATCAAATCAAACAGCGACACATTAAGGATAAACAGACTTTTTAACTATATCATTCTTTGATTTGCCGATATTTGCCTAAAATGTTGTTCTATGGCTCTAAAATGGCTTCTAAAGTGGGTTATCACTGAAGATGATATTTTTATGAAAATGCTATGCATTTCAAAAATCATCGGAAACACGACGCCGACGTTTGCATTAAATTCAACAACCATAAAAGCGAAGTCGTTATGCAAAGTACGGTGAAATGTCGTTTGTGGAATGCCTATTTCCAAATATCGCCGAGGAATCGACCTGGGCTTTCGTCAGCACATCATGTAACATCAGCAATATTTTCAATTGTTTTTGAGCGATATTTACATCAATATCTTGTTCCAAGAGTTAAATTTTCCACCAGTTGTACTATTGCAGTCCTAGCGCAGGTGCTTCACAACTACCCAACAGTGCTTTAGCTTTGAGTTGAAAAATTATTTGCTTTTTGTAGGGAATTTTACCGATTTCACTGCGTTTTTGATAAGTGTATCGTTCAATTATAAGTTATGGCTTGGTCTAGTATTGAAAAAAACACTTACATACATATATTGTTGTAAAAAAAAAACAAACACAAGGGTGCTTAAAATTATTTTTTTTCTTGTCAACAGCCTAAAAAGTTTGGTTTTATGTTAAAATGGAAGGCATTTAATGTTTAAACTTCCAAATAGCTTTTTTCTAGAACTCAAATTTGAACTCCAATATTTTAAGTACACAACTTCCAAGAAGAAAATTATGTTTTTCAATTACAGTACCGTCACATATTGTTTTTATTTGAAAAAGGGTAACTATATTTCAAAAACCTGACACAATGAAGAAACTGTAAAGCATGATTCAAATTAAAATAATTAATAAATATTGTTTGAAAGCAATGTGTCTCTAATTCTAAGTATTTTTTTTTGAAATAACACAGAGACAAAATTGTTGAGAAATGCCTTTTTTCTGTTTCAATATTAAATACAAGCCAATAAAAAGCATATTTGTTAATGGAATCTTTTTATCAATATTTTCACAAACAATGCTCTAGTGAAATAGCCAGTTGTATTCCTCCCCTAAAACAATTCAACAGTAATACCCGTACTTTAAGGAATGCTCATCAGTTTACCCTCGATCCCAATTTCGGAAGTACTCTTAAAAATAGGGATGCTTTCTTTAGCCGCACTACACGAATGTGAAATGCTTTAATAGCCTCAATATTTCCCAATCATTAGAATATGCAGGCATTCAAAAGTAATGTACATCGGTATCGTTTTTTTATCCTGTCCTTCCTTCCTAATTGCTCACACTGATCTTATTCATAGCAAAATATTAAAAAAAAAACTCACTTTTCCCACGGTTTTAAATTTTTAACATACACAATGTTAATGTTGTTAAACGAGCAAAACTGTGTTAAAACATTAAAAATGGTCAGAAATCATAAAAAAATAAAACAAACAAAATATTAATAAAAGAGAAATAAAACACCACCAAAAGTAGGAAGCCTTACAAATTTATTGTCTTATGTTTACAAGCCTAAATTATATCATTATCATTATTAACATATTTATAATTCCTTATAATAGTGTTTGAAACCAAATATTAAAATTATTATCAATTCACATAAAAAAAAAACTAAAAATAAAAACTAGACCCGTCATTATGTTCCTCCTTCTTAAAAAAAAAATCAAAAAAACAAAAAATAGCCAAAAGCGGTTGATTTGAATAAGAACAATTAAAAATGTTGATGGATCATAAAAGTGTTAAAAAATTATGAATGGCTAATATGAATTAATAATTTCCAATAATTTTGAATCACTCAATTTTGATTTATTTCCCATAAAAAACAAAATATACCAAATGGCAGACAACGTGGAAGCGTTCACGAGAAAAAGAAAACACACACACTCGTGTTTATGTTAACCTTGTTTTAGGACGTCTAAGCACGAATCAAAAATATAATTTATGTTAACTTATTCTTGGTTTTTAAAATTTGTGTTTTTTTTATTAATTTTTGTTTTAAATTAAAATAGAAATAAAACCAAATAAAAATATATGGAAGACTGTGATAGCTGTACAGTTGTACTTTTCTTAAGTAAACCAAAAAAAATGAAATTATTATTATCGAATATAACCTAAATCTAGTAATTAGTTTAAAATTATTTATTAATCAGATTCCAAGTAAGAAACAAGAAAAAAAAATAAAAAAATTATTATAAAATTAGATTTAAAGTTGATGTAAATGTTAAAATTAAGAAAAATCAAATGAGAAATAAAAAAAAAAAACAAACAAAAATAATTAAAAAATTCTTATGTACACTAGGTACTCATATTTATTAAAAAAAAACGAAATAAAACAAAAAATTAATAACAATGTTTAAATAAGAAAACAAAATAAAATATATAATAAAACAAAACACGATCTTAATTACTAATTATAATAATTGTTTAAATAATAGTAATTTTAAAATAAAATCCAGTTATCGATGTGTACAACAACTGTAAAATTATCAATTTAATTTGAAACCAAAAACAAAACCAAAAACAAAAAGAAAACAACAAAAAAATATGTGTAAAGAAAAACAAAACATAAAACTAATTAAGTGTGATTAAAAAATGAAAAATGCAATTTAAAAATTGAACCAAAAAAATGCTTTCTGTTTTTGTTTTTTCTTAATGTCCTAGTTAAACCACAAAAATTCATATTCTTTGAGTTTATTTTCACCGGTGGGTAGCTCGTTGGGTGGTAGACGTTCTATTTTAATATGGGGCTGGTAGCCATTTTCATTTGCTATGTAATCGATAATCCTGCGAATGCCATCGTCGTCAATTGTATTGTAGTTCCCCTCTTTGGAACCATCGATGCGTCCTTCTTCACGATGGCTGTTATAGTCGAGTACATATTTGAATCGGTACAAAGGACCTCCACCATCACTTTTAGCACCACCACCAACACTGCCACTGCCAATAGCTTTACCACTACTAGACGCACCACCAACACCACCAGCATTATTGGATGCCATAGCTTTACCATTTCCTTGTGCAGATGGCGTACTAGGCGTCTGTTTATTTGTGGATTGAGTGTTAGTGGTTGATGTCTTTGCTCCTGAAAATATTTAACGAAGGTTATTAAGGTGAAAATATTATTTCAAAGGACACGTTTTGCTATAATTTTTACAAATCTTTTTTTCTTTCGATTTTTGAAATTATTATTTGTTTGGAAAAGTTTGTTAAAATTGGTTTGGAACTAAGCTAATTTAAAAAATTCTGACAAGAAACTTGTGGAAATAAATCAAAACGAAAAGCGCTTTTTCCAACTGGCAAACTTATTGGAAACAAGATGTCTTAAACTTCAACTGCAAAGGAATATTATTTTCAAATGCATTGCTTCTTAGAAATATAGTAAGGTTTTCAATTTTTCTCTTAACAAGTTTAACATACTATAAATTATTTAAAACCATAAAGTACTTTAAAACAAAATGGGAAGGAAAATAAACCTTTGAAAACAAGTTTTTGCAACAACTCTTTCGTTTGATTTTAAAAGTTTATTTTTTAAATGTATGTGTTATGTGTGGAATGCATATAAACTGTTATTTATTATGAAAACATTTATTACACAGAAAAAAAAAAGTTTTCATATTGACAATCGTCGATAGTCAACTTGAGATTTGGCCAATTTGTATTTACTACCAAAATAGTCAATATGACAACCTTATTTTAAAAAATTGACAATTTGATAGTCAATAGAACAATTTTAGATTGTCAATTTTGGGTAGTCAATATGACAACAAAAGTAGTCAATAGAACAACATCGGTAGTCAATATGACAAATTGGTTGTTATATTGACTACCAAAATTGACTATCGAGGATTGTTATATTTACAAATTAGATTTCAATTTTCAACAAAAATTGTCCTATTGACTACCACAGTTGTCATATTGACTACTACAGTTGTCATATTGACTATTGCAGTTGTCATATTGACTACCGCAGTTTTCATATTGACTACCGCAGCTGTAATATTGACTATCGCAGTTGTCATATTGACTACCAAAGTTGTCATATTGACTATAGCAGTTGTAAAAAATGTTGACATTTCTCGAAGTTTCAAGATCCCTAGAGTCGAAATAAAAGATTTTTAGAGAGATGTCTGTGCATGTGTACGTATACGTCTGTACGTCCGTACGTTCGCGACGTTTTTTTTCGTTGTCCAATGTCCATAGCTCAAGAACCAGAAAAGATATCGACTTCAAATAAATGTTGTTATACAGGTAATAATGCAGAAACATCTGGTAAAATTTTGGGAAAAATCGAATTGACATTTTTTTTTATAAAAAATGAAAACATAAAAAAAATTAATAAAAGTTGGTAATAATTTATTTTCGACTCAAATATCATTTCAAAAATTAATAATATTGGGTTCAAACTTAGAAAATATTGTTTTTGACCTTAAATTGTTGGGCATATAAATTGGCATATGCAAGAAGTATAGTATTTTGAATTATTAACACATTCTTTTAGAGCTTACTTCAAATGAAAGATTTTGTTACATATAGTTTACATGAGATGCATATACCACACATAATTTTATTGAAGGGTTGAACAAAAATGCCGAGTTGGGGCGTTCTGAATTTAAAGTAGAATTTAAATTTTCAAAGGAATGAAACTACACTTCATTCAAAGCCAAGTTGGAATTCATATAAAAAATGGAAAAGACGAGAAAATATGTGCATTTACCAAAAAATATTAAATTAGTGGAAATTCGAATATCAATTGAACTAGATAACAAGAAAGTGGTTCCTAAAATTGATCCAGAAGTTTCAAATTTAATCAAAAAGAAAGCGTTTTTTCTAAGGTAAAACAAAACATGAGACCATCTTTTTCAAAACTGAACTAATCATAACTTGTTTTACTTTCATATTAATGGGTGATTTTTTTGAGGTTAGGATTTTCATGCATTAGTATTTGACAGATCACGCGGGATTTCAGACATGGTGTCAAAGAGAAAGATGCTCAGTATGCTTTGACATTTTATCATGAATAGACTTACTAACGAGCAACGCTTGCAAATCATTGAGTTTTATTACCAAAATCAGTGTTCGGTTCGAAATGTGTTTCGCGCTTTACGTCCGATTTATGGTCTACATAATCGACCAAGTGAGCAAACAATTAATGCGATTGTGACCAAGTTTCGCAATCAGTTTACTTTATTGGACATTAAACCAACCACACGAATGCGTACAGTGCGTACAGAAGAGAATATTGCGTCTGTTTCTGAGAGTGTTGCTGAAGACCATGAAAAGTCGATTCGTCGCCGTTCGCAGCAATTGGGTTTGTGTTATTCGACCACATGGAAGATTTTACGCAAAGATCTTGGTGTAAAACCGTATAAAATACAGCTCGTGCAAGAACTGAAGCCGAACGATCTGCCACAACGTCGAATTTTCAGTGAATGGGCCCTAGAAAAGTTGGCAGAAAATCCGCTTTTTTATCGACAAATTTTGTTCAGCGATGAGGCTCATTTCTGGTTGAATGGCTACGTAAATAAGCAAAATTGCCGCATTTGGAGTGAAGAGCAACCAGAAGCCGTTCAAGAACTGCCCATGCATCCCGAAAAATGCACTGTTTGGTGTGGTTTGTACGCTGGTGGAATCATTGGACCGTATTTTTTCAAAGATGCTGTTGGACGCAACGTTACGGTGAATGGCGATCGCTATCGTTCAATGCTAACAAACTTTTTGTTGCCAAAAATGGAAGAACTGAACTTGGTTGACATGTGGTTTCAACAAGATGGCGCTACATGCCACACAGCTCGCGATTCTATGGCCATTTTGAGGGAAAACTTCGGAGAACAATTCATCTCAAGGAATGGACCGGTAAGTTGGCCACCAAGATCATGCGATTTGACGCCTTTAGACTATTTTTTGTGGGGCTACGTCAAGTCTAAAGTCTACACAAATAAGCCAGCAACTATTCCAGCTTTGGAAGACAACATTTCCGAAGAAATTCGGGCTATTCCGGCCGAAATGCTCGAAAAAGTTACCCAAAATTGGACTTTCCGAATGGACCACCTAAGACGCAGCCGCGGTCAACATTTAAATGAAATTATCTTCAAAAAATAAATGTCATGGACCAATCTAACGTTTTAAATAAAGAATCGATGAGATTTTGCAAATTTTATGCGTTTTTTTTTTTAAAGTTCTCAAGCTCTTAAAAAATCACCCGTTATTATTGTTTTTATTTTTTATTATTTTTTTATTATTTGAAAATTAAATATTAAATTATCATGGGGTTTTAAAGTATTTGGATGTCTAACTCAAAAAAAAGAACTACTTGAAAATCTTTTTGTTTTCTTAGGAGTGCTTCATTTTATATAAATATTTGAAAAAAATAATTAATGATAAAAATGATTTTTGACCAAGAGGGTTCTTGTGCTTTCATACCTAAATTTAAATTTGTTCCCAAAAAGCTATTAATCGCTCAAAAACGTTTTCTAAGTTTGAGCTTATTTTTCAAAACGTCTGTGTACAAAACCACATACAGTGGACCAAATTTTAAGCAGCTCTTATCACTTTTTGCCTTGTCTTAATTTCTTAAAAAATTGAACTTATTATGGAACCAAAATTTAAAAAAGCATAGAAATTGGTTGCGATTATTTTTTTAAAATTGTGCCTTAAGTATGAACTCACAAATTTTTTTTCTTAAATCTAAGGACAATTGTATTACTTGTATTTTTAATTTGTGCAAATTACCATTTGTGTTTTGCTGCAGTATTTTTGGTTTTAAAGCATTTGTAGTAAGTGGTGATTGTGTTAAAGTGTTTGTACCAATCGCTTGTGGTTTAGCTGGTGTTACTTGTGAAGGACCTTGTCCTGCAGATGGTTTTTGTAAAACTGTGTTTCTTGGAACCGATGTGAACGTTTGTGGTGGTTTAATTTGACTGTTTGGTACTCCATTTTGTTTGGAACCGTTTGGTGGATCTGGTAAGACTTTACTAAGTGTTTGGAATGGTTTTTGTTGTTTGGCAACGTTTTGTGTAATTGTTTTGGTGGTGGGCCCTTGGGATGGCAGTTTGCCATTATTGTAAGCTGGAATTGCAAATGATCTAGTTGGATTAAATGATGATGATGATGGAGAGATGAGGGAACTTGGAACTGTTGGAATAGCAAATGTTTTAGCAGTGGTTAATAAGGGATTTGGGAACATTGAATTCTGCAATCCTCCTCTCGATGCTGGGATATTTTTTTGATTTGAAAATCCAAATCGAGTGTCAATTTCAGGTTGATAATTTGAAATAAGAGGATTGCTATTGAATTGTGTTGGATTTGTTGTTTTTGGTGCATTAATAAACTGTTGTGGTATTGTGTTTGTGTTGAAAGTTATACTTTTTGTTGTCAAAGAATTTGTGTTGTAAATTGATTGAGTCTTCCCAAATGATGATGGTGATATCCTTCCAAATGGTTTCTGCTGCTCTTGACTAGGAAATCTTGAATCGACTGGAAAACTTGGTTTCACCGGAAAGCCTGATATTATGGAAGGATTTGAAAACTTTGTTTCCTGAGAATCTTGAACAGATGAAGGATTAGCTGTGAATCCGATTTTAGCTGTGAATGCAGTACTTTGACTTTTAAATCTGGACCCAGTGTTAGTTTTCGCTGAATTTTCCAAGCTTTCTGGACGTCGTGTTTGCTGACTTGAAAGGAATTGCGAAAGGATTGGTGTTGTATTTGAAGGTGTAGCGTATGTGTTATAAGTTGAAGGGTTTGTTAATTGTTGTATAGGTTGTTTATTAAAGTTTGTGAAGGAAACTCGACTTGATTGTCCAAATTGTGTGTTAGGTGCATTGGCTCCAAAAGTTTGTGTAAGAGTGTGTGTAGGTGTTTGTGTTTTTTGTGTATTAAAATTTATTAACTGATATTTGTTACCATTATTTGCTGTCGCAGGAGTTTTGGGTTGTGATTTGGATGAAGTGGATCCAGCCTGAGACGTTGAAATACCTGGTGGAACTAAAGGCTTCGATCCAGGAGCCTGTGGCAATGGTTTCTTTGAAGAAGATCCATTTCCATTTGCCCCTACGCTAGGTTTAAGGGAGCCAGTAGACTTAAACTGATTTGTGGGAGTATTCTTGCCCGCTGCGGCAGCTTCTCCATTTGTCTTTCCATTAGAAGACACATCATTTAAGTCTTTTGATAAAGGCCTGAAGACTGCTTTCTGATCATCTGGTTTCTTCCCCATGACATCAGCTGGTAATAGATTCATCTTCTTTGGTAGCACACAACCACCACAAGATTTACCGTCTGGTTTCATGGCCTTAATCACGGTTGGTGTTACTACCGGCATTTTAGCCATAGGTATCGTCGCAATCATAACCTTCTCTAAATTTAAAAACAAAACAAACAAAAAAAAAAGAAGGAAAAGTGTCATGATAAATAATAGCAATTTATTAACTCTCGCATTCATCTGTCCTGTCAATAGGTAAAGAGTGACTAATTAATTCGTTATGTAAATTCATGTCGACATGGTTGTCGATTAAATTTATTCTAAATGCCCACATAATGAACATCACTACAAAGATATGATCGAGTGTAGTTTATGTGATTATGTTTGTCATTAGATGATTATATGATAATTACAAAATTCAAATTATTCTTGTTAACATATAGAATATAATGTTGTAATTGAAATTCATAAAAAAATGGCAAAAATAACTTACTTTCCGGATTTCCATAAGGATAATTCTTCATTGAAATTATCTTGAATTTACCATTCTCGTCAGTTGCATAAACTGTTACGTGATAAATACCATCAGCAGTTATAAAACCAAATTCACCCATCACGATACCATTTTCATCTGCAAATATACATATAATGCACATAAAAATACATGTATTAAAATAATAACAAATTAATAAATACATTATGCAAATCAATTGCAATATTAATGGTTTTTAATTTTAAAAACAATACACAGTAAAAGTAAACTGGTTTATGAGGATACGTTATACAAAATGTTGAATATTAAAAATTAGATAAATATGCTTAGGACAAAATGCATGATTTCTTGCTTCGAAGCTTGTTTAGAAAAAACTTTAAAAAAAGGTTTAAGTAAAAATAATCGTACTATTTTGACGAGAATTTTTATTCGCTCTTTTCTTTATCACGTTAGCTGGGAATACTGAGATATTTGTTCCTATTGGTATTAAAAATAAAAGGGAGAAAGATTCTCAGTGCGTATCAACCCCCAACAAAGTTATGAACTGAACTCATATGAATATTTGATTATAGTGGATTTGAAAGATAATAGAAGTTGGAAAAAGATAAAATAATTTTAATGAATATAGAAGGCGTAACTTTTTCATACTATATTGGAAAAAATTAACTGGAACTAGTCTGGTTAAAATGAGCCATACATATGAGGACGGGATTGAAAAAATCATTATTAACAAATATCAATACGAAAATATAGTAATCGGTCCGATTTGTCAATTTGAAAATTTTGACATTTCTCGTTGTTTCAAGGTCCTTAGAATCTAGGTAAAAGATTCTTAGAAAGATGTCTGTGAATGCGTGCAAGTTCGTACAACCGTACGTTCTGCAAGCTTTTTTTGTTGTTCATATCTCAAGAACCAGTAGAGATATTGACTTAAAAAAAATATCATTTCAAAAATTTAAGATATTGGCTTTAAACTGATTTCATCTTATAGAAAATATTGTTTTCGATATTCAGTACATTTTTTATGAAAACCAACAGTCAGTTTTTTATTAAAAATCAAAATCTACAAGAAATAGTATCTACGCAAACTTGATAAAAACTAATATTCGATTTTCGAAATGTCGTGAATAAATGAAGGTATTGACTTCAAAATGATTTCATTCTGTGTTAAATTTTCTTAGAAAAATCCAATCTGTATTTGTTTATATATAAGAAACTAGCAAACCCGGCGAACTCCGTTTCGCCACCAGATGGCTTCGTTTTTTGTAACATTTCGTTTCTGGATTAAAAGATGAAGAAAAATTACTTTTTTTGTTTCATATTTGAAAAGGAAAAATTGTATTTCATTTCGTAATGAATTCATTTCGATTACAAAAATGAAGTGTAATTTAGTTGAACTTCTCTAAGTAAAAAATGAAAGTGAATCCAAAGTAAATACTGAATCGAAGCGTTAAACTTGTCCGCAAATTATCCGTTTCGTTGAAGTGCTCTTTGGTAAACCAAATTTTTTGTTTTTTGGCCTGACGTTAACAAACAAAGCGGATGGTTTCCCAACTCGTTTTTTTCCCCAAGTCTTTTCACCGCAAGTCGAGTACCGTTGCAAAGTCGCGGTGGATTCAAATTACGCAATATCATAATAACTGAACCAAATTTGAGTTCCAAGTTATGTGGTGGAAATCCTGCTAACTCCAGAGAGTTCAAAAACTCCGTTGGATAATTTACTACATCATTGGGATTTGTTATGTATGTCACCAAATCGCCAGCAATTTTTGATTGAATGGTGAAATTCAGAGCGTGTACAATGTACATCATTATTCTTTGTGGCGAGAATTGCTCGTTGACTTAACGAAGCATAATTCTGATAATTCTCTCTAATGTTTGGGAAAACATTTTCAATAAAAGCTAATTGAGAGTCTACAAATCGGCAAAAGTAGTTGGTAAGAGTAATTAATCCAGTTGTCGCATCAACTGGCTCTTTTCCATTTCCAACAGCTATAACAATTGTTTGGAAAATTGTGCAGCACTTTGATCATTTTTAAGTTGAACTCTCATATTAGTGGTTAGCGATAATGTTTTTACGTTATTCCACAAAGGTGATGCCTTCAGGCAAGCATTCAATTCATCTGGAGGCGTTCCAAGGGGAATTACGTCTGCCTGAAATCGCCTGCCAACAATATCATCAATCCGCCAAATATGTTGTTACTTCGTCGAATATCCTTCAGTGTGAAGTTAAGTGCTTCAAGTGATTTCTTATGTGCCATTGTACACTCATCCCAAACAATGAGCTTGCATTGCATCAACAATTTTCCCATTGCACTGGATCGGGAAATATTGTATGTCGGAGTATCAATTGTGTTTAAATTGAGTGGCAACTTAAGCGCAGAATGTGCAGTACAACCCTAGAAGAGTTGCCGCAATTCCAGATGATGCTAACGCCAAAGCTATGTCACATCTTGATCGAATAGTGGCCAAAATCAATGAAATGTTTTCCCTGTTCCTCCAGGTGCGTCCAGGAAGAATAGACCAGCAGTATTATTGTCCACCGCTTGCATTAATGTTTCGTATATTTTTTTTTTGCTGTTCATTCAGCAACAGCACATTATTTCGAACGAATTCCTACAGTGTATCAACATTGTATTGTAGCTCTCGATTTAATTCTTGGTTCAATGCATCGTGCGTCGATGATTTGGATCATCAATCCGAATCATTCCTTCATTGTAGATTTCATCGGTTATTTGCATGTCGGGATTATTCGTAAGCGAAGTAAGATATCTTCACATATGTCGTCTTTGTATTTGTTCCATAACTAAATTGGTTGTGAAGGGAAACATAATGGTGATGATAATTGCAAACAGCGTTCGTATTTGGTACGCATTTGATGAAACAACTGAATCCGCAAGTTTTAAATCAAAGTGAGAATCGTTCTCCAGCAAACCCAATAGTTGACATGCTTCGCGATATGTTTGGCATTGGTGGCCATTCACAGTTTTCAAATGCGCAAATGATTTTGGTCCTCCTACATTTACCAACAGCAGTCGCAAATAAAAACATTCATCATTTCTAGGATGAACAGTGTACATGCGACCTAGCGCATCAGTGGAAAACACCTGTGGAAGTGGGGTTCCTTGTTTGCGACCTTGGAATTTCTCTGTTGATTGATTCCAAGTGTAATACTTGGGCATTTCAACATACATCAGCGTCGCTGCGAATGGATCTGCTTCACACATTGCAAAGAAGGTAGTCAATGTTGTCGATGGTGGTCTCTCAGCTCGTTGTGCAGCATTAGCCTCAGTGAAGTAAACTCTTTGTCCATTTTCCAAATGCACTGCTAAACGTACAACTGTGGGATATCTTTCATGAATGTGAAATGACAATAATCGCCACAGTTCTTCATTAGTACTGACGTATCTGCCCATTTGGAAGTTGCTGATTTCGTCTATCGCATTTTGCGACGCAATACCAAACACAGCCATATCACTGCCTTTTATGACGTGATAAAAAAACACTCACTAAATTTTTTTAAAAGTCGTTTTTGCATTTTTTTCTTATTATCTTTAAAAGAAACGTTATTTGAAGTAAATATCTCTGACGTTTCTAGAGATATGGTTGACTAAAAAAGGTTCCCAAAAGTAAGCTTTAGCTTAGAATATAAGGCCCTTAAAACGTCAAAAAATTTAAAAATTTTCAATTCCACAAATCGGAACTTTTACAATAGCTTTCTATAGGAAACTAAACGGAGTTCACCGCTTTTCTGTTGAAATTTTTCCTGAATTTTGTCTGCTATAAACCTCACGGAGCTCGAGACCTTTCCAACGAATGCAAAACCGTGCAAATCGGTTCCTGCGTTCTGGAGTTATAGCGTCAGGAAGGAAAACCCGACTTATTTTTATATAGTAGAGAAAGAATAAACTTTGAGTCTCTAAAAACTTCATAACTTTAATTGAATATCATTTTGAATATTTAAACATCAACAATTAAAAAAATATGTAAAGTGTTGAAAACTCTTTTTCATTTTTTTTATTTTTACAGATATATATATAATCTCATTAATAATTAATATTAATGAGGATTTGGAGAAGATTTTTGAGAAAAATTGTCCAACACTATCAACTAATAAAAAATTTCATGCTTGCACCTGATTTTTCGATCAAATTTTTTAATTTATATTTAATATGAAAAACTCGACACTGATACAAAAATATCGTTCTACATGTGAAAAAATATCATTCTACGTATTGTTTCACCCCATTCTACCGCCTTTTTTAAAAGCCTATATAGACTTCGGAGAATTAAACTAAAAGTCGATTCCAATTGCAAAATACAATGTATTAGTTACTTCGATATCATATCTGATCTTTTTCAGCCCTGAGTTACTGCAAATAAAACATAAAACCCATCATACAAATTTGTCACTAACATGTACCATGCAATCAAAATTTAATTTTTTATAATTTGTACATATTATTTGCTTGCCTCAACACGTTAAACCGGCACCTACCATATAGGTACATACATATATATACTAATAAATTAATAAAAAATAAATAAATTAAAAAAATCCTCTACCGATGACAAACTTAACAAGTAATAATTATTCTAAAAAAACCTAGATTATCCCATCTTAGAATTAAATCAATAAGCTTCCTACTGTCTTTTGTTTTTGTAATACGGTTGCAAATCAACTTTTTATTTATCGCAATATTGAGTTAAAGATATTTTGAATAATTGGTAGAAGACTCAAAAATATAAACTGTTCGATTTGATATAGTTGCTGCCATCAAATGTTTAATTTATATTAATTATAGATGACAAAATGTTTATTTTTTTTTTAATTAGCATGACGACGACTACAACGCACAAATTTGTGTTTGCCAAAAATCATGAGCATAACATGTTCAAAAAGAAAACTTGATTATCAATAAAAGTTTTTGTTTGTTTTTAATAAATAATTAATGTATTTGTTATTTATTAAAATACAACTATATTTGCGTTAAAATATAATAATTAAATGATAGTTATCACCCCAAATTAGGGTGTGACTGATAGCATAAAAATAGATTTTATCTATGCGAAGTTCAGGTTTAGACTCTCCCCCTTTATCTAGTCTAGACGTCAAATTTACTGTATGATATTGTTATCTCAAAGGCATAATTATCGTCATTGAATTCTCTCTTCCGAATAAACTTAACTCGTGTTTGTTATTAAATATAAATTTAAATGACTAATAATAATGTTTAAGGAAGTAGATTATTCATCATCGGTCTTTACCATTTTTGGATTATCTTTTTTTTTTCGCGTTTTATAGACTATTAAGGTGATCTTAATATGCTCTTATCACACTAAGCCTAAGTTTATTGAAATTCTACATAAAATTTAAATAAAATATTTAAGTTTCTATTATTTGTATGGAATGTTATGAAATTCCTTTTTTAATATCGATTTCTATGCGGGAAGTAAATGCAACACAAATTATACGAACAAATATAAAAAAACAGAGTAAGATATCTTAGGAATTTGTTCTTATGGTTAGAGACTATAGGATGAATAGGAATTGAGTAGTTCTAGACTTTTTTACAGACTTTAATTTGGAAAGCTTTAAAAGCAATTTACCAGAAAGAACACTTTAATGCCATAAGTGTGAGTATGAAAGATAACAAAAGAGCGGTACATAAAAACTTCTGAAGTTCTTGAAAAGTCTAAATATAACTTTGCAGATTAGTTGCACTAATATATACATATATAAAATACGGGCATTAAAACATTTCCCATACTGTCCCTAATATGTATTCTTACAGTTAGAAAACACAAAATCATAATTTATGACTCATTGTAACTGATATAACATAAGAAATAACTAATTATGCTAATTATTTTGCAAACAAGAATATATTATTTTTTTTCTACAAATGACCAATTAAACGTGAAATCTTATACTCGTCTACACACTCAATATGTCAATTACTTGAATTTTAATCTTGTACATTCACATCACCACCTACAAAGTAACACATTTATTACAAAACTCTCCTTAACTTCTCATAAAATCTGACATTTGAAACATTAATGCAAACACTAATATGAAAGATATTAATATTATTATACTATTAAACTGACAAATCAATGAATGTTCATATACATCTGCTTCTGAGTGAAGTCTTATTTTTGATTAGACACATTTAAAACTCTACGGGTGGTTTTTTTTTCGAAATAATTTAGCACAATTGAAATGCATTAAACCATTACAATTCATAAAAAAAGAGACAATTTTATTTCTGTACAACAACTAAATAAGTTGTAGCTCAAGTTTTTTGTTGATTGCATCATGATGTGCAAAATGATGGTAATAACTAGCAACATAGTTGTCAGTTTGGTTGTTTTTCAATGACAGGGGGTGGATATTTTTGTTTAACTCACAAAGATGAATTTTTATACGCACGAGTAAATAAAAGAGCTGAGAAGAAAACTTGATTTTGTATAATGGATGATGGAAATCAGATAAAAATAAGATGAAAATTCTATCTTGTGTGAGTGAAGTATTGATTTAATGTTGAGTCTGTTTTCAAAGATATTACTAGTTCTTAATAATTGAATTTATTATTACCGTTCTCAATTTTGGAATTATATATTTTGTGGTAAATCTTTTTAAACTAATAGAACTACTTTGAGCGAACAAGTGCGTTGTCGTAGTTGGTTGGAGGTTCAATAAAAGGGGGAACGTAATCGAATTCATTGTTAAATACAAAATTAATTGCTTGAATTGTTAACCGCGGCTTTAACAAAAACACACCCTAAAATGTAAATTGTAACTGAATAAAATAAAAAAAATGAATAAATTGGGTGGAGCAACAGTGCGTTGAGAACTAGGGCCTAGTGACTTACAACTCTACTATTCCTGTGTTGGAATACTGTTGTCTGGATGGAGGGGACCTACAGTTTTAAGCCCAATCGGAATGGCTAATTTGAGAAAGCACTTTCCATGGCAAGAATTACTCTAGGAGAATTTGTCAATTCCTAGCAATAGGCAGTACCCGTGAAAAAAAACTTTAGATGGCATAGGCAGGGATCGAACCCAAGATCTTTAGCATGCCAGTCCAACACACTTTTTTTTTTTAAATTCATTTTTATTCATTAATTCTTAAAACTATCTTAAAGCTACACAAAAATTCATAAAACTAGCCTAATTAACCATAACGTACAACTAACTTACTAGTCCCATACGGACACTTTAAGTTAAACAATAATACTTAATTCTAATGCCTTTTGGCCCTTAGATCTATTTTACTGTAAATTCATTTTATTTATTGTTTATTTATTAGAAAATTAAAAAAAAAAAACTAATTTCAATTTCTTTTTTTCGTTTTTACTTAAAAACTACTAAGGTCCTTAAAATAAAACTTAAACTACCTATTCTACCTATAAACTACTTAAAACAAGAACAACCACAGCAGCAAATATAACTATCTAACACACTTTTTTTTTGTTTTTCATATTTTGTTGTCCTTATTTTTTTTTTATTTTTATTTATTTATTTATTTTTTTTATTTTTTTTTTGCCTATTCTACTTAAAACTAAACCCTAAAACTATAAAACATGTATGTAAGCCGGCCAAGGCTTAAAACCCCATCCCGACTACCCACTATTAAGTGCCGATTAAAGCCACCAAAACTGGGCAGTCCAACGCACTAACCACCATGCCACGGGTACTACAACTAATAAAAAAAGAGGCTGGGATGCGACCCACACTGATAACTTCCCATCCCGTCTGTCGATTTGTCTTGCTTAAAAGTTTGTCTATATGTATCAATTTTTACCAAATTTTCGTACTATTCTTTGTAGACTTTATTTTTTTATGAAAAAACGGACTGTTGGATTTTTATAAAAAAATTACTGAATATCGAAAACAATATTTTCTGTGAAATAAAATAAGTTTGAAGCCAATATTTGTAATTTTTGAAAAGCTATTTGAGTCGAAAGTAAATTTTTACCAAGTTTTAGTATTGTTTTTTTTTTAGGTTTTTATTTTTTGTAAAAAAAATGTCAATTCGATTTTTCTCAAAATTTTTCTAATGTTGAAAACAATATTTCTTATAAGTTAAAATTAGTTAGAAGATATTATCTCAAATTTTTGAAAAGATATTTGAGTCGAAAATCAATTTTTACCAACTTTAGTTAAATTTTTTTTAGGTTTTTAATTTTTTGTACAAAAGCTGTCAATTCGATTTTTTTTCAATATTTCATTAAATGTTGACAACATTATTTTTTGAAAGATTAAAGTAGTTTGAAGCCAATATCTCAAAGTTTTGAAAAGATATTTGAGTCAAAAATCAATTTTTACCAACTTTTATTAAGTTTTTTTTTAGGTTTTTATTTTTTGTAAAAAAAACTTTCGATTCGATTTTTCTCAAAATTTTATCAGATGTCAAAAACATTATTCTTCGTTGCACAAAATTGTTTTGGAGATGAAATCATATTTAGTCGTAAAATTTTCGAGGTGACAATTTTTTTTTTCAGTTTTTTTTGATTTATAATATAAACCGTTAATTGGATTTTTTTCCAAAAATATAATTCTTTTCTATCACGTTACAATATATAATATAAAATTCAAGTCTCTAGCGTCATTGGTTCATGAGGTATTTACGTTTAACCAAAATGTTTACCTTTTTTTTAAACTGCTATGGTACGAAAACCAACCTCACAATTTTCTTGAGAGCCCTTTCTGCATCTTTCTGCCTTATTATCTGTATAACAAAATTTATTTGAAGTCGATATCTCTTCTGGTTCTTGAGCTATGGATGACGAAAAAAACGTCGCGAACGTACGGTCGTACGGAAGTACGAACGTATTACGTACGTACACACGCACGCACAGACATCTCTCTAAAAATCGTTTATTTCGACTCTAGGGACCTTGAAACGTCGAGAAATGTCAAAATTTTCAATTCGGCAAATCGGACCCATTACAATAACTTCCTATGGGAAGTTAATAATATAGTTTAACGATAATTATCCACATATGACACTTAAGAGTTCGATTTTAGATTATGAATGAAAAATTAAAAATATTTTAAACATATTTACTAACTTGGTAATCTAACCGATAAATAAACAAAAAAGAATAGTTGTTGCAATAGCTCGTAGATAACAATGGCCTTGTGACCTATACAGCTCTCAACAATTCCTTTGTGCTATTAATATCGGAATTGGAGGCAACCTAAAGTTGTTTGTATGCTGAATTCGAAAGTCTACATAATTTAAGAAAGTAGTTTTCACAATAAGAGTTACTCTTGTAGGTTTTTTCGATTCCTCCCTAAAAGCAGTTCTCGTGAAATAAAGACCTCAACCATGACAGGTAAAATGCCGATACATTTTTATAAAATTTCATGTTTTCAACCCACAAAATTAATTTTGTTGAAGTTTAGGATACAATCCATTACAAATTTTCTCAAATGCGCTTACATGACTCTCAGATTTGCAACCTCTCAAATCTTAAATAATCAACTTATACAAACGATTTTAATATGTTTCTTTAAAATTGTATCGAATATTTGGACTTTTAATCAACAAATAAATAAAAATCATCCCTGACATTACTCGCACATAGAAATAGTTGAGAGTTGTAAGTAAAAAGGCCCTGGTTTTCTACGAGCTGTTGCGCCATCCACCTAATTTTTTTAATTATTTAAATAATAAGAACACAAAAAAAAAAGCTCAACGACTAATGAGTTAATATAATAAATATGCAAAGATAATTAAAATAACCATATCTTTATTTAAAACGCAATACTTGTCCAAAATACATCATATCGACAAAAACCTATGAAATTACCAAGGAAATGACATAAATGGTCAGAAATTGAAGATTTTTCAATGGGAAAACATTTGACCCTTTTTGTTTATATCAATGGTTTTTTAAGAATAATTAATTTGTCAATTTATCATTTGCAGGATCATAAACATTTTTTTGATATGTCATTAATCATGTCATTATAATTACTTTATTTAGTTAAAAACGCATAATAGCCAAAAAAATATTTATTCATAGATGACTTTGAACTTTTACTATTGCAACAAATTAATGAATTATTATTTAGTCCCTATTTTCAAAATCAAATTTACTTTAAGCTTTCTTAAGTGGAATGGAATAAAATAAATAAATATTTATATAAATCCAATGTTGTTGGTAGGCATCAAATTTAACCTGAAGGCTTTTATGTGCAATCAAAGAGACAGTGTCGAAATTTTCATTCGAACTGACTTATCATAAATAAAATCACAAAATGCACACAACTATTGAAGATTTAACATACATATACATATATCATATGTATAAAAAGTGAAAAAAACTGTATGCTAATGTATTCCTTAAAGGCAATTCAACAAAAAAAAAATATGTTCAAAAATTAATTGGTAAGCAAAATCACGTCAATTAACATTAACAAATTAATCATTAGTTTTAATGAAGCGTTTTTAACAACACAAATCAAAAATTCCCTTAGGCCAAGTTTTTTCTTTAATTTGTGTTAAATAGATCCATAACACAGCTAACGAGGGAAAACAAAGATACAACTAAGGACAATTAAACAACATACATTTTTAATGTAGGAAATATAAAGAAAACAAATATATTTAGCTGTGGAATCAGTGGATTAAGCACTTAAACTTAAAAACGGCATGAGCTATTTCGGAGCAAAATAAATCTTCCTTCTTCGAATGGGTATCTACTGGAAGCTTTTGATTGCAATTCCTTTCAAACGATGTTGAGGTGAATAATCAATAGAAAATACTATCAAAATCGTTGTTTTGAATTTGTTTCAAATTCATAACATTCGATTAATAGCATGAAGGATACTAATCTGTATAGACAATGAAAGACCTTATAAATATGATTCATAAATAAATAATGTAATCTCTTTATCAAAGCAAAGAATTCTAGATGCGCACCAATTCAAATCTCTTGAAAGAGCTATAAGTTTTTGCTACCTTTTTACCATGAAATCGACGAGATTCGCATAAAAAGATTGGTTTGAATTAATTTTATTTTTTGTTTAACATTCAAAAACTTGATTATTTAATTGGCATATGTAAGTTTTACATAATCTTGATCGATGATATATTTAATATCGTTTTTCAACGATACACCATTTTAGGTCTTAGAAAAAATAAATCATTTGGTTACAAGTGATAAAAATCGAATAAAAAAAACTGATTTTTCGTAACATTCTTAATTCATTATTTTTAACTCTCTGTTTTATAAAAATGTTTCCTTTTTAACTTCCCATAGGAAGTTATTGTAATGGGTCCGATTTGTCAAATTGAAAATTTTGACATTTCTCGACGTTTCAAGGTCCCTAGAGTCGAAATAAAAGATTTTTAGAAAGATGTCTGTGCGTGCGTGTGTACGTACGTCCGTACGTCCGTACGTTCGCGACGTTTTTTTCGTCGTCCATAGTTCAAGAACCAGAAGAGATATCGACTTCAAATAAATTTTGTTATACAGATAATAAGGCAGAAAGATGCAGAAAGGACTCTCAAGAAAATTGCGTGGGTGGTTTTTTTACCATAGCAGTTTAAAAAAAAGGTGAAAATTTTGGTTAACCCTAAATATCTCATGAACCAATGACGCTAGAGACTTGAATTAAATTGTATATTATATATTGTAACGTGATACAAAACAATTATATTTTTAGAAAAAAGTCCAATAAACGGTTTTATTTATAAATCAAAAAAACTGGAAAAAAAAATTTGTCACTTCGAAAATTTTACGACTAAAATATGATTTCATCTCCAAAACAATTTTGTGCAACGAAGAATAATGTTTTTGACATCTGATAAAATTTTGAGAAAAATCGAATTGACAGTTTTTTTTACAAAAAATAAAAACCTAAAAAAAAACTTAATAAAAGTTGGTAAAAATTGATTTTTGACTCAAATATCTTTTCAAAACTTTGAGATATTGGCTTTAAACTACTTCTATCTTTCAAAAAATATTGTTTTCAACATTCAGTAAAATTTTGAAAAAAATCGAATTGGTAGTTTTTTAACAAAAAATTAAAAACCGAAAAAAAATTTAACAAAAGTTGGTAAAAATTGATTTTCGACTCAAATATCTTTTCAAAAATTTGAGATTATGGCTTCTAACTAATTTTAACTTATAAGAAATATCGCTTTCAACATTAGGACAAATTTTGAGAAAAATCGAATTGACAGTTTTTTTACAAAAAATAAAAACTTAAAAAAAAATTAATAAAAGTTGGTAAAAATTGATTTTCGACTCAAATATCTTTTCAAGACTTTGAGATATTGGCTTTAAACTACTTTTATCTTTCATAAAATATTGTTTTCAAAATTCAGTAAAATTTTGAGAAAAATCGAATTGATAGTTTTTTTACAAAAAATTAAAAACTGAAAAAAAAATTTAACAAAAGTTGGTAAAAATTGGTTTTCGACTCAAATATCTTTTCAAAAATTTGAGATTATGGCTTCCAACTAATTTTAACTTATAAAAAATATTGTTTTCAACATTAAGAAAAATTTTGAAAAAAATCGAATTGACAGTTTTTTTACAAAAAATAAAAACCTAAAAAAAAAACAATACTAAAACTTGGTAAAAATTTACTTTCGACTCAAATAGCTTTTCAAAAATTAAAAATATTGGCTTCAAACTTATTTTATTTCACAGAAAATATTGTTTTTAATATTCAGTAATTTTTTTATAAAAATACAACAGTCCGTTTTTTCACAAAAAAATAAAATCTCCAAAAAATAGAACGCAAATTTGGTAGGAATTGATACATTTAGACAAACTTTTAAGCAAGACAAATCGATAGATGGGAAGTTATCAGTATGGGTCGCATCCCAGCCTCTTTTTTTAACTTCCCATAGGAAGTTATTGTAATGGGTCCGATTTGTCAAATTGAAAATTTTGACATTTCTCGACGTTTGAAGGTCCCTAGAGTCGAAATAAAAGATTTTTAGAAAGATGTATGTGCGTGCGTGTGTACGTACGTCCGTACGTCCGTACGTTCGCGACGTTTTTTCGTCGTCCATAGCTCAAGAACCAAAAAAGATATCGACTTCAAATAAATTTTGTTATACAGATAATAAGGCAGAAAGATGCAGAAAGGGCTCTTAAGAAAATTGCGTGGGTGTTTTTTTTACCATAGCAGTTAAAAAAAAAGGTGAACATTTTGGTTAACAATAAATATCTCATGAGCCAATGACGCTAGAGACTTAAATTAAATTTTATATTATATATTGTAACGTGTCACAAAACAAGTATATTCTTTGAAAAAAATCCAATTAACGGTTTTTTTTATAAATCAAAAAAACTGAAAAAAAAATTTGTCACCAGAAAATCTTACGACTTAAATGTGATTTCATCTCCAAAACAATTTTGAGCAACGAAGAATAATGTTTTTAACATCTGATAAAATTGTGAGAAAAATCTAATTGACAGTTTTTTTATAAAAAATAAAAACCTAAAAAAACAGTACTCAAAGTTGGTAAAAATTGAATTTTGACTCAAATATCTTTTCAAAAACTTGAGACTTAGGCTTCAAACTTATTTTATCTTATAAGAAATATTGTTTTCAACGTTCAGTAAAATTGTTTTTTTACAAAAAATTAAAAACCGAAAAAAAAATTAACAAAAGTTTGTAAAAATTGATTTTCGACTCAAATATCTTTTCAAAACTTTGAGATATTGGCTTTAAACTACTTTAACCTTTAAAAAAATATTGTTTTCAACATTCAGTAAAATTTTGAAAAAAATCGAATTGACAGTTTTTGTACAAAAAATTGAAAACCTAAAAAAAAATTAACAAAAGTTGGTAAAAATTGATTTTCGACTCAAATATCTTTTCAAAACTATGAGATATTGCCTTTAAACTACTTTAATCTTTCAAAAAATGATGTTGTCAACATTCAGTAAAATTTTGAAAAAAAATCGAATTGACAGTTTTTGTAAAAAAAATTGAAAACCTAAAAAAAAATTAACAAAAGTTGGTAAAAATTGATTTTTGACTAAAATATCTTTTCAAAAATTTGAGATAATAACTTCTAACTAATTTTTACTTATAAGAAATATTCTTTTCAACATTCGATACAATTTTGAGAGAAATCGAATTGACAGTTCCAACAGTCCGTTTTTTCATAAAAAAATAAAATCTACAAAAAATAATACGCAAATTTTGTAAAAATAGACAAACTTTTAAGCAAGACAAATCGACAGAATGGATGGGAAGTTATCAGTGTGGGTCGCATCCCAGCCTCTTTTTTAATTTTTATATTTTTCCGGAATAAAATGTAGGCCAATGCCATAAACATCGTGTACTGTAATTACCTTCGCCATGCATTCCGTCTTAAGAAAATCAAATTTGTTTATCATTTTTATTAGTATCTGTGGACCTCTTAAGAAACTCTAACCAAATAATTAATTATGTAAGTTTTAAAGTGCAACATTTTTCTGATCACTCAATTTACACATCAGAATGTATTTAGATACTACTTCATAGATATTAAAATGGTCCGTAATTGTGGGTCTTAACACCACAGAAGTATTTAACAGATAATCACAATAATTAACTGTTTTTACAGAAAGATATTTATTGCAAAAGATGTACAAATCATTTTGTTTAAATACATTTTACAAAAGTACTAAAACTAAAATAAAACTTCCTTTTACAAAATATGTCAAAATAAATTTATAACTAAACACCAAATAAAAGAGTTGACCACCAAACTCGATTTTACGATTCAAGTTTTCCATACAAAAATAAATTATTTGGAAAATTGCATTGCAATTCCTTTCAAACGATACACACGCATAAACAAATTAACAAATAATTTAAATATTGAACTATTACCTTTTTTCTCATGACGATGTTGTTGTTCTTCGATGCTAAATCCAAATTCATACGGACGACCTTTTTCTTTCGTTTTTCCAGTTTCAGCTGGTGCACTTAGTGTTAATTTCCATTCCAAAAGAATTCCCTGCAAACATTTCACACATGCATATTTTCTTTAAACTAAGTTCTTTTTTCTATTTTTTCATAAATCAATATTATCACATATATGTATGACCTCTTTAACACGGTGTGTTAACTACTTACAATAAATAAAATCAAACAAAACCGCCAAGACATTATGATTGTTTTTTATTTTCGTTTTTGTATATTTTTAAAGGAACTCGTACGGATGCTTAGAAAATCAAAAATACTGCAGCAAAATTTGCTCACTAAATTTTATGAATATTTACTCTAAATAAATAATGCACATTGTATGAACAGTGTATATTTTTAAAGCTCTTAACACACAATTAAATTGAAAAAAAAAGTTAAATAAACAAATAGGAAAATCCGTGCTAATTTGTAATAAACTCAAATAAATTTAGCTACAATAATTCCGCGGCGAATTGAGAAAATTGCACTTTAGTCCACCACACCTGCAGCACACCTGATGTTCGCATCAATAATAAATAGGCAAACATTGGCAACATAACCAAAAATATTATAAAGGCAGGCACAAACAGATGGAAGAATCTTCACAAAAATAACAACAAAAACAACAACAACAGCAAAATAGCCAGAAGATTTGTATCTTCTTCATCATCTTCATCCATAAAGATAAACTGAGTTGCGTTGATTGAGAAATACTCGTTAGTTAAGGCTGATGAGGGTAGATCAATCGAATGACAAAGATGGATTAACTATAGTCATATAGTCATAGACCAATCAAACCAATCAAAACGGCTTTTCCTGGGGCCAACTTGATTACAATGCCTTATGGAAAAATAGGGGAGGGGGTGTAGCATTTTTTGCATATTGATCAGAGACTTTTCCGGACCTTATCCACTCAATGAGCTGCCAAGCAAATAACGCACGAGAAGCAACAACATTTTTATGTTAAACATTCTTAGCATTGACACAATGCTAAGAGCGTTCGTGTTTGGCTTCAAATCGCTGCTGTATAATTACCACCAATTCAATTCTCACAATAGCACGGTCGCGGTGCCGTGTGCTGTGGTGTGGAAATATCTACAAACAGCTTACAGAAAAGATACTTTTCATCTGTCACACTCTATGGTTAACCGCGGTGTGATGATTAAGTGTGTTGGTGTTCTTAAGGAATATTGAGAATAACCAAGCATGAGTGGCATTTGAACTTTTGGTATCTAAAGTGACATCGCTAAATACGGAGGTGCATCTCAAGACAAACGTATCTAACACCTTTAAAGTTGAATTCAATTGTGTAATTGTAAATTATTTTAATTAGAGATTATCTCAGTTAATAGAGATGGAATAGAATTATGTGTCAAATAAGTTAAATGATTTATTGGAATTTATTTGAATAAGCATTTATATGATTTGCATAAATTTTGCAGATTGTATATTCGTTAATGTTGTGTGCTGTGTACTTCCTAGACAACTCTTGAACTCGAAGTGATGATATGAGTTGAGTATTCAAACTTTGCGGGATACAACACCATCAACAGCGACATCACTGAATTGTTAAATGGAGATGATAAAAATTTCAGATGCATTCTGATGCCAATCTCAAGGGACGTTATTTTTTTATAATTTACGCAGTGTCATTTTGTATTTTATTTTTGTTTTGTTGTTTTCTGTTTTGTTTAACTTCTTCTTTAATGGTTGAGATGAAGGAGAACTTGTATGTCAGATTCGAAAAAAATTCGTACGTACATATAAGAAAGAAATATGTATGAACAAAATGTTTGCTGTCAATCGCAATGTGATGATTTTTGTAAATTTTATTCGCGATTAACATGGTGTGCCGCGCCGCTGCCGATAGATAAATGTTAACATACTTGAAAATAATTTATATGTTTTTATTAGAACCTGTGGCATGATTTATTGAATTATCATCGTAGGGGTATCGATTGTGTATATTCTGTGTAATATGTACTGTAGACATTTGAATTGTTTACTTAATGCATTTGTTAATTAGATAATTCAATATTAATCATTTTATAGCAATGATGATGCCGAGTTGCTATAGGATTTTTGTGGACAATAATCTTAAAAAAAAGTCAGAAAACAGGAAGTAAGGGTGGACAACAGACAGACTAAACCATTAAATAGTAATTTTGCAATGTATTTCCTCATTTTTGTTAATATGTACGTGCAAACGCCTACACACAGGTGTTGATTAATTCTTTGAAAACACAGAGAACTGAAATACAAATTATTTTTAAACTACAACCGCTAACATAGTTCCAGTTGTTCGAAAAATAAATTGAATACCTAGTTTTTCAAACGCCCTTTTCTAGCCACCTGCCTACAATTATTTGAACGTTTAAAATAATATTTAAAAAACAAAACTATGTATTTTCGATGATTTCAAAGCATTGCGATTAAACTGTTACAAGGTCAAAATGCAGCAGTCTATTTTAATAGATCAATGTTTGTTAAAGTAGCAATACGAAAGGTTGAGATTAAACAGCATGACGTTTTTCAATTTCAAGAGAAGTAAACATTTGTTTTACCATTCTATTTCCTTTCACTTTAAAGTTTTTATCTTATGTCCAGTTTAGTACAGTAGAGTTATATATGTGTATATATATGTATATAAGCACTTGTCCTAATAAAATATGTTTTTCGATTTTTCGCAATTTCTTGAACAGCTCTAGATTTGAAAGTAAGAAAAGTTACTTGTGAGAAAAGTGAGATTATTAAATAAAATTTGAAGTAATTACAAAATGTACAAATTTGTTTTACAGTAAAAATAAAAATATGATCATTTTAACTTTCAAATAAAAAGAGGCTAAGATGCGACCCTTACTGATAACTTTCCATCCGTAACCCGTCTTTCGATTTTTCTAAAGCTTTAACAAAATATTAATAACAATATTTTGTATGAGATACAACAATTTGAAGTCAATAACTTTCATTGTTCTCTTAATACTTGAGTCGAAAACCATTTCTTATCGTTGTTATAAAAAATACTTGCCAGTTGAATTTTTCAAAAATGTAAGTTGCATTTTTTGAAAGTTTTTATTTCTTATAAAAAATACTGATTATATTTTTCTAGGAACATTATCTTACGTTTCCAAGAAAATTTTGCGTGGAATTAAATAATTTTGAAGTCACCACCTTCGTCTAATCCCGAAATATTCGACTAGAACATTAGATTCTTATTTTTTATTAAAAACAAACGACTTGTGAATTTTTCTCAAAATAATATCTTGTTTAAGATAAAATTAGTTTGAAGGGAAGATCTTCAATTTTTGAAAAGATATATTCGAGTGGAAAACCAATTTTTAAAAACTTTATAGCGTCGTTATCGTTACTTCCATTTTTGTCAAAATTTGACCAGATGTCAAAAATATTATTCTTCGTCGCAAACAAATATTCCGGAAAAATATTTTTTGCTCAGTTTTATACTAATTATACTTTGGTATCACGTCACATTATATAATAAAGGGTTTTCCAATAAGGGCGGTAGATGTTGAAATGGAATAAAACAAGCTGTGTGTGAGGTATTAACAAAATTATTTTGACTTTGGTGCCCAATTCACATCACCTCTGCGAGAGGTAACCTACCCTCAAATCGTTCATGCAAAATGTCAATCGTGGCGTTTGCTGTGTAGCACGTAGCGCCGCCATCCTGCTGAAACTACATGTCGTCTAGGTCCATATGGTTCAATTTGGGTTATCATCGTTATGTAGCGCTCGCTATTGACGGTGACCACCTCACTAACTTCGTTTTCAAAAAATTACGGATCAATTATGCCGCTGGCCCAAAATCCACAGCAAATGGTAACTTTTTGAAGATGCATTATCACCTAGTGAATCTCGCGTGGGTTGGTGTCGTCCTATATACGGCAATTTCGCTTGTTAACACAGCCATTCATCCCAAAATGCGCCTCGTCACTAAAGATGATTTTGCGGCCAAAACTGGGGTCCTCTTCCAAACGATTTGAAGCCCAGTCAGCGAACAAACGGCGTTGTCTATGGTCATGAACTTTAAGCTCCTGGGTCAATTGGATCTTGTACGGGTGTAGGTCCAAGTCATTACGCAAAATTCTTCAAGTTAAAGTCCTGTATAGTTCTTGTGCATGGCGAGGAATAGACTGCCTCGGGTTCTGCTGTACACTTTCACGGACCGCGGCGATGTTCTCGGCCGATGTTGCGTTCCTTGAACGTACGGGTGGTGGCTGGTTGTTTACTGAACCGGTCGTCTCAAAACTGTAAAGGGCCACCACGTCTACCGTAAAATGGGCGCAATGCGCGCAACGTTTGAGTTAACGATTACTCATTTTGACAATAAAGTTTTATCATTGGAACGTGCTGTTCAATCGTGTAACTTGCCATGATGATTTGGCATAAACAACTGAATAATAAACAAAAGATTTGACGGATGTCACCAAAATGAAATGGCCCCCACGAGGCGCCAAAATCTACCCACGCTTATTTAAAATCCCTATATAACACACAATTTATTTGAAGTTTCTAGGGATATTGGGTCGTGAGATATACTATATAGTAAAAATGTCGATATCTCTATTATTTCTTGAGATATGGACGACGATCAATAGTATCCCGCACGTACGGGATGTACGGGACGTACGAACGCATGTAACCACAGACATTTTTCTAACATTTTTAATTCGAGAAATCGGACCGATTACAATAACTTCCTATGGGAAGTTAAAAATGACAAAGTTCTTATGGAATAATTCAACTTGTCCGAATGTTTTAATATATAAATTAATTATGTTTACTATTGGATAGAAATAAAAATAAACATTTAAGTGCCAAGCAACAATTACAGGGTAAAGTCACCAAAAATTCAAAATTGTCTCTGTCAACACACCGTCAAAGTTCAATGTGTCAATGCATTAAACGTTGACTGTCACACAAATGACACCCAACTGTCAATGCTGTCCCAAAATGTGTTGGCGCGTATGTAAGTTAAAGTGACATTTAATTATATCTCTGTCAACGCGTTGATTCGAAATGTATTAACTATTTAACAAAATAAAGTGTATATGGCTCAAAATCACCAAGGTTGCAAATTTCAAAATTTTTTTATGACAAAAAAAACTGCAAGCTATAATGATGAATTTTAGTTTATACTGTTGCAAAAATTGTATATAAATAAACTTCGACAGGGCAGCGCACAAAATTGTATACTTTTTTAGTAATATTTTTTAGTATCTACTAAATATCATACAGAAAACCATCAATTCGGGAACGTTTTTCTAAGTTTGATAAAATCAACAAAAACAAAACAGAGTACATAATTTAAGCTTTGTTTAATAACATGGGTATATTATGTACTATGTGTATAAGCAATAATGAAAACAATACATACAAAATCTTCTACAAGCAAAATACGTAAAAATCATGTCCGGGAACGTTCCCGAAATGACCGTTCCCGAAATGACGATTTCAAATAAGCGCGCGCTTTAATTATACGGCGGTCATCTTAAATGCGATCTGACTTTGTCAACAGGAAAATATTTGAGGTAACTTTGAAATTTCGTGTCGTAGAAAAGAATTTCGTCAATAAATTAATGTAATAAATGCGTTCACGGAATAACGGACTATTGATGTACGCTCTACGAATGATGAATAGAAAGTTACTTACCATTTAGATATAATTTATTTTACGATAAATACTCTGACAGCCGGCTTTGTTATTGTTCTCTACCTCGACTGACGTTTCACACCGAATGGCTGCGTTCACTTAAAATTATTTTTGATCGATTATCGATATGTTCACTGAAATGACTTGTGCGGTATCGGACAAACTATTTTTGCATTTTTCATAGTTGAATACCTTAAATTTTTCGATTATATTTTGGACTTGTTGTTGAAGATTGTAGATTAGGACGCGTTCCCGAAATGATTTTCTATGCGAGTATATTGATTTCATTTAAAATGTAGTTTATTAATAAATTATATTGTTTGATAGACACACAAAACAGGTTAGTTTTAGTATTTTATTAATTTTTTTTTCTTAATTAAGTCAAGATTAAAGACATTAAATTGCTAGCGAAGCCAATTCTGCACCTTGGTGATTTTGAGCCATATACATATGTAAGTCAAAGTTATTTTTGTAATATATTTTAGTCTGCGAATGAATATTTACATTGGTAAAATATATGGCAAATAATTTAGGGGTACTATTTGATTTTGCATCTAATAAAACACAAATTCTAGGAAAAGTTAAAATCTTTTTTTATGAAGTAATAATGTTTTTTTAGGACAGCTGGTAAGATACTTAAAAAAGCCTTTAAGATAATGTCAAGAATTAAAAAAATGTATATTAATATCTGAACAGTGAGAGTGATTTCCTCAGTTACACTTCTACTCCTCCCAAAAGAAAAATTGATTAGATGCTAAAAGGAAGTTTTCTTGTTTTTTAATTTTTGTTTCTGTTGTGATTATATCACTAAGAGAGAGCATATAAAACAATTGACTATTTTTTTATTGAGGCCATATCAGGAAATACGAAATCCATGAATTAATGAATTAATTTTTAAAACTCATATAGAAATGTTTCCTATTTCTTTTAATACGGTTTGCATAATTGTTAGTCAACTTTGTTTGTTTTTTCTTACCCTTATATCTTGAGCGTAACAACTATTTTCTCAATTAATTATTAACACTTCTTCAATTTTTAATATTGATTCAAGATGTTATGTATTTGTATAGTTTACATTCTGCTTTTCAAAGTAAATCGTTGAATCACTGTACAGTATGGTGCCTCCTAAAAGTATACCTTAAAACAGTAACTATCTTCCCTCCTAAGGTTTCACTATAATATAAATGTTATAAAACTCGTCCACTTGTGTAGTGTAGTATACTTTTAGGGTTATACAAGTAAAAGTGTTTTTTTTAGTAATTTTGTATGGCTAAGTTAAAATGTTTGACAAGAAATATGCATGAAAAACAAAACTACTTAAGTTCACCGATGAGTTAAAATAATGAAGATAAAATAAATTTTGTGTTTGGGCTGATGAAAGTTTCATTCAATTATCACACCGTTCACAAAATTTCGTTATTCGGCTTAGGATTTTTAAAGGCGAAATGTGAAGTCGTTAGACTCAACAGATTTCTAGCGTCAGATTCCATTTTTCTGGCTTGAACTTTAAGATTCTCCATTAATAACTAAGGTCGACCATTCACGACACAAAACAGCTGCCAGTTAGTCTTTGCAAAGCACGATAAAAGTTAACTGTACAGTTTTTAGTTCTAAAAAAGTTTTATTTCAGAGAACATAAGGTTTTTGGCCAGCAGAAACAGCTACGTAGGCTTACAATTCTTGACAGCTATTTATCCGCAAGGAATTGGTAAAATAGTCATGGAAACACATGAAAGCGTACAAAAATACCATAACGACGGTTCATAAATATCATCCGCTCCAGGACCTGACGTCTGACCGCATTGGACTTGAGCTCTTTTCGGTAATTTGCCCGGAAATTATTTATCTTTTTTACAGCTGTCAGCACGGTTGACATTTGGATAATTTTGTTTTAATTAAACGCTCGTAGGTATCCTTGATTTATCATTATCTTATACTGCTATAATCAGGATTCTTTAGTTTCCAAAGATCCAGATGTTCCCTGTAGAGCTCTAAAAATTCAGAAATTCACCCAAATACATATTTCTGTTCTTCATTCAATATTATTTATAAAAAAAAGTCCGCAAAACCAATGTGTACTCCACAAAATATCTGCACAAGTTGACGAATCTGAGAAAATATCAAAATTATTTTGATTTGTACACAGTTAATTATAGAAACTGCACAAACAACCCCATTCACAACACAAACTATCTGTGCAAACCCAAATTTGCGCAACTATTTTATGTCGTGAATGGTCGGCCTAACAGAAAGAAATCTGAAGTTTTTTTTATATCTTGAGTTTGAAAATGAAAGTAAGTTAAAAACATTAATATTTTGGTTTTGTTTTCGACATTTAGCGTTTTTGAAAAAAAAAGTTACTATTTTTTGTTATTTATTGTACTATTCGTACTAGAATGCCAGCTTGTTAGACTTGACCATTCCTTATTCCGTCAATTTCATTGAATGTTTGAACAATAACAACAACTTAAAGGTTGTAGCTCATTGTTTTTGGCTGGAGATATAGCTATTTCGTGCTTTGCCACTTTTGCACTCACCAGTCTCCTTTTTTTTGTGGTGCTGAGCCTTAATCCAATTTTATTTGAAAAACTTTTTATGGGTGGGTTCGAAACCTATGGTGTGCATAAAAAGTTTTTCAAATAAAATTGGATTAAACTTCAGCACCACAAAAAAAAGGAGACTGGTGAGTGCAAAAGTGGCAAAGCACGAAATAGCTATATCTCTAGCCGAAAACAATGAGTGGTAGCACCTTTAAGTTGTTGTTGTTTTTCAAACATTCAATGAATTTTCGAAGAAAACTCTTAATACTGAAGTTAATAAGGCACATGGAATTTCTGGGAACTTTTTGTCATATATTAATATTGATGTCCTTATAAGTTTGTATCGTTAAGAAATTTAACTATTCGTGCGTCGTCGTAAAGTCGTCTGAGAAGTCTTGGCAAACTTATCTTCAGTGTTTTTTTTCTAAAATCCTCTAAAGACTTTGAAGTCTGCCAATAGTCAACAACTCTTAACCTCATTCTGTGGTAACTGCTGAATTTTTCTAACATAAACATTACTACGAAGTAATTTATTATTGAAAATGGTGTATTATTTAACTTTTAATCATGAAATAATTTTGGATTAGCAACCTATTTCAACCTATTTCTTTCACTTCCATGACAACTTATCTTTTCATAGAAAACGAAGATTTGCTTCTGCTTCCTACTTTTTTCGAAGTCAAATATAATTGGATTATATTATTCGTCCAATCCAAGTAACAAAAAAGCACAAAACCATCAAAGTACAGATTCCAAAATAATCAAAATAAAAATAAAAAAACATTTCTTTAAGATTTTACATATTTTTACTTTTCTTTTTTTGCTTTATTAAAAAAAATACTTAAACTATTCAACAGAGCTTCAACTTTATGACCAATAAATCAGTCTATGTTAAAAAATTGCTTGGTCAATGTGGTGAGGCAACACTATTTTTTTTTTTACAACATCTGACTATCTATTCACTCAATCAAAACAAATAACCGTTCTCATTTAAGCTGCCTGTGGAATATGGGCACCGCTGGGCTGGAAACCGTTCTCATCAGCGATATAGTTAACAGTGTAAGTGACACCATCCTCACCGACATAGCTGAATTGACCACGAACTGAGAGGGATTCTTGTTCGGTTCCAACATTCTTCAATTGTCCTTGTTCGCTGACAGATTTACCATCGCTGGTTTCAACACTGTTAAAGAAGTAAATCATAACATTAACTTGATACACTTGACAAAATGTATTCAAAACTTACGCATAATTGTATCCATCGACTCCAATATTATCGTTGTCATAACGAAGGATCTGAGCATCCTGGGCACTGTCCAAAGGAGCAGCCAAAGCAACAGCAACGAAAGCAGCGAATACAATGACGAATTTCATTCTGAATTTGTTGGTTTTGATTTTTTAAGTTCGTAAGTGAAGACTTAACTTGCAAGTAAGTAATTGCTGAATGATGTGTAGACATTCGCATCTTCTTAATTTATACCAAAGTTATCCCAAATCACACGAGCGATGTAAGCCAACCATTCAAGCCATTCAATTGTGGGGGTAAAAAAAAAAAAAAAATACTATAAAAGAAGAAGATGCCAATGTTCACAACAAAATAACCGGGAAACAAGATTGCGATTCATATCTTTATGTTTTTTTTTTAATTATTGATTTTAGGGTGTACGGTGTACATTGCAAAAACAATAAACAAAAAACAAAAATAAAACAAAAACTATAAAAGAAGATATTGCTTGCGGTCTCATTGTCCAAAAATTACCAAATAAAGTGTGTCATATATTTTAGAGGTTTTTTTTTCTCATATGAATTTTGTATCTTATCGTTTCCCGGTGTTTATTAATCTTTTGTATAATGTTTTTGATAGTTTTATTTATTTGATGATCTCAAAAATAGCTTAAGGTAATGTGTTGGTTTGGGAAAAATATAAAACGTAGTGAATATTAAATTTGCTACTATTCCCAGAGTCTCTAAAATTCTTTCGACACGTTGGGAATAGTTTTGAAGAAACGACGAATTTAGCTTTCTTAAACTTGGTGACTCATCTGAAGAGTTGATTGAATTACAAACCCTCGTTTATTAAACGTGTCATTTGCACGCCTTTGGTTTTCATGTTAATGCTCATACAAAAAAGCCTCAATTACATCTCAAATTATAAAAATCCATATAAGTAAGTTCTTTATGCTTGTTAAGTGTCGGCCAAGTGAACTAATCAGATAGAACTTTTGGTGTTATTTCAATTACTGTACCTATAGGCAAAAATTACATTACAAAATGAAACCTGAAACCATTTCAGAATTTTCAGAAAGAAGTTAGTTGTTAGTTGAACACCAGATTGAGCAAAAAAGTTTCTGAATGACAATTTCTAAATTTTACCTCAAAGGATCTGTTTTCAAGATATTATTTGATTCAAGCTAAGAAAAATGGTGGAAAACCAAGAGCTTTAAGTTTAAATAAAATAATTCCGTGGCTAAGTTGGTTAAAAGCTTTAAAAAAGACAATCTATACAGAATACACAGTCAACTTTATAACCTTGTTCTAAAGCGTTTGAACATATCTTTGAGAATGTGAGGAGAGTTGTAACGGTTGAGCTTTTTTTCACAAAACCATAGCTAAAAAATGCTACACTTTCACAAAGAACTTGTTAAAACAATTTAGGACTGCAAGAAACCTTTGCAAAGCCTGTAGTTGCTTATATCCGCCTTGTTACCTTTCTTGAAAATTGGTGTTAGAAATTACTTCTTTCATATACTGGGAAATTTGCCTTTTTTTATAGAAAGTTTGAATATGAACGTTCAACTAAAGAAAGCATTACTACACTTTTTCAATGCTATCGGGGGAATACCATCGGGACCGGCTAAGTAGTCATCATTCAACGAGGATAAAAGATCAAGGACCGTACTCTGTAGCACAGGGATGTGACTACAGCTAGTTTGCGAAAAGGAGTGAAGATTATGAAAATCATCAACTACTTCAGGGCTATTGACAAATTACTCACGGAATTTGGTTCCGAAAGCGTTACAGATATCAACAATTTTATCTAATGAAAGGTGCTTGTAAGTGGAATTAATTAGAAAGCTATCTGATTTTTTTAAGTTTACAAGTTTCCAAAATTGTGTAGGATTCTCTTTCGAAAAGGTGCTCATATCAGTAATATCGGGTGATTTTTTAAGAGCTTGAGAACTTTAAAAAAAAAAAAAATGCATAAAATTTGCAAAATCTCATCGATTCTTTATTTGAAACGTTAGATTGGTCCATGACATTTACTTTTTGAAGATAATTTCATTTAAATGTTGACCGCGGCTGCGTCTTAGGTGGTCCATTCGGAAAGTCCAATTTTGGGTAACTTTTTCGAGCATTTCGGCCGGAATAGCCCGAATTTCTTCGGAAATGTTGTCTTCCAAAGCTGGAATAGTTGCTGGCTTATTTGTGTAGACTTTAGACTTGACGTAGCCCCACAAAAAATAGTCTAAAGGCGTCAAATCGCATGATCTTGGTGGCCAACTTACCGGTCCATTCCTTGAGATGAATTGTTCTCCGAAGTTTTCCCTCAAAATGGCCATAGAATCGCGAGCTGTGTGGCATGTAGCGCCATCTTGTTGAAACCACATGTCAACCAAGTTCAGTTCTTCCATTTTTGGCAACAAAAAGTTTGTTAGCATTGAACGATAGCGATCGCCATTCACCGTAACGTTGCGTCCAACAGCATCTTTGAAAAAATACGGTCCAATGATTCTACCAGCGTACAAACCACACCAAACAGTGCATTTTTCGGGATGCATGGGCAGTTCTTGAATGGCTTCTGGTTGGTCTTCACTCCAAATGCGGCAATTTTGCTTATTTACGTAGCCATTCAACCAGAAATGAGCCTCATCGCTGAACAAAATTTGTCGATAAACACATTTCGAACCGAACACTGATTTTGGTAATAAAATTCAATGATTTGCAAGCGTTGCTCGTTAGTAAGTCTATTCATGATGAAATGTCAAAGCATACTGAGCATCTTTCTCTTTGACACCATGTCTGAAATCCCGCGTGATCTGTCAAATACTAATGCATGAAAATCCTAACCTCAAAAAAATCACCCATTATAACTAGCGTATACAAAATTAGAAAGAGACTTAAATTCATTAAAGAGATTTTTTTATATTATGCGCGCACTCAAGGGGATATGAATACCCTTATAATGATTAAACACAGTGCGAGCAATTAGGAAGGGAGGATAGGATTAGAAAGGAGATACCGATGAACATTGGTTTTAAACGTCTGCACATTGTAATGAGTGGGAAATATTGAGTCTGATAAAGGATTGCACATTCGTGTAGTGCGACTAAAGAAAGAATCTCTGTACTTAACAGTACGTCCGAAGTTGGACTCTCTTCTGAATTCTGTCCAATAGGCTCAAGTGGGTTATAGGAGCACCTGCCCAGATATGGGAATTGTAGTCAAGTTTCGGACGAATATAGGCTTTATAGATTATGGCCAGATCAGAAGGGGTAAAAACTTCGTGGGTCTACGGAGAAAACCTAAATATTTTGCAGCATTTTTGGTGATGTCAAACATGTGATCAATCCACAACAAGTAGTTTGTAATGCACATACCTAACACTGAAAGCTGTTCAGTCTCTTCGATGCAAGTACCACTCATGGATAGTGGCATTGGGGGAGGGTTACGCTTTTGCGACAGTAGACAGCATTGAGTTTTCGAAGCATTAAATTCTACACTGTTTTTGATTCCCCATTAGACAATGCTGTCAAGATCAGAATTTAATGAGCTTATCATATGCTGCCGTTGGTAGTCCACATCCGAAAAACAAGGATGCGAATTTAAAAACGAATATGAGAAGCTGAGGGTACTATTCAACATAGAAAGAGAAGTTGATTATGGAGACAGAGTTTTGAGGTAAGTTTTTCATGCCTTATTTCTTTTGTTACGCAGTAAACGCAATTCTTTCTTGTTAAATGGTTGGCTAAAGTTTGTATTTCTTGATTTCTTTAAAGGTGAATTCTTTCTAAACAGTTATTAAAGATCTTATAAAAATTGAAAAACTGCTTCGTCAACATTAGAAAGGGCTTATGTGTCAGTTCTATAGCTTTCTTGTCTTCAACGACGAAAATATAAATGTTCACTTGGGCGTATACGTACTTTTCATATTTTGTAGTATTTAAAAAATATTCCTCTTCTTTTGTTTGTGGACCAAACTTTTCTTTGCTTGTGATTGAAATAATTTCACATTGAATTCCTCCATATCCTCTATTATTTTACATTTAGGTTTTCATTAAACTTTACCATGTGTGTACATTTTCCAAAAATTACACAACGGTTAATAAAACATTTCAAAAGCAACTACATCCAACCCCCTCGTGCATCTAATTTTCATTTATTTATCTATTTGATTGACAAAAAATGGTTTATAGCTTTAATTTTTGTTTTCTTATTAAAGTAACCTTCAACTCACGGTTCAAACTTTATAATAGTTTTGCTAATAAATAAATTAGTATTCTCTGGGATTTATTTTAAAAGAAGAATATACAATTTTATATATAGGATTAAATAACTTGGCCTATAACAATGATGTGATATGCCATGATGCTACCATATATTTAATATATTCGCTTACGTACCTACACTACAATCATATATGTACATATGTATGTAGGTAAACATTTAAAAAAATCTGCATATCTGCATATTACTTGTTGGATGAAGGTTGATTGTTGATGTTCACTTGTTTAATTAAAAGAAGTTAGTAGTATGAACCAACCAACATAAGTTCCAAAGACTGCTTGAGGCTTTTACCCAATATTTGCGCTAACACAATAATTGGAAAGTAGTAGGTATTTGTATAAAGTTAAATGCAGAGTGATGATTGATGGGACTGACCATTATTCATATTTTTCGATTGGATTTCGTGGAATGTGTTAATTAGATTTTTTTTTTACTCTGACGCATATCAATCAAATGATTTTGGAGACTATGATTATGAACCAAAAAATGGGTCAGATTTGTATTTATTTTTTTTTCGGTTGCTTAGTAAGTAATACTTATTGCAGATATGAATTAATGAAATTAAAATTTATAAGTTTACTTTGTTATAATCAAACACACATAGGTGCCGACAGGAGGAGGGATTCAAAAATACATTTAAAATGTTTAGGCAATCCACTAGTGGATTGACTGCTCCCGCACCTCCGCGTCAAGGCGTGAACTCTTGAGCAAAAACGTTGATACTTTATTTTGAAATAAACTCAATCACAGGCGTTAAAAGTAATTAGGATACTTATGAGAAGCTAAACTTCCTTAGTTTTAAATTTCAAAAATAGAATCGAATTTAGTCGAATTCGCGAAACTGCAAAGCAAAGCAAGTTTTCCATTATGTCCCTAATAAAAAAGGATTTTAAATTTTTCGATGTTCGTAATTTTAAAATTAAATCTATAATATAAAAATAAGTCGGGTTTTCCTTCCTGACGCTATAATTCCAGAACGCACGAACCGATTTCCACGGTTTTGCATTCGTTGGAAAGGTCTCGGGCTCCGTGAGGTTTATAGCAGACAAAATTCAGGAAAATTTTCAACAGAAAAGAGGTGAACTCCGTTTAGCTTCACATAGAAAGCTATTGTAAAAATTTCGATTTGTGGAATTGAATTTTTTTTATATTTTTTGACGTTTCAAGGGCCCTATATTCTAAACCAAAGCTTACTTTTGGGAACCTTTTTTAGTCAACCATATCTCTAGAAACGTCAGAGATTTCGACTTCAAATAATGTTTGTTTTAAAGATAATAAGAAAAAAAATGCAAAAACGACTTTTAAAAAAATTTAATGAGTGTTTTTTTTTATCATAGAGCAATTTACGAAAAAAGTGAAAAATTTGGTTGACCCCAAATCCACTTATATAAAATTCTGTATTACACATTCTGAGCAAAGTTGGTATAATTTCGAAAAAATCAGTTATCTTTTTTTTTTTAAATCAAAAAACTGAAACAAAGTCACGTAGAATATTTGCCTAGAGTACGACCGACGTGCGAACATCAGCCGCCGCACAAGACATGCAAGGCAGCAACAAGTGTATTCACAGAACTTAAGCGAAGAAAGACAAAATATATTAAGAGAAAATTCCAAATTGGCCACAGGTGTCTTCCACTGATGCGCTAGGTCGCATGTACATGCGTACACTGTTCATCCTAGAAATGATGAATGTTTTTATTTTCGACTGCTGTTGGTAAATGTACCAGGACCAAAATCATTTGCGCATTTGAAAACTGTGAATGGCCACCAATGCCAAACATATCGAGAAGCTACTGACTGAAGTAGGAATGATTGCGCCAAATCGATCGTTGCACGATGCATTGAACCAAGAATTAAATCGAGAGCTGCAATACAATGTTGATACATTGTAGGAATTCGTTCGAAATAATGTGCCGTTGCTGAATGAACAGCAAAAACAAATATACGAAACATTAATGCAAGCGGTGGACAATAATACTGGTGGTCTATTCTTCCTGGACGCACCTGGAGGAACAGGGAAAACATTTGTCATTTCATTGATTTTGGCAACTATTCGATCAAGATGTGACATAGCTTTGGCGTTAGCATCATCTGGAATTGCGGTAACTCTTCTAGATGGCGGTCATACTGCACACTCTGCGCTTAAGTTGAAAATTGTTGATGCAATGCAAACTCATTGTCCAACGGAGTTTTTGAACTCTTTGGAGTTACCAGGATTTCCACCTCATAACTTGCAACAAAAAGTTGGTTCAGTTATTATGATATTGCGTAATTTGAAACCACCGTGACTTTGCAACGGTACTCGACTTGCCGTGAAAAGACTTATGACGAATTTGATTGAAGCAACCATTTAACGGAAACTACGCAGGTGAAAATGTATGTATTCCTCGAATACCAATGATTCCGACTGATCTTCCGTTTGACTTCAAACGATTGCAATTTCCCGTTCGCCTTGCGTTCAAAATGACAATTAACAAGTCGCAAGGCCAATCGCTTAGTGTTGTGGGATAAATTTAGAAAATCATTGTTTTTCACATGGGCAGCTATACGTTGCGTGTTCACGATTTGGGAAACCATCCGCTTTGTGTGTGTTAACGTCAGACCAAAAAACAAAAAATGTGGTTTACCAAAGAGCACTTCAATGAAACGGATAATTAGCGGACAAGTATAACGCTTCGATTCAGTATTTACTTTGGATTCACTTTCATTTTTTACTTAGAGAATTTCAACTAAATTACACTTCATTTTTGTAATCGAAATGAATTCATTACTGTTGTGAAATGAAATAAAATGTTTCCTTTTCAAATATAAAACAAAAAAAATAATTTATCTTCATCTTTTAATCCCCAAGCGAAATGTTACAAAAAACGAAGCCATCTGGTGGCGAAACGGAGTTCGCCGGGTTTGCTAGTTTTTAATAAATAACATACAAAACTAAAATAGGAAATAATATCAGTAACTCCTCTAAATCTATTTGCAATAATTTAAACTTTTATTTCTTAAAAAAAAAAAAACTTTTCTTAAGTGCCATAATTATATGATTTGACATTTGGCTTTCTTAATATTAAAACAAACACTTAAGACTCTACCTTTAATATTGTTTCATTTTTACTGGTGACGTATAGAAACTACTTAAATAAAAATAAATTAGGTGGCGCAACAGTTCATGAAGAACCAGGGCCTAGTGACTTACAACTCTCAACCATCCCTGTGTGCGAGTAATGTTGCCAGAGATGGAAGGGACCTACAGTTTATATGCCGAATCCGAACGGCTAATTTGAGAAAGCACTTTTCATGACAAGAATTACTCTTGGAGGATTTGTCAATTCCTCGCAAGAGGCAGTACCCGTGAAAAAAGTTAGGTGGCACAGGCAGGGATTGAACCCAAGACCCCTTGCATGACAGTCCAACGCACTAACCATCACGCTACGGGTACTACATAGAAACTACTTAGCAAGTTTTAAATCCGTAAAAAATCGAACTCTAGATTTTAATCAAACATGACATTGCGATGGTGGAGAGGTTGAAAAACGTGCGTCATCCGATTCCGTACGCCTGTATGTCCTAGCCTCTACAGCATAAACCATTGGGTCAATTAAGTTCAAACTTGAAAATAAAGATTTTAAAGTAAGGCGTTCTTTTAATGTTTTTTTTTAACATCTTAACAGTCCCCATACAATTTTGTTGATCAAAAATTTAAAATTCGATTTTTCTACAAAATTGCCCGAAAAGTACATATGTATTATGTTAAAATTTCGCTAAAACATTTTTTCTCAACTTGGCTTCATATAAAAAATATAATTTTGTATTGCTCCAGAATAAAGTGATGTGATTCTTTAAACAATATACATATGCAGTCTTATTTAAAAACGCTGTATAGAGCCTACATAAAGATATGTAATCTCTATAATGCCTCTAAACGCAAAATTGCTATTTATAAAACTTATGCAAGTCCCATAATAAGCTTAACGCATTTTGAGGTTGAATAGAGCCTACATAAGGAAATTATTGTTATTATTATTTCGTAAATGTCATTTTGATTTCTCTCCATTTTTGAAATTACAATAAAAACAGTAATGCCTCTCCAGTTTAGGTCGTGTATTAATGATTTAAAAAAATTAAATCGCGTTTTACCTACTCCAAGAAGGCGAAAAGTTTATAAAAAAAGGTTCAACCCAATGAGCCTAAGAAACGAAGAATTAAAAAAAAATATAGATTTTCGAAAGAGAATATCATAAAAATAATTGGAATTATTTTTTTATATTTTCTTTGTTATGATGACAAACAGCTGAATTGATAGACAGATAAATGGAATAGATTGCTCCATTTTGGTACTTTTTTTGATGTAAGCATTGTATAACTAACATTTATAGCAGAATTTTTTATAAAAAGGAATTTTTTATAGAGCCTTCATAAATCCTTATGCACTGTATAGACAGAGCTACCAGACGCTTACCAAAAACGAATGGAAATTTTGTTCAGCTACCTTTTTAAGTTACAAAAACACATTCTGGTGAGGGACAAAGCTCACGACATTCGAAAAAACACAACAAAAGTAAGAACGTTATTTAAACACAGCCAATTTGATACTTTTATTTAGATATTTTATAGGAATGATTTTAAAATGTCACCATAGCAACAATGAATTGTGACAATTATAGTCTTAAATTGTTCAATCAAATTGAATTGAGTTGCGTCAGCTTACACAGACGTCAGTTTGACTATCAAGTATCACCTAAGCCAATTCCACTCCAGACTCTTTGTATACAAGAGCAAATTTTTGCGACCCAGTCGTGAAATGTATTTCTATTATATACAAATCAATTAATTCTTAATTTTTTTAGGAGATTTTAACAAACCACATACCAAATTTTGGTTATTTTTATTTATTCCTGGGTCTATTTCGGCGTTGATCAACCACGTTTTACAGCCCCAATCTAATCTGTTTATTCCTAATGGGTTTGTTTTTGTTTCAAAGTAACCCATTAAAATAAAGTTTTAATTTATTCAATTATATAATTCAGCTCATAATGTTTACGACTGAGAAATAAAAAAGTACAATAAAAAAGGGTTTTTGGGACCTTTTTTAAGCTAAAGTTCTATTCTGAGAAAGGTCAACAAAACAATATTTATATTTGAAAACAAAGAGGAGGGATACATTATCAATTTCATGTATAATTTTTAGATTAATTAAAAAATTTATTCTACAATAGCTTCTCTTGAAGATTTAAAGATTTGTCTTGCTTAAAAGTTTGAAGGTCTTCGGATTTTGTTAAAAAAGTTGTTAATTGAATTATTCTTAAAAATTTTAAAATTACCAACAATATTTTGCATATAATGAAATAGTTTGATTTCGAAATCTATTTTTTTTTTAACAAAAAATAGTTTTTATTTGTTATATAAACAAATACAAATTGGATTAATGAAATTAATTTGAAGTCAATATCTTCTATTATTCACGAGATATCGAGAAATGAACATCAATTTTTACCAAATTTGCGTACTATTTTTTGTAGATTTTATTTTTTTGTATGCAAAAACGGATAGTTGGATTTTTATAAAAATTAACTGAATGTCGTAAACAATATTGTCTGTCAGATAAAATAAGTTTGAAGCCAATATTTTTAATTTTTGAAAAGATATTTGAGTCGAAAATCAATTTTTACCAACTTTTATTAATTTGTTTAGGTTTTTATTTTTTGTAAACTGTCAATTCGATTTTTCTCAAAATTTTACCAGAAACGTTATTTTTGGTTTCAAACAATTTTGTTGGATATAAAATCAGCGGAAATATTCTCGAAGCAACCATTTTAACTGGAAAGTTTAAAGAAAAAGTGGTCATGTTCCCACGTATTTCAATGATACCGTCAGACTCTACCATACCCTTCACAAGGTTATAGTTTCCAATTCGTTTTTTAGCTTATGTCATGTCTGACTTATTTGTAAGTATTGAGGCCAAAACAATGTCCATTTGTGGTCTAGATTTGGAATATATATGTTTTTCTCATGGACAGCTATGTGTTGCATGTTCACGTGTAGGAAAACCGTTGAACCTTTTTGTGTTAGCGAAAAACAGGTTAACCAAAAACATTGTGCAACGATTAGTGCCAAATTATATTGAAATTAAAAGTATTTATTGTTTAAAATATTAAATATTATTGCTAGGAGGTTTATAACTACTCGCCCTACCTACCCCATTTATAAGTTTAACTGTATCATGTTATTTATTAAAAAATTTGTTACAAACTTGAATAAAAATAATAATAAATTTTAAATTTAATTATTTTGTATTGATTTTTGTTCTACATCAACTGTACGAAAATTTATATCAATTGTGTTCAAAGAAAATCAGTCATGTTTTTTTTACAAATGACATCTATGTATGTAAGAAAGCATGGTGGTGTCCATGTCTAATGTTCTCCTATCGTTCCCCTTAAAAAGTTTAAAACAATGTAGTATGACAAAAAACGTTACCCAAACCAACGGGTTGGCCGGATCAGCTAGTTTCTCTATAAATTGTTATACTTTATCAGTAACAAGTTATAATTCAATAAATTCAAACATTATTTTTCACTCTAAATTTACCAAAACAAAAGAGCTGAACAGCGAACTCGAATTATTTTGTATCTTCATAATATCTCTTTTAGTTCACAGTTCTCACGCAAGAAAGACCTTCTTCTATATTTATTCCAGAGTACCTACAAATATTTTATTAATTAAAATCTTCTTTATTTTTCGATGAAATAACCAAAAATCCTTCGTGACAATCATCCATTTGTCTTGAATGAAAACTTCAAGTTAACATGAATTAAAATAAATAATGGATTTCTGGTTAAAACGCTGCACAACAACTACCTTGCAATTTACTAAATGGTAAATCCCAGCCCACATCTTGTTTTTTTTTTCATGTGTGCGAATTAAATAAATATGGGATTCCATGGTGAATGAAAAAAAAAGAAAAAAAAAAAAAACTTGCGATACTTCTTTATTTCTTGTCCCCCGAATGTGTAAAAGATACAAATCATTGTCATTTACCTATGTAGCTCCGCATATGCATCAATAACTTGACATTGTGATTAAAGCTCATCATTCATCATTTCCTCTCTGACAAGATAAAGGTAGCAAAATAACATAATATTAAGGATTGGTATTAATCAGGGTATTAATCTTGCACAGTAATTATACAGCAATGTGTTAAAGGTATTTTGTTTGTTTTTAAGAGAAGAAAACTATGTACCTACCCAAATAACTTTACCCTTTTTCAACACAAACCAAAATATGCATGCATCCGCAAAAACATTGTTTGACTTAAAAATAAAATACAACCAAACCTAAGCAATAAAATTCATTTAAACAAAACAAAAAAAAAAACTATACAATGTGGGTTGATCTTTGTTAATGACCTTGATTTATCAATGCTGATTAAAAATGCGAGAACTGAACGAAATGGAGACGACGACGACTGCTGCTCCGCTGCGCCACTGCTGCCACTAAAAAATTACATAACTTTAAATTAATAAAAAAATAAAGAAATTTCAATACAAACAAACAAAAAGTTCCAATAAAACCTGTTAAATAATTTTCAATTTAATTCTGCAGCTTGCTTTCCTGTGCGCTGCTGCGCGATATGATGTGATGGTGGCCGTGAAAACAAAAATCAAGAAGATGTGGCAGAAGAAGATTAAAAAGCACAAAAAAAAAAACAAATTAACATAAGCCGAAGAGACACATTAGCTTACTAAACTAACTTAACCCATGCGTTCCATATATTTACTCACATGGTGATGGGCTGCGCGATATGATGATGATGATGATGATGGCGGGCTTTACCTTAATATAAATTCTCACTTTTGCTTTTTTTAAAGTATATTCGTACTCACCTACCTATCGAAAAAGTTTAGTTGTTTAAAATATTATACGGAAATGGCTATGAATCACAACATTATGGCTTGGCTGTGATGTCGTTGATTTATGGGTAAGAGAATTTGAATTTGGAGTTGATTTATTGATTCGATTCGATAAAAGGGCCACCCAAAAATATATTCGAAACGTTAATAAATCGTGGTATTCATATATGGGTATAATTATTATTGTTGTTAAAAGCCTGTTTTTTTTAAACACATTTAGGGAGATTCAATGCTATAAAATGTATGTTAATTAGGTCAAGACACAATACCCTAAGACGTGGGAGAAGATCATTTTCTGTTAAATAGTTCTTAAATTAAAAAAAACAATGGCAACACTTTTAACGAATTTTATTAAAATCTATTACTTTATTCATTTTCTTGATTTTCAAGACTCAAGTATGAACCTGAAATTTAAACTCATTATTTATATTTAATTTCTAATATAACTGCTTTTTGTTTAAATGTCAGGAATATTTTGCTTCGAAACTACTGTGGAGGGTGGTAATATAACGCATAAATATACCGTGAAATAGTTATAAATTTGCATAGATATATTTTTATGAATTTAGTATTTTATCCCTGTTTAGTATATTTTTTGTTCAATATTATTCTGTTTTGTGCAATATTAATTATTGCTTTTTGAGTAAAGGGTAGGCCAAATACAACTTTCTCCTTAAAAATGCAATAAAATTAACAAAATTAGATTTCTTAAAAAGTATTATGGCTTTATTAATAACAGCGAAAAGTCTTATTAATTATGGAAAACAACGTCATTTTAAAGGCCGGATTTTATCAATCGTATTTTCTAAAAGGCCTCGTGGATGATTTCTTAAAGATTGCTTGGATGAAAATCAACAATCACAAAGATGCTACTCTCTGCACAAATTTAGTTTGTCAAAAAAGATGATTTTTCACCACAATATTTGTATCCAATTTAAGTTGCTCATATACCCAATATGCTAAGCTGAGTTCATTGGGCTATGTAAGCGAATAATGAAAGATTTCGGATTCAGTAGCCACATTTGCATCTGTTTGTACCATTCGAGTGTTTCCATTAGTATAGCAGTCCCTAGTACTTTTTTCACAAACTTGCGTACATCAGGCGGGTTGGGTGCTTCAACAAAAACTACACGACAAAACACAATTGTATTTAAACCAACAACGTTTGAAAAAAATTCCTTATTTTACGAAGATTAGTTTTCTGCCAAACAAAGGTTTTAGAGAACTGTGAATTCGGAGGATATCCTGTTATTTTTACTGGCATGACAATGACATTCAGTGGTAAGAACAATGTTCAAATGTCTCCGTTAAGATCCTTCAATCCTTCTTCTGTTTTATGGCATGGAGCATTATTTACGATTAGAAGTGTTTTAAGTGGGAGATTTTGGTCTTCACAATGTTTCTTTACTTAAATTAGAAAAATTCAAAAAAAAAAACATTCCTTGAAAATTTATTTTGAGGTCCTTAAAGCTGGAACACCATAATCGAATTTCGAAATTCTACTGATGCAGAAATTTAGGGCTCTTTTTGTGCTAATTTAGTGTTCTAATCCCGACTTGGTTCAAAAATGTGGTGTTCCCAGCTTGAAGTCAAGCTGGAAAAACCACACCTTTAGATTCATATTTTCAAAAAACTGATGATGAGACAATTTATTGCTCTTTTTGGGCTCCTAAGTTAGCGAAACTCTAAAATGAGTCGCATAGTTGAAATTTTCGGAGACTTTCTAAACCAAACAAAATTTTAAAAATCTAATGATGGGGTAATTTTGGGCTCATTTTTTGCTAGTTAAGTGCTGTAATCCCGGTCTGGTTCAAAAATCCCTTCTCCCTAAAAATTAATTTCAAAAGTTCAAGTTTTCTCAAGAGCAACAACTTTAAAAACAGTCCAGTTTCATCTACGTTGTAAAGGGTGATTTTTTAGCTATTATCTTTTTGGCAACACTGGTTTAAACAGCTGACGCACGTTTCGTGTTTTGTTTTACTATCAAACATCTTCAGTTTGCTCTATAATTTAACCATGAATCGTCTTACAAACGAACAACGCTTGCAAATTATTGAATTTTATTATCAAAATGCGTTCTCTGTTAAGAAAGTTCATAGCGCGCTTCTTCCATTTTATGGTCAGTTAAATCGACCCACTGAAGCGGCTATTCGGGCTATTGTGACTAAATTTCTCACCAAATTTACATTGTTGGACATTAAACCACCAACACGCGCTTACGTAGAGTGCGGACTGAAGAAAATATTGCAGCTGTATCGGCCAGTGTTAATGATGATCATCAACAACGTGGAAAATTTTGGGGAAGGATTTAGGTGTGATGACTTTCAAAACAAAGCTTTTGAAAGAATTGAAGCCGAACGACCCACTGCAACGTAAAATTTTTGGAGAATGGGCTCTTGGAAAGTTGGCCGAAGATCCACTTTTTTATCGAAAAATTGTGTTCAGCGAGGAAACTCATTTTGGTCTCAATGGGTACGTTAATAAGCAGAATTGTCGATTTTTTAGTGAATATCAGCCAAAAGAATTGCAAGAGCTACCAATGCATCCACAAAAAGTCACAGTTTGGTGCGGTTTATGGGCTGGTGGCATCATTGGACCGTACTTCTTCAAAGATGATGCGAATCGTAACGTAACTGTGAATGGTGAGCGCTACCGTGAGATGATATCCAATTTTTTTTTGCCCAAAATGCAAGAGCTTGACTTGCATGACATGTGGTTTCAACAAGACGGTGCCAGACAGCACCCGCTTATTTCACGTTCGGGACCGGTCAATTGGCCGCCTAGATCGTGCAATTTAATGCCTTTAGACTATTTTTTGTGGGGCTATGTTAAAGCTCATGTCTATACAGACAAACCCGCTTCAATTGGCGCATTGGAAGACAACATTGAATCATTTATTCGTGAGATACCGGCCGAAATGTTGGTCCAAAAATGGACTAAGCGGGTGGACCATTTAAGGCGCAGTCAAGGCCAACATTTGCATGAAATAATCTTCAAACATTAAATTATATGGACCGTACTATCAATTCAAATAAAGATTTTATGCTTTTTTCTGAATTGTATGTGTTTTTTTTTTGAAAAACTTTTCTTAGCTTTTAACAAATCACCCTTTAAATTTGTTGCGTTGAAAATAGAAAAGCTGCAATTTCATCTTCAAGTTTTTTTTTAGAATGGCTCAATAGTTCCTGTATCAGCAGTTAATTTTTCCACTGATACTTAATAATCAAATACAAAATCTTCTTTTCCATTCCTGAAACCACCCACAACTAGCATTGAAGGTGCTACCTTCGTGACTCTTTTACTTTATGAATAAGTGTTTGGCTTGCTCTCTTAAACTATGTATAGGCTTATCGAAATATTTCACATTTCTTTTGAATTGATGGAAAAACCATAAGTAAAGTGCTTTTTCCACTTTTGGATGTTCAGCTTTTTAAATTGTGCATATTTTCCCTTGTTCAGACAAAAATTCGCGATCCTTGCTGTGATTTGTTTTTCATTAAGCTTTATATTGCATATCGTGACTTTTGAAACACTTAATTCTTTTGAACAAACCGTAGCGCCTCACCCTTTGTTAATTTGATTGATGATTGCTGCCTTTTGTTTAAATGTCATTCTAATTGTGTTTCCTTTTTTTTAAACCCATTTTGAACTTTTAAGAAAAAAAGACCTCTTACAACAAAAATTATTATTATTAGGATGATTTTATGAACACGACCTTGCTTGCCAACTTAAAGAGCCAGTAAGGTAAAGAGTCTTAAAAACAACATGTTCAAGTTAGAGGGTCTACCGTACTCCTAATGTACTTCTAACTAAATGAACCTATAAATCTACAATCACTTTTAAATTGTTGTGTTATTCAACGTTCAAAAATATTGAGCTTGTCAAACTTTTGAATATCATTAATTTACGTCTGACACTTCGGCGCAGGAACATAATACCCATAGACATTAAGCCCACTTCATTTTTTTGAGCCATATGTTCCAAAAATTCATTCAAGGATCTCAGTCCTAGTAACTGTTATACTATAGGCTCCAAATATATTTCTGGGTTTCATAATAAGAATTACAATGCTGATGACATGATTTAGAGCATTTCAATGTAATTTTTGAAGTAAAACATTCAAGTTTGCAAACTCTGTTTTTTCCTTTCAAATAATTTAAATATCAGTCAACTCTGAATTATTCCCACAGAATCGTATGCTTTGATTTTGAAGTTGTTTGCTGTTAAAATATTCGAGACGCAAAACTAATTATTCTGTGTTTTTTGTATTTTTTGGAAAAAATCCTCTGACTAAATTTTTCTTTAAAATGTTACCAGTGATGACAAAAAACTAATTTTTCGTAGCATAAAATAATTTTAGGGTATCCTCTTTTTGGTTTCCCTTTACATACCTTACCTTTAAAAAAAATTGGTCTTATTTCTCAAAATAATTTGGCCTTACTTCACTTTGTCAAAGTGCAACATGACCACAACTGAAAATTGGCCTTATTTCACTTTTGTAATTTGCAGTAAGGCCAATTTTTAAATGTTGGCCTTATTTAACTTGACCTAATTTCACGGCAACCCTTTTTTGCAGATTTTCTATTTCAAAGCAGTAAATCCTATTTTATCTTGTCTTATCTTCAAAAAATCTTAATTCATTGTGGAATAACATTTAATTATTTTTTGAACACAAACAGATTGCTTTTGAAATAGAATAAAACAGATTCCTTCTTTTTTAAGAAAAATTTCACTATGTTGATAAAATATTATTTTTTATTAAAAAAGTTCAATCAAATCATTCTCCAAAAATGCAAACACAGCGCTACCTCGTAGACTATATTTTGACTATAATTTCACTTGTACACTAAATAAAAAATGTATTTATTTTTAAGCCGTTAAATTAAAAGTGAATCTTCTTAAAAACCTGAAACATTCCTTCATGTATCACAAATTTTATGAGTTACTTAAAAAAATAACAAGCAAACAAATATTTAACATTGTTTGTGATGTGATGAAGTAGTTCTTACGGTAAATTTTGATTAACAGGTTTAAAAAAAAATTCATAAAATCATATTCCATTCAGCCTTGATAATATAAATTGAACGATTTCAATCAAAACGTTATCATTCAGTTATCTCAACGATTCAAACTCAAAATGAAATTCGTTATTGTCTTCTCAGCTCTGTTCGCAGTTGCTTTTGCCGCTTCCCTACAGGACTCTTCCCTTAACGCCGGAATTATCCGTTATGAAAACGACAACATCGGAGTTGAAGGATACAAATACGCGTAAGTTTTCTTAAGTTCAAATTCAAAGATTTGTTTTTTTTTTTTAATTTTTAAATAGTAGCTAATGAAATAAAATTTCTCTTTTAGTGTTGAGACCAGCGATGGTTCATCTCGTAGCGAAGAAGGAGTCTTGACAAATCTTGGCAAGGAAGGTGAAGGTCTTTCAGTCCATGGACAATACAGTTATGTTGGCCCTGATGGTGTCACCTACACTGTCACCTATATTGCTGATGAGAACGGTTTCCAACCCCAAGGTGCTCATTTACCAAATGGTGCTCAATAAATGAAACAACTAAGAACCGTTCGTCGTTAAAGTTCACTGATTGATCATGTTATCGTCAATCGGTTTTTTGAAAACACTCTTTACCTGTGTAGTTAAGGACATGATGATTTTAATAAAACAAAAAGCAAACATTGGAACGATATTTTTTAAAATTGATCAAAACTTCGATTTAACTCTAAAAATCTTTTTAAACTTAAACATCAATCATCGATGAATCATAACATCCGTTCTGAAACATTTATTTCTTTTTGACAATCTGATTTGAAAAAAGTTTCAATTCTCAAATGTATTCCTTCAGCCTTATAGTTGAGCAGAATGTTATTTTCACTTCGTCAATGACTCTCGAAAAATAATGTGTTTTCTTGTAAATTAAGATGATGCAGGAATCGCCTTATCTTATTCTAAGCTTTTAGTTAAAACAACTTAATGAAATATTTATCCAAAAATCCCAACACATCTCTACCTCACTTTGTGGCTTAAAATAAAGTTGATCTCCTTAAAAACCTGAAACATACCCATCATGAATTTTATGTGCTGGTTCAGAAAATAATTCAAATATTCTTTTAACGGGTTTGGCAACATTCCTTCAAGCCGTAAGCAACAACCTACATAATATAAATTAAACGAATTCAATAAAGTCGTTATCTTATCTTAAATCTAAAACTTCAAATGAATTTCGAAATAAATCGATTGTTGGACCCAATGGTGATACTTCTGCTAAGTCAACTTTGACGCTGATGAGGACGGTTTTTAACTCAAAGTTCATCCCTTAAATTTAAAGCAAGGATTTAAATAAATTATGAAGTATGTACATTTTATACAAAAATACATAATTGCATTAATCAACGGAAAAAATAATAAAACTTCCTTTGAAAACTGTCACAAGTACTGTTTCCTCGTAAGTAATCATAAATAAAACCCTGTGAATTACAACTCTCAACTATTCCTGTGTGCGAGTAATGTCACGAATGGTGGGGACCTACAGTTTATATGCCAAATCGTGTCGTTTGCTGTGTGGCACGTAGAGCCTTCCTGCTGGAACCACATGTCATCGCTTTCAAAAGAGTACGAACCGATTACGGCGCCGCGCGCCAGTCCAAAATCCACACCAAACGGAAACTTTTTGAGGATGCATTATCACCTGGTGAACCTAACACAGGTTGGTGTCGTCCCATATATGGCAATTTTTCTTGTTAACACAGCATTCATCCAAAAATGCGCCTCGTCACTAAAGATTATTTTTCGGCCAAAATTGGGGTCGTCTTCCCATTTTCGAATCCCAGTCAGCGAACAAACGGCTTTGTCTATGGTTATGAACTTTGAGCTCCTGGGTCAGTTGGATCTTGTACGGGTGTAGGCCCAAGTCCTGACGCAAAATTCGCCAAGTTGAAGTGTGCGAAAGGCCGAGTTCTTGTGCACGGCGAGGAATAGACTGCCTCCAGTTTTGCTGTACACTATCACGGACCGCTCGATGTTCTCGGCCGATCTTGCCGTTCCTTGAACGTACGGGTGTTGGCTGATTGTTTACTGAACCTCAAATTTAGCCACCAAACGTTGAAGAGTCGACTGTGAAGGGCCACCACGTTTACCGTAAAATGGGCGCTATGCGCGCAACGTTTTTGTTAACAAACACTCATTTTGATAATAAAGTTTTATCATTTGAACGTGCTGTTCAATCGTGTAACTTGCCATGATGATTTGGCATAGGCAACTGAATAATAAACAAGAGATTTGACAGATGTCACCAAAACAAAATGGCCACCATGGGGCGCCAAAATTTACCCTCCTCAAAAAAAAAAACCTTATACTACAAAGAAAATATGGTGAAAGTTTAAGTCATGATCTGAACGCATTCAGTAACTTGTTTTAACGATTTTTGAGTTATAAAAAAATTCCGGAAAAATAAGCTTTCTTTTGGTTCTTAAAAAGTTAACCTTTTCACAAATAGTCTTGTGTTAAATAAAACAAAATAAATTAAGTAAAATGAGTTTACCATTTGTTGGTGGACAAAACTTTCCAAACTTATCTGTTAATCTTAACCAAACTTCATAGTGTCAAAAAAGAAAGCAGTCTAAAGGCATTAAATCATAAAACCTTGGTGGTGAGTTCATAATCACCTCTTCGCAAAAAGTCATTAAACCTTGGTGTGGAACGTTCGCATTTTTGTAACAAATAAGGAACATGATTTCCCTGCAATTTTTTAGTAATGGTTCTTCTTCTTCTTCTTCACCTTCTCTGTACATGCCCTGTTCTAGAAATGAAACTTCTTATTATTCGTAAGTTATTTTAATTACAAAAATTTAGATATGTATTATGATTCGAGATGTCATAAGATTTACGACTCAATGAAATGAATTGTTACTCAAGTATATCTTTCACACAAAACAGTAGCTTTATAACTTACCTTTTTGGGCCAATTAACACTGGTTGAATATGTGCATGCCTGCCTTCACTGAATAGATTTGACTCATGATCCACGCATTGAATACTACATCGTTAACATTTGTATTATTGTTTAGATCTCATTATTAGTTAAAATTGGAAAATGTGCCCCTAAATGTCATAGTTAAATTTATCTTTCTTCCTGTTAAGTTTTTTTCGTTGTTGGTTGTCATTTGAACAGCCACTTTTTATTCCTGAAACATGCAATTTTAACAGCTTACACAACTTGAAGATGCTCTTTAAGCCTAGTACGCTGCTGATGCGAAACGAAATTTCCCATACAAAAATGACATGACGAAATCATAAACGAAAAATTTCGCTGTGCTTTTCGTTTTTCACGAAATGTGTCATTTTAGTGGATAGCTGTACTAGATTTCTTAGTACAATTCTCCACTCTTTTCGTTCTCAATTTAATTGCCCGGTATATTAATTGCTTGCGAAATTTTGACGTTTAATTTTTTTATTGAAAAAAAATTGTTTACTCTTGATCGTGACTTTCGGTGTTTTTCATTTTGATACAGTGTAGGTATAATGAAAATAAATTATTTACTCAATAACAATTGCAAACTTCTCTAATGAAGTTATTTCATCTTCTGGTCTTGTGTTTCGCACCGCGGCTCTTAGAAATTAGGCCCCAGGAAATAAGGCCCCAAACAATAAAATGAAATAAAGCCCCAAAAATTGGGTGATTTTTCATAATGAAATAAAGCCCCATTTTAAATGTGGAAATAAAGCCCCAACAAAATGAAAAAAGGCCCCAAGAAATTAATGAAATAAAGCCCCAATATTTTGTTTCCTAGTGTTTTTATTTTTAGAAATGAAATAACACCCCAAACTCATACAAATACTTGCACAGTGTCCTGCACAGCCTGTCTGCAGCAAGGGCATTTGAAGCTGTTTTCATTATTTGCAATCGATTCTGCTTGTAATTTCAAACTACAAATTGAACATGTTTTTAAATGTTTGCATGGCAAAAACACTATGTTGCTTCTTTGATCTTTGCAAATGACGCAAACGCTGTCCTCAGGAATCGGCACTTGTTCTTCGTTTGTTTCACCATCAGTGAGTAACAGAATAGCTGAAAAAATCGCGCGATTTTGTCAGCTATTCTGTTACTTACTGATGCTTTTCAATATAAGGATCGTGTTGAAAATAGCTGACAAAATCGCGCGATTTTTGTCAGCTATTCTGTTACTTACTGATGCTTTTCAATATAAGGATCGTGTTGAATAGCTGAAAAAAATCGCGCGATTTTGTCAGCTATTCTGTTACTTACTGATGCTTTTTAATATAAGGATCGTGTTGAAAACCATCAGCGAGTAACAGAATAGCTGAAAAAAATCGCGCGATTTTGTCAGCTATTCTGTTACTCGCTGATGGTTTTCAACACGATCCTTATATTGAAAAGCATCAGTAAGTAACAGAATAGCTGAAAAAATCGCGCGATTTTGTCAGCTATTCTGTTACTTACTGATGCTTTTCAATATAAGGATCGTGTTGAATAGCTGAAAAAAATCGCGCGATTTTGTCAGCTATTCTGTTACTTACTGATGCTTTTTAATATAAGGATCGTGTTGAAAACCATCAGCGAGTAACAGAATAGCTGAAAAAAATCGCGCGATTTTGCTAATCCGTTAAACACTTGGAAGTGTTTAAATCAAAAATATGATTTTTTATGTATAGCTCTGGGTCCTCGATTAGCGGATTTTCTCAATACTTTTTGTGAAAACAATGCTGTTTTGGCAATTTTAAGATTATGCAAAATGAAATAAGGCCCCAAATTGTTTTTCAAAATAAAATGAAATTAAGCCCCAAATTTAATATTTAATTTAAAAAAAATGAAATAAGGCCCCAAAAAATGAAATAGCACCCCAAAATTCAAGAATTTTCATTGTTGTTGTTTTGTAGGCCTTTTTTGGGGCCTTATTTCATTTTTTCTTTTGGGGCCTAATTTCCTGGGGCCTAATTTCTAAGAGCCCGCACCGCACACAGCTTTGGTTCAACTATAATGAGAATAGTTCTCGAAATATATTTGGTGGCATATGGAAATTTTCCTTGAACACCTTTTCATTTGCTTCCATGTCACTAAACTTTAAATTATATTAGGTACTTGTTTTAAAGTTATTTGCAAAAATTATTAAAACTTACATCTGTAGCAAAACGACCTTTTGTCTGCCTGTTCTGCAGATATGGGCTAACACGGATAGATGGAAGTTTTTTCATTCTTTTCGTTATCATCGATAAAAACACAGATGCAGAGGCGATTATTGTCGTTAACATTAACTCATCTTCGTCTTCATTATTATTTTGAAAATTCATTTTTAATAATAAACAATTTAATAAATTGAACAAAACTTTTTGTTTTGTTTACAGCAGCTGACTGTCAGAATTTGTCAATTGTTTTTGAAAGCTGACAAAACTCTCCACAAATATTTTTCCGCTGTGGTTTTCGTTTTCATTTCGTTCTGCACTTGGAGACCGCCAAAAAAATTCGTTTCACTTCAGCTGCGTACTAGGCTTTAGGCAAAAAATCTCCAAAGAAAGTTTAAGAAGCGAACAAAATTTATACATACCATATGAAATATTTCAAAAGAAGTTCAAGATCCAATTCAGTAAACTACTCCACATCAAAACCAAAAACCGAACTTTTCAGCAGAACTCTAAGGAAAACAAAAGTACTTGAAATTAACTGTCCTTAACACTGACGTTATCATCGTTTTCAAAATATCCTTCCTGGCAATCTTATATTCATATCAAAACTGGTACTACTCGGTATTTGTTTCTCTGTACTTGATCCTTACTTCAACTTTTATCCATACCATCTTATTTCAAACTGATAACTTTACAGCCAGCAACAACTTTCTACACCTTTTTAGATGTTTATTTAAATTTGCATAAATTTGTGAGAAAAATATTTCAAATCTAAATTTCAATCTTAAAAATTAAGCATGCAAAGTTTTGTTTTATTTTCCAAAAATCAAAAATAGGAGTATCTCCTACTTTGGCCAAATAAATTTATAATTTATTAGATACGGATATCATATTCTATGCATAATGCTAAAAAATGTGTTCCAACTTGTAGTCGTTAGTAGCTCTTATTTAAATGCATCACCATTTTTGCATTACTAAGTTGCTATGCAAAAAAGTTTAAAGTTTGTTTTTCTATTAACAGGTTTTGCACATCCCAATATGCTATCAAATGCGATAGTATAAATTGATTTGATGCGTTCTCAATATCATCAGTCAGTTATTCCACTTACTTTGATACCAATCTCAAGATGAAATTCGTTATTGTTTTCGCCGCCCTCTTCGCCGTCGCCTTGAGCGCTGTTGTTCCCCAGGACTCAGCTCACGCTGAAACCCTCCGTTATGACAACGACAACATCGGAGTTGAAGGATTCAAATACGCGTAAGTTGAACTTAATCACAAGATCCATAAATGACATTTTCTATAATACTTTTTTTTTCTGCACAATTGTAGTGTTGAGACCAGCGATGGCAAGTCTGCCAGCGAACAAGGAGTCTTGAAGAATGTTGGTTCCGAAAACGAGGCTATCTCCGTCCAAGGACAATTCAGCTACGTCGGACCCGATGGTGTCACATACGCAGTCACCTACATCGCCGATGAGAACGGTTTCCAACCACAAGGTGCTCATTTGCCCGTTGCCCCCACCCTTTAAATGATTTAAACGTCAAAATGATTATAGTGCATCGTTGAAGAAAATCGCTGATTGATCATTTTTATCGATCAGTATTTCGCAACGATTCGTTAAATAATTTAATTTTAAGTGTTAGGTGTTGAATGAAGCAATAAAACGTGTTGATCAAAGACAATTATAAAACTCAAAAATTATTCTTTTATTTCCAATAATTTCTAGAGGATGACTGTGGTAAGTAATGGCTTTGAGAAGAATTTAGGGATTAAGCATATTCAGGTTACTCCAATTTATCAATCCTCAGCCAACGCTATCAAAAATGAGTGATATTGTGCTTTAGGTAGCATAAGTAGCAAAAGACTTGGAATATGTTTACTCTCTCCAAGTTTAACTTCTTGAAGGCTATGTGGCTACCAGCAACAAGGTATAGAATGTTGCCACGTAGATTAGCTATTCTAAGGATAAGTGAAGAATTATGCTCTAAATTCAGAAATCGCTTTCTCCATTTAACTATAGGTTTATACCATTACAATTGATTTTTGGAGAACACTTAGAACACTTTTACACTAACTATTAATAGTTTTTCAGGTGGACACAAACAGAGAGGACGAAGACATACTTACAAAACAAGCTTCATATCTTTCGAGACAGATTTTTTATTGAGCCCAATTCATTGTTACTAAATAAATAGTAGAAGAAATGCAATCGAATGGGCCAGCTTTTGGAAAGGAACAAAAGAGTAAAGAAATTATTTTTCATAACATAAAATAAGCGGCGGCGTTTAATGACATCGAAAATAATAAGGGCTTTAATTGAATTGTGTGAATTTGTCTTGAACTTCAAAACTATACACGAAAAACGGTGATAATAATTTTCATTATAAATATATTCACGTGGTCCACCCAACATTTTCCAATGGAGTGTCTTTTCTCTTAAAGGTAATGTCGTTTAATTTAAAGAAATTTAGAACTTATCGGATCTCTACTTGCTACTCTACTTCCAAAAAAGATCCGGTCATGTAGCGTAAAATGAAGCACTGCATGTGAATTATCTGGTTGTATAAATAAAAGTGTTTTTTTTTTTAATTTTTTTTTTATATATGTATTTTTTTTTATTTTATCAAAATCTTAAAACTATCTTAAAGCTAAACAAAAATTCTTAAAAAAACTAGCGTAAATTTCCAAAACTTAAAAAAATATCTTACTGGCCGTATGCGGGTGCTCTAAGTTATTCAATTTTTGTTTAACTACTGCCTTTTTTATTTTATATAAAACTTAAAACTAAATAAAAAAACCGAAACCCACTATAATACTTAAGCTACTTAAAACTAACGAAAACCAATAATACTACTTAAAATTATTTAAAACTACTGAAAAAACTAGAATAGCCACAGTAAGCTTTTTAGTTCTGGTTTTTTTTATTTTTTTTTGTTTTTTTTTATTTTTTTTTTGTTTATTTTGTTTTGTTTGGTACCACCGTGACTGTCCCTAACCTAATCCTTAAACTAACCTAATCCTTAAGCCGGCCAAGACCAAACGCCCTAGACAACTTTAAATGACATTCTCAATTTGAAAGCGTCGCCTATCTACAGTTTTACGGCTGACGTGGTAGATTAGCGGAACCGCCCTCCTATCCTGTATCAGCCCTCGATTGTCTAAATTGAATGTTGCCACTACGTGCACTTTCGTAGTACTCATTGTTGGGGTAGTAAGCCCCAAAAAATAAGCTGTTAGTCGACGACATCGCTCTCGCAATGTGACCCCTACCAAGCTTCAGCAAGAATTTATCTATTCTGTTATGTTATGTTGGCTCTGTTGTATAGAACCTGGTTGGAATAGTAATGTTTGTACTCCGACTCTGGTGTTCTGTGTAGTCCAAGGCAACGTCGCAGACATTGTCTCTCAAACACCCGAATCTTTTCCATTTGAGATGGTGCAACGTTGAACCATACCAGGCACCCATAGCCAATCATCGGCCGGATAAGGGCCATGTAGCAAATCACCTTCACCCTGCTGTCAAGACAGCTGCTATAAATAAAAGTGTTTGCAATGGGAATTTGGTCTAAGATTTTAAGTAAGAGGTAGCTGTTAGTGAAGTTAATAAATGTATGCTGATAACAGAACCAACTTTAATAAAACCTGGAAGATACGAATCTTACGATCAATGCCTGTCAACCGATATTATTCCTGGAAAACAGAAATATTTTATTTAAGACTGAAAGAGACTTGAAACTTGTAGGCCAAGACCCTCTAAACTTCGTCTTTCCAACATTGTGAACATGATTAAATTCAGTCTTAAACAAACAGAAAAGTTAATAAAAATGTGATCTTCCTAGAATAGTTTTCCAACAGCAAGAACTCTGCTAGAAGACAATATCTGCATAAATCAATTATATGGAAGTCAAAAGTATCCAGTTTCGGTGTCATTTGACCAATTTGTATTGGATGACGATGAAAAATGGACATTTTTCACTTGAGGTAAACAAGAACTATACGCAGTAACCAAAGCTGAAATAAAAAACAAGATACAATCCCAAAAAGTCCAGTTGTCAAAGTCGATGTGAAAAAAGAACCTTATAAGCCACTGACTGATGCCGTTTTGTCATTTCAAGTTGTGAACCCAACTCCCAGCAGAAGAATGACATTACTTTCCTAGCATATGCATCAGAAAGGAAAGGCAGTGGACTGCAAGCACTTGGTTAGTAAAAGTGGCGACATGATGTTAGGATGCTGGAAAATACTAATTGATTGGAAACCTGTTCTGCACCGCTTTTCATCAACTTGGTAAGGAAAACAAGAATACAATTGACTTGAGGTTAATTAAAAATGGGCCCATAAAAATCCTTTATCAATGTCTTATGTTTCTAGGTCTCTTTCGCAGAGAAGTAAAAGAATAATTAATTTTTCTTGCAGTATGTTTTTTTTATTTCGATTGTATCAAATCCTTAATCATTTTTTTGTATTATCAAGCAACCAATTGACAAAAACTGATCAATCAGTAGACTTCAACGACAAACTTGTTCTACGTTGAAACGAAAAAGTCACTTATTGTGGGCCAACGGGCAAATGAGCTCCTTGGGGTTGGAAACCGTTCTCGTCAGCGATGTAGGTGACGGTGTAGGTGTTACCATCGGGAGCAACATAGCTGAATTGACCACGGACAGCGATGGAGGCACCTTCCTTGCCAGAGTTGTTCAAGACTCCTTCTTCGCTAGCAGACTTGCCATCGCTAGTCTCAACACTGGAAAATTAATACAAAATTTAGAAAAGTTAGAAAATTCTTTTAAAATTTAAAGTCACACTTCAAAATAGTGATTTTTATTAAACTTACGCGTATTTGTATCCTTCAACTCCGATGTTGTCGTTCTCATAACGGAGGGTTTCAGCGTGAGCTGAGTCCTGGGGAACTGAAGCGCTCAAGGCGACAGCGAAGAGGGCGGCGAAAACAATAACGAATTTCATCTTGAGATTGGTTTTTAGTTGTCGTTGAGATAACTGAATGATGACTTACTGATAGCAGCAATCCAATTTATACTTCTCAAAAGTGCAAACCTGTACACGAGTACATCAGATCAAGTTGGTATTGTCAAAAATAGAACCTACCAAACAATGCAGCTTTTATGAAAAGTAGTTTGAGTTCAAAACAAAACGGCAATTTTAATAAAGCACCAGTTATAAGTTGGGATAGTCTTTTTATTTATGTTTTTTTTTTTGCAGATTATGGCTTGCTTCTTGAGATAAACGATAAATTATAAAAGCTGGATCAAAGTTGTTTCAAGAAAAAAGATAAGTAGGTACAGTCAAACCCCTACTTAGGATCGCTTAAATGTTAGCGGGATGAAGTGTCTTACAATCAATGAATACAAATCTAATCCAATACATAATTTTTATAATTGTATTTAAAGTCCATAAGTTTTTATTTACTTAAAAATCAAATCCAAGAGGACCCCCCTAATCTAATCTAATCTTAATCTTACGTACCATGATCCCAACGCCTTTAATCTTCAATGCATCTTTCTACTGACAAATTGAAGTACTCTTGAATTGATGGTAAGACAATTCGAGTGCTTATATCTGCCAATTATAAAAATATTAACAATTATGTGGATTTGTATGAGTACTTTAAAGTGTTCTATTGTATTTTGACTGTAGCAAGTGATGCAGAATTAATTCAATTCATTTCAACATCCAGATAAACAGAACAAGTCATACCCAAATATAAAACTCATAAACTTCTTAATTAGCACAAAAACATTTATAGAAATAATCATTTCAAAACAAGTCCCGAGAAAGTTGCTACAACCGGTAACTGCTTTCACTTATAACTGTCTTTTTAGCTTGAACCTAATCTGCTTTGCATAACACTGCCTCCAAAGTGAGAACTGGACACCTTTTGGCATTACGGACTTGGTCTAATGAATTTGGTGACAGGTTTCAGCTTTTGATTTACCAAATCTGTATCAAATTTGAGAAGTATAAATTGGATTGCTGCTATCAGTAAGTCATCATTCAGTTATCTCAACGACAACTAAAAACCAATCTCAAGATGAAATTCGTTATTGTTTTCGCCGCCCTCTTCGCCGTTGCCATGAGCGCTTCAGTGCCCCAGGACTCAGCTCACGCTGAAACCCTCCGTTATGAAAACGACAACATCGGAGTTGAAGGATACAAATACGCGTAAGTTTAATTAAAATCACTATTTTGAAGTGTGACTTTAAATTTTAAAAGAATTTTCTAACTTTTCTAAATTTTGTATTAATTTTCCAGTGTTGAGACCAGCGATGGCAAGTCTGCTAGCGAAGAAGGAGTCTTGAACAACTCTGGCAAGGAAGGTGCCTCCATCGCTGTCCGTGGTCAATTCAGCTATGTTGCTCCCGATGGTAACACCTACACCGTCACCTACATCGCTGATGAGAACGGTTTCCAACCCCAAGGAGCTCATTTGCCCGTTGGCCCACAATAAGTGACTTTTTCGTTTCAACGTAGAACAAGTTTGTCGTTGAAGTCTACTGATTGATCAGTTTTTGTCAATTGGTTGCTTGATAATACAAAAAAATGATTAAGGATTTGATACAATCGAAATAAAAAAACATACTGCAAGATAAATTAATACTTTTACTTCCCTGCGAAAGAGACCTAGAAACATAAGACATTGATAGAGGGGTTTTATGGGCCCATTTTAAATTAACCTCAAGTCAATTGTATTCTTCGTTTTTTTTTCTGAAATTCTGAGCATTTAAACATCCTTACCAAGTTGATGAAAAGCGGTGCAGACCAGGTTCTCAATCAACTAGTATTTTCCAGCATCCTAACATCCTGTCACCACTTTTACTAACCAAGTGATTGCAGTCCAATGCCTTTCCTTTCTGATGCATATGCTAGGAAAGTAATCTCCTACTTCTGCTAGTAAGTGGATTCATGAGTAGGACAACTAGAAATGACAAAGCGATATCAGTATATGGCTTATAAAGTTTTCTTTTGAATTCTATGAGTGTATCAACTTTGAACAATTTGACCATTTGGGGTTGTAACTGGTTATCCATGGGGTTAAGTATGGGGCTGGAATTCGACATCTGTCGAACTAAGCTGTTAAACGTTATTGTCAGTTGAAAGTCTTACAATAACGAAAATGTATCGTTTAAATATCTCACAACGCATACAAATTGTTAAAACCCATTACAAAAATGGTGATTCTGCAACAGCCACATATCGTGCTTTAAGAGGAGATTATGGTATACACATATTAGTCCAACTACGCAAACAATTGGCAAAATTGTGAAGAAATTTAAAAAGACTAGATTGGTTACAGATATTGTAAGGCCTGTGCATCATCGTTTCCTTCGTACCACTGAAAATAACGCTGCAGTAAGTGAGAGTGTTGCCGAAGAGCCGAATGTGTCGATTCCTCGTCGTTCTCAGGAATAAGGACTGCCTTACGACACATTATGGCGTATTTTTCATTTGGATCTAAACATACAACATACAACTGAAGCCAGCTGACCATTCACAACGGTGCTTGAACAACAGTCGGTGGACGGCGATTTTTCGGACAAAATTTTCTTCAGCGCCGAAGAACATTTCTCACTCGGTGGGTATGTTAATAAACAAAATGGTTGTATTTGGGGTTCAAAGAATCCTCAAGTAAGTGAAGAGAGGCCATAACATCCACAAAAATTCACTGTTTGGTACGCTCTTCGGCCTGGAGGTGTGATTGGACCTCACTTCTTCGAAAACAACTATGGAACGACTGTCACCATGAATTCGGAGGGTTTTGGTCACATGATAACCGACTGTTTTTGCCTGCTATTGAAGAGTACGACTTGGAGAATATGTGGTTTCAACAAGACGGTGCCGTGGCGATATCAACTGGCCATCAAGATAATGCGATTTAATACCGCTGGACTATTTTATTTTACGTTTACTTTTAAAACCGCAAATCGGATAACCCTGTATCTTGTTCTATATTTCTGATATGATGTCTGTGTAGTTCTTGTTTATAAAAGGTGATTTTTTAGCTATTATCTTTTTGGCAACACTGGTTTAAACAGCTGACGCACGTTTCGTGTTTTGTTTCACTGTCAAACATATTCAGTTTGGTCTATAATTTAACCATGAATCGTCTTACAAACGAACAACGCTTGAAAATTATTGAATTTTATTATCAAAATGCATGCTCTGTTAAGAAAGTTCATCGCGCGCTTCTTGTATTCAGCGACGAAGCTCATTTTTGTCTAAATGGGTAATTAAATAAGCAGAATTGTCGATTTTGGAGTGAATATCAGCCATAAGCATTGCAAGAGCTATCAATGCATCCAGAAAAAGTCACACTTTGGTGCGGTTTATGGGCTAGTGGCATCATTGGACCGTACTTCTTCAAAGATGATGCGAATCGTAACGTAACTGTGAATGGTGACCGCTTCCGTGAGATGATACCCAACGTTTTTTTTGTTCAAAATGCAAGAGCTTGACTTGCATGACATGTGGTTTCAACAAGACGGTGCCACATGCCACATGCCATTTATATAGAGAAAAATGTGCATTCAAAATCGTTATCCATCATAATTTAGTGAAATGACACCGAAGTGAATAGTTTGCTCTCCCTTACAGCTGATTTATGCAGATACTAGCGGCCCGTTCCGGCTTCGCACGGGTAGACATAAATAGGTGCAGATAATGTAGCTTTCTAATGAAAAAAGAATAATTAAAATCGGTCCAGTACTTTTTGAGTTTATTCGTTACATACAAAAATACAAATCTTTACTCTTTATAATATTAGTGTACAGATAAAAAACCAAGAACAGTTAGTTCAAAAATACTTTATATGTCAAAAATACAAAATAAAAATGTTTACCAAAAATCTTTATGAAGTCGCTTAGTATTGTATCGCCATTTTTAAATAAAATATTGAATACCGTAATTTTAACAACTTACATAAATAATCCAAAACTATAAGAATCAATATATTATATTTCTACCAGAAACCTATTAATTTTCTACCTTGGGTTTGCAATGTAAGCGGAAAAAATGTAATTATTTGCGACATCACATTAGAAACCTCAAAAATAACAGTATTTGTCCACTATTTAATGGATGATATTATACATAAAAACCTTCCTCATGAGTTACTCTATCTATTAAAAAAAACCGCATCAAAATCCGTTGCGTAGTTTTAAAGATTTAAGCGTTCATAGGGACATACAACATGACACATGACAGAAAAAGCGACTTTGTTTTATACTATGTAGTGATTGTCTTCTTGCAGATTTCTTGCTGTTGGAAAATTTAAAAAATTTAATCTTAACACGTCAGAAAACATCTTGTTGATACTCCCGATGTTATGGAGAAGAAGTTCTACAAGTTTCAAGTCTCATTTGAATTTAATTAAAGCATTTCTGTTTCCCAGGATTAATATCGGGTAACAGGAACTGATCATAAAATTCGTATCGTCCAGGGTTGGGTCTGATATCAGCATCAATGTATCTCTAACAACTTCTTCTTAATACAACGTTTATGGCAAATTCGTAATATTAATCCAACTACAAGATTTGCATGCATTTCTGCGTTTTTTCCACAACCGGTTACTAACTTATTTCTTTTTCAAGTAGGGATCCCTATATTAGTCACAGGTTTTTATTAATTACACTAAATTTTGTAGTTCCGCCGTGTTGGTTATGAGGTTTTGAAGAAATGACACTGGATTGGAAGAGTTTTCGGTGATCACTTCTATATATTCATAATGCAAATTATTGTCGCTAATTTGTCCTTAGTTTTGAAGTTCAAGGCAAATCCACATTGAAATAAATCACCTACATATATATTAAGTTCTATGGAACTATTAGTCTTAGTTGGTCTTTTCGACAGCTGTCAGTTGGTTTATGCTCCGTTTGCATAATGAATATGTTTACCTCTGAACAGGGATTGCAAATCAAAATGTATTACCAAAATAATGATTTGGTTCGCAACGACATGCCCTACAGCCAATAAAGCAATCAATGTATTGAAGTCAACTTTTAGTGATAATATTATCTCGCGTCATGGGTCTGTGGTTTGGCCTTAAAAATCGTGCGATCTAACACCGCAGGACGATTATGCAAGTCGCTTGTCTACGCAGATAAGTCCGAGACGATTGACGCCTTGGAAGAAAATATTCGGCATGTTATTGCTGACAAACGGCCCAACCGCTGCAAAAAGTGGTTGAAATTAGGCTACTGGGCTGGAATTTATTCGAGCCAGCTGCTACTTGCCAAAAGCATTTGTGTAAAACATAATGGCAAACCCTAACATTAAGTTATGTGCATTATATTTTTTTTCTTGAACACGTGTCTAAAAAAACAACGTTTACAAATATGTAGATCTGAATAATTCGTTTTTGGCCCACCTGAAGTACCATTTGTTAAGCGTTACATTTTTGGCGCCGAATAAATCGCTTTTAATTTGGTATACAAGGTCTAGTCTCAACTATTCCTTAAATTACTTTGATGGAAACAGTAGCTATACACTTTTAAATTTTAAAAGAGAGAACTATACATACATCACGAGTTTTGACTGAAGATTGATAGGTAAGAACATCCTGAAAATGATTTATTCCTCAAAATTTTACTTTGTTGACAAATTAATTAAGTCTAATCTGTCAACTATAATACATCCCGCCTACCATAATCGATAAAAAAGAATATTTGTGAGTTTTATAAGAGTCATTGATCAACGCATTTTATTGCTTCTAACAGTTAAAACTAAATTATTTAACGAATCGTTGAAATACTGATCGATAAAAATGATCAATCAGCAACTTCTTCACCGACACACTATATTTATTTCGACGTTTGAGTCATTTAAAGAGTTGGGGGAACTGGCAAATGAGCACCTTGTGGTTGGAAACCGTTCTCATCGGCGATGTAGGTGACTTGGTATGTGACACCATCGGGTCCGACGTAGCTGTATTGTCCTTGGACGGAGATAGCCTCGTTTTCTGAACCAACATTCTTCAAGACTCCTTGTTCGCTGGCAGACTTGCCATCGCTGGTCTCAACACTACAATTATGTAGAAAAAAAAATATTATAGAAAATGTCATTGATGGATCTTGTGATTAAGTTCAACTTACGCGTATTTGAATCCTTCAACTCCGATGTTGTCGTTCTCATAACGGAGGGTTTCAGCGTGAGCTGAGTCCTGGGGAACTGAAGCGCTCAAGGCGACAGCGAAGAGGGCGGCGAAAACAATAACGAATTTCATCTTGAGATATTTTTCAAGTTAGCGAATAAACTGACTGATGACTTTGCCATCGTTTCCAAGCAATTTATACTCGAGCAAATTTGAATGACATTTTAAAAATAACCTCAAACATAAAGAAAAATTAATGAAATTCGTTGCATAAAATTAGATTTAATGCAAAAGTCATAACCTATGCATTTGAATAATTTTAGTTGGATGTTGCTGCCTGATATTTTGTATATTTAAAATTAGAAATATTCAAAAAATACTACATCACAAATCTATACCTTGATTTCAGTGAGAAAAAAACAACTTTTTTCATAATTTGATTTAACAGTTATACTCGTATTCCAAAAAAACAACTGGTTCAGGTTTTTGCATAAGCTAAATAAAAAATTTAAAAAAAAACTTAAGAACATATTTTTTGAGTGAGTTCAGGTTTCGTTTTATTTTTTTGTGATATAAAAATAAAATGCCATTTAGTAAGAAATTCAAACAGGTTTAATTGATTAATTGTTTAAATTTTTCAAAAAATCCTTACTCGTTTTTAATAGATAATCCGCATATGAACCTTTTTTTGGCAATCAACTGTTTGTGGTGTGTCATAAAGGTATGTAACATTTCGGCAACAAAAATGAGCAATAATTGATTTCTTGTAGAATGTAGGAACAAGGATTATTGTGATTTACACTTTTACAATATTTAAAAAAAATATGGTATACTTAATATTTTTATTGGTATCAACCAAGAGTAATTCCACTACTGGACTTAAATTTCAAATACAGTTTTGTAATAATGTTTTCCACTACTTTTACACAATAAAGGGTTATAAATAAAGAAAAATTAAGTAGAAATACAAATTTATTTGTTTGTCAAAAAATGTAAGGATTTATTTTTTGGAATATAGAATTTCGAGGGGAAAAATTATTTTGAGAACTATTATTTCTTTAAAAATAAGTTTAAGCATAGCTTTTGCAGAAAATTCAAAAATTGTCTAAGCTACTAATTAGCTCCTGATATTTTCCTCTGTAAAAGATAAGAGACATTTATCCTTCGGTAAAGTTCAATTAAGTTGTTTAGTACTTATACTACATGTCCATAATGTTCATAAACACAATTAGTAGGCTATAAATTTCGTTACGAAAAAATATTTCAGATTATAAACAAATTGAATTTTTTTAAAGAAACAAAAATTGTTTGTAATTCGGTGTACATACTTTCTTTTCCGTTTTCCAAACAAGGGCCAAAACAACAACGGGGCCATTTTTACTTGCGACATATAGGAACTAATTATATGGCAAGTTTTGCATTCGTGCAAAATTTCGAACTCGAGATTTTAATCAAACATGATATTACGATGGTAGAGAAGTCGAAAAAAGTCGGTCCCGCGATTCCGTCCGGTCAATTTTGTCTGTCTGTCCACGCTCCTACAGCCTAAACCATTGGGTCGATTGAGTTCAAACTTGGAAGTTAAGGTTTTGAGCAGATTTGCGTTAGGTGTTTTTTTAATTTTTTTTTTTAAGATCAAAACTAACAGTGGCCCCCATACAATTTTTTGGTCAAAAAACGAAAATTCGAATTTTCTCAAAAACAAACCGATAGATTCTTTTTAAATTTTCTCTAAAATTTTATTTTTTAACTTGGCTTCTTTTAATAAGAAAAACATATTTTTGTATTGCTCAGGAAAGGTACCGCTCATAGAACCGTTTTTTTGTTTTTTAATTTTCTCAGCAACTTTTGAACCGATTTCAATAATTTTTTTTCTGAACGAGCTCTTATATTGCCTTAACAATATTTGATTACCAAAAGTGCAATTTTTTATTGTTTGGATTTTTAAAAAAATATTGAAATTTTTTTTTTCAAAATTCCATATCTCAAAAACGGGTGAACATTTTTTTACGAAATTGAAATATAGAGCGTATATTTACAATCACTAAGCAACTGCATACCAAAAATATTTTTAGAACAAAATTGAAAAATTTTGTATATACAAAATTAATTTTAAAAAAAACCGCTCTAACGATTTTCAAAAAAAAAAATTGAAAAATCAAGGGTTTTTTGATTTATAAAATGGCATTTAAATTTTTGAAGACAAACTTATTTTTCAGGTAAAATTTTGAATCTTAAATTAGTTTTTTTTAAATTATTTTAACTGTATTAAATGTAACCCCCTCCCAAAAAATTGAAAAATGGAGGTTTTTCGACAAATCAAATGGCATATATATCTTTGAAGACAAACTTATTTTACAGGTATATTTTTAAATATTATATAGATACTTTTTTAAACAGACTCTTTGCATACAGGAGCAAGTTCGTGCGACCCAGTCGTGCACTTTATTTATATTGAAATAAGTGTTAGAAAAATACAAAACATTTTAAACAATCTTATATGAAGTAAACATTTTCTAGTAAACATTTTCTAGTTTCAAAACACTTAACTTAGTACTTATTTCCTAAATACAACATTTATAACCGAACCTTTATAATACAGCTGTTACTATTTTTGAGTAGGTTAGCTATTTAAATTTAAATCAAAACAACACAAAATTTCTTTACAATTGAAAAATTACCAACATGCAGATGTTATTTTGATAATGTCAAACTTAAAAAGCCGCAACGACTAAAGTGTTACTAGTTTTATTATTGAAATCGTGTACAGCCGTCTTTATTAATTTTACGAACATTTCAAAAAACTTAAAACTGCTATATGCAAAAAATTAGTAATGTATGAGCACATATTTTGCTCCAATATCTTACACCATCAATTTTTTACTTTCGAAATTCTAGATGTGATTTCAGTCCTCACATAGTTTTAATATTCAATGACTTGAACACATCTAAATATTTAATTTTTTAACTTTGGAAATTTTTTTTTGGAACTGAAATTATTAAAACACATGGTTTTTAACTTCGGAAATAGTTGTAATCGGTCCGCTTTTTTATAAAAAAAACTGACAGTTGGATTTTTATAAAAAATTTACTGAAAATCAAAAACAATATTTTCTGTGTGATAAAATTAGTTTGATGATAATATTTTTAATTTTTGAAAAGATATTTGAGTTGAAAGTAAAGTTTTACCCTGTTTTAGTATTGTTTTTTTCTAGGTTTTTATTTTTGTAAAAAAAATTGTCAATTCGATTTTTCCCAAAATTTTATCAGATGTCAAAAACGTTATTCTTCGTTGCCGAAAATTGTTTTGGAGATAAAAAAATTTTTTGTTCGAAAAATATTCAAGGTTTCAATTATTTTTTTTTTCAGTTTTGTTGGTTTATAAAAAAAAACCGTTTATTTGATTTTTTTTTTTTAAATTTACTGCTTTGGTATCACTTTAGTCGCAAGCGTAATTGGTTCGTGAGCTATTTTAGGTTAACCAACGTTTTCACCTGTTTTTTAAATTGCTATTTAAAAAAAAAAAACACCAACTCAATTTGTTTGAAAGTCTTTGCTGCATCTTTCTGCATTATTATCTGTTTAACAAAATTTATTTGAAGTCGATATCTCTAATGGTTCTTGAGCTATGGATGACGAAAAAACTTCCCGAACGTTCTGACGTGCGGACGTACGAACGTACGTACACAAGCACGCACGCACACACATCTCTCTAAAAATCTTTTATTTCGACTCTAGGGACCTTGAAACGTCGAGAAATGTCAAATTTTAAATTCGACAAATCGGACCGATTACAATAACTTCCTATGGGACGTTTTTTTTTATAAATATAATAAAATTGAAAACAAAATATTTGTCACCTGAAATATTTTGTGAACAAAACTATATTGCCTTCAAAATAATTTGATGCTTTTTTTAGAAAAATCAGAGTTTCATTTTTTTACAAATAAATAAAACCTGAAAAAATACTGCTAAAATTTGGAAAAAATTGATTTTCGATTCGAAGTAGGTACTTGGCAATAATTTTAGATATGACCTTCAAACTTAATTCATCTTGTAAACAAATTTTGGTTTTATCATTTGCTTAATTTTAATAAAAATCCGATTGTCAGTTTACTACACAAAATTGGTAAAAAAATAACATATTTCATCATATGTGAAATATTTTCGTTACCGTTCAATTAATTTATTTAGGAGTTCTACAATTCAAAACTCTTTTAAAAAATAATTGAATTTGTAAATACAACTTAAAACTGATAAGAAATAGTTTTCGACTCAAGTTTCCTTAGAACAAAGATACTTTTTTTTCTTATTGTTATTAATATTTTGTAAATTTTTTAGAAATTATATATAAACGGGCACAAGTTATCAGTGTGAATCCCAGCATCTTTTTTGTTTATGTTTTCAAAAACGTTGCTGAAAAATTGTTACATAAACGATTTTAATATAAATAAATAAATAAATTAGGTGTATAGCAACAGTCCGTTGAGAACTAGGGCCTAGTGACTTACAACTCTCAACCATTCCTGTGTGTGAGTACTGTTGTCAGGGATGGAGGGGACCTACAATTTTAAGCCGAATCCGAACGGCCAATTTGAGAAAACACTTTTAATGACAAGAATTGATCTGGAGGATTTGTCGATTCCTCGCAAGCGGCAGTACCCATGAGAAAAACTTTAGATGGCACAGGCAGGGATCGAACCCAAGACCTCTGGCGTGACAACGCACTAACCATCATGCCACGGGTACCACCACGGTTTTTATGTATTTAAAATTAAAGGAAAACATCTAATCACAATTTAAAAATTCTTTAAAAAATATTTGAAAAGTATTTTTAAAAATCCATTCCAATAATTTTTAATGTTTGCTCAATATATTCCAGACCAATAATGTTAAAAGTTGTAGTTTTAATAAACTATAAGTAATAGCACGTGTGACCCAATCGTGCATTTTATTAAGGAAATTACTCGTTGGTCACGCTACAAATTATATCGTCTTTATTTAAAAGACAAAACTATAGTGATTTAGATTAAGACAATTCATGAAATGTATTTGTCTTACTTTTCCTTCCTTTCTGACGATCATAACAGCTACCATTGCACTCTTCCTTTGACTACTTTTAATTATACGCTTTTCATTCTATGTCACCCATTAATTTATGACAAATTCAAGTTCCCAACACTTTTATATATCTCCAAGCACTTTGTATGCAAAGCAATTTTTTGATTAAAATTTAACAGGTTTACCGGCTGCGATTCGCAATCAGATGCGACTGTATAAAGTGTTTCGAGAGCATCGCAATATCATCAGTTAGTTATTTCGCTTACTTCGATACAAATCTCAAGATGAAATTCGTTATTGTTTTCGCCGCCCTCTTCGCTGTCGCCTTGAGCGCTTCAGTTCCCCAGGACTCAGCTCACGCTGAAACCCTCCGTTATGAGAACGACAACATCGGAGTTGAAGGATTCAAATACGCGTAAGTTGAACTTAAGCACAAGATCCATAAATGGCAATTTCTATAAGACCGTTGTTGTTTTTTTTAATTGTAGTGTTGAGACCAGTGATGGCAAGTCTGTCAGCGAACAAGGAGTCTTGAAGAATGTTGGTTCCGAAAACGAGGCTATCTCCGTCCAAGGACAATACAGCTACGTCGGACCCGATGGTGTCACATACCAAGTCACCTACATCGCCGATGAGAACGGTTTCCAACCACAAGGTGCTCATTTGCCAGTTCCCCCAACCCTTTAAATGATTTCCTGAGAATAAGTTCTTCGTTGAAGCTCACTAATTGATCATTTTTATTGATTGGAATAATTTAAGTTTATTGTTATGAGTTGTTTAGTCGTTATCTTTTTCAATTAAAAATGTTTTCGAATCAACAAATCATATAAATTTGTGTTTTACAAAAGTTAATCAATACTTTATGAACAAAAACAAGGAAAAGTATTGCAAGAATTCTTAATTTGAATACCAAATCTTTCAAAAACATTTAAATATTTATTAAAACACGGAAAAGAGATAATTTGCCATTATGCAATTTTATAAGTTTGTTTCTCATTGAAACATGTGTTCATTTGCAAGTTTATGTTCCAAATTCCAAAATGCGAAAAAAAGAAGGTAATGGAGAGAATTAGGTCAAATAAGAAGTTAAGAGGGTTTTTTTTTTGTTAATTTTCAAGAAATTCTTTATAATTTTGGTCTTTATGAATTTCAAAAGTTAAAAACATGAAATTGGTGAAGAAATTAACTTATTATTATAAATTTCAGGCACATAGTTAATTAGATGAACAGGTGAGGACAGAAAAAGGAAAATCCATGTAATTTTTAATATATGTAAATGATGAGCGCTATATGTTTTTTCGTGGCCACACGAAACTCAAAACATGTTTAAGTTGATCGTTCTGGATCAATAAGTATGTGCATTAAAAAATGAAGTAACAAAATATTTTGACTGTATCAAAGTAGTAGGTATAGCAGACACGTTTCAAGGTGTAATAAAAATGTTTCTAGACAAGACGTTTGCTTTTTACCACCGTTTGTTGCTTAAGTTGTTTGAAACTTAAGCTTCCTATATTATTACTTGATGAATCTTTTGTAGACGCGCTCAAAGTTTTGACCAGAATTACTATTATTATTATTTGTTATAACTATAACTATTACGTTTTGTAACTTTTAATGCCAGTAGGTAGGTATACCCAAGAATCAAGTTATTCCTGTAGACTTGCAAACCCAAGTTCCATTATAAGAATTACCAAATTTTAGAGATCCTATAATTTGATGAATCTTATAATGGAACTTGGGTTTGCAAGTCTACAGGAATAACTTGATTCTTGGGTATCACATGTTAATTGATTACTTACACTAGAAGTGCTTATCGGTGAGTCTCTTCGAAAATTTGAATACGAAGGAATTCACTTGAACAAAACGACTTACTATTTATTACTATAAAATATTGTAATTTGGGAAGGCGGTTAGCTTTCCGCCATCTAACATTTTTTTTTTTCAAATAGTGCTTATTTCGTGAATGGGGGAGAGTACGATAACTTTGGCGACAAAGTTTAATGACGGATTTGTATAGAACAGTTAAAAACAAGCATGTTTTACTATGGGAGGGGGGGTCTATCTCCCCCCGTTTAGGCGGTAGGGGCAGTTTAAAAAAATATGTACATTAAATGGAAAAAAAATAATTAAAAAATAACGGTAATACCCTCAATTAAGTATTATACCTTTTTTTAAAGCCAACACTTTTGTCTATTAGCTTGTTTTTAAATCAAGTCAAAACTATGCATAGTTTTTGAAAAAATTGTTTTAAAGTCAAAATTTGTGCAAAAAAAAGTTAAAAAAAAGGTTTAAAGTGTAATTTTTCAAAACTTACAGATTATCTACTATTTTTTTTTTAGAATTCATTGCTCTTATTTGTTTTTGATCAAAAACTGAAAACTAGATGACTTTATGTCTTCTAGTTCTTGAGAAAATTGAAAATTACCAAAAAGAATATTTTTATTAAATTACTTTTTCATTGCTTAAGTATTAACGTAGTCTTATTTTGATAGTAATAATCGAATATGAATTAAGATATACCTAGGCTAAATTAATTTTTCTTAAATCCAGCTTATTTAAATGCAAAAGAAACTTTGCATGCACCCCATCTTGCACCCTCCCCACCTTGCACACACACCAACTTGCACCCACCCCAAATCCTATAGTGTGCCCAAGCAGGGGGGTTGCAGGGGGGGCAGCATGGCCCCCCTTACAGATGCCACTGTTGCATACACCCAAACTCGCGCACACCTTACTGTTGCATACACCCAAACACGAATTACGCATACGCAAATACCATTATTACTATCAAAATAAGACCACTCAAGCAAAAAAAAAGAATTAAATTAAAATAGTAGTTGTGGTTATTTTCAATTTTCTCAAAAACTAAAAGACATAAAATCATCTAGTTTTCAGTTTTTGATCAAAAACAAATAAAAGCAATAAGTTCTGAAATAAAAAAAATGGTAGATAATCTTGAAGTATTGAAAAAGTTACACTTTAAACCTTTTTTTAACTTTTTTTACTCAAATTTTGAGTTTAAAATTAAGTTTTTATTTTCAATTTTCTCAAAAACTAAAAGACATAAAATCATCTAGTTTTCAGTTTTTGGTCAAAAACAAATAAGAGCAATAAATTCTGAAATAAAAAAAATGGTAGATAATCTTGAAGTATTGAAAAAGTTACACTTTAAACCTTTGTTTAACTTTTTTTACTCAAATTTTGAGTTTAAAATTAAATTTTTATTTTCAATTTTCTCAAAAACTAAAAGACATAAAATCATCTAGTTTTCAGTTTTTGTTAAAAAACAAATAAGAGCAATAAATTCTGAAATAAAAACAATGGTAGATAATCTTGAAGTATTGAAAAAGTTACACTTTAAACCTTTTTTTAACGTTTTTTACTCAAATTTTGAGTTTAAAATTAAATTTTTCAAAAACTACGCATAGTTTTGACTTGATTTAAAAACTGGCTAATAGAACAGAATGTTGGCTTTAAAAAAATGTATACAACCTAATTGTAAGTATCACCGTTATTTTTTAATTATTTTTTTCCATTTTAAATAATAACTTTTTTAAATTGCCTAAACGGGGGGAGATAGACCCCCCCTCCCATAGTAAAAAATGCTTGTATTAAGCCCTTCTACCAAAAACCGTTATTATATCTTCTCGCCAAAGTTATCGTACTCGTGCCCGTGAATGGTAACACTATGCTCAGCTCATGTCTCATTTGACAGATAATTAGTTTTATCCTTCCGCTGAACGAATATGTTTGTGTATACGCTTGAACAACGCTGGGAACAACGCTTAGAGAAGATGCCGATTTTTCCAAAAAAAAATCATCTTTTCAGATGAATCTCATTTTGATCTTGGCGGGTATGTAAACAAGCAAAATTGTCGCATTTGGGGCACAGAAAACCCGCACGCATACATTGAAAAGCCGATATACCCAAAACGAGTGACTGTTTGGTGCGGATTTTTGGTCCAGAGGCATAATTGGGCCATTTTTCTTCAAAAATGAGCAAGGAGTGGCCTCTACAATTATGGCGATCGTTATCGAGCCATGCTGAACGAATTTTTTTTTCACGGCGCTACCTGCCACACAGCCGAAGCTACACTCGATGTTTTTATAGCATTTTCAAAAAAAAAAGTTATTTGGCGGACCCTTTATAACTACATATAATGTTAGAATTGTAGGCCTTAATTTGTTAATTGCCAAAACCCTGGCCCTAACCATATTTTGTTTCAGAGTTACAGGGCAGAAAGTGGGCACCGCTCAGAATTTAGTTTAGATTAAATTAATAGTGAAAATAATAATTTCAGTAATAAAAAACTACTTTCTCTTTAAAATTTGTAATAGGTTCTTTTTCAAAAACTAATAATAATATTGATAAGGACATGATTTAGAACTCCAGTAATGAACTGGTTGGTCCAAAAGGGATTATTTGAGCCAACAATAAGAATTTTTTTTTCACGAGCTTGAATGACTTAAATTTATGTTCTGTTATTGAAACAATAGTAATAATATACGCTTTGGAATTCGGTTTGGAGCAACCAGCCGTTTTTTCTTGGTGTTCTAAATGATATCCTAACTTTGCTTTATTTATTTAGAAGTGACAAAATAGACAACCTTTTAACTGGATACACATATCAAAGACGAAATATTTCTTTTCATTAACTTTAACTTCTTCACCGACAACTTTATTTAAAAAATTGTTGAGCGTTGAACTCTTTCTAACATCTTTAAAACAGTGTACCAGAAAATGTGTGAATCGAAAGTTGCAGCAAATGTTTACCCATTTTTTCGCCTTATTTCACTGGACTACAGGCTTTCATCATTAATGTCAAATCTTTTCAAAAACCACAAACAGTTTAATTGAATTTTAAAAGAAACAAAAAGTTTTACTCATACAATTTTTTTTAATCCTTAAGTATACACATAACATGATAGACTAGTTAACACAAATGTCGAAAACCTAATCAAACACTAAAATGATCAATCAGGCTTCAACAGACGCTCTTTCATAGCTTTAAAGATTTAAATCATTTAAAGGGTTGGGGGAACTGGCAAATGAGCACCTTGTGGTTGGAAACCGTTCTCATCGGCGATGTAGGTGACTTGGTATGTGACACCATCGGGTCCGACGTAGCTGTATTGTCCTTGGACAGAAATAGCCTCGTTTTCGGAACCAACATTCTTCAAGACTCCTTGTTCGCTGGCAGACTTGCCATCGCTGGTCTCAACACTACAATTAGAAACAAAAAAAGATTTATTGAAAAAGCCATTTATGGATCTTGTGATTAAGTTCAACTTACGCGTATTTGAATCCTTCGACTCCGATGTTGTCGTTCTCATAACGGAGGGTTTCAGCGTGAGCTGAGTCCTGGGGAACTGAAGCGCTCAAGGCGACAGCGAAGAGGGCGGCGAATACAATAACGAATTTCATCTTGAGATTGTAGTTAGCGTCGTTGAGTTAACTGAATGATGACAATGGCTATCGCATTGCTACATTTTATACTGTCAGTCAATAGGATTAGCATAATCGCAGATCTAGGAATCTAGTTTGATGCAAAACCAGTAATTTAGTTTGACCGCAAAAATAAGAAACAACACAAATCTTTTAATTATTAATGCATCTAAATATATTTTTTGCATTTTTATTTTTTTTTTTCAAATAAAATAATAATCATCTTGAATATAAAGTATTTTTGTTTTGTATTTATTTTCGACTTTAGAATAATTTTATTCACCAACAAATGGTATATAATATGAATTTATTCAAATTAACAAGAGTGCCAAAAAAATAAGATACCTTAATGAAAAAGATTATTCAAAGTAACTTATTAAATTGCAGTAAAAAATGTTTTGTGCATAATATCAATTTTGTATATTCCTAAAACGCCCAAAAATAGAATTTGTTGTTTAAATGGTACACAATTTCCGATCTTGGCAACACATCTTGACTTAAGCAAGGTATTCTTAATGCAAAGCAATATTTTTTTTCTTTTAAGGAGGAAATAAATGATACGCTGATTTGGAATATTTAAATTGGTTCATGCATTCGAAGAAATTATTTTTTTTTAAATACATTTTTGAGCAGATTAATTTATATTGGAAGCGGAATCAACTACATCCGAATATGATGTTTATATTTTTTTCTATTTTGAGGTAAAAATTGTATTTTTTTTTTATTTTAAGAAAAAAAAACACATATACAACATCTATGCTTGTAACTTTAAACTGGAGAGTCAATCTTTGAATACATTATATAGCTAAAAAGCTAAGAGCTTATTTAATTAAGTGTTATCCCTGTTTATATGGGTTGCGAATCAGCTTGCATCATTAATTATTGGTGCATCTTTGGAACATCACAGACATCTACAAAAAAAAAACAAAATAACGGTTGTATGAGGGAACCTTTTATAGCAATACAAACATTTATTTTTCTTTGTTGAAAGAACACCAATTAAGAAAAAAAGGTTGAGAAAATTAAATAAATATAACAATAAAATAAAATAATAAAAGTCTATCGGGCTGTTTTTGAGAAAATTCGAAACTTCGATTTTCGATGAAAATTAAAAAAACGCTCAACGCGAATCCACTTAAAACCTTAATTTCTAAGTATGAATTCAATTGATTAGGATTTAGTGGGTAAAGACAGACAGACGGTCGAAGGACCGTCTACCATCGTACTGTAATTTTTGATACAAATCTCGAGTTCGAAATTTTTTACGAATGCAATACGAAAGTAAAAAATGTTTTTTTTTTTGATATTCAGGATAACTCTTTTCTTTCTCTGTCAGATTTTAACTTTAAACGAATTTAGTGTTAAAGATGATCAGACATTTTTGCAGGTTTAACAGCTATTTAAACTATTTGAACATTTTTACTTGCGACATATAGGAACTATATGGCAAGTTTTGTATTCGTAAACAATTTCGAACTCGAGATTTTAGTCAAACATGACATTACGGTGATAGTAAAGTCGAACAAATTTGGGTCCCCCGATTCCGTCCATCACATTGGGTCTATTGACTTTAAATATGGAATTTAAGGTTTTGAGCCGATTCGCGTCAGGCATTTTTTTAATTTTTTTTAAGATTAATAATAACAAATATAAGCAATAATATCTTTATCAAATACTTTTATTAAAAAAACAAACTAATTTTCTTAATCACATGCAAACAAAAATCATAAAAAAAGCAAAAACACGTCTTGTCTTATCGAGAGCTTTATTACAAGTGATTTTTCTTAAGCAAACATATTTAACTCTAATCGCTTAAAACTAACAGTTTACATATTATTTTATAACATTAAAATAAGTCATAAGATTGTACAGCTAGAGAGCAAAGAGATGAGAAATTTAAATGATTTGAAAACATAATATATTATTGTATGTATGAATAAGTAGATCGATTAAGTACTAAATAGAATAGGGTGTTCAATGTTACATGTTTTTTCGAACTTATTGTTCATATTTAGCACATTGCAAATAAATATCTCTTACAGCTCGACCATCCTGAATACAAATCGTCCTCGATTTACATTATTTCATTTGATGATATCAAAAGAATTATAATATTATAACATATTATGTACATGAATATGATTATATAAAAAAACATTATTTTCGAATACCAAAAGTCATTTTTTTTTTTGATTTAGTAATAAAATAAACATAAAGTTATAATTTAATTATTATAATGAAATGAATCGTTATATATACATAAAACGAAATTTGAAATTTGTTTTCAAACAATTTAAATATTGAACATTTGTATTATTATAAAAGGAATAAATGGTCTTGTTAAATAATACGATTAGGATTATTACTGAAACTAAGCATTGATACATCTGAATAACTTAAAACTTATATTTAAGTCGAAACATATGGTTTCATATTTTCGGGACATGCAACACCCTCATAAGGAATTCGAGAAATTTGAAGATTTTCTAGATCCTTGATTAAGTAACGATCATTTTGTAGTATTTTCACTATCTCAAAAGGACCTTTGAACTTAGCAAGAAGTTTTTTGTTTATACCTGGGTTAGTTACTACGTTTTTCACCATGACAAAATCTCCAACATTGTAGACATGCGGTTGTTTATCAAAATACTGTTTATTTGATTCCTGACTTTGAACAGTTTTTCTACTTGCTTGTTCCCTTAACGATTGCAAATCTCGCGGTTCATCCACTATGATGTTTTCATTTAAGTATTCTCTAATTTTGTCGTTAACAATCCCCTTTTGCTCAACACCGAAAAGTAAAACACTCGGGCAAAAACCCGTGCTCTTGTTAACAGTATTATTCATCGCAAATTCCACTTTATCTAAATATTTTGTCCAGTCCCCTGGTTCAACCTCGCTCTCCTTAGCCAACATGGGAGTAAGACACCTGTTAATGCGTTCAACCTGGCCATTCGATTGAGGTGAACTAGTGGCGATTTTTATATGCTTAATACAATGATCTGCACAAAATAAAGCAAATTCCTCAGAAGTAAAGCAGCTCCCTCTATCCGAAATTAAACGGTTTGGTCTACTATAGGTAGAAAAATAAGTTTCTAGACATTGAACTACCTCCTTGGAACTTGTACTTTTAACTGCAAATAGCTTAGTGTATTTCGAAAACCCATCGACTATCAGAAATATGTGTTTTTTGGAATTTCGCACGGAACATGGCAATGGACCATAGTGGTCAACATGAATAGTGTCGAAAGGCTTATCGCCTTTCGGAATACTATGTAAAATCGCTTCTTTTTTACCGTATGGTGGAGAAAAGTGTACGCATTTTAGGCAGTTGGTGATATAATTCCTTATTTTGGTTTTCATGGCAGGAAACCAGTAGGTTTTCCGCAGAAAATTATAACACTTTTCAACTCCGACATGACACAATGCGTCGTGATGTGTTTGTATAACACTTCTCTCCATCTGAGATGGAACATAAAAATAAACCTTCTTAGCAATTTTGCGATAGACTAAACCATTGACTAATTCGTAGACAGGACTTTCTCTTTCTTCCAACATTCTAACTATGTTTCTTACTACAGAATCTTTTTGTTGCGATGCTGCAAGCACATGCTCAAAGGAGTCTGACTCGACGATTAAAATATTGTGGCAGCGGCTAAGAGCGTCGACATGCTGCATCCTCCGACCATCTCTATGCTCAATGATGTAGTCGTAGTCTTGGAGCTCAAGAGCCCATCTTGAGATTCGAGGATTTAACATTTTCTTACTAAGAGTAAGGGTCAGAGACTTACAGTCCGTAACTATTTTAAATTTTATACCGGTGAGGTAGATTCTAAATCTCCTAAGAGCGGACACTATGGCTAACGTTTCCAACTCGTATGAGTGATACTTTGATTCTTGAGATGTTGTTCGTTTTGAGTAAAAGAAAATAGGATGGAAGTGCTTATCTTCCTGACGCTGCAACAGCACTGCACCAAATCCTAAGCTACTCGCATCGCAGTGCAATTCGGTTTCAGCATGAGGGTTGTAAATACTTAGAATTGGAGCATTCAACAACTTCTGCTTCAACAATTCAAAAATTTCTAACTCGTTTTGACCAAAAACAAATTTTGCATCTTTTTTGAGCAGGTCATATAATGGTTTAGCTATGGTGGAAAAGTCCTTTATAAACTTCCTAAAATAAGAAGTTAAACCCAAAAAAGAATGAACATTTTTGACATTTGAAGGAACAGGAAACTCTGCAACGGCCTTCAAACCATTGATGTTCGGCCCTATGCCATTAGCAGAAATTTCGTACCCTAAATAAGTTATCTTATCAAACATCAAAAGACACTTGTCATACCGCAATTGTAAGTTATGTTTCATGATAACATCCATAACATCTTTTAAAATTTTAAAATGCTCCTCTTTAGATTCGGTTGCAACAAGTAAGTCGTCGATGTAAACAAGTATTTTTCCTGCGCTTATAAGGTCTTTAAAAAGCGAATTGATGTAACGCTGAAAAACAGATGGCGCATTTTTTAAGCCAAAAGGCATGCGCAAGTATTCATACTGTCCTAATGGTGTTATAAATGAGGTGAACTTCACAGACTCTTTAGACATCTTAACGTGATGGAATCCACTTTTCAAGTCTAGCAATGTAAAAAACTTTTTGCCGCGTAACCTGTCCAAGTGATCCTCTATAAGAGGGATTGGAAAATTATCTTTTACTGTCAGTTTATTCAACTGACGAAAGTCTATGCAGAGACGCAACTCGCCAGATTTTTTCTTTGCCAGCACGATCGGTGAAGCATAAGGGGAATTGCTTTCCCCAATAACTTTGTTTTTTAATAACTCATCGAGGATTTTTTGAAGTTCAAGCTTATGAGCGTATGGCAATCGTCGGGGAACACAATTAAAAACACTGTTACTATTCGTCAAAACGATTTTCATTTCAAAATCATCCTGTGTTCTCAGAATTATTTTGCGTAACTAAACTTCTTACTAAATTTTGGTCATTGTAATCTAAGTTTTCATTTATTTTTAAGCAACCCGATTTTTCATTATCCTCTGATATATCAATACTCAAAATTTCTTTAATAAATCCTTCACATAAAGAGTCGTTTAAATTATTTTTTTCAATTAAATCAATATTTTCATCTTTTAAAACAAGTTTAGCATTATTCTTTTGTAAAAAATCTCGTCCTAACACTATCGCATTTTGCATAGTTTCATTTTTGACAACTAATAAACACAAATTAACAAAATTACTTTTAACTTTGACATTACATATAACGCTACCCAATAAAATAAGTTTGGAATTATTAATACCTACAAAATCTTTCCAAAGAGATGGTACCGATGTCATCAGAAATGGCGGAACGAAACGCTGCTGCACAAAGCTTATGGGGCTTCCCGTGTCAATCAATGTCATCGCACGCATTGTAAAACTCACGGAACCAGAGTCATCGTTTAAGAATTCATACTTGAACACATCATGAAAGTCCCCCATATAGGAACACGTAGAAATATGAGTTTCTTTTTCTAACTCAGGGTTTTGGACAACAAGAACTGACGACGGTTGTGGACAGTCCTTAACGACATGGCCTTTGTGACCACACCGAAAACAGGAACCTTTTTCTCTCCTGGGCTTTTGGCAATTGGTGGATATATGCCCAGCTTCATTACAGTTAAAGCACTTTGCAACGAATTTGGTACTCGAGCTTGGTAAAGATTTTGGATGTGGTGTCGGTTTGTGATACACAGAGGTAGATGACTGCTGCTCATATTTCATTTTCTCATATTTTCTTAGTATGATTTTCAGCTCGGCGATGTTATTCGCAGTCAACAAAATCTGCTTGTTAAAAATAGAGTCAGGAATACCCTTAATGATATAACTTATAACATCCTGCTCTTCGATGTCAACTTGAGATGCTATTTCTTGCATGTTTAGCAAGTACTGTTGAAAAGTTTCGTCCTTGCGTTTCTTACGTCCTCGCAACATATTATGAACATCTGTAGTTGACGCATGGTTATGAAACTCAGCCAACAAAGCGTTTTTTAACCCATCCCAAGAACGACACGAGGTTGATCTTAAAAACAACTTCGCAGTACCATGAAGCAATCGTTTAGCATATACAAAACTTTCGGACTCGGATAATTTGTAGAGTAGTCTCGCATCCTCAAAACTACTGATCCACCTCTTCACGTGATAATTATCATCACCAGAAAACGTTGCCATCGTGTCTTCAATATCACGAAATGTGTACGATGGTGAATGTACATCTCTGCGATGGTTACCTAACTCGGCTAACCTTTGTTCTAACAAAGCAATCTCTTCCTTCTTTTTTACAATTTCACGCAAACTCTCTAACCTCTGTGAAACAGCCCTGTCTTCCTCAACTAAATCTGGCTCACTCTCATCACCTTCCACTTCACCATTTAGATCATCATTTGAGAACAGCTCCTCTAATCGACCATCATCGAGAAGAGCTATTCCTTCCTCCAAACGTGACTTCAACGTGGCTTTCAGTCCCAACGAGGACAAACCCATCTCGACAAGTTTAGCTTTTAGTTTTGGGACAGTCGCGCTTTGCACAAACATAGCGGCACGAGCACATGCATCCATCATAAAAAATTTTTCAATAGAAATATCAAAATTTAAGCGTAATCTAATTTTTAAGCATGCACAAACTACGCAGATTTTTTATTCCACTTCTGAATAATTATAAGCAATAATATCTTTATCAAATACTTTTATTAAAAAAACAAACTAATTTTCTTAATCACATGCAAACAAAAATCATAAAAAAAGCAAAAACACGTCTTGTCTTATCGAGAGCTTTATTACAAGTGATTTTTCTTAAGCAAACATATTTAACTCTAATCGCTTAAAACTAACAGTTTACATATTATTTTATAACATTAAAATAAGTCATAAGATTGTACAGCTAGAGAGCAAAGAGATGAGAAATTTAAATGATTTGAAAACATAATATATTATTGTATGTATGAATAAGTAGATCGATTAAGTACTAAATAGAATAGGGTGTTCAATGTTACATGTTTTTTCGAACTTATTGTTCATATTTAGCACATTGCAAATAAATATCTCTTACACAAAATAAATAAAAAATATTTGTTATTGCTCAAGGAGAGTGCCCCCCTAGAACTGTTATTTTGTTCTAAAGTTTTCTCAAGAACTAATAAACCGATTTTATTGATTTTTTCTTTACAAGCTCTAAACCGTCTTAATAATATTTGATGATCAGAAATGTCCTTGTTTTTAGTTTTGATTTTTGAAAAAATATGAAAATTAATTTAAAAAAAATCGCTCTAACGATTTTCAAATACAAAATTCGAAAAATTAAGTTTTTTTTGAGAAATCAATGGTGTTTAAATTTTTTAATGTTGTAGTGATTTACAAAATTCGAAAAATTAAGGTTTTTTTGAGAAATCAATGGTGTTTAAATTTTTGAAAACCAATTTATTTTGCAGGTACATTTATAAATACTTTTAAACGGACTTTTTGGATAAATGAGAAAGTTCGTACGACCGTGCTATTTCTTTTAATGCTTTAATAAACAAAAAAAACACCTACCTAATTTTTTTGAAAGTCCATTATCTTTTATTGTTATTATCTGAAACAAAAAGCTTCTGAAGACTGGTACCTACTAAAGATATGGATGACGAAAAATTACATCACGAATGTACGGACGTACGTCCACACGCACAAGCAAACATCCTTCTTAATATCTTTGATTTAGATTCTAGGTACCTTGAAACCTCATGAAATGTCAAAATTTTACTTTCTACAAATTGGAACGATTACAAAAACTACCTAACGATTTTGCGTTAGATTTTTACATTCAGTTGTTTTTTTTCCAAAAATTGTACTCCAACAAAAATTATCACAGTTAAATTGGTCCAATTGTTTTGGCCAAAAATTGCAACTACAAAAAGAATTGATTAAGTGTCTGGAATACTTCTATAAAAAATATCCTAATTTCCATAGGTAAAGCGATCAAAAATTCTTACAATTTGGGTACAATGAATTGTCAGTGAAATTATATTCATACACTAAACAACCTTTTATTTGCAAATTTCTTCAGCTTTCGTTGATTTGAATAAAATTAAAAAAACTAGAATATTTCATGTTTCATAAAATTTCTTTTTACGCCCACACATTTTAATATTTATTTAATACCTTGTTGTCATAATTTTTTTATGTTTATCTATAAGAATTTATTTAACCAATTTGTATGTTTATGTTTTGCGGAGGAAGTAACAAAAAAAATAGTGTGCTACAGTTTTTGAGATTGCATTCACAAGTGATAATTATCAACACCGTTCAAGCACGTGTTAAAACTTTTACTAGCTGAGAGCATTAGTTTATGCCCGATTCACTTATACCCGGCAGCAGACAACCAGTTAGAAACAGCATTAACCCGGTTTCCTTCCCAAACTACCGGAACATCCAGCCGTCAGAATTTGATTTTGACATTTTTGTCGTTGCATTTTACCTTAAGCTATAGTCACGTTTATTTTATAACGCAAAAAACTCTACCAATAAAAGTCAAACGGATTGATCTAACCAGATTTGTGTGTGAAATTTAAAACGCATTTCATTTCCTGATTAACTTGACCGATTTGAGAACCGCTTTTGGCACTCGGCCAGCCGTCGACTAAACGGGTTAGGTTTTAGTTAACACGTGTTTTACCCGTATTCTATGACATTTATAACCCTAACCCGTTATTGTATGAAACGGCCAGTTACATAAAGGAGTACTATTATAGGCAAAAAGCGTTCTATGATGAGAATATTGTATTACTGAGCGGAGCTTTCAAAAAAGGACGAATGGAAGGCAATATCGTTGGAATTTTTATTTTTTTCTCAGGTTTGTAAATCCTTGAAAATGGAAAATATGCGTCATTTCAAATTGCAAATCAATTGTTTTTTGATTAGCTTTTCAAATAACCCTGTTAAATTTCTGACGTCTAAGATTGAAAGCCTAATAAGTTAATTATTATACATTTCCACGATCTTGCTAAGTCTTCAAATTTGACGAAAGCCTACAACTGGAACCACTGTATCAACACACATTTTTCTCTTACAAGTTCAATTCCAGATTAAAATCCGTGTCTCTACAAAATTCTTCTTCCGTACTTTCTTTTTCTTTTGAAAGAATACAAGTAGTAGATAAATTAAATTAAACAACACATATTCTTTTCACTTGGTCTTAAGCCATACACAACTTTTATTGCTTTGGTTTTAAATCCAAGAAATCGTCAATTAAAAACTACTCAACATATCATTTGAATACCAATCGATAAACTGATCAGTCAGTGAACTTCAACGACGACTACGAAAACGACGCCGACGCACCAGTTCTACCTTCCACTATAAGCGTTTGTCATTTAAAGGGTTGGGGCAACGGGCAAATGAGCACCTTGTGGTTGGAAACCGTTCTCATCGGCCAAGTAGGTAACTTGGTATGTGACACCATCGGGTCCGACGTAGCTGAATTGTCCTTGGACGGAGATAGCCTCGTTTTCGGAACCAACGTTCTTCAAGACTCCTTGTTCGCTGGCAGACTTGCCATCGCTGGTCTCAACACTACAATTAGAAAAACAAATTTTTTATAGAAAATGCCATTTATGGATCTTGTGTTTAAGTTGAACTTACGCGTATTTGAATCCTTCAACTCCGATGTTGTCGTTCTCATAACGAAGGGTTTCAGCGTGAGCTGAGTCCTGGGGAACAACAGCGCTCAAGGCGACAGCGAAAAGGGCGGCGAAAACAATAACGAATTTCATCTTGAGATAAGGTTGTCTTTTAGTTGTCGTTGAGATAACTGAATGATACCAATATGGAGGCTTCAATCCAATTTATACAAATGCTTTCGATAGAAGTTGGGCGAGTAAACCAGTTAGCTCATCATAATGTTCACTTTAAAACTGCAAAATGCAAAATAGTGTGCATTTGAATACAGTGAATTTTCATGCTAAATTTATATTTTTATTATTATCTATATCACTGAATGTTGAAACAGGTAGGTAGAAGTCTAGCTTAATTTAGAATTAATTTTATTGACCAAAGATAACTTTGCATTGCGTTTGCCATTACCAACTTATAAGTATAGTGATGTCCGGCATTGAAAGTATTCTTAAATTTTTTTCATTTTTATATTCAATCTTCTTGACGTATTCCCTTGTACCCTAATTGTTCCATTTTCAGGACTATAAAAAGAGTCAATAATTAAGCATGAACTAATTTAATTCATTAAGTCATTACATCTTATACCTATGTTCTTTTTATATTGCCCGTGTTTTGTTGGAAAATCAATCAATAGTATAGTAGGATTTTACACGAATAACAAAAACAATATCCGCAGTATGAATACTACCGATAAAAGTTAAATTAGAATCTTACTACGGATGGGTTTTTGACATTTATACGAGTCTCGAATGGATCTTATGTGATTTCGTTCTCAAATGTTGGTACGATTGATATTGCATTTGTATATCGATGGCTGTGTTCGTTGAGTAGTCGTGAATTTGGAATCATGTGTGTTTTCCATTGAGGAAAAAACCAATCTATTACTGTTGATATTATTTAGTTTTGTTAGTGAAAATGGACTAACTGGGCTTATTTTGCAAGAGAAAACAATAGAAAAGATAATTAAGTTTTGCAATGTTTCCACCAAAGGTTTATCTCAGTTTAGATTAGATAAATCTTTTTGGTGTTTCCACCGCACAAGAAGATTTGAAAATGATTAAGTTTGACAGCACTTTCTAAAATGCAAATGGTGTTTCGATGTTTCTTATGAAGTGCAAGTGAGATAGTTTGATTCGTGTTAAACAATGAAAAGCTGAATAGTTCAGCACCATATAAGAATATGCTACCTACTCCATGTGCATTTTTTTTTTTTAATTTGATTAAAACAAAACTATATTTTTTGTACACAAACATACAAATAAACAGACCATAATGCATTATCTGTAAAACTCCGATCCCCGACCGGAATTGAGGCGAGTCAAACTCACTTCAACTCGATTCAGGTATATAAAGAATTTAGGCGAGCTTCAAGCTCGCTTCAACACCACATGTTAATGTAGTAGCCTACGAACAAACAACCTTCTTGAAGTTTTTATTTTATGTCAAATTGTTTGGTTAAAACTTTGAAATCGACTATCACATTACACAGACGTATTTTCTTGATTTTGATAGTCAACTATCAAAAATCAGCTTACACGATTTCACTCCTGGTCTGAATTTCGCTATTTTTTTTTTGGAATTTTTTGATAAATTGTTCTGGCAAATATTCAATTGTATCAACTTTCAAATACAAAAACCGGACTATTGCGGATCGTTTTGTTTGGCAATTTCTCACTGTACTATATATGGAATAATAAAAAAACACGGTTAATATTGGAAGTTTGAGCTTTCAGAATATTAGATAAAATCCTATAATATTTATAATTTAATTTTTGACTTGATTATTTTCATTTCAGATTTGAATATAAAGTGAATGTTAATGTTTCTTAATTTAGTCTGGTTTGTCGGTTTTATTAAGAGGTTCACATTATTCGATAAATGTGTGGGCGATTTATGCAAACTTATATTTAAATATAGATTCGTTTGTTAAAGTTCACATAAAAAGTGAAATTCATAACCATGAATCAAAATGTGAATGATTAAAAAATGTCCCAAATCAGTGTTATATCTTTTATTAACTTCCCATAGGAATATTGTAATCGATCCGATTTTTTGAATTGAAAATGTTGGCATTTCAAGGTCCCTGGAATCGTGCTTGTGTACGTGCGTTCGTATGCCCGTACGCCCATACGTCTGTACGTTCGGGAAGCATTTTTCGTAGTCCATATCTCAAAAACCAGAGGACCTCAAATAAATTTTGTTATACAGATAATAATGCAGAAAGATGCAGACAAAAAATTGATTTAGTTAACCCTACATATCTCATGAACCATTAACGCTAGCGACTTGAGTTAAAGTTTGTACTATATATTGTGACGTGATACCAAGCTATATATATAATTTTGGAAAAAGAATTCAAGTTACTGTTTTTTGTCTAAATCAAAAAACTGAAAAAATTACCACTTCGAATATCTTACGAACGAAAAATGATTTCATCTCCAAAATAATTGTATGCAACCAACAATAACGTTTTTGAAATCTGGTAAAATATTGAGAAAAATCGAATTGACAGTTTTTTTTTCTAAAAATAAAAATCTAAAAAAAAATACTAAAAGTTGGTAAATTTCGACTCAAATATCTTTTCAAAAATTTGAAGTAATAACTTCAAACTAATTTCATCTTATAAAAATATTTTTTTTCAACATTCATTAAAATTTTGAGAAAAATCAGATGGACAGTTTTTTTATTTACAAAATATGAAAACCTAAAAACACATTACTAAAACTTGGTTAAAATTTATTTTCGACTCAAATCGAATTGACAGTTGGTAAATTTCGACTTAAATATCTTTTCAAAAATTAAAAATATTGGCTTCAACCTAATTTCGTCTAATAGAAAAACTTCGAAATCCAGTAATTTTTTTTATAAAAATTCAACAGTCAGTTTTTTTTCATAAAAATTAAAATCTGCAAAAAATAGTACGCAAAATTAATATTCGATTCTTGATATCTCTTGAATTAATGAAGGAATTGACTTCATAATGATTTCATTTTGTGCCAAATTTTCTTAGAAAAAAACAATATGTATTTGTTTATATGTAAACGAAATAAAATGTTTCCAGAAATACTACTTAAATTGGAAAAAATTGGTTTTCGACTTAAAACCTCCATTAACAAAAATAGATTTTGAAATCAAACTATTATCATATGCAAAATGTTGTTGGCAATTTTTAGTTAATCTTGTAGAAAAAATCAACTAACAACTTTAAAAAAAAAAAAAAAACTCAAAAAACTACAAAAACAACAAAAGACTGATAAAAAATGGTTTCCGACTAAAGTATTATTTTACTCACACAAAATATTGTTATAAATTTGGGGCATATTCATAGATGTTTTCCAAACTCTTGCTAAGTTGTTACTAAGCAAATCCAGAGTTAAGGCTATTTATTAAAAAATTTAAACCTAAGTTTAGGGCTTAACTTGGGGTTTAACTATAAACATAGGAAATGCTGTGTTTAAGCCAAATGTCATATTTGATTTTTGTTTGGAAATTGAAAAAACGAAAAATTAAATTATAACAAATACAGATCTTTCTCTGACTGCGACCAGTTTTCCAGCCGTTCACAAAACTATTTAATAGAAAATCAAAAAAGTAACTAAAAACGTTCTACATATATTTTAGATATACATCAAAGAAAATATATGTAGAACGTTTTTAGTTACTTTTTTGATTTTCTATTAAATAGTTTTGTTTACTTACTTTTTTCGACATTCAATTTAAAGAATGACAGCACAAAATAACAATTTTGGAAATATAACAGTATTTCTTTATTTAACCTGTCATTTGTAATATATGTAATTGTAGTAGAATACAACCTTAACCTGGGGTTCTACTAAACAAAGCTGGAAAATTGACTATGAATAAGAGCTGTGTTTATTTAACCAACAAGTCTTAAATTATAGATCAAGAAATAACGACTTTAGTAATTCTCTATGAATACGCCCCATTTTGTTAAAGTTTTAAACAAAACAAAGCGACAGACGGAATGGGAAGTTATCGGTGTCGGTGTGGGTTGCACCCCAGCCTCTTTTTGGAAAATGATTCCAAATTTTAGTTGTCATTTCCATGAGCAGAATAATTTAATAACTGCGTAAATTGAAGTCAAGAGTGTGACAGTCCTGCCCTTATTAATTTCCAACTAAAGCACTATTCACATGAGCACGACCAACGAATTAACGTCGATTTTGACATTTCTTTCACATGAGAGTTTTTAATTCGTCGCGAATGATTTTTGACAGCCGAACACCATTCACCACCGAAACCAAAACAAGAATGATTTTTTTAGGTTAAGTACGCGCGATTATTTTATTCGTTGTGAGTGTGGATAATGTGGATCGCGAATAAAGTTTGACAGTTCGTATCAACTACAATTTTTTTCGCGACGAATAAATTTGTTTTCTTAAATTTATTAATATATGATATTGAAAAGTAAAAGTATGCGTCATAAATCAAATAGAAACTATATTGCTATCGTTTTGTTAAGAATTTGTGTGGAAATATGTCTTCAAACGTATATAAACTCACATTTTGTAATTCATTCGTCGTTCGTTGGTCGCGCTCATGTGGATACTACTTAAATGTTTATTATGTTGTATGATATACATTTTAAATTGGGACTGCTAATAAATTATATGAATCTTCTTCGTTGTACAAAAAATCCCTAAGTACATTCTTAATCAAAATTAAATAATATACCAAATTTATGCAAGTGTGACAAAATGTATATTCTTTCAAAACTCCATAAACTCTACATTCCTTTATTATTAATTTATAAAAAAAAACTAACCTCTTCAAACCTGTCAATTTTTAAATTGATTCAAACTTTACATGCGAATATCTCAAAACACAAAATTGGACTAAACGAGTTCTAATGGAAAGACTATGAAATACTACATATTAATTTTTAAAAGTTCTATTCCTTTGTAATGCAAACTAGAGAGAGACCAATCTGAGGTCCAGAGGTGTTCAAATAATTGTTTCCTTTTTTGAGCCGAAATGAAATACAGGTTGCTTCTTACAGGAAATATTAAATAACCAAAAATCAGAAGCTAATACTTCAACTCTACACAAACTTTTAATATAAGTATACTTTTAAACAAATGAAACCCACTGCTTTCGCGTCTTTTCATTTTAAATTTATTAATTCTTTTCAATATACATAGTTGTTCTCTACAGGACAATATTTTTTACTTCTCAATTGCAGAGGCAACCGGCAAACAATGTATAGAAAAATTTTACTTACCGATTAGCAAACTTTAGTAAGGGTTCAAATTACATGATACTTAGAATAAAATAACTTGTTCAAATTACGGAGTGTTCCAAATACCTAAAACTTATACTGAAATCTGAAATCATGACTGAAAACCATGTGTATACTCAAAATGAGAATTTTTACAGAAATATTATCCAATTTGAAATGAAAAATAAGAGAATTAAATTTGACTCAGATTGTAGGTTCATTGTCCGTATAAGTATTCACTCAGTTCATATTCAATTATATAAAAAAGAAAATGAGATCTTATTTAATTAGGTACCTAACATTTGAACATAAGCTAAGCACTATCCTTTACAACAGATAAACGCAATGCATAATTTAGTTTCAAGTCAATAAAACTAATACTAAATTAGGCTAGACTACTAACTATCTACTTAAATATACAGTGCCATAGATATTAATAATTCACTGTCGCTATGCAAAATACGAGCAGAGCAATTTTTGGATTATGTATTCAAATGCACACTATTTTGCATTCTGCAGTTTTTATTAAGTGAACATTATGATGAGCTAACTGGTTTACTCGCCCAACTTCTGTCAAAAATCTTTTGTATAAATTGGATTGAAGCCTTCATATTGGTATCATTCAGTTATCTCAACGACAACTAATAGACAACCTTATCTCAAGATGAAATTCGTTATTGTTTTCGCCGCCCTTTTCGCTGTCGCCTTGAGCGCTGTTGTTCCCCAGGACTCAGCTCACGCTGAAACCCTCCGTTATGACAACGACAACATCGGAGTTGAAGGATTCAAATACGCGTAAGTTCAACTTAACCACAAGATCCATAAATGGCATTTTCTATAAAAAATTTTTTTTTCTAATTGTAGTGTTGAGACCAGCGATGGCAAGTCTGCCAGCGAACAAGGAGTCTTGAAGAACGTTGGTTCCGAAAACGAGGCTATCTCCGTCCAAGGACAATTCAGCTACGTCGGACCCGATGGTGTCACATACCAAGTTACCTACTTGGCCGATGAGAACGGTTTCCAACCACAAGGTGCTCATTTGCCCGTTGCCCCAACCCTTTAAATGACAAACGCTTATAGTGGAAGGTAGAACTGGTGCGTCGGCGTCGTTTTCGTAGTCGTCGTTGAAGTTCACTGACTGATCAGTTTATCGATTGGTATTCAAATGATATGTTGAGTAGTTTTTAATTGACGATTTCTTGGATTTAAAACCAAAGCAATAAAAGTTGTGTATGGCTTAAGACCAAGTGAAAAGAATATGTGTTGTTTAATTTAATTTATCTACTACTTGTATTCTTTCAAAAGAAAAAGAAAGTACGGAAGAAGAATTTTGTAGAGACACGGATTTTAATCTGGAATTGAACTTGTAAGAGAAAAATGTGTGTTGATACAGTGGTTCCAGTTGTAGGCTTTCGTCAAATTTGAAGACTTAGCAAGATCGTGGAAATGTATAATAATTAACTTATTAGGCTTTCAATCTTAAACGTCAGAAATTTAACAGGGTTATTTGAAAAGCTAATCAAAAAACAATTGATTTGCAATTTGAAATGACGCATATTTTCCATTTTCAAGGATTTACAAACCTGAGAAAAAAATAAAAATTCCAACGATATTGCCTTCCATTCGTCCTTTTTTGAAAGCTCCGCTCAGTAATACAATATTCTCATCATAGAACGCTTTTTGCCTATAATAGTACTCCTTTATGTAACTGGCCGTTTCATACAATAACGGGTTAGGGTTATAAATGTCATAGAATACGGGTAAAACACGTGTTAACTAAAACCTAACCCGTTTAGTCGACGGCTGGCCGAGTGCCAAAAGCGGTTCTCAAATCGGTCAAGTTAATCAGGAAATGAAATGCGTTTTAAATTTCACACACAAATCTGGTTAGATCAATCCGTTTGACTTTTATTGGTAGAGTTTTTTGCGTTATAAAATAAACGTGACTATAGCTTAAGGTAAAATGCAACGACAAAAATGTCAAAATCAAATTCTGACGGCTGGATGTTCCGGTAGTTTGGGAAGGAAACCGGGTAAATGCTATTTCTAACTGGTTGTCTGCTGCCGGGTATAAGTGAATCGGGCATAAACTAATGCTCTCAGTTAGTCAAAGTTGTTAACACATGCTTGAACGGTTTTGATAATTATCACTTGTGAATGCAATCTCGAAAACTGTAGCACACTATTTTGTTTGTTACTTCCTCCGCAAAACATAAACATACAAATTGGTTAAATAAATTCTTATAGATAAACATAAATAAATTATGACATCAATGTATTAAATAAATATTAAAATGTGTAGGCGTCAAAAGAAATTTTATGAAACATGAAATATTCTAGTTTTCTAATTTTATTTTAATGAACGAAAGCTGAAGAAATTTGCAAATAAAAAGTTGTTTAGTGTATGAATACAATTTCACTGACAATTCGTTGTATCCAAATTGTAAGAATCTTTGATCACTTTAATAACACTTATAGGAATAAGGATATTTTTTGTAATTAGCCATTTATAGAAGTATTCCAGACACTAAATCAATCCTTTTTGTAGTTTGCAATTTTTGGCCCAAACAATTGGATCAATTTAACTGTGATAATTTTTGTTGGTGTAAAATTTTTGGAAAAAAAAACTTAATGTTAAAATCTAACGCAAAATTGTTAGGTAGTTTTTGTAATCGGTCCAATTTGTAGAAATTAAAATTTTGACATTTCTTGAGGTTTCAAGGTTTCAAGGTACCTAGAATCTAAATCAAAGATTTAAGAAAGATGCTTGCTTGTGCGTGTGGACGTACGTCCGTACATTCGGAATATCATTGCTGACACGCACGTTTCGTGTTTTGTTTCACTGACAAACATCTTCAGTTTGGTCTATATTTTATCCATGAATCGTCTTATAAATAAACAACGCTTGCAAACAATTGAATTTTATTATCAAAATGCGTGCTCTGTTAATAAAGTTCATCGCGCGCTTCTTCCATTTTATGGTCAGTTTTCGGGCTATTGTGACTAAATTTCGCACCAATTTTACATTGTTGGACATTTAACCACCAACACGCTTACGTAGAGTGCTAACTGAAGAAAATATCGCAGCTGTATCGGCCAGTGTTAATGATGACCATCAATTATCGATTCGTCGCCGTTCGCAGCCTCTGTTACTCAACAACGTGGAAAATTTTGCGGAAGGATTTAGGTGTGATGCATTTCAAAATACAGCTGGTGCATGAATTGAAGCCGAACGACCTACTGCAACGTACAATTTTTGGTGAATGGGCTCTTGGAAAGTTGGCCGAAGAATGAAGATTCACTTGTTGGAAAGAGTGTGCCAAAATTGAACTAAGCGGATGGAGGTGAGGTGCAGTCAAGGTCAACATTTGCATGAAATAATCTTCAAACATTAAATTATATGGACCGTACTATCGATTTAAATAAAGATTTCGTGCTTTTTTTTGAATTGTATGTTTTTTTTTGAAAAACTTTCCTATAGATTTTAAAAAATCAACTTTTACATATAAACAAATACATAATGCTTTTTTCTAAGAAAATTTAGCACAAAATGAAATCATTTTGAAGTCAATTCCTTCATTACTTCATGATATATCAAGAATCGAATATTAATTTTGCGTACTATTTTTTGCACATTTTAATTTGTATGAAAAAAAAACTGACTGTTGACTTTAAAAAAAAATTACTGAATTTCGAAGTTTTTCTATTAGACAAAATTAGTTTGAAGCCAATATTTTAAATTTTTAAAAAGATACTTGAGTCGAAAATACATTTTAACCAAATTTTAGTAGGTAATGTGTTTTTAGGTTTTTATATTTTGTAAAAAAAAAAAATTTACTGTCCATTTGATTTTTCTCAAAATCTTACCAGATTTTAAAAACGTTATTGTTCGTTGCATACAATTATTTTGGAGATGAAATCATTTTTCGTGGAATTTTTTTTGATTTAGACAAAAATCCGTTAATTGAATTTGTTTCCAAAAATTATATGTCAGTTTGGTATCACGTCACAATACCTATATGGTACAAACTTTAACTCAAGTCACTAGCGTTATTGGTTCGTGAGATATTTTGGGTTAACCAAAATGTTCATTTTTGTTTTATTATGGTAAAAAAACCTCACGCACTTGATTTTCTTTCTGCATCTTTCTGTATCATTATCTCTATAACAAAATTAATTTGAAGTCGAAATCTCCACTGGTTCTTGATATATGGACGACGAAAAATGCTTCCCAAACGTTCGGACCTATAGACGTACGGGTATACGGACGCACGAACGTACGTACACACGCACGTACAGACATCTGTCTAAATATTTTTATTTAGATTCGGACCATTTACAATAAATTCCTATGGGAAGTTAAAAAAAAATATAACACTGATTTAGGACATTTTTTAATCATTCACATTTTGATTCATGGTTATGAATTTCACTTTTTATGTGAACTTTAACAAACGAATCTATATTTAAATATTAGTTTGCATAAATCGCCCACACATTTATTCGAATTATGTGAACCTCTTAACAAAACCGGCAAACCAGACTAAATTAAGAAACATTAACATTCACTTTATATTCAAATCTGAAATGAAAATAATCAAGTCAAAAATTAAATTATAAATATTATAGGATTTTATCTAATATTCTGAAAACTCAAACTTCCAATATTATGTAGTTATGGACATTATAAAAAGAACATACATAGGTATAAGATGTAATGACTTGATGAATTAAATTAATTCATATATTGAATCTTTTTATAGTCCTGAAAATGGAACAATTAGGGTACAAGGGAATACGTCAAGAAGATTGAATATAAAAATGAAAAAAATTTAAGAATACTTTCAATGCCGGACATCACTATACTTATAAGTTGGTAATGGCAAACGCAATGCAAAGTTATCTTTGGTCAATAAAATTAATTCTAAATTAAGCTAGACTTCTACCTACCTGTTTCAACATTCAGTGATATAGATAATAATAAAAATATAAATTTAGCATGAAAATTCGCATACAAAGTACGAGTAAAGCAATTTTGGGATTAAATATTCAAATGCACACTATTTTGCATTTTGCAGTTTTAAAGTGAACATTATGATGAGCTAACTGGTTTACTCGCCCAACTTCTGTCAAAAATCTTTTGTATAAATTGGATTGAAGCCTTCATATTGGTATCATTCAGTTATCTCAACGACAACTAATAGACAACCTTATCTCAAGATGAAATTCGTTATTGTTTTCGCCGCCCTTTTCGCTGTCGCCTTGAGCGCTGTTGTTCCCCAGGACTCAGCTCACGCTGAAACCCTCCGTTATGACAACGACAACATCGGAGTTGAAGGATTCAAATACGCGTAAGTTCAACTTAACCACAAGATCCATAAATGGCATTTTCTATAAAAAATTTGTTTTTCTAATTGTAGTGTTGAGACCAGCGATGGCAAGTCTGCCAGCGAACAAGGAGTCTTGAAGAACGTTGGTTCCGAAAACGAGGCTATCTCCGTCCAAGGACAATTCAGCTACGTCGGACCCGATGGTGTCACATACCAAGTTACCTACTTGGCCGATGAGAACGGTTTCCAACCACAAGGTGCTCATTTGCCCGTTGCCCCAACCCTTTAAATGACAAACGCTTATAGTGGAAGGTAGAACTGGTGCGGCGGCGTCGTTTTCGTAGTCGTCGTTGAAGTTCACTGACTGATCAGTTTATCGATTGGTATTCAAACGATATGTTGAGTAGTTTTTAATTAAGGATTTCCTGGATTTAAAACCAAAGCAATAAAAGTTGTGTATGGCTTAAGACCAAGTGAAAAATTTGTGTTTTTTAATTTTGCTTTCTACTTGTTTGTGTCCTTTCAAGGGAAAAACGTGAATTTAAGATTGATTTTGAAGAGATACGGAGGTTACCTAGAAGGCAATTGTAAACAAAAATACAGTGACTTAAATTTGCTGCAGGCAGAACCAGTCTGCGGAAATCAATTATAATATTTAAAATATTGTTTGTGCTTTCAAAGTCTAAAACATTAAGAATGAAAATAATCATGATAATTTCTATTCCACCTTATCCAAAATATCTAAAAATCTAGACTTAAAAACTTCGTTCAGAACATGTTGAATATGGTATCAGTTTTCACACGTGTGAACCGAAACTAAACACCATAAACCGTCGGGTGCTAACCGGTTAAAATTTGGCCTAAGTCTCACGATGCATTTCTTAACAAGTTTTTTTTATTAACTGGTTCGATGGGCTTTTAGGCAAGAATTTAAGACATAAAGAGACTTTTTTTGTATCCGTTAAAGTCTACGTATACTTGAAGAAACCGGAATAACCGTTTCGTGGATACTTGGCGCATACCGGATGTGCCAAAAATTGACCTTAATACTTATATCATCAAAAGCGTACATTTTGAATGGTGATGATTTATATATTGCAAATCAAGTTTATTGAATGAAGCTGTTTAGTTTGATACATGTAAGGAGTAGTCAACTTTGTATCCACTTTGTTGTCAAATTTATGTGGATCTTCAGATACATTTTAATAAGTCCAAGGATATCTAACACTAAATACTTCGAATATCTAATCTTGGAATATGATCTGTTTCACATATTCTTGGTATACATTCGAGTAAAGATCTTGGAAGCATTATTCTTAAATGGCGTACTCGAAATCTTTATAAAACTGATACAGTTCTGTAGGGTGGCATTGCGTGAATCTATTAAAATTAAGTTAATCTTCCGAACTATTTAAATCTTTTTGTGGAGTCGTTGACGTCTACCCCTTTAGAGCCCTGTTGGGTCAGATACGTCTCACTTGAGTTATCAACCAAAAACTTGGTGAATCAGTAGATGGTACCGTCAACAAATGCAGCTACATAAGGAAATCCTCATTGATACAAAAATTGCAAGGTTATGTCTCAACAATTTTAAAGAGAAATTCTTCAATGACAATATTCGATAAAGGAGCCAGTTATAGCTATCATTTAAATCGATTCGGGAACATTTTTGAATCGATATTATTTGACGATGTTTTCCTTCGATTAGAAATGAAAATTATATACTGATTGATCGGAAATCACCCAACGAATTTTTTTTGAGGAAAAAAAGTGTAATTGCGCATTTGTTTTTCTATAAAAATGTATTTTTCTATTTTCCGGACGGAAATTCATTTTCCTGAACAGCTGATACTTTTATGTTCAAAAGTGAAACGAATTGTTCCACTGATTTGTGTTACAATTTCACACAATTCCAATGACAGATTTCTGTCAGTAAGAATTTGTCGGTGGATTTCCATTAGGAAATTTTCTTCAATGACAGATATTTTTAATTATACCTATAAACGACCTGTCAAAAAAATTCCATTTGTTTTCAATAATGAAAACCAATGATAGCTATAACTGGTGCCTAACTATTTTGCAGACGGTTTCTTTGCTTATTCCGTGCCTAAATGAAACACCGTGACATTGGGCTCCATTTCCAGCTCAATCAAGTGTATACAAAAGAAGTTGTTGCAAGAGACTCAAACACATATTCCTTCGCTATTGAATTCTACAAGATTTTTAAATTGGGGCGGGTAGATTTTGGCACCCCGTGGCGGCCATTTTGTTTTGGTGACATCTCAAAAATTGCGCACTTTTTTACATTATCAAAACGATTTTTATTTGTCAGCCTATTTACAGCATTTTGAAATACAGAATTTTGGTATACAGAATTTTAAGATACAGAATTTTGAGCTACAGTATTTTGATCATACAGTATTTTGAACATACAGTATTTTGAAATACAGTATTTTGAGATACATTATTTTAAATACAGTATTATGATCCATACAGGATTTCGAACCCAACCCGGTAAACAGAGTTCATTTTTAAGATTTACATTTGAATATCTCCAGACAACTTGAAGAATACATACACTTAAAAGATTCTTCTTTATAATCGGTTCCACTGAGTTTTTTTCAAGATCATTTTCTACATTGATAAGCTTATTTCTTATAGCTTTTTGTGACAGTTCAAGTGCTAAAACTAGATCATTTTCTAAGCAAGTTTTTAGTCTCAAGGAATCTTTTTCATTGTCATTTTACTGACATTAATCCTCAAAAAATAATCATTTCTTCAATATTTTGCATTTTTTTTTATTTTCAACAATCAATAGAAGAAAATATAAAACAGAATTAAGTTTTAATATTTTCTTCTATTTCTTAACAAAAATCGACAGTTTTCGAGTTGCTATCATCATCATCAGTTATCATTTATTTACAATTTTGGCAAATGAGCACCTTGGGGTTGGTAACCGTTCTCATCAGCAGTGTATTCAACTTCGTAGGTGACACCATCGGGTCCAACATAACTGTATTTTCCATGAACAGACAAAGATTCACCATCCTTGCCATTATTCTTCAAGACAGCTTCTTCGCTTACTACTTTACCATCACTTGTCTCAAGGCTATAGTTTGTGGAGGAAATGTATTAAGTTACGTCAAGAAGTTATTCGAGGATAGAAAGGTAAGGTATACTCACGCATAGTTGTATCCTTCAACACCAATGTTGGTGTTCTCGTAACGGAGGACTTCAGCACTTTTTGGGTCGGAGGAGATTGGAGAAGCAGCTAAGGCCACAGAGAAGAGGGCAACAAAAACAATGATGAATTTCATTTTGAGATTTGTTGGCAAGTAAGCGTTGTGATAACTGATTACTGAATGATTTCTAAGAGATTTGGGTCCTTGTTTTATATTAAGAAGTTTGCTGACTCAAAATATTCCAAAATAGCTAAGTACTGTTAATCGTTCCAGTCTTAATACAAAAACAAGAAGTACTTGAAAGAATAAAAATAAAACTTTGAAATTAACAGTATGTAGGTATTTTTAAATTGGTAAGAAAGTACCCGATAAAATAATATGTATCTATACAAATATCCGATCAGTTAAAATTTCAAAAATAATTAGCAAAGAAAACACGTTTTATTTGTATTCGTATACTTGAATCATATATTTTTGTTTGTTTTCTCTCAAAATTTGTTGGTAAAAGGGGAAAACAAAAACAATACAACCTTCATAGTACGAAACATATTGTTGCATTTTGTAACTGTTATCAATGTTACCTTGTACCATCCTAATCATAGTCATAGTCTATTCAAAAACTTATTTCTTTTGTTGTTGTTTTTTTCTAATTTAAATCAAAGTAATTTATGTTTCTGAAATTGTAATATTGTTTCATTTGGAAAGACTCAACTCCAAATTAACTTTCAGCCTTCATAATGTGAGTGATGGAAACACCAAACATTTTTAATAAAACATACAGACAGATGTCATATTTAACACCGAAATAGGCATATACCAATTATTATAAATTCTTCAGCATATTTCTGTAGAAATGGTGGATATAGATACAACACCCCATTCCATACTATTTAAGCACATAAAGCACATTTTGCTAAACACGTTTTCTTTCTTATTTCAATTAATTTCTACTTTCATAAAATATAAATTTAAATAATAATATTATAAGTTATTGGAATGCATCTTCAATAATACCTATAAACTTCATATTTACTTTGGTAAGGTACTAAGCACATTTTAGTATTTAGAAATATTTATACTTAAAAATATCTATTTCCAGTTGATATCTAGTTCATCCGGTAAAATAGCAGTACATAATGCATTTATTTTAAGTATGTACCTATATCGAGACATTCCAGCAGAACAAAATCCCTGCTTATAAATAAAAGCTTTAAATCTTGTTGAAATCATTCGGTGCTCAATTGTTTCAACGCTAACTTAACTTATTAAAATCTTAGTCCACATCATTATACGCGAAAAATATTGTTTATTTTAAAATTACAATACTTAAGCTAAGTACAAATCTGGCAATATTCTAAAATTATCCAGTGTTCTGACAAAAGTTGAAAATAAACTGACCAAGCCATAATTACATTTAATGAAAAATTGTATCTTCAAATGGTTGACAGATTTTGTACACAGTCGAGTCGTACAATTTTAATATCAAATGGTATGGTGATTAAATTTTGCATCCATGCACAAAATCTATTACGTAAAATGACAATGAAAAAAGTTTCAGAAATGTTCTGATATCTTAAGTAACGCCATCTGATTATTTCAAATGTCGTCTGACAGTTACGTTTCTGACAGTATTGTTACACAAAACTTAAAGCTCACGCAATTGTAAGATATTAAGTGCAATATTTTTTAGTTAACTTTAGAATAAATTTGTTTTTTGATGCAACCAAAATTTGTCTACAAAAATCAAAATGAGAAATTGTTGTAGTTTAATATTAATAACCTTATAAACAGATCGGTTCGATCTTTCAAAATGAAAATGTTGACATATCTTGACATTTCAAGGTACCTAGAAAAGAATATAAATCAAAGATTTTTAGAGAGATTACTAGATAAAGGTATTGACTTCAAATTATTTAATTCTACTCAAAATTTTGTTGATAATATAAGATGTTCTTGGAAAAATCCAATCGGTATAAAATACTTCCAAAATTAATGAAAATTGGATTTCGGGAACAAAAGCAGATATTGAAATCGAACTTATTGTATCATATGCAAAATATTGTTGCTTACTTTAAGTTATTTTTATAGAAAAATTCAATTCACAACTTTTTTTACAAAACACGGAAAATCTACAAAAACAACAAAATACTGATGAGAAATGGTTCTCGACTCAAGTATTATGAGAACGAAGAAGGAATTGACTCCATATTTTGTATTTTACGCAAAATGACTTACTTACTTAAGGTGGCGCTCTATGCAGCCGTCACCAAAAATCACCCGAAGAATTTTTGTCTCGAAGCATCCTAAGACGCTCTCATCTTTCTTTGACAGGGTCCAGGCCTCAGCGCCATAAATGAGAACCGGGATGATGAGTGTCTTACAGATGGTAATTTTAGATGCTCGAGAGAGGACTTTACTACTCAATTGACTTCTAAGTCCAAAGAAGCAGCGATTAGCAAGAGTTATTCTTCGTTTGATTTCAGCGCTGGTGTCGTTGTGTGAGTTTATAGCGGTGCCTAGGTAGACAAATTTTTCAATTACCTCAAAGTAATAGCTGTCCATGGTGACGTTTTGTCCAAGACGTTCTTCAATGTCCTTTTTTGATAACAGTAGATACTTGGTCTTGTCCTCATTGACAACTAAACCCATCTTCTTCGCTTCCGTCGAAATGCTCAAAAACGCTCCACTGACATCACGCTTTGATCTTCCAATTATGTCAATATCATCTGCGTATCCGAGTAATTGGATGGACCTTTGGAAGATTGTGCCTCAAGTGTTGACGGTTGAGTTTTGCACAATTCTTTCCAGAACGATGTTGAAGAAGTCGCATGACAGTGCATCTAAAACCTTTTTTGACATCAAATTCATCGGTGAGATCTTTTCCGACCTTGATGGAGCAGCGCGCATTCTCCATCGTCATTCTGCACAAACGGATAAGTTTGACAGGGATGCCAAAACTAGACATGGCTCTGTAGAGCTCTTTCCTATGGATGCTGTCATATGCGGCTTTAAAATCGATAAAGAGATGGTGGGTATCGATTTGAAGCTCCTGGGTTTTTTCCAAGATCTGCCGTAGTGTGAATATTTGGTCGATAGTGGACTTTCCTGGTCTGAAGCCACACTGATATGGACCTATCAGGTTGTTGACAACCGGCTTCACTTACTTACTTACTTAAGGTGGCGCTACAGTCCGGGGCGGATCTGGGCCTCAACCAACATGCGTCTCCAGCCAGCTCGGTCCCTAGCTGCCTGTCTCCAGTTTCGCACGCCAAGTTGGTTGAGGTCCTCACCCACCTGAGTGCGCCACCTGAGTCGCGGTCTTCCTCTACTGCGCCGTCCCTCGGGATTGGATTCGAAGACCTTCCGGGCTGGAGCGTTGATGTCCATTCGCTCTACATGACCCAGCCATCTAAGCCGTTGGACTTTTATCTGCTAACTAGGTCAATGTCGCTGTACAGCCCGTACAGACGAACGGCTTCAGACGTTCACATAATACGGCAGAAAGGATCTTATATGCAATGTTAAGGAGACTGATCCCTCTGTAGTTGGCGCAATTTAAAGGGTCTCCTTTTTTATGTACCGGGCAAACTATGCTGAGATTCCACTCATCGGGCATGCTTTCTTCCGACCATATTTTGCAGATGAGTATGTGCATGCTCCCTACCAAGTCATCGCCTGCTGCTTTAAATAGTTCGGCAGCTATGCCGTCAGCTCCAGCAGCTTTGTTTGACTTCAGTTTAGATATAGCTATCTTCACTTCGTCTAGGTCGGGTAGGCGGAATTGTTGATCTGCGTCGCCTAGGTTGAGTGGTTCTATCTCCCTTACAGCAGTATTCGGTCCGTTATATAATATGGAGAAGTGGTCTTTCCATATTCTCAACATAGACTGCGGTTCTACTACGATGTTCCCCTGATCGTCCTTACAGGCTTCGGTTCGTAGCTGGTACCCTTGGGAGGTTTTTTTTACCTTTTGGTAAAATTTACGAACCTCATATTCCTGTTGTGATATCCCTCTATCTCCAGGATCAAGCTCGCGAGGAGCTCTAGTCTTTCTGTGCAGCGCCGTTTTGTATGCTTGTTGTTTCGCTGAGTGCGCTTGCCGGCATTCATCGTCAAACCAGGGGTTTCGCTGTGGTGGCCGTGTGAAACCTAGCTCTTCAGAGGCGGCATCTCTGATGACTGCAAATCAATGTTGCCACTGGTTTTCAATTCTTAATGCAGGCAGCATAGGACTTCTTAAGAGGTTATTAGAGACTCGATCGGAAAAGGACATGGCAGTCTCTTGCGATTGTAGCCGTCTAACGTCGAAACTTCTCACAGTATACTTCCTTGTTTTGGCATGGATCGGAATATCCGTAGCAGTACCTTGGCTACAACGAGGTAGTGGTCAGAGTCAATGTTGGCCCTTATGTTGGCTTATGTTGGCGAATTTAGCCTTGATGCGGATCGCTCACACTGTTGAAACTCAAGACTTTTTGCCTGAGTCTAGTTCCAACAACAAATCCACACCCAAATAGAGGCTGTCTTTGTATACATCGCAGTCTTTTAGTTTGCGTTTGCCCAGTCCATCCCTTCGCACTTTTTGGATGGCTGTAATTTTACGCAAAATATCGTTGTTAATATTTTGTTGAAGTTTTAGAAAATCGATAGACGGGCACGGATGGGGAGTTATCAGTGCGGGTTGCATGTAATATGTATATGGCAAGTTTTGCATTCGTTAGATTTTAATCAAGCATGACATTACGATAGTAGAGATTTCTTTTTAAGAATAAAAATAACAGTAGACCTTATACAAATTTGTTGGTAAAAAATTGCAAATTTAATTTTTCTCAAAAACAAATCGATAGAATTTTATTAAGTGTTTTTTCTTAACTTGGCTTCTTCCAACGAAAAACAAATATTTTTGTATTACTCCAGAAGGGTCATAGTTTTATCTCGAAACTGGATCATCATTTTTTACAAAATTGAAATATAAAACGTATAATAATAATTTCTTAATAAAGTATTTTAAAACTCAACTTCAAAAATTGTATATATAAAAAATGAATTTAGAAAAAACCACTCAATCGACTTTCAAATAAAAATTGTGAAAAGTTAAGATCTTTTTGACAAATCAATAAGCATTTTAATTTTTGAAGACAAACATTTTTGCAGGTAAATTTTTAAATCTAAAAATACAGGAAATATTTTTAAACAGACTCTTTAGATACATGAGCAATTTCACGCGACCCAGTCGTGCATTTTATTTTATTTACATATAAAGGGGAGTATAAACAAACGGTTTCCTGCGTCCTGAGTGTGTTGATTCGCTTTTCCTCAACTGCAAATCCTCCTCGACGCCTTCGCGAAGAATGTTTTGTATGGCCCAATAAGTTTTGCTCTTTATCGCCTCATTTTGGATGTTGCCTAGTTCAAAAACAACTTGTTTTCCTAGCCAGGAGTATGGAGATTTGGTTTCTATTTTTGTTTGCAACACCTGCTTCAGATTTTTTTCAATGGCTATGGTATCCGCCTTTTTCTGAAATTAAAAAAATAGAATAGTTATTTAAAATGTATAAATGTAATTGCTTTATTTTAAACTAGTTTCCAGAGCCAAAATCGGAATGGGAAAGAATCGCCGATGAATTTGCAGTACGATGGCAGTTTCCCAATTGTCTTGGCGCGCTTGACGGCAAACATATTGTCTTTAGAAGTTTGAAAACAGATGGTGCATATTATCATAACTCCAAAGGAACAAATAGTATCATTTTATTGGCTCTAGCTGTTGCAAACTGTAAGTTAATTTACTTTGATATAGGATGTAACGGAAGAACAAACGATGGAGGTGTTTTACGGCAGTGCTCCTTACAAAATGGTATCCTTGATGCAGTTAATAAGTTCCCGACCGATAAGGTTGTAAAAAATGGGAGTTCTTCCATATGTGATTATTATGGAGATGATGCTTTTCCCCTTCAAAAACATATTAGGTATTGTAGTATAATTTGAAGAGACCAAGTGTGAGAAGACCATTACACTTGGTCTCCACTTCAACGATGGCAACTACGCCTTACTTTATAAAACTGTAGCCAACTTCATTGTAAAAGTAAAATAACCGCAGCCAACTTCAGGCAAAGCGAAGGGGGATTCATTCGAATTCTAGAAGCCAACCGCCACTGACGCCATATTTTTTTGTAAGATATTTTCCTAAGGAAAAAGAAAACTAAAATTATAAATTAAAAACAGTTTAATAAACGTGTGAAGCAACTAAACTTCTTTTGTTTTATGTATTTCAACATCAGATGTGGGGTACCACAACAATAAATATTGTGTGAATAACCCATTGCTAGAAAAAAAATAAAAAAAAAAATGTGTTCAAAAAAATTAACCAAAGCGCAACTTTTGGATGCACTTCTGGCGGCGAACATCGAAGCGCCAACTTCAGCCACAGTGGCTCAGCTTCGAGCATTATATGAGCAGGAAGTATTTCCGAACATCATTTTAGGGGAAAATGATGACGATGATACCGTAGATGATACCGTCGATGTAACACTTCAGCCCAATGACGAAATACAAAACTCCGCGCCGAAAACTTCCGCTACTCCGAATCAGCCTTCCGACGACGCCCACAAAACGAGGTCAGCCAAATTTCCGAATGGCTCTCGTGACGTAACTTCCGAGGTCAATGTGGGCAGTGAACTTGTGTGTGCACATAATGGTGGTACTACGACAAATTCAGATGCCGAAGAAGAACTTCTGTTGGCACGCTTAGAAAGGCGCAAGCGCATTGCAGATCTTCAGAGAGAACTCGCAGAAATTGAACCGACCGCACTACTAAGTCGGCGAGTTAACTTCAGTGACATAGAAAACGCTGTCATTCCGTTTTCAGGTGATGATTCGTACGGCATAAAAAAGTGGATTGCCGATTATGAAGATGTGACCCATTCACTTGGATGTGATGACAGATCCAAGTATGTTTGTGCACGCAGATTGCTCACAGGCACTGCAAAAATGTTCCTCAGAACAGTACGAGTGGATACATGGGACGCCCTACGAAACCTTCTTATTTCCGAGTTTGATAAGCGGTTGACACGTCAAGAAGTATATCGACAACTCAGCCGCCGAACCCGTCGCCGAGATGAAACACTTCTGCATTATGTCTTGTCCATGCAAGAAATTGCTGCATATGCCGATGTGGACGAGACCGATTTGGTTGAGTATGTCATCGATGGACTGGCAGACACTTCATCAACAGTTTCCATTTTGTATTCGGCTAATTCAATTAAAGAATTGAAGACCTTGTTGCCACGGTACGAAAAAATAAGTGCTATGAAGATTACAACAAAAAGTGGCCCCCTCAAACCAGTGACAGTAACTACAGTAAAGGGTTTCACAACAACAACTACAGAAAACCAAATAAGATGCTTTAATTGTTCAGCCTACGGACACATTTCTGCTAAATGTCCGAAAGAGAAGAGGCTTCCAGGTTCCTGCCTCCGTTGTGGAGAATTAGGCCATGCCTACAAACTGTGTCCAAAAGCACCAAAGTGGAAGCAAGTGGGTGCCATCGGGAAGGAGAAGCAAGATGACTACGATGATGATGAGATAGGGCAATCCTTAAATTCTGTACAATTGGTAAGCATTGCTTTTATCACAAGTGAAATTAAGTGCACAAAGTTTATTGAACTTACTTGTCTTTTTGATACCGGTAGTCCGGTTAGCTTTGTTGGAAGATCTATGGTCCCTGAAGACGTTCAAGTTGGAAGTTTGTTGTATTCAAATTATCGGGGAATCGGAAACTTTAAAATATTTATATACGGTACTGTAAATTGTTATTTAAAAATTGCTGGCAAAATAAACAAAGTCACTCTTATGATTATTCCAGATGAAATCACACCTATAAATTTAATACTCGGGCGAGATGTACTCCAGATTTTTGAAATTAACTTAAGAATGAATAACAACAAACATAAAATTTGTAAACCAACTTGTAATTCAGATATCAATAAAAACTTTTCATTAAATCGTTCTTATTTGTGCACTTATTTTCCGGGCAATTTAGATAAAGAAAAAAATGAATCAGTAAAACAAAACATTGTAAGTGATGTAAGGCTATATGATGATGATTTACAAGTAGAATCAACGCCAGTGATAAGGCCTGTAGAATCTAATGTTGATATCCTTGTTCCTCGTGGTAAAGCCGATTGTTGGGAGAACGCTGGAATTTGTGAGATAGAGCTAGAGAAGAATGATGATTTGAGGATAGGGCCAGAATTAGGATTAGATGTTTTAGCAAAAGTTCATAGATTGATTTATGACAAGTATCACAGCTTCGAACTAGAAACCCTAGCTATTATTGCCGCGCTTCAGCGTTTTCGAGTTTATTTGGAGGGAATTCCTTTTACGATAGTTACGGATTGTAGCTCACTTACTTTAACACTAAATAAAAAGAATATTAACACACGCATAGCTAGGTGGGCCCTTGAGTTAGAAAATTACAATTATAAGATAAAACATCGGAGTGGAACAAGAATGGCACACGCAGATGCACTTAGTAGGTGTTATGTTGTGTCCGTGGTGAACCCAGAGGATATCGACTTCCAGTTGAGAGCTTCTCAGAGTAGAGATCCTATCATTGTCAATTTAAGAGAGAAGCTGGGCAACGAAGACTCTAATTTGTATGTTCTTCAGGATGGGGTAGTGTATCGAAAGGACCGAGATGGTAAATTGCTCATATATGTGCCATCTGAACTAGAAACGAATATTATCAGACAAGTGCATGAAAAAATTGGACACATGGGAATATCGAAGTGTTATGATCAGTTGCGTATGCATTTTTGGTTTCCAAATATGCAAGAAAAAATAGATAAATTTATAAAAAATTGTATAAAGTGCATTATGTATTCATCTCCGGCACAGTCACGCGATCGCAATATTTTTAATATACCAAAGGAGCCCATACCGTTCCATACGATTCATCTCGATCATTTTGGACCACTTCCTTCTATTGCCTCGAAGAGAAAGCATATACTTCTGGTTGTTGATGCCTTCACGAAATATGTTAAGCTATACGCAGTAAATTCTACTAGCACTAAAGAAGTGTGTGCTTCCCTCTGTAAATATTTTGAGTACTATAGTAGACCCTTCAGAGTAGTAACAGATAGAGGAACATGTTTCACCTCTCTAGAATTCAGCTCTTTCCTCTTGGATCGAAATATCACACATGTTAAGACCGCAGTTCACTCACCCCAAGCTAATGGGCAGGTAGAGAGGGTTAATAGAGTACTTAAGGGTATGTTAGGAAAATTAAGTGAACCAATTGAACATTCCGATTGGGTGCAAAGACTGTCACGGGCTGAGTACGCATTGAATAACACCATTCATAGGTCTACTCGAACTACTCCGAGTAAATTGCTTTTTGGGGTTGATCAAAGAGGAGTCGTTATAGACGAGCTCACTGAGTTTCTTGAAGAGAAAAATTTAAACCCACTTAAGAGAGATCTTCTCACGATCAGAGACATAGCCTCTAAAGAAATATCAAAGGTTCAGGATTACAATCGGCAATACTTCGAGGAGCATCATCAACCAGCTCATACTTACGATATAGGAGATTTTGTTGTAATAAAAAATGTTGATACCACAATCGGTACTAACAAAAAGTTCATCCCGAAATTCAGGAGACCTTACGTTATTCATAAAGTCTTGCCACATGATAGGTATGTTGTACGTGATATAGAAAATTGTCCTATAACTCAATTGACTTACGATGGTGTGATAGAAGCAAAAAATATTCGTTTATGGCAAGAAGACTATATGTAAAATTTACTAAGAGGATAAAATTGTGAAATAAGATATTATGAACTACAAAATTGAATTTATGTAAAATTAACTAAAAACAAAAAAAAAAATTTAAATTATTAACACTAAATTAAAAAAAATAATAATTAATAACTTATGGTTGATCAGAGTCGATCAAATTGTCAGATTGGCCGAGATGTAGTATAATTTGAAGAGACCAAGTGTGAGAAGACCATTACACTTGGTCTCCACTTCAACTATGGCAACTACGCTTTACTTTATAAAACTGTAGCCAACTTCATTGTAAAAGTAAAATAACCGCAGCCAACTTCAGGCAAGGCGAAGGGGGATTCATTCGAATTCTAGAAGCCAACCGCCACTGACGCCATATTTTTTTGTAAGATATTTTCCTAAGGAAAAAGAAAACTAAAATTATAAATTAAAAACAGTTTAATAAACGTGTGAAGTAACTAAACTTCTTTTGTTTTATGTATTTCAGTATGAAGCCTTATACATTAAGATCAAAGTGTGCAACAAAAAGAACTTTTAAAGTTCGACTAAGTAGAGCCAGGCATGTTGTTGAGGATACTGTCAAACAGATTTTAAATTCTCCAGTCACCAACGAACTTAAGGGTCGCAAACGTTGTACACGTAACAAAGGCTTGTTGCGTTTTACACAATTTTTTGATAAAACACAACATAAATCCAATCAAAAACTATTGACAACCCCCAAAAAGGAGCAGCAGAGACAATGCACCACAGTTTTGCAGAATATTTTTGTCAGGAGGGAAAAGTAGATTGGCAAAATAAATAAATCTTTGTTGTAAAATGTACTTACCTTTCTTTTTCTCTGATTCATTCGCATCAAAATCCTCATTGGAACAACTTGGCATACGTTTTCGTTCGTTCTAAAAAAGGAAAATGGTTTCTAATATGTAACAACAGAGTTTAAAAATCTTTAACTTCCCTCTTCAATATTAGAAGTGGAATTTCTAATACTGCAGTGGGTTTTTAAAAAAAAACCATTTGTTCAAAACACCAAATCTTTGGCTCGTATAAGTCATCCGTGCCCGCTCCACTTTTTTTTGACAATTCAATTTCGCGAAACTCTTAAGCGAATTGGCCTTGCAGTGTGTTCCATTTTTTTAATAATTTTCAAACTTATGTTTGGTTCGAACAAAGCCATAGCTTCCAACACTTTGTCGTATGCATCGCTCTTTTTTACCCTGTTAATGTAGTCCGGATGGCGGGGATCGTACAAAATAGGATACATTTCGAAATTCAAAATAAGTTCGCTTATAAGTTCTTTGTTCCACTTGAAATTGTCTGCCGGCATATTGCTTGTTTACTCGGTAACAATAGAAAGAATAATAAAGCAACACCAAGAAACAAAGAAAGGCAAGAAAAAGAAACGTCAAAAACCATCCAAAACAATCCTGAACCCAGAACTCTGCGGGTTGAGACTTTTTAAAGTATTTCTATTTCACCTACTTTCTCTTTCGCACTTATTTGCGTCTTTCTAAAAACGTCTGAGTGTAATAACACACTTATAATTTTGAATAAGAAAATTAATAAAAATGAGGTAGAAAAATTATCTAAGAACTTTGTAAGTCTTAGGGCTCATTTGTATGACCTTGTTTGCCCTTTTAATAATATTGGAACCATATTAACTTAGCTCTCAAAATTAATCTTGTCCTAAATTGCTGAACAATTTTGATAAATTTTATTTTGTAAAACCAGATGCCCTTCAAAAATAGAATCCCTTAGTTATGTACGTAGAAGAAGTTAAAAAAAAAGTTACAAATTCAATATTAAAAGAAAATGGTACGTATTCGCAAGAGTGTAACTAGTTCTTTTTAAGAAAAAATAAGTTATAGTCAAATCTTTTTTGTTTAGATTCTACTCGAAAGAGTTTAGGTTAAACGTGGGCTTAGAGTTAGGGTAAAGTTTTTTTTTAATACTAGTGGTAAAGAAATGTGTTATGCGTAAATGGTTTGAATATTTTGATAAGATCAAATAATTTTTTAAAGGGTTTTTTCTTGGTTTTCCAAATGAAGAACAAAATAATATTAAAAAAAAAAACATTTTCACTAAGTTGCAGTTTTCGACATTTTATTATTTAATACATTTTTAAACTATAGATTTTTTATATCTAACTGTACTAATTTAGTTATTCTAATATGTTTTTAAATTTAAACAATTGGGTGGTATCCATTTTCGTCAGCAGTGAATTTCATCTCGACAACAATTCCCTCCGGTGAAGTCCAAGATGCTACTCCATTCACAACAATAGCAGAATTCTCACCGAATTTTTGCAAAACACCATGTTCCTGGCGTTGAATACCACTGCTGGTCTCGAAGCTGCAAAAGTTTCAATATAAACAAAAATTACATTAGTTCAATTTATACTCAATTTCCATAGAAGAATTATCTTACTCGAAATCGTATTTATCGAGTCCATTATTAGCCCTTGTATCACGTACAGCTGTTGCTGCAACATCATTTCCAGCTGGGGCAGCAGCGCATACAGCAAACAAAGCAACAAAAACAATTACGAATTTCATTATTGAAGTTAAGTTGAAGATGCTCCGACCGATCTTGACAAATGAGGACCTCTCACGAGTAATGCAACGATTTGAACTGAATGCATTCCTAACTTCTGCTCAGTATATTTATACTTTTGGTGTCTTGATTACTAAGCCGCAGTCATAAATACAAAACAAATTCCATTTCTTTCAATTTGAAAAATCCTTAATTGGATCAGTTTGTTAGTACATAAGAAATGTCAAAGTTTCAAATAATTTTTGTTTTTTTTTTTTGAGAATCGAATTAAGTGAAAGGGTAAATGACTTTTATTGTATTCCCCAAATATTTTGGTTTCGAAAAAAAAAATTACTTTTAAAGTCGAACCAGTCAAAACAACTCGCCTGCGCACATTCTAATGGATGTTTTTTTGTGTGAAGATACTGCCCTGATGAAGAGGCGTTAATTGACTCTCAGGCATTTTTATGGCGGCAGTTAAGTTAAAAGTTTTTTTTTGAAAAAAAAACTAGATGGATGTTTTATTTATAACTTATTTTTAATTCTTAAGTGAAAGCTATAAAAAATATTGATTAAGATGTATAGTACAGTGCTGTGCTCAAAAACTAAGTTCCAAGCTCATTCTGAGTCTTTTACTTATTCAGCTTATGATTTATGATTTATGTCCAAGAAAAATCCTCTAGGTTAATAGCTAACTCGTGGAAGTCTGTAAATGGTGATACAAATTTTGAAATAAATTAAAAAATCAGCATAGATGAGCCCTCTACATTCTTTCACACACGAATTGATGATATTATGAAAAATAGTGAACCTAGAAGATCTTCAGAGTCTGATTTAATCAACTACACTCAAATTGAGAGGAAGTCAACATAAAGATCTTAAATTATATATTTACAGCTTAGTTTAACAATTCACTTTCCTTAGAAATGAAATTGAAATCAATTGAAAATATAAATTGGAGTTCTGGAATTCACTATCGAGAAAGATATCGATTTTTTTTTTTTTTTGGAACTTAAAACGTAGTGAATTTACGCGTTCTGAATTTTAATTTCTGCCATTTTACTTTGTATTTGAGGGAATGGACAAACCATTAAAAATAATATCTTCTCTAAATATTTCGAGATTTCGAGTAAAACTACGTTCTATCAAAAAATTTCAAGACCCATTCAGAACCTGGAATTCGACACCATAATCATTTCTCAACGGATATTTTGGAAATTGCTTATCGCTCCATTCCTGAAATCATTACTCGTACACAGGAATGGTTGAGAGTTGTAAGTCACTAGGCCCTAGTTCTCAACGGACTGTTGCGCAACCTAATTTTATTCATTTTTATCGCTGCTTAAATTTCACTTAAAGTGATTTCGAAAAGTAACCGATCGAATAATAGAACCCTGAAAACAATTTCACTCGATTTTTAATTTGGATTTCCATTCCGAATTCATTTCACTTGATTTTGGAAACCTATGTAGCTGTTATGCATAATTTTGTAACAGTTTCTGCTTTTTGAGCATATCCCTTTTAAGTGTTGCAACTATGTATCATAGGAGTTCCTCGAAATTTGTTGAAAATGTAATTGTTCAATACCTTATTATTTTTATAATGTCTTTTTTGATTGTGATTTTTACTTTGATGAGAATTTAGCCTAGAAAAGGTACAAAGTATTTTTACAAGCTTTCTGCTAAAAATAAGATTTTTTTAAATGTCCTAAGAATTTCTTTAAGTAATTTTTCTTACAACCTTCCAACAAAACTAAACTCAAATTTAATTTACATGGAAATAACACAGTTTATTGTTTACTAAAAACCTACAAATATTTCCGTTCAAGCAAAAGACTAATTTTTTTAGATAATACTGTCCGAAGTTTTCTTGCTTCGGCTACTGTTGTGGTTTTAAATTAATTATCTGATTATAAACGTTGCTCACATTATCATAATTAGATTGTTTCTTTTTAATTACACTTTTTTAATATATTCTGTTGCCTTTTAATTTCCAATACAATGTGACGTCCGATGTTGTCTCGGTTAAATTGCATTTTTGTAGATCATCTGTGTACGATAAGATCTTATATTTCTTATAAGACCGTTAAGAAAACATTAGTTATTTTATGATTTTGCGGAATACATTTTAGAATTCAAATTAAAACCCATCGAAGAAAAAGTCACTAATTGAAAAAAAAGTAAGCAAAACACTTTTTTGAATTTTCAAATAATTTCGGTCAATTGTTGTCCAAAAATACCAGCAAAGAAAAATAAAATAAAATAAACGAGCAACTGATACGAGTATAGCAATTTTGCTTTCTTAAAATATTATAGGTTTTTCAATAAGGACTTAACATTTATTTTCTCAATAAACCGCTATTGAAATGTCTAAGACTTTTCAATAACAATTTTATGTTTAAACGAAATATAAGCATACATACATTTTTTGAATGGCCACCACGGGCACGCTTGCATAAGTCCAGTCGCTGAACCCAATTTTCGACAGTATTCAAGCATAAATCGGCCGATACTGCTGCAATTTCAAGTTCTATATTCATACAAATTAATCAATCGTCGCTGGCTTGTTGGCATAGACCATAGACTTCACGTAGCCCCATAGAAAATAGTCTAACGGCGTCAAATCGCACTACCGAGGTGGCCAAGCGACTGGACCATTTCGTGAGATAACACGTTCTTCAAACTTGGTTTAAAATAAATTGATTGTCACATTCACTGTGTGGCTTGTGGCACCGCCGCAGTCCTGTTGAAACCACATGTCCTCCAAGTCCAAGTTATTATATCATTGAACGGTAGCGATCCCCATTCACAGTAACGTGCTGGTCTTGGTCATCACGAAAGAAGTACGGCCCATAAACCACACCAAACCGTTATTTTTTCGGTAGTAAATTTTAATAATTTCGAAGAGATATGTCAAAAGAGCGGCAAGAAATATGGCGTCGTTTGCTGTCCCTGTCGCTCTACTTTTGTAGCGTCCCTGTTGAAAAACCCTGTAGAATGCAAAGTAGTTTAAATATATTATGTAAACCATCATGGACTCCTTTGTATGGGTTGACCTAAATTTTTCATAATTCCGCTACCTATGTATACATCTCTCTGGAAACCACTCTTTCTTGTTCAATATTCCGTGTGATGAATTCAACGAAATGGGTGAATTATAAAACGATACAATTTTTTGCCAATACAAAATATTCTACAGCTTCGAACTCTTTTTTTTTAAATTAAGACCATCTTGACGGTAGGAAAATTCTTAGAAAAAAAACATTTTGATAAACTAATAATGTTTTTTAGTGTAACCTCTAAAATATGTAGCATGAAATAAGAATTAAAAGAGTATATAATTATCTGAGGAGTAGGTTGTTTTTTCAGTTAAACTTCAGCCTGAAATCACCTCCCGAAAGTGGAATTATTGATGAGATTAGGATCATAACTTACTTTGGGTGCGTTTACAGTATTAACTTTTATTCCATCTGATCAACCATAAGACATACTTTGCCTTTGAAAAAAGTTATCGTTCATCTAAAGCAAACATAACTTTAATCTCAACATTGACCATATTTGAATCACTCCTTGCTCAAGTATTATTAAAATGTGAGATTTCGGACGCACAGGATATAAAAGTGGGTTCCCCTATTCCGTCAGTCTGTCTGTCCCTCTGTCCACTCCCCTAAAGCCAAACTATTGGGCCGATTAAGTTCAAACTTGGAAATTAAGGTTTTTTTTCCGTTTGTTTTTTTTAAAACGAAAAAAAAACAGTAGTCCGAATACAAATTTTTTGGCCAGATATGCGGAAAATTAAATTTTTTTTTAATTTTCTAACATTTTTTTCTTGACTTGGCTTCTTTCAACAAAAAATACTTAAAGAACAGAACCTTTTTTTTTTGTTTTTAAGTTTCCTCAGAAATATATAAATCTGAAAGAAACGCTAAACCATTTGTGTTAAAACGGTATTGAACAGATAAAGCCAAAAAGGGGTGACAGTCATTTTTGTTAACTTCCCATAGGAAGTTATTGTAATTGGACCGATTTGTCGAATTGAAAATTGCCCGTGTTTTGTTGGAAAATCTATCCATAGTATAGTAGGATTTTACACGAATAACAAAAACAATATCCATAGTATGAATAACACCGATAAAAGTTAGAGTAGAATGTTACTATGGATGGGTTTTTGACATTTATACGAGTCTCGAATGGACCTTATGTGATTTCGTTTTCAAATGTTGGTAGGATTGATATTGCATTTGTATCTCGATGGCTGTGTTCGTTGAGTAGTTGTGCATTTGGAATCATGTGTGTTTTCCATTGGGGAAAAATCAATCTATTACTGTTGATATTATTTAGTTTTGTTAGTGAAAATGGACTAACTGGGCTTATTTTGCAAGAGAAAACAATACAAAAGATAATTAAGTTTTATCTCAGCTTAGATTAGATAAATCTTTTTGGTGTTTCCACCGCACAAGAAAATTTAAAAATGATTAAGTTTTACAGCACTTTCCGAAATGCAAATGGTGTTTCGATGTTTCTTATGAAATGCAAGTGAGATAGTTTGATTCGCGTTAAAAAATGAAAAACTGAATGGTTCAGCACCATAAAAGAATATGCTATACCTACTCCATGTGCAATTTTTAACATGCCATAGGAAGTTATTGTAATGGGTCCGATTTGTCGAATTGAAAATTTTGACATTTCTCGACGTTTCAAGGTCCCTAGAGTCGAAATAAAAGATTTTTAGAAAGATGTCTGTGCGTGCGTGTGTACGTACGTTCGCGAAGTTTTTATCGTCGTCCATAGCTCAAGAACCAGTAGAGATATCGACCTCAAATAAATTTTGTTATACAGATAATAATGCAAAAAGATGCAGAAAGGACTCTCAAAAAAAATTGAGAGGGCGTTTTTTTTACAATAGCGATTTAAAAAAGAAGTGAAAATTTTGCTTAACCCAAAATATCCCACGAACCCATAGCGGTAGTGACTTGAATTAAAGTTTATATTATATATTGTAACGCAATACCAAACAAATATATTTTTGGACAAAAAAAACAGTAAAAAAAAAATATTTGTCACCTCGAATACTTTGCGAACAAAAATCGATTTTATCTTCAAATGATTTTGGGTAGTGAAAAATAACGTTTTTGACATCTGGTAAAATTGTGAGAAAAATCGAAGTCACCGTTTTTTTATAAAAAAAAACCTTAACTTAGCTAAAAGTTGGAAAAATTGATTTTCGACTCAAATATTTTTTCAAAAATTTGAAATTATGGCTTTATAATTATGGTAATTTTGTCTTATAAGAAATATTGTTTGCAACATTCGGTTAAATTTTGAGAAAAATCGAATTCACAGTTTTCTAACAAAAAATAAAAACCTAAAAAAACAACAATACAAAAACTTGGTAAAAACTTACTTTCGACTCAACTTTCCTTTCAAAAATTAAAAATATTGGCTTCAAACTAATTTTTGTCTCACAGAAAATATTGTTTTCGAAATTCAGTAAATTTTTTATAAAAATCCGACAGTCCGTCATAAAAAAATAAGATCTACAAAAAATAGTACGGAAATTTGGTAAAAATTGATGTTTGGTTCTCGATATCTCGTGAACAATAGAAGATATTGACTTTAAATTTATATCATTCATCCAATTTGTATTTGTTTATATAAGAAATAAAAACTTTTAAGAAATGCTACTAAAATTGGTAAAAATAGTTTTTCGACTAAAAATTTCGATAGCAAAACTAGATTTTGAAATCAAAGTGTTTCATAAGATGCAATATATTGTTGGTAATTTTTAAATTTTTAAAAACAATTCAAGTGACAACATTTTTTATTATTAAAAAATATAAATAAATGTTGAAAACGGGTATTTTGAAAACTTGAGCAGAAAATTAAAATCAAAGTTCGGATTCGTTATTAACACTAAAAATTAACTCCAAAATGTATTTTTCAATACAATGAGAGCACTTACATAATATTCAAGGTTTGCTCAAAACTCCATATAGATATAGAGTCAAATAAGGACTCATAACTAATAAGAATTTCCAGAAACTAAGTTAGATACAAAAATAATTAAACATCTAGAAGACAAAAAAATTTAATTTGCAAAATTATCATAAAATTTACATTTAAAAGGTATATTTTGCTTAAGTTTAGCCTTAAAAAAGACAATTAAAACCTTTAAAAAAATATTCTTTTGTTTGTGCGTAAAACTTAATTTTTCGACCAGTGTATCAAAATATGGAAAAACAAAAACATATAAAACCTAAATGTATTTTAAAATTAAATTATAAAACAATATGCATTGACTCTGTATTAGATTCTGCCCTTTCAATGGGCCACATTCAATGCAATGACCACCACCGTCCCAAAAACGAGTCGTAATGTCTCACAAATTACATGGTCACAGAAAATTGTCTTTGAAATTGTTCTTGTGTAATTCATGATTATCAAGTTCTTTGTGCCTAAGAATAATTGATTTATTTGTATCCAACCGCTGATTCAAAACAGAAAACAATTTAAAATTAATTTTCAATTTGGGTTAACTTCAAAACAAGAAAAATGTATACAGTTTATATAAAAATAGAATACTTTTTTATTTATAAACTCGTTGAATAAAACAATATATAAAACAAAAAAAATAAGAACAAGTTCGATAAAAATTCGATAAAATCAAAATCAATCAGTCTTTCGATACTACATGTAACTCTTTTTAAACAATTGGATGATATCCATTTTCATCGGCAGTATATTTAAGCTCGATTAGTGTACCTTCAGGTGAGGTCCAAGATGCTGTTCCACGAACAACAATTGCAGAATTTTCTTCAACTTGCTTCAATTCACCTGTTTCTTTGCGTTGAATTCCATTGCTCGTCTCAAAGCTTCAAATTTTAATAGTTATTTATTAAATTTATAATTAATCACCAGAATGATTAGAATCAGAGACTTACTCAAAATCGTAGTTATCAATTCCATTGCTGTTGCGAATATCACGTAGCGTAACTGCTGGTCTGTCACTTTCAGCAGGTGCGGCTTTGACTACGCACACAATAACCATAAAGACAGTGAATGCAACAACAAATTTCATTTTTAAGCTTTTTAAGAGGTTTAAAAGTCGGTTAAGTTTGAACTGGAAGATCCTTACACGAGGAATGCACAGAGAAGAACTGAATGTAGGACTTGCAATTTCACTGCATTTTATATACAAAATATCAGCAATTTTTCCTCTAAAATAAAAATAAAAAAATACAGAGAGGTAAGGTTATGTGGGAACTCAATGATCAAATTAAGGTATTTCAATTAATTTTCATTTTTGGTTTATAAACCAGTTTCGATCAAAGGGCAACGCATGTGGTGCAGTACTTATATATTGTTTTTATGGTGGATTATATGGAAGGTAAAAAACGATACTTACATTTAAAAAATAAAATACTTGTATGTTGCATCAGTTGCGCTGTACACCCTCTTCTCTATAGGTATATGAGATTCTTTTTTATGCCTTAAAATATCAAGCCTATAAAGAGATTTATTCATAAAAGAAATACACCTGCAAGGTCTTTTTTTAAATAATGCCTGAATGATGAAAAATGATTATAGCGAAAATTATTTTCGAAGAAAAAATGTAAATTTAGTTAATTAGGGTATCGTCTTATTGATATAATGTCAATGAACTAATTGAATTATTGAGAAGCTTTTTCTAGATAGTAGATTAAAGATTTTTGATTCTTATACGAGTTATCCCAGAAAATGTTGATAGCATCAATTGTTTAATTTAAGTTTAGTTCAAAATGTTTAAGAAATGTTTTTGATTTAATTGATATTTTAATAAAAGTAACCGTCTTAGAAAATACCGAAAATTATGAAAATAGTTTTAATTCAAAATTAGATGTAAAACCTTTATAATTATTATCTCTTGGGTTTTTTGACTTAAAATTACCTTAATACTCAGGAACCCAAGTTCCTCTTTTGTGGTGGTGACTTCTTGTACTTATTTCTCAATATATGTTATCTTAATTAAATATGAATATAATTTTCCAGAAAAGAAAAATATGAAAATGCATTAGACTAACCAATAACTTTCTAAAATATAACTATCAACGGAACGATAGCTATAAGAACCATCAGAGATATATAGACTTACAAGAAATGTTGTTGTAAAGATAGCAGTATTTAAAATTGCAGAAAGGATTTTTAAAACAGAGACTGGGTACTCGCTTGAAATGTTCAAATGGTTCTTTTATAACAACTCAATAGTTTTATCAAGAGAAATTGGAAATTAAAAGTCCCATAGCAAGGATATACAAATAGCTACAATTTATCTTCTTTGAAGACTTGTAGCAACTATATAATTTGCAGTTGCTCTATGCAGCTCGGATTATATGGAATCTCGATTTATTCGAGAAAATATGCGTCAAGACAAGGTGTAATGGTCATCTTCTGATGAGCCCAACCATTACATCGGGGCGAAACGCATTTATGAACACATGCTGGTTTATATTATTTTGTGATTTTAAATCATATTTATTAAAATAAATAGTGTTCAGGAAAAAACAATTCGATTGATAACAGTCGAATATTTCTTCTTTAAATTGGAAGAGTAAATATTTTGTATGGCATGCAACAACTTGGAAGTCAGTATATTCTTTTTTTTTTTCAAGATATTCAATTCAAAATCAAATTTGTATAGTACTTTTTAGTATTTTTTGTTTCAGGTTTTAATTTTTTTCTCAATATTGATAACATAACTTTGTATAAGATGAAGAAAGTTTGAAGCAAATATTATCTTTTCTACTCAAGACACTTAAGTCGAAATTAAAATTTTATCAATTTTCAGTTATTTTGTGCAGATTTCCGTTTTTTGTAAAAAAAAAATGTCATAAGAATTTTTCCCAAAAATTATATAAAAATCAACAACAATATTTTGAGCACAATCCAATAATTTTGAATTTAATACTCTCATTTTTTTAACTATACGAGTATGTTTCCAGATTTCTTTTTCTTGCCTTTAATACAGTTGGCATCAGAACCCTTTCTATTTTTTAGTCAAAAATGTATCTTTAATGTGCAAAACTTGCCTTTTAGCTATTTCACTTTTAAGGGCGTTACAACAAAAAAATTACCAGCCTAGTGGTTTTTGCCACGAATCAATTTTTAAACTCTGAACTTAATAGTTCGTACATACCTTCCACATTCCACCTTCCTAAAATGTATATAAATGTAAATAAATCAGGTTAATACCTTCCTACCTTATTACTAGCGACTTACATGTAGGAACTATACTATATTTCATTCGTAAAGAATTTCGAACTCTAGATTTTAATCAAACTTCAAATCACGATGGCAGAGAAGTCGAAAAAGGTGGGTCCCCCCATTCCATCTGTCTGTCTGTCTGTCCTCGCCCCTACAGCCCAAACCATTGGGTCGATTGACTTCACATTTGTAAATGAAGGTTTTTAGTCGATTCGCATTAAGCAATTTTTCATTGTTTTAGACTAAAAATAACAGTAGTCCCCATACAAATTTTTTGGTCAAAAATCGAAAATTCAAGTTTTCTCAAAAACGAACCGAAGGATTTTTTTAGAACGTTTTCTTAATTTGGCTTCTTTAAATTGCAAACAAATATTATTGTATTGCTCTAGAAGGGTACCCCCATACAACCGATATTTTGTTCTAAGGTTTTCTCAAGAATTAATCAACCGATTTCAATAATTTCCTGTACAATCTCTTATAATGTCTCAATAATATTTGATGATCAAAAATGTCATATTTTCCTTTTTCGATTTTTAAAAAATATTAAACATTTTTTGTTTGAAATTCGATGTCTCGAAAATGGGTCGTTATTTTTTACGAAATTAAATTTTAAACCTATAATAATTAGCTCTAAATAACTCCATACTAAAAACATTTCTAACCTAAAACTGACAAATTTTATATATGCAAAATGAATTTAAAAAAAAAAAAACGGTCTTATGATTTTCAAATAGAAATTTCGAAAAATTAAGGTATTTTTGAGAAATTAAATGGTATTTAAACATTTGAATACAAACTTTTCTTACAGGTACATTTTTAAATACAGGAAATATTTTTAAACAGACTCTTTAGATTCATGAGCAAGTTCGTGCGATATAGTCGTGCACTTTATTTAATTATCTTCACAATTCTTTATATTTATCTTCAAGACTCTCAGAAACTTTGTTTTTCAATCCTGGTTTCTCTAATATCCGTTCACTTTGCCCACAAAAATATTCCTCAAGATTAATTCCTTTCCCTAGCTCAACCAAAGACCGCTCGTAACGTAAGAAAGGAATGGACTCTTCGCAAAAATTATCAAATACCAGGAAACTAATGGCTGAATCACAAACACTCTTCAGCTTCGGCTTCGTCTGTGTTACGGTGGGCCTGCTTCGAGGTTGCTTTGAATGACATTTCTATTATTTCATCCCTCCAAAGAGCAAATATTTTCTTTGTTGCCATTTTTTTACAGCTGTTGAGCTGTCAGACAAAGCAAATGTTCAGATAATTGAACTAGAGCTTCCGTTTGGAGTCACATTACGTTACATTACGTTCTTTTCCTTACGATTGTCAAACGAAACGTGAGGTTGAAGCTCCATTGTGATAGCATGCATAGCATTGAATTTCTATGGTTGAACTCGTAAACGTCAAGCGAAGCCGAAGCTGAAGCGTGTTTGTGATTCATCCATAACTTATTGAAATAAATGGTTTGTGCATTGGATTAGATCGTTCAAATACATAAAGCATTACTTTTGATTTTCTATATTCCCAGTATGTCATATATTTATTATAATGAAAAGTTAAGTTTTTTCAACAAATTATAAATTTATATTAAATAAAAACAAAATTCGTACAATATTCTTTCTATTCAAACCTTCTGTATTAAAATTGGTACAGTGTAAAAGTCCGAAAAGGGAGACTTACTTATGAAATAATGTTATACGATTGGTTGACCCCAAACATCACAATAAACGAAAATTCTATCGACATCTTTAAATTTCTTTTACACACTATAACTTCATTAACAATTGTTTTTAATATAAATCAGAATAACTGGAAAAAATGTATTTGAAATAAAATGGTTTTAAAATAAATAAATCAGGTAACGCAAAAAAAAAAAGGAACTAGGGCCTAGTGGCTTACAGCTCTTAACTATTCCAGTGCGCGAGTGACGCCAGGGATGGACGGGATCTACAGTTTTTATGCCTTATCCCAACATCAATTTGAGAAAGCATTTTTCATGACTCTTAAAGGATTTCGTCCCCTCAGAAGCAAACTGTCGTAACTCAAAAATTTGCGATTTTGAGTTAAGTATACAGAAAAAATCAGTAAAAAAAAATGCTATCTTTTGTCATAAAAATACTTCTTAAACTGAAGGCGTGAGGGCGAAAGTGTCGTTGTGCATTTTTAATAACGTCCCTGAACTATTCATCAGTAAAATGACATTTTCAGTTTCATGTCAGCCGTCATAGTGAGTTGTTGTGTCGTTTGTTGCAGAAAAAGTTTTTATCGGAAAATGTCGGACTACACTGAAACGAAGAGGTAAGTTTCATTTTCGACACTTTTTTATTTGTGGCACTTATCTTAAAAAATATTATTGAAGTATGAAAATTAAGTTTTAGGAAAAGTGACACTTTTCGTTATACGTCATTTCTCACACCAAAACCGTAATTATTTTTAATCCAAACGTCATAAGTCTTGCAATTTTTTGTTTTTTTTTTAAGATTTTTAAAAATTTAATTATACCATTTGATAGAGGACAAAAAAATCCAGATAAAAAATCATTTTTTAAGATTCAAAATTATTCAAATCGCTTTTCTGGAAAACTAAGAATTTTGAGTTACGACAGTTTGCTTCTGAGGGGACGATTTTGCAATTCCTCGTAAGAAGCAGTACCCGTAAAAAAAAAACTATAGGTAGCACAGGCAGGGATTAAACCGAAGACCTTTAGCATGGCGCACCGTACACACTAACCGTTGCGGACCGGATATAAAATGATGTTGTATTAATAAAATTATTTGAAAAATATCCACTCAAATGTCTTCAGAACTTATAACTTCTCAATGTTCCTGTCCACAGCACGCAATTTTCTTAAAAAAGTCTGCATATACAAATAGACGTCTTTAATAACATTTAAAACTCTCAGTTAAATTATTATCAGATTTTTAAGAAAACAAATCTTCAAAATTGTATGTAGTAATTTTTTAGTTTTAAAAAGTTTTAATAAACATTTATTGAATTTTGCAAGTATGAATTTCTTCTTCTTTTGATTATTATTCAGAATGACTTAAAAGAGACTTTTAAATAAAAGAAAAAAATCCAGGGGTTCAAATCATTAGTACCAATTAAGATCACTTTTTAAAGTAACAAGTTATTGCTCCGTCTTGGTAAGATCCAGGAGCTTTAAGGTCAAGATACTTGCAGAAGTCACAAAACCCATTATCAATGTTTCCTGATGGAGTATATAATTTTAGACCATTTCTTAACATAAACACATTTCTATTAAATAATAACAGATTATGATTTTAAATTGGATTTAACCGCGGAGAGTTTTATTTAACTTTGAAGACCAAAACGCTGTTCTCGAACGATCAGAAAGAACAAAAGAAAGAGTACAAAAATTCGTTTCACAATCCACGACCAATAAAATCGAAACCATTACCGATTCATAAGCATTCTTCTCCGTTGCATGCATAATTACGTGCAAAAACATTGACTGTCCAAGTTTGTAACGTAAACTCTTAACACTTTTTTGACATGGTCTTCATTTCGTCTATTAACAATAATTTAAGATTCGACATTAAAATCTTGAAATTAAAAACACACTCGCACATCTTAGGCAGTTTATTGTACTTTTTATTTAATAAAATTTTATAAGATTGAATTTAATCACAATACTGTTGTTGGACTTAAACAACTGGATGGTATCCATTTTCATCAGCGGTGAATTTTAGAGACACTGGAGTACCATCTGGTGCAATCCAAGAAGCATCACCAGACACAATAATAACAGCAGTTTCTCCAACTGGCTTCAAGACTCCATTTTCTTGTCGTGTAATTCCGTTGCTGGTCTCATATCTAAGAAAAAAATTTTAATGAAAATCTATTTTTAGAAATTGAGATCCAACTTACCCAAATTCGTAACCATTGATTCCATCATTGTGACGATTATCACGAAGGACTGTTGCTTCCAAATCACCAGATGGAATAGCTGCTCCTGAGCAGACAGCAACCAAAGCAGCAAGAACAATAACGAATTTCATATTGAGATTATTTTGTTTCGAAATAAGAATGCTATATGTTTTCAACCACACAACTCTTCTGATATTTATATGAATTTTCAATTCACCAACATCACGATCACATCATCACCATTAGGAATGATGAATGCAAACACAAATAATGTCAAAGTTATAGAATAATAAATATTAGATAGGATTATAATTTTTTTTCTTTATTAATTTGTTTACATTTTTCATTTTAACACAATTAAAATAACAATGGAAATGTTTAAGCTTGAAGACAAATAATAACAACAAAAAGAACATAAAAGGAAGATTTGTACAAAAAATTATGACAAAAATTTATATTTTAATAAATAGCCAATGAATTTAATTATTTATTGTCAACCAATTGAAATTCGTTAGTCATCTTTGTTTTTTGTTTGCTTCGAATTTCAAGTTTATAAAACTTCGATTTGCAAGTAAGAAATATGCTTGAAGTCATGTGCAATGAACAGAATACCACAACCAGCATTATTGGCAGTAGATTATGCCTTGGTTTGGTCTTTGAAGGCAATAAATACGTCTTTTTATGAGGTATGCAAAAACTAAGACAAAAGTTCAATGATTTTTTTGATAGTAGTTTCAAATGAAAAATAGACAACTTTGATGCTATGTAAATCCCGAAATTTACAAAAACTGCCTTTAGGTGGTATATTAAATGCCTATTCGCCACTTTACTGCCTGAGGATATAGTTTTATTTCTAATTTTTTAGTTAATTTTTCAGTTTTATTTTTTAATTTGAATTGTAAATTCAAAGCCAAACAAATCAAACGCAAATCACTAAACTGTCACTTTGACGTCAAACCTTTGAATTAGGTGTGAAATTTGTTGGCACTTCCCTTTTTGCTAAATTTGTTAAATGACACATTTCGGTAACTGATATTATTTGAAAAATTATTTTGATATCACGTTCTACGTTGTCCTACTTCATTTAATATCTTCAATATAAAGGGTTATCCATTTTGTGGTTTCAAAAGTATAGGGCTGGAATTTGACATCTGTCAAACTAAGTTGTTAAACCAATTTTTTTACAGTTGAAAGTCTGACATTTACGAAAATGGATCGCTTTACTTTCGCACAACGCATACAAATTGTTAAAACCTACTACAAAAATGGCGATTCTGCCACAGCCACAAATCGTGCTTTAGGAGGAGATTATGGTTTACATAATCGTCCAACTACGCAAGCAATTCGCGAAATTGGGAAGAAATTTGAAGAGACTGCATTGGTTATAGATATTGTAAGGCCTGTGGATCATCGTTTCGTTCATACCACTGAAAATATCGCTGCTGTAAATGAAAGTGTTGCCGAAGACACGAATGTGTCGATTCCTTGTCGTTCTCAGAAATAAGGACTGACTTACGGCACATTATGGCGTATTTTGCATTTGGATTTACACTTACATCCTTATAAAGCTCAGCTCAAACAACAACTGTAGCCAGCTGACCATTCACAAATTGTCGTATTTGGGGTTCTAAGAATCCTCAAGTAATTGAAAAAAGGCCATTACATCCAAAAAAAATTCACTGTTTGGTTCGCTCTTTGGTCCAGAGGTGTTATTGGACCATACTTCTTAAAAACGACGATGGAACGAATGTCACAGTCAATTCGGAGAGTTGTGTTTTGGTCATATGATAACCGACTTTTTTTTGCCTGCTATTGAAGAATACTAGACTATGTGGTTTCAACAAGACGGTGCCAAGACATGCCACACAACTCGTGCGAATATGGCTTGATTGCAAGAGGCATTTCCTGGCCGCGTAATTTTTCTTCATGGCGATATCAACTGTCCACCAAGATCATGCGATTTGACAACGCTGAACTATTTTTTGTGGGGCTAGGCAAAAGACCGTGCATATGCAGCTAGGTAAACCTTTAACTATTGAGCACTTAAAAAACAATATTCGTCAAGTTATGGCTGAGATACTACCCAATATGTATCAAAAAGTGGTCAAAAATTACCTCAAAAGAGGTAATATAAGATTGATTGGTTGTCATTTGAATGATGTAGTGTTTCACTCGTAATGTCAACATTCAAACTTAATAATGAAAAGAAATATCACGAACAAAATATTTTATATGTGTTTTATTTACGTTTACTATTGAAACCGCAAAATCGATAACCCCGTTTGTAGTATCCGGGGTGTAATGGAAACACCGTAAAACTATCTTGCTAGAGTTCTAAGTACTGCAATTTTCCGATTAATTAAAAAGTCCTTAAAAAGTTATGCTTATCCTGAAAAGTCCTCCTCAAATAAGCCTTTCCGATTCGGTATACAAATTGTAGGTAACATTCATTTCTGACATTACTCCCTCACATAAATGAAGGCTCTGGGACTCTGGGTCCTGACGCTCCAAGAGCTTGTAAGGCTAGAAAATTTATTGTGTACCATTCCAATAGTAATTCCAAAACTTGTAATTCTGTTTTTAACCTATTAAGTACAATTTATTAAACAAAATTACAACATTTTTGTCATAAACTAAAAATAAATTATTTTTAACACATGGTTGGGATCTTTTGCAAACAAAAATAATATTTAAAATTTTTTCAAGGTGATCAAGCATTTAAAGTACGTACGTCATTTGTAGGATAGGTATTCATAAAAATTATGCATATCCCAAAAGGTCAATAAATTCTCATAAAAGTTCAACTGTAGGAATTTCATTTTTTGTGGTCAGCCATAAAATTTTAAAGTTAATTTATGACGATAAAAATATATAAATATATAAATTAAAAATAATAAATATTAACCCTTTACCTACATTATAGAAATGAAAACAGATCTTATACAGAGTGTCCCTTTATTCGTAAGTAATATTTTAGAGTATGATTCATGCGTCATATCATATCAAGTTCAAGTTTTCTGAATACTTGATGGCCAAACGTATGACCTGTCTTTTTTTAAAGGTATGTGATCTTAACGAATTACAATAAAAACTGGTTGCTGGCTAAAATGCTGAATTTTACCTATACCATGCCATAGCTACTCTTTTAATTGTAATAGGAGTGTTACGCTTTCCTTTATAGTTAAAGTCTTATTATTTTTTTACAAAGCATTGGGTCTATTAACTTAAAATTTGCAAAATAAGGATTTGAGTCAATTCACGTTAGTCGTTTATAACTTCCCATATGAAGTTATTGTAATGGGTCCGATTTGTCAAATTGAAAATTTTGACATTTCTCGACGTTTCAAGGTCCCTAGAGTCGAAATAAAAGATTTTTAGAAAGATGTCTGTGAGTGCGTGTGTACCTACGTACGTTCGTACGTCCGTACGTCTGTACGTTCGCGACGTTTTTTTCGTCTTCCATAGCTCAAGAACCAGAAGAGATATAGACTTCAAATAAATTTTGTTATATAGATAATAAGGCAGAAAGATGCAGAAAGGGCTCTCAAGAAAATTTCGTGGGTGGTTTTTTTACCATGGCAGTTTAAAAAAAAGGTGAAAATTTTGGTTAACCCTAAATATCTCATGAACCAATGACGCTAGAGACTTGAATTAAATTTTATATTATATATTGTAACGTAATACAAAACAAATTTATTTTTGGAAAAAAATCCAAGTAACGTTTTTTTTTTATAAATCAAAAAAACTGAAAAAAAAATTTGTCACCTCGAAAATTTTACGACCAAAATATGATTTCATCTCCAAAACAATTTTGTGCAACGAAGAATAATGTTTTTGACATCTGATAAAATTTTGAGAAAAATCTAATTGACAGTTTTTTTTTATAAAAAATAAAAACCTAAAAAAAACATTACTCAAAGTTTTGAAAAATTGAATTCCGACTCAAATATCTTTACAAAAACTTGAGACTAAGGCTTCAAACTTATTTTATCTTATAAGAAATATTATTTTCAACATTCAGTAAAATTTTGAAAAAAATCGAATTGACAGTTTTCTTACAAAAAAATAAAAACCAAAAAAAAAATTAACAAAAGTTTGTAAAAATTGATTTTCGACTCAAATATATTTTCAAAAATTTAAGATAATGGTTTCGAACTAATTTTAACTTATAAGAAATATTGTTTTCAATATTACGAAACATTTTGACAGTTTTTCTTACAAAAAATAAAAACCTAAAACAAAAATGTATAAAAGGTGGTAAAAATTGATTTTCGACTCAAATATTATTGTAAAGTAAAACTGTAAAGTAAAGCTCTTATACATTTAACATAAATATTCAGTTATATAATCTTTTCTTATCTTTGTATAATACTTTTCTATTCACTTGCTAATAAACTCTTGTACTGTAAAGACTTCTGCGTTCTGCCTTCTTAATTTAAATCGTCGATTGGGATCTACTTTTAATTTCACAACAGGTTATGGGCCCAGAACCCATATATTAAATAAGAAGGTATCATTTAGTAATCTATTTAATATGAGTTCGTCTCTTTACCAAATAGAAAAGCTGGACGACAGCAATTATGATTCCTGGTCTGTCCAAATGCAGAGCGTGCTCATACATTCAGAACAATGGCCAATAGTAAGTGGGAAAATCGTTAAGACTGAAGCTACGTCGGCAGAGGATGGATTAAAATGGGACATACAAAATGAAAAGGCATTGGCTTCGATAATGCTTTGTGTAAAGCCATCCCAAATAATTCACATTAAGCATTCAAAGACAGCCAGAGATGCCTGGGTCAATTTACAACAAGTCTACCAACCATCTGGACCTGCAAGAAAGGTGTCACTCTTCAAACAATTGTTGCAGCTCAGTATGTCTGACAGTGACAATGCACAACAACACATACATTCCTTTTCCAGCATCGTAGATAAGTTGGCGGAGATAACCGTTATAATAAATGAGGATCTTTTGGTAATTATTCTTTTATCTAGTTTGCCAAAATCATTTGAAAATTTTGTGGTTGCGATGGAGACTCGTGACAAATTGCCTTCTATGAGCAATCTAAAAATTAAAATTATAGAAGAAGCCAACCGGAGGTGTCAGCGGGAGAATAATTTGAACGAGGTTGCAGGTAGTCAGCAAGCATTTTTAGCGCGAGCAAATACCAAAGAGTTCAACGAAAGTAAGAATAACAACGGAAAGAAACAAAGAAAACATTTTGGCAAGTGTTATAATTGTGGTAATAGAGGCCACTTAGCTTCAAAATGCAAAGCACCGAGAAAACAACAGAAAAATCAATCATTTTCATATTCTCTTCTTTCTGCTACAGATTTGCATATACTTTCCCCTTCAACCTGGTGTATCGACAGCGGAGCAACTTCACATATGTGCAGTGATCGAAATATGTTTAGTACATTGGATTGCAATCGCATTGAGAGAATACAACTAGCGGGTGATAATTCCATCGAATCAACGGGTAGGGGTGACGTCATCATCAAAACAGCTATGTGCAACATAACGTTGAGAGACGTTTTATATGTTCCCGGTTTACATGGAAATTTTATGTCAGTCAGTAAGGCGGTGAGTAACGGATTTACGGTTATTTTCAACAAAGAAGAAGCTGTTATAAGAGATAATCGTGGTACAGTTGTAATTAAAGCCAAAAAATATTGCAATTTATTCGTCTTCAGAAATTCAATCGATGCGTGTTTTTATTCGTCTTCATCTGTTGATAATTTTGTTAAATGGCACAACAGGTACGGCCACCTTAATTTTACTTCTCTTCAACAATTATCTGAAAAAAAAAATTGGTTTGCGGAATGGCGTTCGCGAATGTGCCAAAAGAAATAAATTGTCAAGTTTGTATGAAAAGTAAGATTTGTGCTCGACCATTCCCTCAAGCTAGCCAGACGCGCTCGAAAAATTTATTAGAATTAATACACACGGACGTATGTGGACCAATAAACAAAGTGTCGATTGGAGGTTCCCGATATTTTGTAACGTTCATCGACGATATGTCCAGACACATGTTCGTATATTTTATGAAATCTAAAGGTGAGGTTTTTGAAAAATTCAAGTTGTTTAAAGCTATGGTGGAGTGCCAAACCAACATGAAAATTAAAACCTTACGAAGCGACAACGGTACCGAATATATATATAATAATTTTAATAATTTTTTAGATGAGCAGGGAATCCAAAGGCAGCTTGCAGTGGTACACACCCCACAACAAAATGGCGTCGCCGAACGCGCAAACCGTACGCTGGTGGAAATGGCCAGGAGCATTCTACTTCATGCAAACCTCGATGAATCGCTATGGGCCGAAGCAGTAGCAACGGCAGCCTACTTGAGAAATAAATCTCCAACAAAAATTTTAGAAAAGACGCCACACGAAATATGGACTGGCAGAAAACCGAATGTACACCACTTTAAAATATTTGGGTGTCCAGCAGTTGCTTTAGACAAGATGCATTATGGTAAATTTCGTCCCAAAGGTAAGGAGTACATCATGGTTGGGTATTCGTTAACCTCTAAAGCGTATCGTTTGTTCGATCCGGTTTCTCGTAAGGTCGTTGAAAGGAGAGATGTTATTTTTGATGAAAATACCCTTGCCAAACTAAAAAGTAGCGATTTAAATGATTTTATTTGTTTAGATACTGATGTTCTGTCACCAGAAAAAACAATTGAAGCTACAATCGAACCTAAAGCGACCACCACCACCAACGCAGACGTCACCACCAACATCGATTTGAAAGTTACCACCACCAATGCTGAGACACAAACCATTGCCACTGCCGCCGCCGACAACATCAACGAGGATTCAAAAGCCAGCTCAACCAACACGTCAAATAAGCTGTTTGATTAACCTAAAGCCAAAGTCGATAGCGAAGTTAAAATTGGACCAGGAAGGCCAAAATTAATTCGAAATGGGAAACCTGGGCGTCCACAAAAACAGTATAACACTTTAAATGTAATGAATGATGTTATTAATATTCCAGAAAATGTCCAAGAAGCCTTATCATGCACGCATTCTAACGAATGGAGGGAAGCGATGGAGAAGGAATATTCAGCTCTGATGTCAAATAAAACATGGACTCAAGTTGATTTGCCAATTGGAAAGAAAGCCATCGGATGTCGATGGGTTTTCAATATAAAGAGGGCAGTCGATGGTAGTGTCGAACGCTTTAAGTCGAGGCTCGTGGCGAAAGGCTGTAGCCAGCAGCTCGGAGTAAACTTCGATGAAAGTTTTTCGCCGGTCGTTCGGTACGCAACCATTCGAATGGTAATTGCATTGGCAGCTGAGCATCGAATGATCCTGCACCAAATGGATGTGTCCACAGCTTACCTCAATAGTGAACTGGACGATGAAGTGTTTATGAAGCAACCCGAATGCTTTGTAGATTCGAAATTTCCTGAACGTGTGCTCAAGCTCAACAAAGCCATTTACGGGCTGAAGCAGTCTGGTCGGGCTTGGAATACTAAGCTTGACAATGTATTGCGGCAAATTGGATTTACACCATGTGAAAGTGAGCCATGTTTGTACAGGAGAAATAGCGAAGGTAATTTTAATCTGATTGCGGTTTACGTTGACGATTTGATTTTAGCCAGTACAAATCAAGAGGAACTGGATGATATCAAAGTTCGTCTAGCTGCTAACTTCGATTTAGTAGATAAAGGTCCACTTCAACATTTCCTTGGAATGGAGTTTGAACGCGAGGGCGAAATTGGTGCGATTTCTGTTGGTCAGAAGCAATATGTGAACAATCTTTTGAGACAGTACAACATGGAAAACTGTCGCCCCGTTTCAACTCCACTTGACGCTGGCTTTCAAGTCAAATGTGATGACGACAGCTGCAGGAAGGTTGACCCCACCGCATATCAATCACTCATAGGGGCATTAATGTACCTAGCGCTAACAACACGGCCCGATATAATGCATTCAGTATGCAAATTAGCTCAGAGAAATACAAACCCACATGCTGAACATGAAGCTGCAGCCAAACACATTTTGCGGTACTTATCAAAAACAATTAATTTAAAATTACATTATCGTTCACAGGGAAGTCGTATTCATGGTTTTGTCGATGCCGACTGGGGCGGTAATTCTCTGGACCGCAAGTCTTATTCTGGATACACTTTCTTTTTGGCTGGCAGTGTCTTCTCTTGGGAGTCCAAGAAACAGTCTTGCGTGGCGCTCAGCAGCACTGAGGCTGAATATGTCGCCCTTTCGGCTGCAGCTAAATAGGCTTGTGTAGTTCGTGAACGAACTAGTTCAGTGAACTAGTTCAGTTTACTGAACTAGTGAACTTAGTTCAAAGAGTCTAGTTCAATAGTTCAATAGTTCATTTATATTTGACATTATGCACTCGTTTATCTCTGTTTATATTTTCTTTGGATGGAAAGAATTTCTAGCAAAAACACTCTATATATGAAGATATACATCTTTCGTACGTATCACCCTCCAAAACCCATTTGTTTACATTGTTGTATTTGTAATGTGGACGAATTCAACGAGAAAAATTGACGTGTTTTCACGCATACATAGAACCAACTACTGAGTTTTTAGGGGACATTTCATAAATTAGAGGAGAAATTACACGCACACTAAGAATAATTTTATGAGGCTGATTTCCGGTTTAGCTTGTAGGCAAACCAAGATGTCTACCGAGGACTTATATCTTCATACAGAGTGTTTTTGATTTCTAGTAGGTATCTACATTCAAATCTCTATTTTCTACATTCCACTGGAATGTGAAAGAGACTAACGGTTGAGCTTATTCTATTCTATTTTGTCGTTGTCATGATTGACTTCTCTACCAAACACAATGACGTTTAGTGAAATTTGAAATTTCCAGATTCCAGTTTGTGAAACTACCTTATAAGTTTGTTTCTTGTATTCTTCTTAAACGTTTAGCATTTGTTATTATTTATGGCTCATGTTCGTGCAACTTTTGAAAATTAAATAATTAAAAATTAAGTTAGAGTTAGTATCTGTTTTTGTTTGGTTTTAAGTGCTTACGCTGCTGTTGTGTTGTTAAATAGATAAATTTGTAAAAAAATATATTTTTTACTCTAAGCGAAGGAGAAAAACAGTAAAAAGGAGTTAAGGAGCCGGTAAAACAAAATCATAAATGTGCTTTATGTACATACATATGCACATAGTTTATAATTTTTGCTATATTTTTGTTCAGGTTTGTGTTGTGGGTATATGTTTCTAAACAAAACACGGCTACCAAAATGCCTAAAGATATGAGGAAGCACAGCACGATATGGGAACATTTTACCCAAAATACAAAAGACGAAAAAAACAAACATGCCAAATGTAAATATTGTGGAAATTTGTTGAGTATTGCCGGTGGCTCAAATGGAAATTTGAATCGACACATGAAGGCCAAACACCCGCTGATTTCCATAAGCAGTGAAGTTCAGCCCCAGCCACTGCTCCTGCCAACAACATCATTATCCACAAATCAAAGTGTAAAATCTTCACAACCGCTGATTTCAGGGTTCACTCGCCGACCACCACCTATATCAAAAGTGCAACAAATCGACCAGCAAATTGTTAAAATGATTGCCAAAGGTCATCACGCTCTTAGAATGGTTGAAGAGCCAGATTTTCGCACTGCAGTTGAATTGATTTCAAACTGTCCAGGATACCAACTGCCTTTTCGAAAAAAATTAAGTGAAACTTTAATACCAAACACTTACAAGGACCTAGCAGAAGACATAAAAGCTAAATTGGAAAAGGCATCAGCTGTGTGTATTACCACAGATTGTTGGACCTCCAGCACCAATGTAGCCTACATTGGTGTTACAGCCCACTACATTGATGATGCTACGAAGATGTGTTCGGCGTTAATTGCTTGTGATCAGTATTCTGAAAGCCATGACGCCAAAAATTTATGTAAAGTTTTAAAAGAAATAATAAGTGAGTGGCAAATTTCTGACAAAATCACAGCTGTTGTAAGCGATAATGCTGCAAACATCTTAGCAGCTGTTAAGTTGGGTGGTTGGCGATCTATTGCGTGTTTTGCCCACTCACTTAATTTGGTTGTGCAAAAATCAACAACAAAAATAGCACATACACTTTTAAAAGTTAAGGCAGTCGTGGAATATTTTAAAAAAAGTGCACAAGGGTTGCAAAAATTGAAAGATGTGCAAAAACATATGAACATTCCTGAATTAAAGTTAAAGCAGGACGTTCCTACTCGATGGAACTCAACCTTTGACATGCTTGAGCGCATTTTCAAAATCAAAGATGCGGTAATCACTGTGATTGCAATCAATCGAAGCGACCTTTCTTTAGATGATCGAGACTGGAAGATAGTAGAAGAGGTATTGCCTATCCTTAAGCCCTTTTACGAGACAACAAATGAAATAAGCGCTGAAAAAAATGTCACTTTGTCCAAAGTCATTGTTTTTAATAACTTGCTAACAACTTGTCTTGCAAAATTTTGCCCGATACACGATGAGGTAAGGTACTTATAGTTATTTATTTTTAAAATGTTATTACGCTACATTTAATTTTAATCAGACAAATTTATATAAATATATTTCGAAATGTAACCTAAACAGTGGCGAACTATTTTGAAAACTTTTCCATTTTTTCTCAAAAGGTACATGAACTTCTTAATGAATTAAAGTCGGGTATGAATACGCGTTTTAAAGATTTAGAGAAAAATATTTTATATGCCGAGTGCACAATCTTAGACCCTCGTTTTAAGAATAGAGGTTTCAAAAATCAAACTGCTTATGAGTCTGCAGTCAAAACTCTTCGAAGCAAAATCGGGTACACTACTCTTCCCGAAGAAGTTAATCTTGCACCACACGAAGATGCATGTGCTGATTCCAGTAGTGCTTCCTGTAGTGGAATAACTTCAAGAACCACTTCTGTAGTCTTGGGAAGTGAAAAAATGACAAAAAGCATCTGGGATGACTACGACCTTGATTTGCACAAGATAAAAAGACCAGAAAATAAACTCGCAGCCGGGATAAGAGAGTTTGACAAGTATATGAACGAAGAATACTTAAAACGCGAAAAGGATCCACTCGAATGGTGGGAACAGAAACGTTGGACATATCCTCATATGTACAGATATGTTCTTAAAAGATTTTGCATTCAAGCAACTTCGGTTCCATGCGAACGTGTGTTTTCAGCAACTGGACAAATAATAAGTGATAGACGAACACTGCTCAGCCCAGAAAATGTCAAGAAACTGGTATTTTTACATTCAAATATGTAAAATGTTATTTTATTATTATTATTATTATTATTATTATTATTATTATTATTATTATTATTATTATTATTATTATTATTATTATTATTATTATTATTATTATTATTATTATTATTATTATTATTATAATTATTATTATTATTATTATTATTATTATCATTATCACTATCATTATTATTATTATTATTATTATTATTATTATTATTATAATTATTATTATTATTATTATTATTATTATCATTATCACTATCATTATTATTATTATTATTATTATTATTATTATTATTATTATTATTATCACTATCATTATTATTATTATTATTATTATTATTATTATTATTATTATTATTATTATTATTATTATTATTATTATTCTTATTATTATTATTATTATTATTATTATTATTATTATTATTATTATTATTATTATTATTATTATTATTAATTAATATTTTTTTAATGTATTTATGTTTTTGTAAACCTATATTAAATTAAGGACTTTTCATTTTAAATAAAATTAATATATTTAAATAGCTTTAAAATTTTGTTTTATTAACTTGGCATTAATTGTTGTTTTTAAATTATTTTTGAAAAAAATATTTTTTTTTTTGAACATTCTGTAAACTGAACTAAATTGAACTAAACTGAACGAACTAGTTCAATAACATGATTTGAACTAAATTGATCGATCACTCAAGTGAACTAAATTGCCCAACTCTACAGCTAAAGAAGCGATATATTTACGAAGGTTGCTTAATGAAACCGGACTCTACAGAGATAACTTACCTGTCGTTTTGAATGGTGATAACATCAGCGCACAACATCTAGCCAAGAACCCAGTATACCATGCACGCAGCAAACATATTGATATAAAATATCGTTATGTGCGGGAGGCCATTAAAAATAATGAGATCGAGCTGAGGTATATTTCAACGAACAAAATGGTAGCTGACATCCAAACGAAAAATTTATCAAAAATTAAACATGTGAAATTTACTGAAGCCATGGGCTTATGTTTTTAATTAATTTTTTTTTATGTAATTCTTTTTTTTGTCTTAGAGAATATTTTTGTTGAGAGGAACTATTGTAAAGTAAAACTGTAAAGTAAAGCTCTTATACATTTAACATAAATATTCAGTTATATAATCTTTTCTTATCTTTGTATAATACTTTTCTATTCACTTGCTAATAAACTCTTGTACTGTAAAGACTTCTGCGTTCTGCCTTCTTAATTTAAATCGTCGATTGGGATCTACTTTTAATTTCACAACAAATATCTTTTCAAAACTTTGAGATATTGGCTATAAACTACTTTAACCTTTAAAAAAATATTGTTTTCAACATTCAGTAAAATTTTGAAAAAAATCGAATTGACAGTTTTTGTAAAAAAAATTAAAAACCTAAACAAAATTAAACAAAAGTTGGTAAAAATTAATTTTTGACTAAAATATCTTTTCAAAAATTTGAGATAATGGCTTCTACCTAATTTTTACTTATAAGAAATATTGTTTTCAACATTCGATAAAATTTTGAGAAAAATCGAATTGACAGTTTTTTTTACAAAAAATAAAAACCTAAAAAAAAACAATACTAAAACTTGGTAAAAATTTACTTTCGACTCAAAAAGCTTTTCAAAAATTAAAAAAAATTTGCTTCAAACTTATTTTATTTCACAGAAAATATTGTTTTCGATATTTAGTAATTTTTTTATAAAAATCCAACAGTCCGTTTTTTCATAAAAAAAATAAAATCTACAAAAAATAGTACGCAAATTTGGTAAAAATTGATACATATAGACAAACTTTTAAGCAAGACACATCGTCATAAGGGTTTTGAATTTATCAGTGTATGTCGCATCCCAGCCTCTTTTTTTAATTTTTTTTTTCAAACGAAAAATATCAGTAGTCCCCATGGCCAAAAATCTAAAATTCGAATTTTCTCAAAAACGAACCGATAGGCTTTTATTAAATCGTCTCTAGTTTTTTTTGACTTGCCTTCGGTACAACCCATAGAACCGTTATTTTGTTTTAAGTTCATCCAAGTACTGATTTTTGTATTTAAAAAAAAATTAAATTTCTTTTTCAAAATTCAATGTCACAAAAAGGGGTTAACATTTTTCAACGAAATTCAAATGTTAAATGACAAAATTTAAAAATCTAATATATAGAAATTTCTTTAAAAAAGAAACGTTTTAATTTTTTTGAAAAAAAAAATCAAAATTTGTTTGTTTAATTAATTGGCATTTAAATTTTTAAAGAAAACCATATTTTGCAAGTGCATTTTTAAATTTTAAAATAAAGGAAATACTTTTAAACAGACTCTTTGGATATCCATTCATCTTAACCCTCCAGTAGGCGCGTGGTCTACAGTCGTAGACCACCCTTATTTAAAATACCGCCATTCTCAGAAAACATTTTTTTTTCCACCATCCTTTACAATAGCTGTAGATAATTGATTGTTCTACCTAATAAGTATTCCTTTTGTTCTCGGGGAGGACAGACGTCAGGTATATAGGTGTTAAAAGTCTCTTGGTCTACGATCGTAGACCACGCGCCCACTGATGTAACAAAAATTAATTTGTTGATTTTTTTAATTGCAAGTGAGAAATAGTACATTTTGAGCTACTTGCACAGTTATCCAATCCCCCATCCCTGCCCCATCAGGAAGCTACGTTGGACGTTGTGCAATTTGTCTACGAAAAAAAATAAGTCCTCTAGGGTGAGGTGCGCAAAATGTGGCAAATTTGCTTGTAAGGACGACTTGAAAAGTCTATGCACTAATTGTTATATTTAATGCATATTTATATTGTTTTTTTTTTTTTTTTTAACTTATAAATTAATTTGTTTGTTTATGTTTATTGTTCTGTTTTTTTAACATATAAATTAATTTAATTTTTATGTTTATTGTACTTCTCTTTGTTTGTTACTTCTGAAATAAGAAAAAATGTGATACAAACAAATAAGATTTTTAAAGTCTTATATCTTTTTTGTTTTTAGAATAAGGTTCCTTTTTTTTAATTAACCATTTTAATTGGTTATTAATCTAATGTAAACGAAGTTTTTTTTTGTTATAAACTTTTTTTAAGTATTTTTTTTTTTTTTATAAAAAAAGATAACGAAAAATCCTTAAAATGTGAGTTATTTTGGTTTACGATTTTTTTTTTCAGTGTATCAATAACTGCTTAACTAAAAGTGGTGAATATGGAAAATAATATGTTCTTTTATAATCTGATCACGATTTGGATACTAAAAACGCTTTAACAAATACTTTTTTTTGCAAAATAAAATGGTCTACAATCGTAGACCACGCGCCTCTTCGTGTTACTTTTACCCACGCGCCCACTGGAGGGTTAAGAGCCTTTGCTTTGCATAGGAAAAGAGGTATTTCTAGCAAGCGTGATTTTTTAAAAGCTATAGGAAAGTTTAAAAAAAAAAAAAAAAAAAAAAAATGCATGAAATCTTTATTTGAATCCATAGTACAATCCATATAATTTGATGTTTAAAGATTATTTCATGCAAATGTTGACCTTGACTACGCCTCAAATGGTCCATCCGCTTAGTCCAATTTTGGCATACTCTTTCCAACATTTTGGCCGGTATCTCACGAATAAATGATTCAATGTTGTCTTCCAATGCGCTTGTCTGTATGGACATGAGCTTTAATATAGCCCCACAAAAAATAGTCTTAAGGCGTTAAATCGCACGATCTAGGCGGCTAATTGACCGGTCCCGAACGTGAAATAAAATGTTCACCGAACTCGCCTCTCAATAAGTCCATTGTTGCGCGTGCTGTGTGGCATGTGGCACCATCTTGTTGAAACCATTCACCATTCACAGTTACGTTACGATTCGCATCATCTTTGAAGAAGTAAAGTCCAATGTTGCCACCAGCCCATAAACCGTACCAAACTGTGACGCTCTTGCAATGCTTCTGGCTGATATTCACTCCGAAATCAACAATTCTGTTATTTACGTACCCATTGAGCCAAAAATGAGCTTCGTCGCTGAACACAATGGAAATGAACTTTCTTAACAGAGCACGCATTTTGATAATAAAATTCAATAATTTGCAAGCGTTGATCGTTTGTAAGACAATTCATGGTTAAATTATAGACCAAACTGAAGATGTTTGACAGTGAAACAAAACACGAAACGTGCGTCAGCTGTTTAAGCCAGTGTTACCAAAAAGATAATAGCTAAAAAATCACCCTTTATTTAATTTTAACTTTGAAAGCAAAATATTCGCTACTCAGATTTATATAAATAGTTTGTGTTGTTTAAAATCCTAAAAACCTCAAAAACACAAGAGTTTTTACAACTAATAAAACATTTCAACTTTATCTATTAAACTTTTGTTGAAATATGGAACATATGTTTTTTGACAAACTCTATTTTTTCCAATTTTAGATTACTTTGGGGGCGAGCCCAGGGATTCATTTAAAAATGACTAACTCTCTTCTTAGAGGAATAAAATACAAATATTTGTTTTTTTTTTTTTTTTTTTTATTTTCAATATTTTTCTTAAACTAGTTAACAATTTCATCATCAGTTAATCCCCCATTTTGAGGGAATGTAACAACAATAGCGGGGCGAAGTTCAAAAGTTGAGAGTGAAAATCACTTAAGCGACTGGGGCAACTGGCAAATGAGCACCTTGTGGTTGGAAACCGTTCTTGTCGGCAATGTAGCTAACAGAGTAAGTGACACCATCATCACCAACGTAGGAGAATTGACCCTTGACAGAAATAGCCTCATCTTCTGATCCTTGGTTTTCAATGTGTCCATCTTCGCTGGCAGACTTACCATCGCTGGTTTCAACACTATATTGATGTTAGAAACATAAAGTTAGTAAATTCTTTTTCCAAAAAACAAAAAAATTTAGTTTATAACTTACGCGTAGTTGTAGCTTAAAGGTTCTACATTGGATTCAGAGCGGGTGACGATAGCATCGGCAGAGCTTTGTGGTGGAGCGGCTAAAGCCAAACCGAAAAGAGCTACGAAAACAATGACGAATTTCATGTTGAGATTGTTGGTTTGTTTGCTTGTGCTTAACCGTTGAAAGTTGAGGACTGAATGACTTACAACTTCTAATACAACATCAATTTATAGTCGAAACAAGAAAAAAAAAACAAATCATTGACATGGCCCGTTCGTTGCGTCTTCCAAGAGTCTTTGGTGGATTTTTTTTAAATGTATATGTAAGCATGCGAGAATAGGCTAAAAACAGAAATTATCACCTTTATTAAAAATGCAAATTCGGAACTTTATTGAACCGGTATGCAAAGGTTTTTTTCTTTTTTGGTACAATGTAAGGTGTCACGCATAGTCAGGCTGTTTTGACTGGAATTATTAAAACTATATTTAGTATTAATAAAATATGCGTGAAATATTGATTATAATTTTTGATGGCTACCTCAGCCATATTAAGAAGAAGACAATGCTTCAAAGTCAAAGACAAAAGCCACACAAGACACACACGAGAGTAAATCCAGTTTAAATTTTACATTTCCTGATCGCGAATTTTATGTGAGGAGTTTTATTCCAAAAGCATGTTTCCGAGGAATTTGCGATTCGGAGTGTTAATTTCTGTATAGAAATTTTGGAAAATTTCAATTTTCATTCAACTGCAGTTTGTTTGAAGTATTGCGGTCATTAGATACATAGGTACTAATCTTTTTCGAATAATTACCAAATGCAAGCTTGTAATTAAAACATGGGTAAATCTTATAATTTTGTTCCTCAGTTATGTTTGGTCTATTCAACTTCAGAAGACTCTATTCCATGTAAAAGTATAAATTTGGCATATCAGACGGATTTGTAAATAAAAGGTTATAGACTCATTTGACATTTGAAGTAAAATGTAAATTATTTTAAATAGATTTTGACAGTTAATAGCTTTCATCAGAAATCTACTTACCTAAGTTTTATGCATTTCCTCTACAAATTAATTGATAACAATTAGCATTCGCGACTTAAATGGCGATAGTAAGCAGTTTGATTTAAATTTATATGTCTGTCAGTTACAATTTCATTTTAAGGAGTGAAACCCTTTTTAACTTACATACATTTCTAGACAATATCTTTACAATTCAATTGATATAATACTATAAACTATGTTTTGGTTTAGTTAAAGTTTCTGCTAGCTTAACTTTAATTTTGTGGTATTAAAAATCTTCGTTGAGTTAATAAATTTCTGCTAAGTGGTTTTCCTCAACATCCCAGGTGGTCATTGGGTTACAAACATACTTTTCTTAAATATGTTTATACTCTAGTATCCAAAAGCTTTCAATTGATATTTTATTGGACCAAAATTTGTTGAAATTCATTTGTTGAAGAATCCACGATTTAAATCGCATCTGTCAAGAGCATGCGGCCACCTACATGTCTGTCATGTACATATTTAAATCAGGAAGTCAACGGATTTCGAATGCGACCAATCTTAAGTGGTTTCCCAAAATTAAAAAAAAACACAAAAAAAACGAATTTTGGTGATGTCTGCCGTGAAACTGTGGGCACCTAGACGTCTGCCATATGCATATTCGCAATCAGGGAGGCAAGGGCTTTGGATAAGACCAATTTCGAGTGGTTCCCTAAAAATCTAAGGATCTCAAAAAACGAGTTTCTGTCGAAACCATATTTGAAATCAGCGAGTCGTAGGCTACAAGATGCAATGCATTTGAAGTGGCTTCCCTCCCTATTTCAATATTCGGACAAATTGTACTTTTGACGCGCTTATTCTCGGAAACGCTGCCACTGCGTGATGGCAGGCGAACATTTTTGTTTTCACCATTTCTAAGACTACCTGCAATTTTAATATCAACTGGTTTCCTTTCAAGCCAAATATTATAGCTTTCAGCTTTTATTAGACTATCTTCGAGAATTATCCTGAGAGTGTTTAAGCTCAAAACAGTTTACAAAAAAAAATGATACGGAACACCTTGTATATAGACATTGACATAAAATATGAAGAGGTGGTTAATACAACGGTAATGGCAAAAGAATCAAAACGTATGACAGTTTTATACAATAAAATATCAATTGTTTTATTTTTTTTATGGAAGTTATTGTAATAGATCCGATTTGACGAATTGAAAATTTTGACTTTTCTTGACGTTCCAAGGCCCCTAGCGAATTCAATAAAATATTATATTAAGTTAAGGTCAACGTAACCACACGTAATCCCAACGTAATCACACGTAATCCCAATTGTGAATAAGAACAGCTGATCGTAAAATCTCAGAACAAAACGAATTAACAATACTCTCAAATTTCAATTATGAAGAAGTCATAAAAATATTAAATATAAGTAAGTGAATAATTGTAAAGAACCCTTTGTTCTTATTAAGTAAAAATAGTACTCCAATAAGGGAGATAAGTTTATGTCTGTTTTGGAATCGAAAGTGATCGGTTGTGTTAGGAGTAAGTTGAATAAATCTTTTTTAAAACTTACTCAATGTAAGTAAGAATTAAATTTATTATATGAAATGTGACGTAATGCCAACTTAATATAATTTTGAAAAATTAACTTTTTTTCAGTAAATCAAAACAGCTGAAAACAAATATTTGTTGCCTTAAATATTTTACCAACAAAACATGATATTATACCTCCAGAAAAATTGTATGTGAAGAATAAAGTTTTTGACATCTCGTAAAATTATGAGAAAAATCGAAGCAACGATTTTTTCACAAAAAAATTAATAGCACTACTAAAAGTTGGTAAAAATTGATTTTCGACTCGAATATCTTGGAAAATATTAAAGATATAGCCTTAAACATATAACAAATTTCGAGAATCAATTGAGGAATTGACTTCGAAATGGTTTCATTCTATTCAAAATTGTGTTGTTAAAATATGAAGAAGAAATAAAAGCTTTCAAAAAATGGTGCTTAAATTGGTAAAAATGTTGTTTTAAATATTTTTTGATAAACAGTTTATAACGTTTACGATATGAATTTTGTTAAAAAATGTTGGCCAGTCTTGGAAATATCTAATTTGGAAAAAAAAATTAAAATCCAACAAATACAATTCTAAATATTTTTTATGCCAAAGACACAGTGTGAGCATTAGGTAAAGAGGGAAGGGTTAGATAGGAGGTACCGGAGTACATTGATTTTTAATTCCTGAACATTGTAATAATAGGGAAAGATAGAGCATGGCAAGGCATTCCACATTCGCGTAGTACGGCTAAAAAATGAATCCCTGTACTTCATAATACGGCCGAAGTTGGGCTCAAGGGTAAACTGATGGGCATTCCTAGAAACGCGGGTATTATGGTTAAATTGTTTAAAGGGAAGAATGCAACTGGCTATTTCACTAGGGTAAGACAAGAAACTTTACGACAATGTTCGAGTGACGGAATCGTGTTGATGATGTTAATGTCACCAATCATTTTAAAAGCTCTTCTTTGAATACTGTTCAAGAGGCTTAAATAAGTTACTGGAGCACCACCCCAGAGATGAGCATGAGAGTTATATTCAAGTTTCGGACGTATAGGTTTTGTAGATTGTAGCCAGATCAGAAGTAGAGAAACATTTCTTGCATCTTCTCAAAAAATCCTAGACATCTTGCTGCATTCCGATGATGCACATTCCGAGGATGTCAAGATTTTCAGTTTCGTTGATGCAAGTGCCACTCATAGATAGTGGCAAAGAGGGTATATCTCGCTTTAACGATACAAGACAGCATTGGGTTTTCGAAGCATTAAATTCCACACGGTTTTTTATTCCCCATTGTACAATGTTGTTTAGGTCGGAATTTAATGAGCGTATCATATTTTGCCACTGCAGTTCCACATCCGAAGACGAGGGTTGTGAGTCTGGAAACGAATATGAAAAGCTAAGAGTGCTATCGTCAGCGAAACAATGTATTGGATTAGAATTAGCAGACAGGAGATCATTTATACAAATGAGGAAAAGGGTCGGAGACAAAACGGAGCCCTGGGGCACACCAGCATTTATTTTATGGGTTTCAGACTTGAATCCGTCCAACACAACTTTTATTGAACAGTTCGAAAGAAAATTTCCAATCCAACGAAGAAGAGATTAGTCAATACCAAAAGCACGCATTTTCGATAAGAGAGCAAGATGCCAGAATTTATCAAATGCCTTTGAAATATCAAGTGCAGTAATCTTACTTTCTTCAAAACGATGTAAAGATTTGTTCCACTGTTCGGTGAGATGAACCATGAGATCCCCAGTGGACCTATTGCTACGAAAGCCATACTGCCGGTCATTAAGAAGCTTTCGTTCTTCAAGATATTAAGTTGATAATTAATCAGCATTTCCATGACCAAAAAGAAGGGACGCCGATAATTTGCGGAAGAAGAAGATTCGCCTTTTTTTTGGGATTGGCTGAACAAATGCAGTTTTCCAACTACCCGGAACGAGCCCAGAAGAATAGTATAGATGGAAAAGCTTACGCTGTGGCTTTGCTAGCGTAGAAGAACACTTCTTCAGAATAATAGCGGGGATACCATCCGGACCAGTGGATTTATGAATGTTGAGATCTTCAAGAACTCTCGCCACAGTACGAGTACGAAAATATATTGGTCCCATAGAATCATTTAAGCGTTCAAGAACTGTTGGGGCCATGACACTATCTACCAGGTGGAATTTTCGGTGAACTGCCTTGCAAGCAAGTTAGCTTTATCAATAGAGCTAACAAGGAGTGTCATTGACAACAAGCGTAGGAACCGAGGAAGAAGAAGAATTCCTCATGTTTTTTACAAATGACCAAAAATTCTTACTGCCTTTGGGACATTACAGAATTTTTTGCCGTAATTTTTGGTCATGCAAAAATTTGGTCCTTCGACCGAAGGCGCTGCAGGCCTTCCTGGCTTGTTTAAACCTTTTCGTTTTCTGGTTTTCCTTAGTTGATTTGGCTCTAAAACACCGGAAGCTCACCTCTTGCGCCTAGATAACCTCTTTGCAGCTCGAATCGAACAAAACATTATTAAGAAAGTATTAAAAAAATATATTTTAATCATTTCTTTGAATTCATGAGAAAATTTCTGAAGCAATATAAAAATTTATTTTTTATATTAAAAGGCGCCAACTTAAGAAACAAAAATTATGAAAAAAACTTTGAATACAAAGAATTTCAAAAATTTAGAGCTCCAAACAATTTATACTTTTTTCCGTCTTAGGCAAATTAAATAATTTGTATTAACTAAAATCTTTTCAAAAAATAACTTTAGCTTTTGAATGATATCAATTTTAAAAATTATTTTGTAAAGACTTATTTTTCTATCATTTTTCTAATTAAAAAAAAAAAAAACTTTTTTTTTTACAAAAAATAAAAACCTAAACAAAAATTACTAAAAGTTCCTAAATTTCGACTCAATTATCTTGTCACAAATTTAAGGTATTAACTTCAAACTAATTTTAACATATAAAACTATTATTTTCAATATTCAGAAAAATGTTGAGAAAAATCGAATTGACAGTTTAAAAAAAAAAAAAGAAATAAAAACCTAAAAAAGTATTACTTAAAGTTGGTAAAAATTGAATTTCGACTCAAATATCTTTTCAAAAATAAAAAAATTGCCCTCAAACCAATTTCATCTTATAGAAAATATTATTTCTGTTATTGTAAAATTTTAATAAAATCCAACACTCAGTTTTTTCATAAAAATTAAAATCTACAAAAAATAGTACGCAAAATTGGTGTTCCATTCTCGATATCTCGTAAATGCATGAAGATATTGACTTTAAAATGATTTCATTCTGTGCTAAATTTTGTTGCTAACGTTTGGTAACGACTTTAAGAAAATCCAATCTGTATTTTATTATTATATACGAAATAAAAATTTACAAAAACTAATATTAAATTGTAAAAATTGGTTGTTGACAAAAGATCTTGTAAACAACTCCTCCAAAAACTTATTTTATCATGTGCAAAATATTGTTGGTAGTTTAAAGATAATTTTGTAGAAAAATTCAATTGCCAACTTTTTTAACAAAACACTAAAACCTATAGAATCAACAAAAAACTGAAGAGAAATGGTTTTCGACTTATAAGTATAAGGACAACAAAGAAAGATGTTGACTTCAAATTTAGCATCACATTGTTTTTGAATATTTTAAAGTTCTAAGCAAGAATGGGAAGTTATTAGTGTGGGTCGCATTCCAGCCTCTTTCTTTTGAGGTTTTCAATCTTTTAGGGAGTAATATCAATGTTTTTGTCAAAGAAAAAGATTTATTTTGTGTGTATAAAAATATTTTTTTTTTATTTCACTTATGTAAAGACTAGTTAACAACTCTTATCATTATTTGTAGTTCTCCCATTGGCTGGGAGAAGGATAACAATAAATAGACAGAATTAGGCGTAAGATACGGAAAAATCAGAAGGCGTCAACAACGTTATAACTTATGCGACTGGAGCAACTGGCAAATGAGCACCTTGTGGTTGGAAACCGTTCTTGTCGGCAATGTAGCTAACAGAGTAAGTGATACCATCATCACCAACATACGAGAATTGTCCCTTGACAGAAATAGCCTCATCCTCTTTTCCTTGGTTCTCAATGTGTCCATCTTCGCTGGCAGACTTGCCATCGCTGGTTTCAACACTATTGATATTAAAAACATAAAGTTAGTAAAATTTTTGTTTGGAAAACAATAAGATAAAGTTTATAACTTACGCGTAGTTGTAGCTCAGAGGTTCTACATTGGATTCAGAGCGGGTGACGATAGCATCGGCAGAGCTTTGTGGTGGAGCGGCTAAGGCCAAACCGAAAAGAGCAACGAAAACAATGACGAATTTCATGTTGAGGGTTTTTGGTTGTTTTGCTTGAAGCTGGATGCGAGCTGAAGAAACACAAAGACTTGAATGACTTACAACTCCCAATAGCGCACCAATTTATAATCGGCAACGGAAAAAAGAGTTTAAAGCAAATCGCAAAAGTTAGTATATGAGGCTCTAATAATCTTTTCGGAAACTCATTGATTTTTGGCTTGTTGATATTATGCACGCATAATTTTTGCAAATAAAGAAGCATATTTTGTTAACGTTAATAGGTGTTGGTATACGGATAGGTTTAACAAAACAAACAACTAAAATTAATATGCATGAATCATTTGTATAAGGTTATTCGAAATTGATGCTTGATGTATTTTTAAATTGTCAACTTAATACAAATATTTCAAATATTTTAATTACCATTTAAATAGCTAAGTTAACCCCGTACATGCTTAAGGCATCTTATACCTGTTTTTTGTTTTGTTTGAGGTCTTAGCATTTTGTTCCATTAATCCTTATTCATCCTTCCATATTTTTATAGACTTTAAATCAGGCAATGAAATAAGATTTTTCACTGGATAACAAGTTCATTGTTTACCAGGCTTATAAAGGAATAAGCCTGGTTAACAATGAATTTGAATCGATTTCAATTTTCCTGCGAAATGTTCTTCATTTAAAAGGATTTTCTTTTGAAATCAGAACACTATTAGGCTTAAGAAGAATAGATTTGAGGCAATCAAGGAAAATTATGGTGTTGTTCTTAACTGAAGTTGGTAAAAAATTAATGATACAGACGTTTCGCGCTATGTATTATGGGCTTTTCTATGGAAAATTGAAAAATTAAGTGATTTGAGATTTGAATCGAAATAAGATCTAAAAATCCCCTACACTCATTCGGCTACCACTTTTCTCTTAGCATAAAACTTCGGGTGTAATATATTGAAACCTTTAAAAAAGCAGCTATTTTCTAAGGTACTTAGTATATCATAGAACTGTCAACCACAAACTGTCAGCTATCATTCTTGAAGCTGTAATTTTTGACATTTACTAGACATTAGTATAAAATTGGTAAAATTTTCCACAAAATTGAGATACGTGAGATACTAACAACGAAACAATTACAATTTATCTGACCGTATTACTTTTGGAGGACCTGATCACAATTGACCACCGACTTTTTGTAATTTAACACATTTTTACTTTGAATACACGTGTAAGGTAAGGTCTATGCCAATGATCTACAATAGATTGAAAGCCTAAAAGATGGAATTCGTAATGTTGTCAAGGACATACTGCAACAAATATTCTAATTGGTCGTGGAAAATTTCACGGAAAGGATATCGTAACCGTGGCAGCGATTTTGCTGATTTACTTTTTTCTTTTTTAATAACATATCTTCCTCTTTAAAATGAAATACACATCCATTGTTCTCTTTTAAGAAACACTCTTTCTTACAAAAAACTTATTCCAATTTATTAAAAACAACTATAATGTCTGTCTCTTCTAAGGTTTCAATTTCGTCTCGGCCTAGTGATTTTTCAAGGTAATCATTTAATTGTTAGTCTCTTTTCTGTAGTCTAGGTTTCGTTTTGTAAATTGTGTTTGAGGACATAATGTACCTTAAGTCAAATATCAATTTTGTACAACCTTGAGAAAAAAGATAAAAACAATAGATTTGTCATGGTTTGTTTGTCATGCTTTTTTGTCATGCTTTTTCTCAATTCGATTTGATAGTTAATGACCTGGGGCCCTACTCTGTAATGCGTTTCAAAAGCTAATATTTTCGAAAACGAATATTTTGTACTCTCTATTTCTATTGCGGATAAGAAATCTAGTACTTACATAATGACAAATTCGCATTCGGATTTTTTGTACCTGGCAATGCGTTTCCGAATGTCATTAGCGTTCAAAAACGGAAATTTTGTGTCTACACCAAGAGAGGTAACGGATTGCAATTCGAAGGTCGTTTTTAAAGGACACAAAAGGAAAATTGTGTTAAGTTGTGTGAAATAGATAAAATGTAAGCAAGGATATAATAATTTTATTCAAAATTTAAACAAATAAATTTCATAACAGGGAATCATCAGCGAAAAATGTGCATACCAAAAAAAAACAATTTGAAATTCAGCCCTATCATGAATTCCATCGTAATCGGAAATTTTTACGAATCCCGAAAAACTGTATCATGAAATCCGTTCGTAGTGGAAAATCTCATACAATTTTGCTTTACGAACGGATTTCATGATACAGTTTTTCGGGATTCCTAAAAATTTCCAATTACGATGGAATTCATGATAGGGCTGATTATGGTGGAATTCATGTGTGCTCATCCCGATTTAGCCAAGGAACGTTTGAACGCCTCGGACGCCAGAAACACTTCAAACAATTTGTGGGAAAGACTATCGTCAACTTTAAATGCGGAAGGACCACCAATGCGAGACGGTGTCGGCTGGAAAAAAGTAAGATTGTATTGAAACTGTTTTTAAAAATGAATATTAAATTAAATATTAATTAAATTTTATTAACTTTTTATTGAATTTTATATTTTCTCTTTAAAAATTAATTATAGCTTCCTCGTGTTGTTTGTGATTTGTTTTGATTTTTTTTGTATTTTGCTTTGACACATCCCATGAGAAATACTTCGAGACTCGACAAATCTATTTTATAAATAGAAAAAGTACTAGATGACTGTTTTGTTCGATTCGAACATTTTACAGAGAACGAATTCATATCAGATTCGAATCGGATTGGCTTTCGAAACGCATTACTTAAATTTGAGAAATAAATATTTGATACCTATTTCAGCATGAAATTATTATTTTCAGAAAATTTTCAACTCATCAAGAATTTAATGAAAAACTTGAGCATTATTATTAATTTTAAATAAAATATAAAAATATGAGCAATTTTAATAATAAAGATAAAATTGAAGATAGTTTGTATACCTACTAAAACTTTGAAAACACGAAAGGCTGACGAAACCAACAAGAGAGTCTTATCTTATATTTTGCTAGCATTAAAAAATAAGGTTTGCTGAAAATTTTCTTTGCATTTTTGTAAAGTTGACATCCTACCCTTGTGTATATAATATCATAACCGGCATACCGCCCTGTGTTTAAAATGACATTTCGACGAAATTGTAGCTCGCTCTATCATATTCATATGACGCGATTGATACCAGGCTTAGGCTGAATAATTGTTTGTGGCCTATTCACTTAGGCATTGAAATTAAAAGAAAAACTCGGCTTTGAAACTCACGATCCTTGTGACAAACTGATCTCGGAATGTTGAGAGATCATTCGATCGGAAAATCGTTAATCCAATAAATCAATTGTTTCGTATTTGATGTTGCAATAAGTTTTACTTTTAGCAATTTGCTAGATTCATATGGCATGCCAATCAATCTTATAAAATCAGTGGATGAAACGAGGTCTCAAAATGAAACAACATTGCTGAAAATTTTTCTTTCCATTATTTTAAAGTTCACAAGTTCTGATTGTGTATATAAATAACATAGCTGACATACGGCCCAGTGTCTTTGACGAAAGTGTGGCTCTATCAAATCGATGTAACTTACTTTTTTCACCATTTTTCAACCCAACATTTAAATACAACTAAAACTGAAAGCATAATAGAGGTCAAATCATTCTGTATTTGAATGCACAGGTCTTGAATAACCATTAATGTTATATCTTCCAAGAAATTAAACTTCACCGATTTTCTTCTAGAATTGTTTTTGTATTTGTATTAGACTAGTTAACAACATTCTTATCACTGGAAATTCTCTCGTTGATTGACAGAAAAACCGATAAAAAATATAGACAGAGGTAGATAGGATGATAAACAAATAGGCAGGAGTCTATAGCTTATGCAGATGGGGCAACTGGCAAATGAGCTCCTTGTGGTTGGAAACCGTTCTTGTCGGCAATGTAGCTTACAGAGTAAGTGATACCATCGTCTCCGATGTAGCTGTATTGACCCTTAACAACAAGAGCTTCTTCTTCTGTTCCAATGTTCTCCAAATGACCGTCTTCGCTGGCAGACTTGCCATCGCTGGTTTCAGAACTGTTAATAATAAAACAAATAGAACAAAAGTTAATAAAATGATATTATTTTTTTTAAATTAATTATTTTTCAAATCATTTAGTAAATTTGAGCTCAACTTACGCGAATTGGTAGCTTTGTGGTCCAACTTCGATAATAGAGCGGAGGACGGTAGCTTCCAATGAACTTTGTGGAGGAGCGGCTAAAGCCAAACCGAAAAGAGCGACGAAAACAATGACGAATTTCATGTTGAGATTGTAGGTGGTTGGATTTGAAGCTTGTTGTGAGCTGGAGAAAACCAAAGACTTGAGTGACTTACAATTTTCAAATAGGCCTCAATTTATAATCAGCAAAAATGATAGAGAAAATAAGCCTAAACTGGATAACTAACTAATTTGGTACTTTAAATTCGAGAATCCTATCGAACCGGTACTTCACGCACTTTTGTTGGTTTGTCAAAAAAATACAAAAAAAAACATTATAAATGCGGACGCACCAAATACCATATTGAAATTGATAGTAGTTTATTTTTAGATTTAAAAAAAAAGAAAAATGTATCTTCACTTTGCCAAAATAGGCTTTTAGTTATGCTAAATTCAATTTAGGACTCGCATAAACCTGGGAGGTCATCAACTTTACATTATTAGTTTTATTTTTAGATATTTTTATCTTCATGCCAGACAGCTTAAGGTGAGAAAATAAATAATGAGCGTTAAATTTGCACAAATGTATGTATGATTGATATCACATAGTATTTTATCAGATCTCATATGTTGATCTGAAATCTCAAATATTCAAACAATTTAGCATAATTTAGAGTCTCGTTTTTGGATCTCCCTCAACCTATTAACTTATTTAAACAAGAAATATAACTTTGCATAATAGAAAGACCATAATATAATCTTTACGAAAAGTGAAATTATTAGACACGCATGTTACACTAGTGACTTAACATTGGTCGTGGTTTTTAACAGACATATGCAAAATCGGATTATTTAAAACTCTTTGTTTTCATACATTAAGGGCCCTTTCACACCAAACGAATCCGAATCAATCAGAATCACTTCGCATCAAGTTGAATCTGATTCGTCATCTCCACTCTTTCACACCAGCTGAATCAACCTGAATCATAAATCGCACTTATTTTCTTCAACTTTTAAAATTAATAACTCCACCTCCATCTCGTATGGTTGTTGATTCAAGAATCATAAGGAATCTGACAGGTTGAATCAAGTGCGACCTCGAATCAAACCTGATTGAACCAGATTCGTCCGGTCTGAAGGCGAGAAAAGAATCCCTTCACATTTAAACGGAGCGCTCGAAGCCGAATCTTGGTCAATCAGATTCAACTTGATTCGGAGTGATTCTGATTGATTCGGATTCGTTTGGTGTGAAAGGGCCCTAAGGGCATGAAACATTGCGGCCGGCGGCGGTTGTCGAGCGATATAAATGTTTCAGTTAAGTTCTGTCACCTTTCATTTTCAAAGCTTTGGACGGATGAAAGCTTTGTAAATTAAAGCCAGATGAGAAGGGGTGACAAATTTCTTGCACGGTCGGAGAAATCCTAAGCAGCATTTTTGGCAATGTCGAATATGTTATCATTCCATAAGAGGTGATCTGTGATACACATTCCGAGTACTGAAAATTGCTAGTGCCAATAATGGATGCCAACAGGGTGGGTTACGCTTTAACGACAGAAGACAGAATTGAGTTTTTGAATCATTAAATTCTACACGGTTAATAATTCTCCATTGGACAATGCTGACGAGATCGGAATTCAATGATCTTAACATACGCTACCGTTCAAGTTCTACATCCGAAGGATAAGGAAGTGAACCTAGAAACGAATATATAAAGCTGAGGGTACTATCATGTCGTCAGCGAGACAGTTTAATAGATTTGAAAAGGCAGAAAAGAGATCGTTTATGAATACAAGGAATAGGGTCAGAGACAAAACGGATCCCATAGGAACACCAGCATTTATTATATGAATTTAAGACTTGAAAACATCCAGCTTGTATTAAACAGTTATAAATGTAATTTCTAATCCAACGAAGAAGAGATTCATCAATACCAAAAGCACGTATTTTCGATAATAGAACTTGATGCCAAACTCTATCAAATGCTTAGGAAATATTTGATAATCTTGATTTCTCCAAAACGATGTGAAAATTTGTTCCATTGTTAGGTTCCATTGAGCTTAGGAAGAAGCCTCAAGATTCATGTGGTATCACAATGGGCCATTAAACTGGCCTAAGTGTGTCCGTTTCCATCTTGGACAGCCACTATAACCTAACCTAACCTAGGTTAGATAAAAAATAATCTTGTAGGTATTCGACATATAATTTAAAAAGGATCGCAAAAGATGTCAGTTACTGCAACATTCATCAGTCATCATTCTATCGAAAAATGCCATAAAATTTGAATATAGCCATTAAAAGTCATACTTTGACATTTTTGACATGAGGTAAACAGATTCAAAACTTTTACACCACCTTATTTCAAACTCAGCTTGTGTCTTTGTAATGATCTAAAGCAGACATTTTTAACTTTCCATGGGAAGTTATTGTAATCAGTCAGATTTGTCGAATTGAAAATCTTGATATTTCTCGACGTTTTAAAGTCCCTGGAATCTAAATCAAAATTTTTCAAAGATGTCCGTGCGTGCTGTGAACTTTCTTACGTTTGGGATACCTTTCTTCGTAGGATATATCTAAGAAAGTACCCGTGGTGTAATGGTTAGTGCCAGTGGTTTTGGGTTAAATTCCCCCCTGTGTAACCTAAAGTGTTTCCGGGTACTATCCCATGGGAAAAATCGGCAAATCCTTTAAGAAAAGTGCTCTCATGAAACGTGCTGTAACAAATTAGCCGTTTCGATTCACAATAGCAACAGAAATGGTTCAGAGTTGTAATTGTAAGTCACTTCTCCCTGTTTCTCTACAAGCTCTTTCGCCAACTTATTTATTTATTATATCTGAAAAACTGGGTTAGATATCCACTTTAAATAAATATTGTTCTACTAATAATATATTTAAAGATGCTGAATGGACTTTACAAGAAATTGAGTCAGAGTTTTGTTTTCCATTGCAATTTAAATAAACTGCACGACTAGGTCGTAAGAACTTGCTTATGGACTCTAACAGTCTGTTTAAAAATATTTCCTATATTTTAAAATTTAAAAATGTACTAACAAAAACAGTTTATTTTTTTCAAAAACGTAAAAGCCAATCGATTTCTTAAAAAAAAAAAAACAATTTTAAATTTTTGTTTGAAAATCGTTAAAGCAGTTTTTTTTTAAATTAATTTTTTATTTATAAATGTTTTCAATTTTAATTCAAAATATTTTTTGTATGCAGTTATTTAGAAATTATAATTACACGTTTTACATTTCAGTTATGTAAAAAATGATGGCCCATGTTAAAGATATCGAATTTAAAAAAAAAAAATATTTTTTAAAAAATCAAAATTAAAAACAATGATATTTTTGATCATCGAATATAATTCAGGGAATATATATGCAGTACCCTTCTAGAGCAAAACAAAAATATTTTTTTTTATTGAAGGAAGCCAAAATAAGGAAACAAATTTTAGAGAAAATTAAAAAATCTATCGATTTGTTTTACAGAAATTTCGAATTTTCGATTTTTGATTTTGAAAAATGTGTATGGGAGCTACTGTTATTTTCAGTCTTAAAAAATTAATAAAACACCTAACGCGAATGGACTTAAATACTTAATTTCCAAGTTTGAAATCAAAGGCCAGGACAGACAGACGGACGGAATCGGGGACCCAATTTTTTCGACATCTCTACCATCGTAATGTCATGTTTGATTAAAATTTCGAAAACGAAATTTTTTACGAATGCAAGACTTGCCATTTAGTTCCTATATATATGTCGCAAGTAAAAATAAATTGAAAAATTTGGCTGGCTCCAAATATTTTTCGAACCAATAACTCAAGCGATTTCAATTTGATTTCATATTATATATTGTGCCAGGATACCAAATTGGTAAAAATTCGAAGGAACATTCAAGTAAGTTTTTTTTTTAATACCAAAAAAAGAACAATAAATGATAGTACCTCCAAAATAATGGTATGCATAAAAGAATTATGTTTTTGACATCTGGTAAATTTTTAAGAAAAATTGAAGGGCCTTTTTTTTACACAAAATGAAAACCTAAGAAATACTACTAAAAGTTGGTAAAAGTTAATTTTTGATTCCAAAATCTTGGCACCATTTGTTTTATACAAAAAAAACGTACTTTAAATTTTGCAAAATTTTTAGAAAAATCCAATTGACAAATTTGTTCGCAATTTTATTAAAAAAAAAATAAACTTCAAAAATGTTACTAAAAATTGGTAAAATTGGTTTTCGACTATTATATCCTGAAAACAAAAACAAATTATTTTATCATATGCAAAATATTGTTGTTAACTTTTAGCTACTTTTTAAGAAAAATCCAATTAACAATTTTCTGTACAAAAAAGGCGAAAACCTACAAAAACAACTAAAAACTGGGGTGGAATCGGCTAATGTGATTGTTGATTGTTGACAGTCAAAATAATCGAATTTGATCTGTGTAAGGTGATAGTCAAATTGATACCTAAAAAGCTGTTGCCAGAAAAATTTGATAGTCGTTTTCCTACAAACATGTCGTTTCTGAGTAGAGCTACCAGACGCTTACAGAAAACGAATGGAAAATTTTGTCAGTTACCATTTTTATGTACAAACACACATTCTTGTGACGGACAAAGCTTACGACATTTGAAAAAGCGTAAGAAAAGTAAGAATGTGATTAAAACACAGACAATTTAATACTTTTATTTAGATATTTTATAGAAATCATTTTAAAATTTCACCATAGCAACAATGAATTGTGACAATTATATTCTGAAATTGTTCAATCGAATTGAATTGAATTGAATCAGCTTACATAGACGGGAAAGTCGGTGATAGTCAATTTGACTATCAAAAATTTGATAGTCAACTATCACCTAAGCCGATTCCACCCCTGATGAAAATTTGATTTCGAATCGACTATTTTATATTTTACATGAATGGGAAGTTAACCAATGTGGGTCACATCACATCCTCTTTTTCATTTTTTTATTTGTGCTTTTTCATTTTAAGCGAACAAAATTGCCAAAAAAACGTATCGGCTTCCTAAATTTCTATTTCATCATTCAAAACATCAAACCTAAATTTAAATTTAAAGTCTCTCTGCACACTACAGCCCCCAATTTTGTAGAAACATTTTTGTCTATCATTAAATTTCAAAATCTCAGTACAGGTATTTCCAAATAACGAATAAACGATGAATGAAATTGGGCCCACCCTCATCTCAAAATCTTTTTCTTCTGTGTAATGTATTGGTCAAGCGATAACAAAAAAAAGTCTTAAATCGCAATCCTCGGCAAAAAACCAACAATTTCAATTCATTGTTGCAAATTTTGTTTAAACAAATAATTGAAAAGGTGTTAGTGTTACTACTTCATGCTTCAAGCATGATGGAAAAAGATCACAAAACCACCCTCACGCATCATTAAGTTCTGCAAATTTGTTAAAAAATCTTAAGATAACACCAATGTGTCATCTCAACAGGTAGTTTGGTGTCTGATGTTGTTTCTTGTTTCCCAATCACTGCTATAATGTTAATATGTATGGTTAGGTGTAAAAAAAGAAGCACGCGAGATGCCGGTTCCACCCGATATCTTCAGCAGCAGCAGAAAGCAGGCAGTATGATTTCATCGAAGAAGAAAAGATGAATTTGCATGCCATCATCATCGATCGGTGAGGGTCGGGACATTACCACAAAACATACAAAAGTCGAATTCAAACCCACATAAATTGACTGATGCTCTAGTGCAAGTTATTATCTTCGACGAAGACAGTCTGGCAATGATGATGGCCAAAAACGTCATTGGCATCCATTTACCACTCTCAGCGAGACTTGTTTCTTGGCTAAGGTCATCCCAATACGCGTGATACGTTTCGGCTTTATATCAGCATCGCACGACATCGACATGCTAATTTAAATAATCCCAAAAGTATCGTCTGCGCCGCCGCCTTGCGTCGTCCGTCGTCGTCTCCATCACCAACATCTTCGTTGTTATCGTGCTGTGCTGGGACTGACGATGGGAGCGTGTAAACGCCTCAGGCCTGCACTTGCGCCAGTTTGCTGAACGCTCTATGAATTCTTCAAAAACTGATTTTTGGAGGTTAATCCACCCATCAACAAAAAAAAAGACAAACGAAGCCACCTTAAGCCGCAGCATATACAGATTGAGATGCGTAGTGTATGTTGTAATATCGGTGTTGGTACCATCAGGTAGGGCAGGAGAGATAAACGTCAGCTCTGACTCATCTTATCCAAGACGAGGGTCTTGTTTTGCATCTACTTCTTCTTCTTCTTTTTTCTGGAGGCAGTTGGTGTAAGCGTTTTTCTTCAGAGTATATAAAAGCTATGATCCACGGCTGACTGATACGCATTATTCCGATATCGGTCATACAGTTCGCATTGCACTTCCTTAACACAACAAATAAAAATCCTTTAAAAATGAAATTCGTCGTAGTTTTTTCTGCCCTCTTCGCTGTGGCTTTGGCTGTTCCCATCGATGATTCAAGAAATGCCCAGATCTTGAGATACGAAAGCGACAATATTGGTGTTGATGGATACAATTTTGCGTACGTATTTTCATGATGGATACAATTGCAATTGGATTTGTTCAGAAATTGTTTTAACTTTTCTTAAATTCTTTTTTTTTCTAACATAAATGTGCAGATATGAAACGAGTGATGGAGTTTCTCGTCAAGAAAGTGCCCAACTCAAGAATCGTGGAACAGAAAATGAAGCCATTTCTGTTCGTGGAACAGTTTCATGGGTTGCTGCCGATGGACAAACATATACTTTGAATTATTTGGCCGATGAGAATGGTTTCCAACCCGAAGGTGCTCATTTGCCAGTTGCAGCTTAAGGAGATACATATATAGACATTTTTTAAATCGCCTCAAACCGTTGTTAATTAGTTTTTATAAAACTGAGTGAAAACTTGACTTGATATTAATAATTAAGAAACACAATTCATTAAAAGAAAAACTTTGAAAATAACTTTTTGACTGATTTTTCTTAGTTTTTTGGTATTTTAAGGTTTTAAATTATTTTGGAAAACTTTGAAAAATTCAAAAAAAATAAATAAAATTTGTGCTAGAAACTTATGGTAAGACAACGACGATAAACCTAAAAAGGTAATTTGATAAAAACCCTTAATCCAACTTTTTTGCAATTTTTTTTTCTGATTTTCCATTGAGTCTGAAGTGAAATGAAACATAATTCATATGTATATTGAAAAATCCTTTTCAAGAATTTGCAGGAGAAACTTCACTTTACCAAATAAATTAAAACGGGAGCGTTTCACAATCCCGCTTTTTAAAATCCCGTTTTTAAAAAATCCCGAAAAAAAGTTTTAAAATCCCGTCTTCTAAAATCTCGACTTTTTTTAAGTTTCGTTTTTTTTGAAAACCCAGATCAATTAGAATCCCGTTTTTTTAAATTTAGTCAAATCCCGACAATCTCGTTTTTTTTTACAAAACACGTGCTTTAAACTAAATAACAATAGGAGTCAAATGTTCGAATGTTAAATTATGAAGCTTATCGGAATCCCGCTTTTTAGAACCCGAGGATAACTGGCTTTTTTTCGGCGCGCGTATAGCCTATAGTAAAGATAAAGAGCTGAACTAAAATAATTATGAAAACAGTATTCTTGAAAACAGTATACTTTGTTAATTGATTTGAGTTTGTTTTTTGTTTTGTTTGAAAAGAATACTACTTTACTTCAAAATATTATTTTTGATATCTTACATTTTATTTTTTAGACAAATTTCTCATTTTTATTAATCAGCCCTATCATGAATTCCATCGTAATCGGAAGTTCTTACGAATTCCGAAAAATTGTATCATGAAATCCGTTCGTAGTGGAAAAGCTACAATTTTGCATTACGAACGGATTTCATGATACAGTTTTTCGGGATTCGTAAAAATTTCCGATTACGATGGAATTCATGATAGGGCTGAATATTAATAAATAATATTTTTGTAATTTCTATTTTGCAATCGCGCGATTTTTTAAAATTAAACAAATAGTTTTGATTGAAAACGGAAATATAAGACACGGTATTACAAAAAGCGGGGTTATACAAAATCGGGATTACAAAAGGAGGAATTTTAAAAAATGGGATTTGAAAATCGGTATTTTAAGAAACGGGAATATAAAAATCGGGATATTGAATTTAACCCATTAAAACTTCTAGGTTCTACAACACAAGACAGTTATATACAAAACAGATGGATCTTGCATTGGAGGAAAAACGAACAACGTTAAGAACACATAACAGCTTTTGGTAGACTTAAGATGCTCCTCTTTCTTTCTGATAAAGGCGATCACTGGTAGGTACTTGATTTGGTGATTGACAAGATCCGATGTTTTATCATTGAATAAGCCGTTTCCCTGTTTTTTTTTTCATTTTGACATTTAGGGACAAATATCTTTCTAATTTTGTTATTTTAGTTCTGCCAGAAACAAAATTATAGATGATGAAAATTGACAGATGTCAAATTGCCTTTTTGAGGAATCGGATCCACAAAAGGTATCGTCTCAGCAATCTCCAAAAGCTAAACTAAGCGTTCAGATGAAATTGTTTGCTTTGTTTCATTTAAAAAATCTGCGGTGATCTCAGGAAGTTTTTTTTTAGGATGGAACTGGCCAGAAGTAAATATATGATTGTTCTAACAACAAATCACTAAAACAAGAGAAGAGGGTTGATAGATAAGAATAGACTTAAAATAAATGCAGATGGGTAATGGTTTTTTCCATTGTGATGGAAGATTTCTACAGTAAAACATTTTTGACTAATCACCACGGCAAGGTTCAAAAAACGATCATATATTTGGCCGCTGCGCAAAAAATAAAAGAAAAGTTAAATTATTTATTTTTACTTAATTATAGGAAATAGAAGTCGCTGGATGCCGGTGGTAGAATGCTGTTCTTGTTCTCGAACTTTCTGTACAGTTTCTACAGGCAGCTTCTATCGAGTCTCGAGACTCGAGTGTTGGTTTGGTGTAATTGTGATGGACAACAGCGTTGTTATATCCGCCACATATATATTGCCAAAAAAACACAGGTATCACTTCAACTTAATCTATAGCGGCAGTGCTTCGGATCGAACTAAAGGGTGATTTTTTAGCTATTATCTTTTTGGCAACACTAGTTTAAACAGATGACGCACGTTCCTTTAGTTTGGTCTATAATTTAACCATGAATTGTCTTACAAACGAACAAAGCTTGCAAATTATTGAATTTTATTATCAAAATGCGTGCTCTGTTAAGAAAATTCATCTCGCGCTTCTTCCATTATTCGGGCTATTGTGACTAAATTTGTTGGACATTAAACCACCAACACGCTTACGTAGAGTGCGAACTGAAGAAAATATCTCAGCTGTATCGGCCAGTGTTATTGATGACCAATTATCGATTCGTCGCCGTTTGCAGCAATTGGGCCTCTGTTACTCAACAACGTGGAAAATTTTGCGGAAGGATTTAGTTGTGATGCATTCCAAAATAAAACTGGTGCAAGAATTGAAGCCGAACGACCTACTGTAACGTAAAATTTTTGGTGAATGGGCTCTTGGAAAGTTGGCCGAAGGTCCACTTTTTTACCGAAAAATTGTGTTCAGCGACGAAGCCCATTTTTATCCCAATGGGTACGTAAATAAGCTGAATTGTCGATTATGGAGTAAATATCAGCCAGAAGCATTGCAAGAGCTACCAATGCATCCACAAAAAGTCACAGTTTGGTGCGGTTTATGGGCTGGTGGCATCATTGGGCCGTACTTCTTCAAAGATGATGAGAATCGTATCGTAATTGTTAATGGTGAGCGCTACCGTGAGATGATATCCAACTTTTGTTTGCCCAAAATCCAAGAGCTTGACTTGCATGACATGTGGTTTCAACAAGACGGTGCCACATGCCAATGAGCACGCTCAACAATTTACTTATTGAGAGGCGAGTTCGGTGAACATTTTATATCACGTTCGGGACCGGTCAATTGGCCGCCTAGATCGAGCGATTTAACACCTTTAGACTGTTTTTTGAGGCTCATGTCTATACAGACAAGCCCGCTTCAATTGACGCATTGGAAGACAACATTGAAGCATTTATTCGTGAGATACCGGCTGAAATGTTGGAAAGAGTATGCCAAAATTGGACTAAGCGGATGGACCATTTGAGGCGCAGTCAAGGTCAACATTTGCATAAAATAATCTACAAACATTAAATTATATGAACCGTACTATCGATTCAAATAAAGATTTCAAGCATTTTTCTGAATTTTTGTTTTTTTTTTGAAAAACTTTCCTATAGCTTTTAAAAAATCATCCTTTACATATAAGAAATCAGATAATTTGTGTTTAATCTAGATGAATTTTTGAAATTTTGAGAAACTGTGGATCAAGTGTATTTTTGGAGATATTCAAAATTATCTGCTCCAACTATCGGGGCTGCTTACTACAGATTGACATTCAATTTAAAACACTTCCAATTCCAAGCATAACAATTTTTATATTTATCATTGCATAACAAAATCCTTAACTTTCAACACCAAAATCACATGATTTTTATTGTTTACTTAGGCAAATGAGCACCTTGGGGTTGGAATCCATTCTCATCAGCAAGATATTGCAGATTGTATTCAACACCATCAGGGGCGGTCCATGTGACGGATCCACGAACAGAAATGGATTCACCATCAGTTCCAACCTTGTCTAACTTGGCGCTCTCTTCACGAGAAACTCCATCGCTGGTTTGATAGCTAAAGAAATTTATAAAAACAAGGAAGTTTTTAAAAAAAAATCTATTAACAGAAAAAAAAAGAAATTCTTTTAACTTACGCATAGTTGTATCCATCAACACCAATATTATCGTTATTGTAACTCAAAATTTGGACACCATTATCTTGGGGTGCAGCCAAGACGACAGTAGCGCAGACTGCAGCAAATACAATAACGAATTTCATATTGTTAAATGTGTGTTGTTGTTCGATGAATTAATCAACCAAAACTGATAACTTTTTTTATAATTTTCAATTGTTTATATACAAATCCAAAATTTCAAAAACAAAAATCTAAAACTTTCTCCACCAATCAAGACACTACTATGTATTTTTGCAATAAGAAACAAAAGCTGTAAGACTTGATTCTAATTAAAGAAATTTATAAGATGATTGAAGGTTCTTAAAAACATTTTGACTTTAGATTGCATCTCCTTGAAAAAAATAAAATTACTCAAAAATAATGGTGGTATACTGTTAATGAAATTAAAAATACATATACTCATCGTATTTTTATCAAACAAGTTATTATTCTACTATAACTTTTTATTTATTATCAATTGCTCTTGTGAAACATTTGAATGGGAACTTTTATATTGCAATAAGATAAAAAATGCAAATTCTAATCGGATAAACACATTTAAATTAAGGAGCTTATCCATTTTGTGACGATAAAACTTGTAGACGAACTCAATCATGGGATTATTGCTCTCATAAGTTGGGACATTAGACATCTGAAAAAGGGTAAATTTCGAGGATTTTCTAAGGCCCAGTTTACACCGAAAATAAAAGATAATGGTATGAATTATAACAAAATTATACATTTCTTCTGATGTAAAAATCAAATTAAACAGGATTATCCATTTTGCGGTTTCAAAAGTAAACGTAAAAAAGAGGCTGGGATGCGACCCACACTGATAACTTCCCATCCCGTCAGTCGATTTGTCTTGCTTAAAATATGTATTAATTTTTACCAAATTTGCGTACTATTTTTGTAGATTTCATTTTTTTATGAAAAAACGGACTGCTTGATTTTTATAAAAAATTACTGAAGTAAGTTTGAAGCCAATATTTGTAATTTTTGAAAAGCTATTTGAGTCGAAAGTAAATTTTTACCAAGTTTTAGTATTGTTTTTTTAGGTTTTTATTTTTTGTAAAAAAAAACTGTCAATTCGATTTTTCTCAAAATTTTATCGAATATCGAAAACAATACTTCTTGTAAGTTAAAATTAATTAAAAGCCACTATCTCAAATTTTTGAAAAGATATTTGAGTCGAAAATCAATTTTTACCAACTTTTGTTAAATTTTTTTTAGGTTTTTAATTTTTTGTACAAAAACTGTCAATTCGATTTTTTTCAAAATTTTACTAAATGTTGACAACAATATTTTTTGGAAGATAAAAGTAGTTTAAAGCCAATATCTCAAAGTTTTGAAAAGATATTTGAGTCGAAAATCAATTCTTACCACCTTTTATAAATTTTTGTTTTGGTTCTTATTTTTTGTAAAAAAAACTGTCAATTCGATTTTTCTCAAAATTTTTCCTAATGTTGAAAACAATATTTTTTATAAGTTAAAATTAGTTAGAAGCCATTATCTTAAATTTTTGAAACGATATTTGAGTCGAAAATCAATTTTTATCAACTTTTGTTAAATTTTTTTTTTCGGTTTTTAATTTTTTGTAAAAAAACTGTCAATTCGATTTTTTTTCAAAATTTTACTGAATGTTAAAAACAATATTTTTTGAAAGATAAAAGTAGTTTAAAGCCAATATCTCAAAGTTTTGAAAAGATATTTGAGTCGAAAATCTATTTTTACCAACTCTGATTAATTTTTTTTTTTAGGTTTTTATTTTTTGTCAAAAAACTGTCAATTCGATTTTTCTCAAAATTTTATTAGATGTCAAAAACATTATTCTGCGTTGCAGAAAATTGTTTTGGAGATAAAATCATATTTTAGTCGTAAAATTTTCGAGGTGACAAATTTTTTTTTTCAGTTTTTTTGATTTATAAAAAAAACCGTTAATTGCAATTTTTTCCAAAAATATAATTGTTTTGTATCACATTACAATATATAATATAGAATTTAATTCAAGTCTCTAGCGTCATTGGTTCAGGATATATTTAGGTTTAACCAAAATGTTCACCTTTTTTTTAAACTGCTATGGTAAAAAAACCACCTACGCAATTTTCTTGAGAGCCCTTTCTGCATCTTTCTGCCTTATTATCTGTATAACAAAATTTATTTGAAGTCGATATCTCTTCTGGTTCTTGAGCTATGGACGACGAAAAAAACGTCGCGAACGTACGGACGTACGGACATACGGACATACGGACGTACGGACGTACGGACGTACGAACGTACGTACACACGCACGCACAGACATCTTTCTAAAAATCTTTTATTTTGACTCAGGGACCTTGAAACGTCGAGAAATGTCAAAATTTTCAATTTGACAAATCGGACCCATTACAATAACTTCCTATGGGAAGTTAATAAAACACATATAAAATATTCTTTTTCATTATGTTTCTTTTTTTTTATAAAGGTTGAGCGTTGATATTATGTGTAAAACACTACATCATTTAAATGACCACCACGCGAATTGTTGCAAGCATCGATTCTTTTGAGGTAATTTTCGACCACTTTTTGACACATACGGGTATTGGGTGGTTTCTCAGCCATAACTTGATGATTGCTGGTTTTTAAGTGCTCAAGAGTTCAAGGTTTATCGGCATAAGCACGGTCTTTTGTAGCGGTGTCAAATCGCATGATCTTGGTGGACAGTTGATATCGCCATGACGAGAAATTACGCGGCCAGGAAATGTCTCTTGCAATAAAGCCATATTCACTCGAGTTGTGCGGCATGTCTTGACACCGTCTTGTTAAAACCACATATTCTCCAAGTCGTATTCTTCAATAGCAGACTTATCATGTGACCACAACACTCCGAATTTACGGTGACAGTGGTTCCATCGTCGTTTTCGAAGAAGGAAGGTCCATGACACCTCCGGACCAAAGAGCACTCCAAACAGTAATTTTTTGTGGATGATACGGCCTCTCTTCAATTACTGGAGGATTCGCAGAACCCCAAATACGACAATTTTGTTTATTAACATACTCACCGAGTGAAAAATGTGCTCGTCACTGAAGAAAATTTTGTTCAAAAATTCGCCGTCCAACGCATGTTGTTCAAGCACCCATTCGACGCATCTACGACGTTGTGAATTTTTTTTTGTATAATAAGCACACACTCAAGGGGATATTACTACCCTTATTATGCAGAGGTTTTGAATTCCTGAATATTGCAATGATTACAAAAGACAGAGTGTGGTAAGGCATTCCACATTCGCGTAGTATGGCTAAAGAACGAATCTCTGTATTTGACAGTACGGCCGAAGTTGGGCTCGAGGGTATACTGATGAGCATTCCTAGAAGCGCGAGTATTACGGTTGAACTGTTTAAGGGGAGGAATGCAACTTGCTATTTCACTAGAGCATAAGCCGTTAAAATAACGGTAAAAATGGGTCAGACAAGAGACCTTACAACGATGTTCAAGCGAAGTAAATGAACTTATGATGATATTATCATCTATCAATTTAAATGCTTTACGTTCAATACTATCCAAGAGGTTTAAGTAAGTTGCAGGAGCACCAGCCCAGAGATGGGAGTTATACTCAAGCTTTGGACGTATGTAAGTCTTGTAGATAACAGCCAGATCAGAAGGGGTGAAACATTTCTTGCATCGCCTAAGGAAACCCAAACACCTTGCGGCATTTTTGGCGACATCGCGTATGTGATCATTCCACAAGACGTGGTTGGTGACACACATACCGAGAATATCGAGGTGTTCAGTCTCATTGATGCAAGTGCCATCCATGGATAATGTCAATGGGGGTATATCTCGCTTTAACGATACAAGGCAGCATTGCGTTTTCGAAGCATTAAATTCCACGCGGTTTAGGTCGGAATTTAATGAGCTTATTATATTTTGTCGTTGCAGTTCCACATCCGAAGAACAGGGATGTGAGTCTGAAAACGAACATGAAAAGCTAAGAGTACTATCGTCAGCGAAACAATGTATTGGATTAGATGTTGCAGACAGGAGATAATAAAAATGAGAAAGAGTGTTGGAGATAGAACAGAGCCCTGGGGCACACCAGCATTTATTTTATGGTTTTCAGACTTGAATCCATCCAATACTACTTGTATTGAACGATCCGAAAGGTAATTACTAATCCAATGAGGCAGGGATTCATGCAAACCGAAAGCACGCATTTTCGATAAGAGAGCCTGATGCCAAACCCTATCAAATGCTTTTGAAATATCAAGTGCAATAATCTTACTTTCTCCAAAGCGATGTAAAGATTTGCTCCACTGTTTGGTAAAATGTCTTCAAATTTCGCCAATTGCTTGCGTAGTTGGACGATTTTGTAAACCATAATCTCCTCTTAAAGCACGATATGTGGCTGTAGCAGAATCACCATTTGTGTAGTAGTGTTTAACAATGGTGCGATAGTTAAGCGAATCATTTCCGTAAATGTCAGACTTCCAACTGAAAAAGAAAAATTGTTTTAACAACTTAGTTCGACAGATGTCAAATTCTAGCCCTATACTTTTGAAACCACAAAATGGATAACCCGTTACTTTTCCATAGGGTTTTGATTTCCTGAATTTTAATTTAACCCTGTATTTTCTTCATCAGAACAAACAAGTTTTAAAAACGTTGAACAATCCATAATATGGCGTTTTTCAGGCTTAGGTAAAACCGATTATGCAATATGTGGATGTTTTTCTTATTGATAAAGTTTAAAGTTTTAGTAGTTTATTCATTTGACTCTTTATGAAGCTTTGAAAAAACCTTGAAATTTATGCTGAGAATTACTTGCCTGAAACTTTTGTTACTAAATGTTTGGGGGATTTCAAATCATTTTTTTTTTAGGAAACTGGAAAAAAGAAGGAGTTACTTAATTTTCGATTTGAAGGTTATTTTAATGGGAATTTATTTTACAGAGGCCGTTTTAATAAAATGTACTATTATTTCTAAGTGTTTAAAATTTGACAATGCGTTACATTCGGTAGTTCTAATTTTATTTGTTACTTGTTTAAGATATTGGCCTAATTAATGATCCAATTTGCCATAAAGTATACCATAGCTCTGGAGTGAGAAGATTGGGTCAAAAGAAGAAAACAATAGCATGGGATGCAGGGTCTATATTTGCCCTGTTAGACATGTTGTAGTTCGGAAATTATGAGGAACAAAGAGACGCTCAAAATGAACAAGATTCACTTAGCTTGAAATTTTAGGATGTTTGTATGGGGTAGAAACTAGCCCATCAGGGTTAAAATCGGCAGTGTCTGAAAAAACTAACGATTTTTTCGCGTTTTTTTCGAAAGCCTTTTTGAGTTCAGATCTCGATATCAAAAACTTAGATTATTTATAAGACCAACGTCATAAACACCTAGAAAACAATTTGGATCTACCGATATTTCTGTCCAGAGAAAATTCTACTTGACTAAAAAATAGTGAAGTAGATGAATTTGTTTAAATTTTTTTCAAAAACTAATATAAACTTTTAGATTTGACCTTTTTTGGTGTTTAATCAATAATTTACGAGGACATTGATTATTGAAAAAAATAGTACTCATTTTTTTGCTTAAATAATATGTCTTTTGTTTTTAACTTTGACCTTTAAAATTATTTTTTTTTCAGATACTGTAAAAAAGCAAACATTTTTAAAAAGTCGCTGCAAGAATGTGTTGAGAATGTTTTATTAATGTTTGATTTTAAATTTTTCTGAAAAATCACCCCTCTCGCCAGCCCCGTCGAGAGGGGAGGGAAAGGGGGGGAAACCCCCCGGGCCCGGGATTTTCTAGGGGCCCGTAAAATTGAAAGCAATGAGAATATACTCTATATTTATCATCAACATACCTATTTCCACTTATTTTTAGAGGCCCGAAAATTTAAAATCATTCATGCTTTCGCAATCGGGCCCCTGTTTGCATGTTATCTGCCAATCTATCAGTCACAAGCTTGCCGATCTGGGCCCCTGATTATTATTGGCGTACATTTTTGTTAATATTTAATGGAAAATTGGGCAACCCTGAACTATTGAAAGAAAGTTACAATAAATTGTTCCGCTTTTCTTATTTAATTTAACGTAAATTTCAAATTTATTTTATTTTGAAAATTTTTAAAGTCAAAATAAGGGGCCCGGCAAATTAAAACAAAACACAAATATTCATTTCGGTTTCTGTTTTTATAAAGTTTCTTTTCTTCTATTTTTGTTTCTGCTGTAAACGAAATTTTTTATTCGGTTTCGGGGCACCGGAAAATCCCACCAGGGGACTAGGAATACGAGGCGATGGCAATCTTATTGGAGAGCCAAATAATGGTAATGTTTTTGGGCATTTTGGAATTAATTAGTTATTATGACCCCTTACTTCAGGAGCACTTGGAAAAAGTAAGAATTTCACAACAAGAGCACAAACGTTTGCAAGTCCACTACATTTCCGTTGAGATTCAAAATGAGTTCATCAAAATTTGTGCCCAACATGTGAATTCAGCTATTTTGAAGGAGATTGAAAACGCCAAATACTTCGCTATAATTGTCGATGCAACACCTGATTCAAGTCATGTGCAACAAAACACATTTATTTTGCGATATCTGCGATTGGAATAAAATGTGTTCACCATCTAAGAACGGTTTTTGGAAATTGTCGATTGCAACAAAAAAACTGGCACCGCAATAGCTGATTTGATCTGCGAAACATTGGCAAAGAACGAAATCCCTTTAGAAGACTGTTGTGCACAAGGCTATGAAAATGGAAGCAATATGAAAGAACAGTACAATGGTGCACAAAGGCATATATTAAACAAAAATCCGAATGCCGTGTATTCACCATGTGCAGCTCACAGCCTTAACTTGTGTGGAGTCGATTCAGCGAAATGTTGTACTGCCGCAATAACATTTTTTGGAGTTGTTCAAAAGTGTTTCAAATTGTTTAGCAGCAGTGCCCAACGTTGGGAAATTCTTAAGAAAAATGTGCCCGGATCCCTTCACAAACTTTCCGATACAAGATGGTCAGCTAGATTTGAGGCAGTGAAACCATCTGATAAACCTTAGAACATAATTAGAAGCCTTAAGTGATATTAATTTAACTGCTGAAGCTCGAAGAGATGTAAATGGCGTTTTAAAATATATGCACAAATTTGAATGCGTCCTTATGTCTTCGATTTGGTGCAAGGTTCTTAGCGCTATAAATGAAAGAAGTATCATTCTTCAAGCCAGAAACATGACTATTGATGATGAAATTCGAAATCTTTACAACTTGATCTCCGATTTGAACTTTATTCGAAACGAATGGGATCAAATTTAACTGAATGCAAAGTAGTTGCTACAGGATTGGGGGATTTTCCAGAGTCGTTTCCATCCAACCGAAAAAGGCAATTAAAGAGACATTTTGGAGAAAATCGAGGAGCTGGAGAACAAATTGAAACAGACGAAGAAATAAATTTCCAGAAAATCACCTTTCACGTCATAGTTGATTCAATTATATCTGGAATTTCTCGTCGGTTCGATACGATGAAGAATTTCAATGCTACATTTTCATTTTTATGGCAGTTTTCAACAATGGACAAAATTGAGATTAAAAACTCCGCTACAAGGTTCATCCAAAAGTTTAACTCGCATGTGTCTCAAGAGTTGAAAGAAGAAATAATTTATCTGAAAAAACAATTTTGAAGCAGAACTTCCGCCATTGTGTTTGCTCAATACTATTTATTCCCAGAACTTGGAGACGATTTTCCCCAACATTTGTGTTGCTCTCCGTACCTGTAACCGTAGCCAGTACCAAACGTTCATTTAGCATCCTTGCCAGAAAAAGAATTTTCATCGTTCGTGGCTCATCACAAGATCGTGTTTCTGGACTTGCTACACTATGTATCGAAGCACCTTTGGCAATGAAATAGAATTTCGATGTAATTAGAAGATGTTTTGCTGCTCAGAAAGCTAGGAAAGCTCGTTTGCAAAAAGAAATATTTCATTGAATGCAAATTAATTCTAATGAAAACATTGTGATAATATTTTAATATAAAAAAAAACAATAATAAATAAATTCCAAATACTTTTACTTTGCTCTATTTTATTTTCATAGTAGGTAATAGATCTTCATGCTATTTTTTTTTTTTAAATAGTTAATCGACCAACCAACATGTCGTTGGCAATGTCGAATTGAATGCATGATTCTGTTCGGAATCTGATCTACTCGCATGTAGAATTATTTTCTATCCATCTTCTATTTCAACTAAACTGGACTATACCCGTGAGATTGATTTGATGATTAACACTTTTTTTTCGGTTCACTTTGCAAACAAAAAATTATTATTTCCGTTAATTCCAACCAATTTCATGCTATTCGTAATTGAAATTAGAACGTACCATATTAGTAGGCATGAACTTTGAAAAAAAATTGAAATATGGGGGGGCCCGAGATTTTTCCGTCCCGGGCCCGGAATTCCTCTCGACGGCCCTGCTTACGGCCATATTATTGAGTTTCTCTAAAATAAGTTGTACAGCTAAATTTTGTTTACTATTTTTTGTTAATGCCAATGCCAATATACTCGTAATCATTATTATTTTAACATTATTTTAATTATATAGTGAAATTTAAATCAAATTTGTGATAAACTTAAGCCTCGAAAATCCTTTTAAAAAATGCACATGATATTTAAACTAAATTTTATTTATTTAATCAGTCAATTCTTGAAGTTTAATGAAAAACAAAAAAAGGATGATTTTATTAATAAAATTTGCCCTTGATGCGTCGTTGAATGCACTACTGCCGGTGCGACGGAGTACAACTGCTGGAACGGTATCTCAGCTTCAGAACCTTGCAACAACAAAAAAAATGTTTGACTTAATTTTAAAAACGTTGATTAGATCTAGACAAACGCTTTTTTGAATATTTGAAAATTTCACAAAATGGCAGCGATTTGATAAAAAATTGCATTTTTACCATGTTTTTAATCTAAAAAAGCTTGTTTCTAGACCTAGCGAGATGATTTGTGAACAAGTAACGCTTTACAGATTTAGGATATTATCTTCTATAGTTTCGTCAAAATCCTGCCAACAATTTTGAAAAACACTACCTTAAGGAAAATGCGTTTAAAAATAAATGTTACAATTAAATAGGCAGGGCGGGGCTAGGTTTGAGACTCGATATCTCGTAAACCAGCATGCTTTTGATCAATTCCTTCACAGAGCATGTTTTTAGAAATTAGAAATATGCAAAAACAAAAACCGATTTTTTCAAACCGCGAAGGTAGACGCTTTAAAATATAGTTTTGCTGTAAAAATTGTTTTGAAGAAACTCAACTGTTAAAGAAATGAAATCGGTTAAGAATTCAAAAAACAATTTTAGTACTAAATATAAACTTCAATTTAAAAAAATGTAAGAAAAGTGACGTATTGTGTTGTGTTTCTAAAATGTTGCTGTTGTTGATTGAAGTAAAAAAGGCAGCTACATTTTTTCTCGACTTACTTCTATAACCAACAATAGTAGATGGGCATGAAACAAAATCATCTCTCCCTTTAAAACTGCTCTCAAAATAAGTAATTCAGAAAAAAACACCCTTTAGTTAAATCTTAAAATGTTTATTTTTGAGTTTTATGTAAGACGACGAGGTGTGCATTTAGATAGTATTTTCCTTTTTCATCTTTATGTGTATGTGTGTGAACACATTATTTATCGTTGGATATAAATAATTTAGATACGAAACATAATGGATACATATTTTCGGAGAATTTGTATTTTGTTAGTGTACTCCATATAAAGTTAAACTTTCCTCTGCAAAATTTGTCTATAAAAACAACAGCAACAATCCAACATGGTTAATTTGCCATGAACCGCCTTCGAGTTAGCTCTGTCTTCGAATTGTCTTCGGTCCTTTCCATAAATATAAATAAAACAACTTAATTCTAAACAGTTTTTATTTTCAATCTCATTGCAAAATCTATCTTCACACAACAAATCACGCACTCCTCCACAGTTCCACAGTTTTCTAAACTTAATATATACAAATACTTTCAGTCGTCCAATTTTGGCAAATGATCTCCTTCCGGTTGGTAGCCATTTTCGTCAGCCTTATAGGTCAGTTTGTAAACTTGTCCATTGGCTGCAACCCAGCTGACAGATCCTTCAACCGAAATTGATTCGTGATCGGTGCCGATGTTTTTCAAGATGGCCGTTTCTTTCCGTGATGTCCCATCGCTAGTGAGGAATCTATAAACAAACACAAACTCTTTAAAATGCAAAATCAAAAGTATTTACGCATAATAAATTTGGACAACAACTCACGAGAACTTGTAGCCATCCACACCGATGTTATCGTTGTCATATTCATTGATTACCGCACTCTTGGCATCGTCAATGGGTGCTGCGGTGGTGACAGAAGCTGTCAGTGTCAGAGCTAGCAAAGCGATAAGAGTTAGACCAACAACAGCAACGAATTTCATGGCAGTATAGGTTTTTAGTTCAGTGGTCGTTGATGGTGGAGCTGGGAGCGGGTGTGCTCAGTGGAGGAGATCACGTCTAGAAATAAGAAATCACCTGGTCCTGGTTGTCTAAATATATAGAAAGACGCACGTTTTCTTTTGACGTTCGCGTCGCGTCCCACCCACCTGAAACTATAGGTACCTACATTTGCTCTCCAAGAAGTTCTGTTTGACTATATAAAAATAATTCTGCGGTCTACAAAACTGGAGTTCTCGTCAAATATCTGCAGCAAAATGGTTCTAATCATTTCATTGTTCCGCTGGCGCTGCTGGCTGTCGTTGTCGCGAAGGGAATTCCTGTTTTTTGTGTTTTTTTTATTCGAAAATGTTTTTAATGTAAATAAAGACGGGGTGTTGCGGTCGGTGTGTATTGCCACCGAGCGACTTTTTCATCAACAAAGTCATAAACAAAATTTTCAGAGTTAAAAATAAACAATTAAATTTTATGCTTAGGTATATTAGAAGTGCTCAAAGCCAATTTGACGACCTCAAATGGATAAAAAAGTTTTGATAACTGTAAATTAAAATGAGAAATATTTTTTATCAGAACAAGCTTTATAATATTAGGTATTTATATAAACCGAACCAGTTCCATCAGACATTATTATGTATATAGTTGGTATAAATATAGGTATCTTAATAAGCCAACAAGTTTTCTATAAATTATTTTCATTCACTCTCGAGACATTCTTAAGAGAGTAACTGCCCTGCATTTTGTTCAAAAGTTATACACACCTTTCCGGTCTATGGACGGTCTGACATTAGTGCTCGTGTATATAAATTAAATAATAATATGTTAGGGGAGCATTGGGTTGGGAATGTTCTGACATAGTTTATAGATTCCATTGTCGCACTCGGTCCTATACCCAGGTTTAATACTAGTTCCAAATTAAACTGAATTTTAAATATTTATGTAAAATGTACTAGCAATGTATACAAATATTAATTTAAAAGATGGTAGTCAATTGTAAGATCTTGTTAAACAAGAAACTCTTAGAATTCATCATCTTTTGTAGTATGTCCAGAGTTTAAACTTGAAACTTCCAGCATAATTTGTCTAGTATAAATTCGGAAAATAAGTTAGAGCTTTGGGCGTTTAGACCTAAAATACACATTAACATTTAAATACTGCGAAATAATGACTACTTTTCCTCAAGTAATTAGTAGTTGAATTTTTTCCATTACAATTACACATTATTTAAAAAAAATAATTTCAATTACTTTTATAATTGTAATTGAAACAATAAAGATTTCAATCACTTGTTATTGTAATTGAAAAAATGCACTTAATGAACTTACTAATCACATGTAATTAAAAGTTGTTCTAGGTTTGTTCAAGTTCTTGAGGGAAAGCATTTTAAAATTGATACACATAAAAGAACTTTACATTTCAGGAAATTATTTCGTAATAGTATGTAAAATGGAATTGACAAAAATAATATTTAATTATGCACATTTTTGTGTAATGATTACTGGTGAAAGCAATAATCAATTAAATTTGAAGTTATGGAAGCTTTTCAATTATTTGTAATTAGTAATTGACATTTCTTCAATTATATTCCAAAGTAATTGAAAAAGAGTAAGGATTTTTCTCCTCCTTACTTACTTACTTAAGGTGGCGCTACAGTCCTGTGTGAACTAAGGCCTCACCCAACAAACTTCTCCATCTAGCTCGGTCCCTAGCTAGATGTCTCCAGTTTCGCGCTCCGAGTTGGGTGAGGTCACCTTCCACTTGTGCGCGCCACCTGATTCGCGGTCTTCCTCTACTGCGCTGTCCTGTAGGTGTGGATTCGAAGACTTTCCGGGCTGGAGCATTTTTCTCCTCCAACTCTTTTAAAAAACCAAGAAAAATTACAGCCTATTCCTTAAACATCTGAAAATATTAACATTTTTAAGTTTTTTTCTCACAAAATGTTCACCCTGAGTTTTGATTTCTTTTAAATAAAAGACAGATCTAAAATTTATATTTGGTATTTATCCTTGGTACAAAAAAATTATGTTTTAAAAATAATACAATCATTCTTACTTATCCACAAGCTTAATACACAATAACTGATGTCCAAATAGTTGCAGATGGATTCGGGGAGCTTGGTTATACATATTTGTTTTAATGCTAAATCAATCTAAGTTAAAATACAGATCAAAACTTTCTTCTAACCTTTTGCCGTAAGTTGAAAGCTACCCAGTTGAATTATAATCTAAAAATGGAACGATCAGAAGATCGATGTGTCTGTAACTCCGTCTTAAGCTTTAACAACCTATAGATATGTGTTCAGTGAACAGATTTATTTTGTGACTCCAATTTTCCAAGACTTTCATAAACATTTCACCTTTCAAGTACTAAGGATTTCTTAAGTTTGTTTGCATAACATCGGTCATTCGAATTTCCCTGGAAAAAAAAGTCAAATCACAGCTCCGGGAAGGCCAATTGACATCGCCACAACGCAACGCAACGATGCGACAGCTAGTAATACCAATTAACGGCTGAAAAACAAACACGCTTCAACATCGGCTTCGCCTGACGTTTACGAGTTCAGCCATAGGAATTCAATGCATGCTATCACAATGAAGTTTTGACCTCACGTTTCGTTTGAAAATAGTAAGGAAAAGAACGTAAGGTTACGTAATGTGACTCCAAACGGAAGCTCTAGTTCAAATTTGCTGAACATTTGCTTTGTCTGACAGCTCAACAGTTGTAAAAAAAGTCAACAAACAAATTACCGGACCCACCAACGTCTCTCAGTCTGCGCTTCTTCTTGCTCCATGAACTGAACATACCCACGATAGGCTGTATAAGCTACTTTCGCAATAAATTCAATTTTTTCGATTTCAAAATTCATATCTTTTACTGTACGAAAAATAAAAACAAACTTTTGAGAAAAAATAACAGCTGCTAATGACAGAAGTGTCATTTTAGAAATGTCATATTAGAAATGTCATTCAAAGCAACCTCGAAGCAGACCCATCGTAACGCAGACGAAGCTGAAGCGTGTTTGTGTTTCAGACATAAGGCTTTAACTGTGAAGCGATAACTACACGGATGATCGTTCACCTTCAGTTGCTGAGCAAATTGTTACCCTGTAATCAAATGACATTTTCTTAGAGTTCTCCTCAGGCTAGTGCGTGAAATGTTGAGCTGTTAAAATCGATTACAAATTCATGTTCTAGAATTGAATCTTACACTCTCGGCTGCAGTAGTCAAGTCACATGCTCGTCTATGCACACCTTTTCTAGACGGGCTATAAGTGTTGTACACAATTAAATTAGCAGTCTCACAAACTATTAGTACAAATTTGTGTACGCGACGTTGTTTAAGCGTAAAACTACTCATTTCGTTTCGCGAAGGTATAATACTGGATTTCTGATGATTCTATGATTTAAAAATAGGCTGTGATACGACCCACACTGATAACTCCACATATGTACGTCCCGTCTGTCAATATTTCTAAAACTCTTACCAAATATTAATAACAATATTTTGTGTAAGATAAAAAATGTTTAATCTCAAGACCCTAGAATCGAAAGCCATTTTAGATCAGTTTAGTTGTTTTTGTAGGTTTTCGTTTTTATAAAAAAAAAGTTGTCAATTGAATTTTTATTAAAACATATCTAAATTTAATTTATTAAAGAAATACATATAACGTTTTCAAAATAAATAAAATGTGATTTACATTTCCCCAAGATAAATATTTTTAAAAAATCTGGTATTTTAAAGTTTAAAAAATCATTTTATTTTTCGTGGTTTGTAACTTTTAAGAATTTAAAAAAGCGAAGAAATTCAGATATCTTCTTATGCTTTTTGAGTCAATACAAAATTTCAATCATGTTTTGCTCTCAGTCAATTTTATTGAAATTAAAAATTGTAAACCCTATTTTGTGTCCAGAATTTCCAGAATTATCTATCATAATCTAATCTTAAAATTAAAGAGTTACATTTGAAAAAAATACCTCTGTTATGGATGCTATCTTCCCGTGGAATCCACGTGTCTAGTCTATATCCTATAAAATCAAAAACCTATATGTGAATTTCCAAAAAGGTATAAGAATTCAATAAACTCTTATAATGGTAGCTATATTATAAAATCATCCCCCGAATGCGTGATACAAACCTAAACAAACATCTAAATATAAAATAATGCTAATTAAACCTCACAATTTTAAATAAATTAAATACTATGCTAAGAAGTATTCACAAATTTTAATTAACCTGTATCCACACGCAATTTTTACATACATATGTACCTATTCGCAATGGTATAATAATATTTTGAATACTGGTTTCACTTTTTCATAAGTTATTTATTTAATTATTATTACTGTGAATATTAATTAATTCTAAAATATAACCGAAGAAGATGAAATTAAAAAAACAAAATATTCTTGTAAAAAAGTGAAAATCTTTGATTAAACAAAATATTATTAGTGTGTCTTTGATTTGGTAGGTGTATTATGATTACCTTTGTTATGAGATGAGTTCTACAGACATATTTTTGTTGAATTTTTATTAACATAATTATAAAACAAGTTTTAAGTTTTACTTTTATAGGTAGCTCATGTTTATTTAAACAAAAATAGACATCAAGAACAGACAAATAGAACTTAAAAAAAGATTTTAGCAAAGTAACACTAACTTATTGATTGAATAAAATTTGTTTTCGTATTTTTAATTTAAAAAATAAAACGCACACACATAAAATATGTTTTGTTTATGCAAACATAATTAATTGAAAGAAAATTTAATTTCAGGTTTTTATAGATTTAAGAAAAAAAAATTTTGTCAAGGTTAACTTTTGGTCAATGACACTTTGGTTGATTTTTTTTATGATCTTATCTTGATCGAAAATAAAAGGTATCAAGATTTCAAAGAAAATCAGTGTTGGTGATTTTATAAGATACGAAGATTCTTAAAAATGTCCGCATTAATGAAATTTTATTGGGGTTCTTTATTATTAGCAGGTAATAAGCCAATAGCCCAATCTAACTAGATAATAAAATCGCTAAACGTGATTTAGTTTTGAACATACACAATTATTAAAATGTTCAAAAATTAAAATTGTAAGCCTAAAATTTTGATAAGAAAATCTTTTAACACAACACCATTATAAAACTTTTTTGTTACCCTTTTCAATTCTTATAGAATATAGTTGTTCTTTTTGACCCTGTTAAGAGCTTATTGTAATTTTAAATTTGTTCTCAAATTTTCAATTTGAAATTGATTAAGGAGAAGCTTCCACTAGTGTCCTGATTTACTCTGTTTCTCCACAACGCCATTTCTTTGGCAGGCATTCTAAAGTGGACATACCAAAGAATCATTTAAAAAACCTTTCAGAAACAGAGAACCATCTCTGAAATGTTTTTTTTTTTGTGGACGCTAGTGAAACATTTCTGAAATGTTTCTCTGTTTCTGGAATGTCTTTTAAATGTTTTAAAAATATTTCTTTGGTCTGGACACAAAGCATTTACATAGGTAGACTGTCAGTGAATATTAATCCCTACTTCCCTACTTTAATATTATAAATGCGAAAGTAACTCTGTCTGTCTATCTGTTACTCAATACCCCCTAAACTACTAAACCAATTTGCATGAAATTTGGTATGGAGATATTTTGATACCCGAGAAAGGACATAGGCTACTTTTTACCCCGGGAAAATGAAGTGACGCATTCCCATGGGAAAATTCAGGTGGGCCGATCGCTTTTACGCCTAAACTACTGAACAGATTTAAATGAAATTTGGTAAGAAGATAGTTTGAGACTTAAGAAAGGACAGAAGTTACTTTTGACCTCGGGAAAACAACGCATTCCCATGGGAAAAATTACTTTCCGGGGAATCTGATCGCTTTCACTCCTAAATTACCAAAGATTTGAATAATATATGGATAAAATTGGTATTACGGGAAAACAACGCATTTCCAACCCTTATGAAATAAGTTGTCGAACATGTTAAACTTATCATACACGTATATTAACACGGGCTTCGCGCGCCACGTGCTTCAAGCCCTCAACGTTACACGCAAACTGTTTCTCCCACCAAGTTCCACAAAAATAATAATAAACCTAAACTTTGCTATGCTCAACCTTTCATCGCCAAACACGAGCCATGTAGGTACAACAAATAATTTACTGGGTCTGCCTTCTATTTCTGATAATTCTGTTTCGGCTGAGGCGCGGGGCGAGTGCGCGGGCAAGGGTGGCACGCTTTAGAAAAAGCTATAATCATGACTGGAATAGCAAAAGGAAAAATGTTTTAATTCCCCGCATTCCGATAATTCCAACCGATTTGCCGTTTCAGTTTAAAAGAGTGCAGTTTCCTCTGAAAGCAGCATTTGCAATAACAATAAATAAATCTGCTGAAAGTTGCAGATGTAAATTTGAAAAAAAAAAAATGTTTTTCCCATGGACAATTACATATATTTATGTAGCGTGCTCACGAGTCTCAAACCCACAAAATCTTTACGTTCTGGCCAAGGAAGGAAAAACAAAAAATGTCGTATATAAAAATGTATTGCAGTAACCTATCTTCTTCTTAAAATGTATTAACCTGACCTAACTGAACCTATGACAATCACACTTATTATGGCCTCATCCCAACTCGGCACAATTTAAACATACGTACAAAAAAAAACAGCTCAGGTTTTTTCATACTATCTACTACTAGCAGGTAAAAGCTAGTATAAATATAAAATATCGCTAAAAAGTGTGGAGCAACAAGAATTATATCCAATTGATAAACATTTATGAAATAAAAAAAAAATGGTTGCCTGTAAAGTCGGTTTTACGGGCGAAGATTTTACGTGACAACGTCTTTTTCTCGGTAGAATATTTATTGATATGAATATAATTAAATTGCACAATAGGAACAAGGAATTGAATGAAAAAACTAATAATTTACTTAACACTATCAACATTTATCAATAGTATGACATAACCTATAAACTCAGTTTCTCAACTTTTGTGTCAATCTAACAATTAATCAATCAATCATAGTTTACGATAATGAAATATCAGTGTACAATTATTTACCTTTATTATTGTAGTTGTTGTAAATGACGAATCTAAGCACTCCACATTTTCACTACAGACACAGCTGATGATACTTTAACCACACGTGTGAACTTGTATTATGACGCTTTCTTGTTTTTCCAACGCCAAGAACGTTCGAGAAAGACAAAGACAGAGACACAAGCATGCGCCGATTCAATGCGCCTAATTCTCTAGTGCTGCGCGCGCGGCAGACCGATCATAGTTGAGTGGGAGAGAGACGCAAGGCATTCGGCGGGCCTCTCTCTCGTTCGGTGACTCATCGTAACGTTACCGGGCGTTACACTTTTTCATAAGTGACTCCCAGCCGCAACCTAATTTAAGACGTTGTCACGTCAAAAATGTTTTGTGAGATCAGCTTGACTTTAATATTAAAAATAAAATCAAAAACGCCAATAATAATTTTTCTGAAATTTCCGAAAATATAAATTGTGTAAAAGATGAGGATAAAACGATAAACTTTTTTACAATATTTCCTATATGTGTTTTTTAAACAAATGGAAAACATTTCAGAAACATTTCTTAAACAATTATTTCTGAAATGTTTCTTTAGTGTCTACACATATTAAAAAATGGAGTATTAGTGATCCTCCACTTAAAGGCCAAGTTATCTTTTCATTCTTTTTTCTCTATCAGTTCTTAGAGGGCACCAGGAGATGGCAATTTGAATGTCGACTTTACTATTTATTTCTTTTAAATAGAAGTTCCAGAAAATGCGACTTAAAACTACAGAAATAATTTTTCAATGCAGCCAAAAACCTTGAGCTTGAGAGACTCGTAAGGGCTGACAAATATGACACTAAATATTCGAACTTTGAAAAATTGAAATAAGGCCAAATTATTTTGAGAAATAAGACCAACTTATTTTGACCAAAAGAAAAGCACACAGAATTACGGGGAGAATAAAAAGAGAGGTACATATGTATGCAACCACTCTACTTGGGTACTTAGTATTTGAGGTAAGCACTAAAAATAGAGGTGTTTAAATTATGTACAATTTCTGTAGTGTTTTGTATACAATATTATGTAAGAATTGTAATTTTTGTATGATGCATAATTTTCTTTAAATTCAGGTCATTAAAGGTAAAATAAATTTTGCATAGACCAAACCTCGCACCTACATACCCCAAATCATATAGTGTGCCTAAGTCTGTTTTCCTTTCCATAAGTCTCTGCTTATACGCAACCGTAATGCTGCGGGTATATTCAACTGTTGAAAGTGAAATAAACAAAATTTGGCTTTATTTCACTAACTGCTGAAAATTTTCCATGTCGCACTTTCCAAAAGTGATATGAGTGCAGTTTTTGAAAGTTGATGTTATTTCATTTGACTTTTTTTCACGGCACCATATATTTCGCAAAAAGTTTATCAATTGTTCTTTCAGAGCAGATATTTTTAATTTGAAAGAAGTAAGAAGTAATACAAGGGAACCATAGTCAAGAAATCGCATCCACATTTTTGCACATTCTATTTATTATTAAAATAAAATGTATTTAAAAATAATGTTTTTGCATCGAGGCTTTCAACAAATTTTGTTCAAAATATGTATGAATAAAATATGCCTCCGTATCGTTTTCTTTCGTCTTGCTTCTATGTGAAGAGATCGAGGCTTTTCTCCTAGTGTTTTGAACCCACGTTTAGCGCAATATCGAAACCTATGATGATTATAGTAAAGTGGTTTTAAAGTAAGGCTCAGCACTTCAGAAATAGCATATACATATAATGCTTAACAATGTTGGCAAAAAAACTTCGAGATCGGGCCTTATCTCGACTTGGTGATCTAAAAGTAAACGAACGTTTGATCTTCCTCAGAGATCTTAAGATCCACATTCTTATATTGTCTTGGATGAGTTATTGATCTTCCCTTGAATCGTAAGAGTTCTTATTACTTAATGGGCTTCTTACCGACTTTAGGATATCATGTGTAATACAGCGCGACCTAAGAATTTGCAAATCGTAATGAAATTTCAAACCTCGAACGTTGAAAAGAAAGTTCACTCAATTTTAATAAACACTTATTTTATTTATTTATGTATTTACATTATTATTTCTTTTTTTTATAAATTTAACAACAGAAAGGAAGACACTGCTGATACAGGTTCAAACGACTTAAGAGACTTGAAGGTAACGCAAGTTTCTAGTATCTAGTATTGGACAGCTGCTCAAAAATTACCTTTATTGGAAAGTTGACTGAAAAGTTATTCAGAAAAAATCTCCCTTACTATCAAGTCAAGACCACTTATATCAAAATGACAGCTGAATATATTTTTTCATTTGACTGAAAGCTGAACAGTATTACTCTATAATTCATGTATTATCTGCGTAGTTCCTTATCAAATTTGAAATGGAATAAGAAATACTTTTTTACTTTACAAAATACAAGTCGAGATGGACTTATAGCTGGCCTAAGGAAGGTTTTGTATAAATAATAATATTTTTGGTAGTTTTGAAGTAAAGTAGTTAGTGAAGTAAAGTTCCGAGTTTGAAAGTTATCACGCTCAAAAAAGTAACTAGTTGTCTTGGTTAACATTAGCGTTTTGTGGTCTGAACCTGGCCATTTTGAAGTAAAACAAACAAAATTGCAATGACAACTTTGTATATGGAACCCATAGCAATATGATCGTGGGTTTTAATGGGCTCGGCACCTAGTGGCTACGGCGACAATAGATTTTGCATTTTTTTATCTTTACGTTTGTACAAAAGCTTCCAACGCCTCCTTAAGGCTACGGCGAACGTAAAAAAAATAGATCCATGATAATACTATAGATTTTATATAGAATGATGAAAATATAGTTGACAGCTGTCAAAGCGCGACAAAACTGAAAATAGATCAATAATAATAATAATAAATGGAGCAGAAAGCTTTTGGGTAACATTTCAGATTGCCCCATAAAAGTCCATTGTTTCTGTAAAATATGTCAAAGTCGGCACGACCAAACGCGTGATCGTAGTTTAGCTATAAGACTCCCTGGAAAAAATATTCTGAAGTATAGTCAATCAATAATACATTAAAATCATTTTTTTTTTTATATAAGATCAATAATAATAATTGATAATTATTATCAGCTCTAAAAATTGCTCTATTATAACACTTACTTTAAGCACTTATAATAAACACCCTGTATATTTTTATTTATTGCATCAGAAACTAACCAACAGTTTCGCTTTCAGTGAAAAAATAAATATGTTACTATTTATACAAATTAATGCAAATTTTTGTCTAACTTTTACCGGCCTAACAGGCCTATGAACCATAAAATATGTCTTTAAATTAAACCTACCTCATCAATTGCATATTGAAGGTTTAATAAATAAACATATGTATGTACATACATATGTATATATTTATATAGATATTTATTTATAAAATAAAATTCAACAAACCATAGAGATCGCCCCTTGGCAAGGTTACCTACTAAAATTGTAGATACCACACATGTGTCAAAAACGAAAAAAAAAACATCGTAACATCTTCCAATAGAAGTTTTTGAAGTTCAAGTTTAGACGGAAATTATTAACTTAACAATGAATTTTGTCTCTCTATAGTTACTTCGACCGATGCCAAAGGTTAACAAAACAAAGGTCTAACTCTTCCGCTGTACCTATGTCGCCCGTGCGTCGTGCGTCGTATTAACGTCCCTCGTCCACATCCATTGCAGATGGGTCATTGGCGTCTTAAGAAAAATGAATTCGTATTTTCATAATTTATTCGTTCTATCAATAGATATTATTGTAAAATTAAAATAAAAAAAAACCCAAGCCTATTTATCGTCTGCATAAATTTATCAAGACAATAGCCATCAAGCAAGTTTGGATCTCTACGTTAAAGAAGACCTTTGTGTGCGTTAGAGTTTGGTCAAAAAAATGCGTAGCTTATTATTTTTACATACCGAAAAATTTGCATTTCAAATGTGACAAGTATCAGTATTATATTCCTGATCTTGAAGGAATTCTACTGGAAGGCTTTGAATCTTGACAGAAACAAAATGTTGATTAGGTATAAATTGGCAAGACGCCGATCACTAAGCATCCACTAAGTTTTCAGTTTCCTTACGGTTAACAACAAACTAGCAATATCAACATGAAATTCGTCATTGTTTTCGTCGCCCTTTTCGGTTTGGCTTTGGCCGCCCCACCAGCTCAAGAAGCTTCCATCCTCCGCTCAGACAGCAATGTCGGTGCTGAAGGATACCAATTCGCGTAAGATTTAAAAAAAAATTGTTTGTTTTATAATTGAATTCAAATTAACATAATTTTATATTTTTTACAAAAATAGTGTTGAAACCAGTGATGGAAAATCCCACTCCGAAGAAGGACAATTGAAGAACATTGGTGCTGAAGATGAAGCTATTGTTGTTCGTGGACAATACCAATACATCGGAGATGATGGTGTCACATACCAAGTTAGCTACATCGCCGATGAGAACGGTTTCCAACCCCAAGGTGCTCATTTGCCAGTTGCTTAAGTTGACCTTATCCAGTCAATTAAAAAAACATCCACCTACCTATCTTAATAATTATATTGATCCTACCTACCTATGTTTATATCCTAGATCCCCTTCCCCCAAAAACAAAAAAAAACCGTTGATAAACAAAAAAATATTGTTAACTAGTTTAAGAAAGAATACAGAAATCATTTAAAAAATCAAATTTTATTTTGTTTTTAATATTCACATATACTCGTATTATAAAAACATATTTTTCCAAAAACCAAGAACGAAAGGCCGTCTTACACATAACCTCGAGAATAAAGCGAGAGTAAAAATTGGCCAAATTTATTCGGAAGCACTGATTTTGTTTTGGAATTGACTACATTGTTTAACAATTGACAGGTGTTTAGGGATATTTTGACATAAAAAGAATACCCTATATTTTCAAAAGATCGTGTTTTCTATAATTAAATAATAAGTATAACAGGGAAAATTCCTCTATTGTGCGAAAAAAAACGGATAACATTTTATCAGTCGGATCAAAAATCCCCATTAGAACTATTTTGTCTTTAACTTAATCTTATTTGCACAAATCTTTAGCCATGGCCGCAATAACTCCTTAAAAATTTATAAAATAATACCTCTAAGTTATGAACACAAATATGTTGCCGACTAAGTTACGTCAATCTCTTTTAGAACCTACTTAGAAAAACTAAAAGATGTTAGAGTTTTGTGTGCAAGTCTGCTCAGCTGTAATAAACTTTTTAACAACAGCTCTACATATAGTTTATTGGCTCTTAGTCAGCTAACGAGCTTTTCCAAGACAGTATAAAAAGCTTTGAGTCAATGTGAACTCTAAATAAAAATAAATTAGGTGGCGCAAAAGTCCATTGAGAACTAGGGCTTAGTGACTTACAACTCTCAACCATTCCTGTGTGCGAGTAAAGTTGTCAGGGATGGAGGGGACCTACATTTTAAGCCGAATCCGAACGGCTAATTTGAGAAAGCATTTTTTATGACAAGAATTACTCTTGGAGGATTTGTCAATTCCTCGCAAGAGGCAGTACCCGTGAAAACTTTTTTTTTTTAATTAAGGTGGCACAGGCAGGGATTAAACCCAAGAGCTCTGGCGTGATAGCCCTACACACTAACCACCACTCCACGGGTACTACCAATGTGAACTCTAGCGCATACTTATTCAGTGTAAAATCCAAATGATCACTGGCCAGAGATTCATGCAATAGAACCTGACTATACATACAAATTGAATTGCTTTTGCTTCCGTTCTACTCTTTCAGTAAAAATCCGACTAAATGGTACTATGTTTAGGGTTTCAGGTACAGATCCGTCTTTAAAAAAAAGAAGAAGATTTGCAGGTTTAGTTAACACTTTAACAGGTTTATTTGTTGATATTTACAATGCCGAAAAGAAGACGGCATTTAGTAACTGGAGAATTTATTGTGAAAGGTTCACACATCGGAACTAATATTTTCAAACTGGTAAATAATTAGGAACCTAAATATTTGTGGTGTGGTGGAATTTTAAATAAACCCCTATGAGATCGCTATGTTCACAAATATTTTATTCAAATTTATCAAGCTCAAACTGTAGGCGAAACTAACAACATTTGGTAATGTGGGGTATGTATGTGGCTCGCTGTCATAAGCAATCACTTCAAATTAAAGTCTTGTATACTTTATTTTAATAATTGAGTGCAGAAGACTAGACTAGACTAGGTTATTTCTAACCTTAAGATATTTACACAGAGTGCAAGCGTTAGGAAAAAAGAGAGGATTAAAAAAGGAAAAAGCTTTGAACTGTGTAAAGCATTTCACATTCTTGATGTGCGGCTGAAAAAAGAATATCTATGTTTTATATCATTTTTGTAAAGCTCACTTTCACCCTTTTTGAAAAAGTAAGTAAGAAGGTAAAAGTATTAACTACACACTCAGAGCAGTAGAGATGTGTTGAAAAAGAGGCTGGTAAATGGTACGAAGTAAAATATCGGTGTCAGAGCAGGACAAACTGATGCAAAGATATCAGCATTTGTCGCATCAGTTTGTTCTGCTCTGACACCAATATTTTACTTCTAGGTGATTTAAATTTACCACACATTGACTGGATTCCATCTGAAGACGAATCCTGCCCTGAAGCCTCTCTCTCTTTTTCACAATTGGAACTATCTTTTCTCGATAAATCCTTCTTACCGACTTACAACAAACAAGCTGTATTAAGAAACTCAAAAAATCGAATTCTCTATTTAGTATTTTCATCTGACGCTATTAGTACTCTCGATCTAGATCAGGAATTATTTATATTGATAAATATCACCCCCCCTTGGAAATTGTTTTTGACTTAAGTAATTACCTTACTGACCACAGTAATTCCTTTGATTGCTTAGATAATTTTAATAAGCAATCTTATTAATAATTTTAATTAGACCTAATTTCCAGTTGTTGTCTGAAGATTTAACCATTGCTGATACATTAGCATTTTCTAATATTGACGAAGCAGTTTCAAATTTGTATAGGATCCTTAATTATTGTTTGGAAAAAAATGTACCTTTAAAGAAATCAAGAAATACAAACTTTAGCCATCCTTGGTACACTAAAGGATTGCGTTTACTGCGTAACCAAAAAAATAAGACATGAAAAACTTACCTCAAAACTCTGTCTCCAATCAACTTCTCTTTTTATCTTGAACTCTTTAATGAATTTAAATCTCTTTCTAATTTTTGTATACCCTAGTTATGTATACGCTGATATGGGCACCTCTTTGAAAGAGAATCCTAAAAAAATTTGGAAACTTGTAAACTTAAAGAAAAAATCAGATGGCTTTCCAGTTAACTTCAATTACAAGAACCTTTCATTAGATTAAACTGTTGATATCTGTAACGCTTTCGAAACTAAATTCCGTGAGTAATTTGTCAATAGCCCTGAAGTAGTTGATGAAGTTTATTTTCATAATCTTCACTCCTTTTTGCAAACTAGCTGTAGTCACATCCCTGTGCTACAGAGTACGGTCGTTGATCTTTTATCCTCGTTGAATGATGACTGCTTAGCCGGTCCCGATGGTATTCTCCCGATAGTATTGAAAAAGTGTAGTAATGGTTTAGTTGAACGTTCATATTCAAACTTTCTATAAAAACAGGCAAATTTCCCAGTATATGAAAGAAGTCTTTTCTAACACTAATTTTTAAGGAAGGTAACAAGGCGGATATAACAAACTACAGGCTCATTGCAAAGCTTTCTTGCATTTCCAAATTGATTGAACAAGTTGTTTGTGAAAGTGTAGCATTTTTTAGTAAGAATCTCATTTTCAAACAGCAACATGGTTTTGTGAAAAAAAGATCAACCGTTACAAATCTCGACACATTCTCAAACATATGTTCAAACGCTTTAGAACAAGTTTATGAAGTTGACTGTGTATACACTGACTTTTCTAAAGCTTTTGACCAACCTAGCCACGGAATAATTTTATTTAAACTTAAAGCTTTTGGTTTTCCACCATTTTTCTTAGCTTGGATCAAATCATACCTTAAAAACAGATCCTATGAGGTAAAATTTAGAAATTGTCATCCTGAACCTTTTGTTGCACAATCTGGTGTTCCCCAGGGAAGCCATCTTGGCCCTTTTCTATTCATCCTGTCTATTAACGACGTATCGTCATGTCTTCGCTCAAGTGAAGTTCTTATTTTTGCTGATGACTTGAACATTTTTAAGATAATAAAGTCCACATAAGATCGTATCCTTTTACAAGCCGACATTAATAGTTTCACATTTTGATGTGGTAAAAATAGCCTTGCCCTTAACCCTTTAAAATGCCAGACGATAAGTTTTACTAAAAATCGAAACGGTAGTGTATTTGATTATTGTATATCACAGCAAAAACTCTGTCGCGTCTTCACATTTAAAGATTTAGGTGTTCATTTCTGTTCCAACTTATAGGGCAAGTTCTAATATATCTGATATTTGTTTGTAATAAGCCCAATTCAAATTTAATGAATTTTAAAAAGTATGCAATAAAAAAATTTATTTTCTGTCGAAATATTTAAGACGTTAAACCGAATCAGTAGTAATTAAATTAGAGTTTAAAATACTGTCCACTGGATTTTTATTTAGGTTATATTTTTCTGGATTTTACAATATTAACAACAATATTTTGTTTAAAATTAAATAAGCTTGGAATCGATATCTTTATTTTTTTGCATGATATTTGAGATTGAAATCCCTGTTACAACATTTTCGTACGTTTCTATTTTTTGAAAAACAAAACTGTCAACTGGATTTTCCTACAAATTTTAACACGTTAAAAACATCTTCATAGCAAATCCAACTCAAGATTTTAATCAAACATGACATTACGATGGCAGATATGTAAGTCGAAAAAAGTCTGTCCCTCGATTCCTACCGTTTGTCTGTTCGAAACATTAAGTCGATTGAGTTCAAACTTGGAAAATAAGTTTTTAAGCAGATTCGTGTTAGGAGTTTTTTTTTTGTTCTTAAAGAAAAAAACTGGTAATAGACCCCATGACGTTTCAAAAACGAACGGACAGGTTCTTATTAAATTGTCTCTATTTTTTTTTCTTCGCTTGGCTTCTTTCAATAATACAAAATATATTTTTGGATTGCTCTAGAAGGGGGGTACCGTTATTTTGTTTTTCAATTTTCAATAATTTTTGTATGCACACGCATTCATATAATTGTCTAAATAATATTTGATGATCAAAATATTTTTGTTTGGAAGTTTTTCCAAATCTCGATGTATCAAAAACGGGTCAACAGTTTTTTACGACAAAATTGAAAAATGTTATATGTAAAAAATTAATTTAAAAAAAAGCACTGTATAACGATTTAAAAAAAAATTAAAAATTAATATTTTTTTGAAAAATCAAATGGCATTTATATTTTTGAAGGCAAACATTTTTGGTAGGTATGTTTTTAAATCATAAATAATTAAATTCGTGCGATTCTGCCGTGAATTTTATTTTTTGATTACAAAACAAAATTTAATTGAACGCGAACCAGTTATGCTGTTCGTGAGATATTTAAGATCAAATAACATTTTGTTGTTATGTGTTCACTTGAAGTCTGGGTCTTGAGACATGAAGGACGAAATAAGTATTCCGAATGTATGGACGTAAGAACTTATAATCGGATGTATATACCAACAACGCTCTAAAAAACCATGAGTTTAGATTCTAGAGATTTCGGAAAATGTCAAAATCTTCAATTTGAAAAATGTCAAAATCTTCAATTTGAAAAATCAGACCGATTGCAATAAATTCCTATGGAAGATAAAAACAGACTTTAAGAATCAATTTGATAAGTACTGGCCCCTCCGAATCCGGAATGTACTGCTAATTTTTCTTAGAACTAATATTGGCTTACTGATTTCTTCCATTTTTTCTAGGTATGGTTTGCTTTGAATAAAGTACTGTTTTAATTCATTCCTTTAAAAAATTAGAATGTATTTTGCATTTTATACTCTTGGACAAATTTCGGTAGGTGTTCATTATGGCTCCAGTTTTTGTGCCATGTTAAGCGAATAATGTTAAAGCAATAAGTCAATGAGTTTAAATATCGAATGATAATCTTTAGGATAGGGCCAGCTTCTATTAGGATTGTGTAGAATGTAGATTCATTTAATTTAGATCGTTTTCATTACTGGCAACCAATTCTAATTAATGAAGGGCTCAAAGCCCAACTATAATACGAATTAAAGTCAATATCATAACGAAAAAGTAATCATAACCGCCCACCCACTGAGCAACTTAGATGTTTGAAAATATAAGTCCATCGCCACTAAGAAAGTTGTCATCGTGCTTTCGAAAGTTTTCTTTTATGTCTTTGGTATTTTTTAAGTTGAATAAGTTCAATTTCTCCTTTAGAGCATGTAAGTATAACAAACGAATTTTCGTGGGCAAGGTTAAGCAAATTTGAAATTGCTGTCAACAAAGTTCCGGGAGCAACTTTCTGCGACTTAAAGTTCACAGTGGGCAACAACCTTTATCTCAGAAACCTTAAACGAAGAATTGAATTCGAATGAGAGTGTTGTCTTTCATTGAAGGAAATTTACAAATGTACATACATAATATCCGAAATTTTGAATGCAGATCTAATGCATTCACATGTGATAAGCAGAAGCCCTTAAATTTTTATTAATATCGTAAAATAGGTTATACTGGCTTGATTACCTATGTAAGCTGATTCAAGATTAGTTAAATTTACAAAATGTTGGTCAACAAAGTTAATAGATATTTTTTTTTTAAATCTTCACTTTTGTACTTTTTGCAAACCTTTTGAATCAAGTTAAACCTTAACTTAGCCCTGATTCTAAACTTGAACTGTAGTCAACCCAAGATATTATCAAACTAAATTCTCCATTCTTGTTTTCAAGTAAAACTAGACGCATTTTTTTCGATTTAAAAAAATCCATTAATTCTTTTGTACCAATTTATAGTCATGTCGATTGAATAAATTACAATCATGACAAAAGACTAAAAGATTTGCAAAAAATTTCGAGTCTCTTTTCGCATGCGTATGTACAAACATAGCTATATGTGTACATTAGTAAATTCGCAAAATGCGTGAATCTTCTTTTTTACAAAATAAATTAGCATTTTAAATGTGACAACTTTATTCCTGGTCTTTTGTATGACTATAATCTTTTGTCTTGTATCAATGATAACTTTTTCTAACTATAAATTGATAAGCCTCCAATCACTAAGCATCCACTAAGTTTTCAGTTTCCTTACGGTTAACAACAAACTAACAAGAAAATCAACATGAAATTCGTTATTGTTCTCGTCGCCCTTTTCGGTTTGGCTTTGGCCGCCCCAGCTGCTGAAGAAGCTTCCATCGTCCGCTCAGACAGCAATGTCGGTGCTGAAGGATACCAATTCGCGTAAGTTCGAAAAATAATTTTTTCAATTGAATTAAAATTAACATAATTTTATATTTTTTTACAAAAATAGTGTTGAAACCAGTGATGGCAAATCCCACTCCGAAGAAGGACAATTGAAGAACATTGGTGCTGAAGATGAAGCTATTGTTGTTCGTGGACAATACCAATACATCGGAGATGATGGTGTCACCTACTCTGTCAGCTACATCGCCGATGAGAACGGTTTCCAACCCCAAGGTGCTCATTTGCCAGTTGCCCCATCAGCTTAAGTTCGAAAATATTGTTAATTAGGTTAAAGAAAAAAATAGAAAGCATTTAAAAAAAAAAATATGAATTTTAATTATAAATTTTTTCTTGAAAGATTTAAGTACTTTGAGGTCCTTATGAAAAATGTAAGGTAAGATAACCTTTTTTTGAAAAATGAGTGTGTTTGTTGCTCTATTCGTCTAACCACATGTGTCTCCCTTTTAAAATTCTATATCCCTGTTAATATTCTGGATCAAAGCTTATACTTAGATATTTCATTAAACTTGGTGTCTAGATGCCTAGACCTAAATTATGGGTATATCTTGTTTACCCTCGTTGAAAAGTTGACTATGCATAGTTTGTACATACTAAACGAAAAACCTGAACAAGTACGAAAGAGCAATAACAATTTCACAATTCAATAAATCACATGTACTCGTACTTATTTTATTAACCACTAATAATTTGAATAAATATATTTTCAAAAAGCTATATTTTAAGTCCACTTAGAATTAAACATGCATACATGTACAGCTAGGTTCCCAAAATCGAGTGAAATTAAATCTAAATCTACTCGTAAATTGAAAATCGGGTTAAATTGTTTTCAGGGCTCTATCATTAGATCGATTTCATAACTTTGAATTCTTTTCGAACTCACTTCAAGTGAAATTAGAGCAGCTGTCATACATACGTATAGTCCAAAAAGTCTCCGTACAGCAGCCTAATTTTAGTGTTTTTTTGAAAAAAGTTCTAGGAATAAATGTAAAAACCAAAGTGGTAAAACATTGAAAAAAAGTTAATTTCCACCTTCACCTTTTTACCAAATTTAAAAAAATGTGATTGTGATTTTAAAAATACCTACTTGTTTTTAATATTGTTATAATAAATATTTTATCTCAGAAACAATAAAAAGAAAGATGCTGTACGGAGACTTTTTGGACTATGTGTATATCACATCAATACAAAATTTTGTTCCTTGTCATAATCTCTATAATTTCTAATGTTTATATTTTCTCTGTGGTCCAACTCAAAACACTTAAAAGTCGCAAAAATCGAAATAAAGAACACGGAAATTCATTTCATTTTCAGTTCGACAAAAATAATGAAATCGTAATCGTTAAAAGTGAATTTCAGAACTCCAAATTATATACATATTGAATCGAATTCAATTTTATTTCGAGTGAAAGTGAAATTTAGAATTTAGCTGATAGGTCCACATACAGAATATATAAATTAAGATCGCAAGTTTTTGAATTTCTTTACCCATTCATACCAAGTCAATTAATTTAATTTTGAGACAGTTTTAAAAAAAAATTTTTATTGATTGAACTAATTTTGTTTTTTTATTTGTCAGTTTCCGCTTTTATTATTATAATCTATTGCTACTAAGAAAAATTAATTGTTTTTTTTTTTATGTGATGACAAAGACACTAAATAAAATAAATATCTACTTAAACAAATAAAAATAAATTTATTTAAAATGTGATATCAAAATACAATAACATTTTGTTTTTTTTTTTTTTTAACGTGTTAATTTTTTTTAAGCTGTTTCACGACTTATGCCCAATTTAGTTTGCTATTACATAATGAATAGAATTACTCCTAAACAACTTTTGCAAACACCGCTGGATTACTTTTTGTGGGGTTATGTGAAATCACTTGTCTAAGCAAATAAGCCCGAGTCGATTGATGGCTCGGAAAAGAATTTCGGGCCCTTATTGCTCGCAAACGACCCCAATTGCTGCAAAAAATGGTCGACAACTTTGCCTTTCGGCTGGAATGTGAAACAAATTCTTAAAACATAAACGCAAACCCTTGTACTTCATAATAAAGGTAAATTCTTGACCATAACATATAATTATATGCGTTCTATTTCTTCTTGAAAATCATACGTCTAAAATGACCTAAACAAAAAAAAGAATCAAAAATACTGAGGATTCAAGTGGAAGGGCACTAGCGGTTTAAACATGTATATTACATATCCTGCGCAGTCTGCAGTAAGGACTTTTAAAAAAATTGAGTGGATGTTTTTTAACTAAAGCCAATTTAAAAAAAGGAACATTTTAGTTGACCGTAAATATTTAACGAACCAATAACGCTGGCGGCTTAAATTCAATTTTATATTATATAATGTGAAGTTGTGCCAAATTAATCTAAATATATATAAATTACGTGTCACGATGTTTGTCCGCGATAGACTCCTAAACTACTTAACCGATTTCAATCAAACTTGTATACCGTGTGCAATTTGATCCAACTTGAAAGATAGGATAGCTTACATCTCAATTTATGATCGCAATATTATTTGTCTATACCTTGACAGAGTTAATCTATTATTTACTCCAAGCGATTCTAACAGATGGCGATATCTTTTGACTGGATTGAGTAATTATTCAATAGATGGCGCTATGTCAAATTTAAAAACGTTTCATATAAGCTACATTTTAATAGCATAACCACCACATGTTGCTGAGGATAAAATATAGGTCAAATTAATTTTGTAGTAGACGAAATACAATTTTATTCAATTTTTCGTGTTTGCATAGCCGGCCACGTTTTACTTAGACTGAACCAAGTACAACTAAATACGCAATTTATTAAACTGCCAGACAATTCCAGAACTGTTCTTCAGGAAAAAAAATGAATTGATTCAGAGTATTTTTCCATATATACACAGGAATTACTTGAATCATAACTGGCTCAGTCGTCGGGCTATTTTGGCAGCAAAAAATGTTGATGTTGACGAAATTGACTTTCAGATACAACAGTTGTTACCAGGAGAACTAATGTCTTTTAAATCAATCAAATCAATGTGTGTACATTTTCCAATTGAATTTTTAAATCCACTAGATACACCTGGAATGCCGCCATATAATCTTTGATTAACGATTGGTTCAACTATTATGCTCCTGTGTAATTTGAATCCACATCCGGAAATTTTGTTGAAGCAACCATTTAAATTGAAAAGTTTAAAGAAAAAGTGGTCCTGTTGCCACGTATTCCAATGGTACCGTCAGATTCTATTATACGCTTCAGAAGGTTACAGTTTCCAATTCGTTAGCTTTTGCCATGTCTATAAATAAGTCTCAAGGCCAAACAATGTCCATTTGTGGTTTAGATTTGGAAAATCAATGTTTTTCCCATGGGCAGCTATGTACATGCTGCATGTTTACATGCAGGAAAACCGTCGAATCTATTCGAGTTAACGAAAGACAGGTTAACCAAAAATATTGTGCACGGATTGTAATGAAGTTTTATTCCAGCTTTAACGTTTCCGTCTTCGTTCGTAAATAATAATTTCATTGTAATAAGGGGTAAAGGTAGTAAAAAATCAGTCATGAAGGTAGCCATGTTTTTTTTTACGAATGGAATCTATGTAAAAAAAATGGTGGTGCCCATGTCTGATTTTCTCCTACCGTATATATAGTTTACAACAATGTTATAAGACAAAAAACGTTATCCACAGCAACGCTTGGCCGGGTCAGCTAGTATAATTTATAAATCAAAAAACTCAAAAACAATATTTATCACATCGAATATTTATGAAACAAAAAATTATATTCCCTCCAGAATAGTTTAATGCAACGAAGAATAACTTTTTTGACATTTGGCAAAATTTTGGGAAAATCGAAGTAACGATTAAAAAAAAAATCAATTAAAAAAATTTGTAAAAACTGATTTTCGATTTGAATATCTTGCCAAAAGTGTAAGCTATTGCCTTCAAACTAATTTAATAGTATAAAAATATTGTTTTTAACATTTGGTAACATTTTTAGAAAAATCCAATTGACAGTTTTTGTTTACATAAAGTAAGAATCTACATATAATTGATAAAAACTGATTTTACGAAAATCTCGAGAATAGATAAAAGTATTGACTTTAAATTTATTTAATTCAATGCAAAATTTTGTTGTTAATCAAAAATAATGTTCTTACAAAAATCTAATCGGCGTTTTTTAGAAGAAATATAAAATTTCTTCAACAAAAACAGATGATGAAATCAAACTTGTTGTATCATATGCAAAATATTTTCTCTATTTTCCACGACTTGACAATTTAATCAAGAGGAATGAAAATAAGGGATTGAGAAATTTGTTTTTTTTAAGGGGATTTTCTTTTTGTATATAGAACTCTGAGCTCCAATACTTCAAAATATATTGAACACATCCTCAACAAAGATTGGAGATAAAATAATGCTGCCTAGAATGGATCTCCACTGCACTTTGCGCCATTGTCATCAGTCAATTTCATTTACTAAAGAAAAAGCACAAAACATTCAAGCTTAAGTTACTGACTTGAATGCTTAATTAAATGTTAAAGCTGCAACCAAATAATCTTTGAAAAATATTTTGATGTATGACAGTTTGCCTGGACTAAAAATCACCTTAATGACATTCTGACTTAAGAACGATTTCAAGATCATTTTTCTGTACATTAGTTAAGACCGATTCCAATATGGCTTTCACTTACTTATAACTAAAAGCTATTCAAATTCCTTGAAGATGGGTTTGGATTATAAAATGACCAATAAATCATAGAATTTTTACTTACGAAAAAATATGTTGACGTTATCTACTTCCTAAATGTCAAAGTAGAAATGACATTTGCCATTAATTGCAAAAACTATATAGCATTCTTTCTATAGGGTGATGACCTTAGCGTCTCCGGGTAACAACTTTTCAACCACCTTGTATTTTTCTTCAGTTATGTCAAACACTTTTGTGCAATGTTAATCTAAATGGATTTTTAAAATAAAGGGCATTTCTTGTTGTCATACAATTTAAATGCAAATGATTGACTTTGATGAAGATGAAAACCAACCTAATCTCACATTATAGCCAAACGAAATACATAAGTTATTTCTTACAATTCAAGTCTGTATTATAATTATTGATTACCACCAACCAACGCCTATAACCAAAATTAGAGTCAAATTGATGATGCGTGGATGCGTGTGCGTGAAATAGTTAACAAATTTTATGATGAAGAAGATGCGTACCGGTTCGATGAAATAAAATTTCTAATTTGCATCGATATCATTTTTTTTTCTTTTTGTTTTAACTTATGGATATTGGTCATTCCTGATTTGTAACAGATTTCGATGTCATGCATGATGATTACTTTATAGATTTTCGAGGTTAAAAATCATCGATGAAGTAGGTATAAAAAGCCTATGCACTGATTGTTTTGTATCCACTTTGTTTTTAAAGTTTAACAAACAAACAACCTCAACATGAAATTCGTCATTGTTCTCGTTGCCCTTTTCGGTTTGGCTTTGGCTGCTCCACCACAATCTCCACAGGACGCTCAAGTCCTCCGTCAAGACGCCAATGTTGGTGCTGAAGGATACAACTTCGGGTAAGTTTATTAAATTCATTTCAATTTTAATTAAATATCTAAATAAATATTTTTATTTTTTCACAATAAATTATAGTGTTGAGACCAGTGATGGAAAGTCACATTACGAGGAAGGTCAATTGAAGAACATTGGAACTGAAAACGAAGCTCTCGTTGTTCGTGGTCAATTCCAATACATTGGTGATGATGGTGTCACTTATACCGTCAGCTACATCGCCGATGAGAACGGTTTCCAACCCAGCGCCGCTCATTTGCCAGTTGCTCCAGTTGCTTAAGTAACTTTTGACGAACATAAGTCTGAATGGTCTGTGTGTTTCTGAATGTTGTGTTTTCTTTTAAACTACCGAAGGAAAAACATGACTTGAGTGTTGTTAACTAATTGATATTTAAAAATAAACAAACAAAATTGTTAAACAAAAAATATCTTTCTCTTCTGATTTTATCATTCTTTATTACTTTCTAAGCTTGTAAAAAGTTGAAAAGTATTGTAAAGTGTTTCATTGTTGAAAGATGTTAGGTAGAGAAGAGGGTGCAGTAGTTTGGTTTGGATAACAAGTGTTCTATAAACGTTTAACATTCTTATTACCTACAAACTTTTCATTCATTAAAATTTGTAATGCAAATTACAGCTTTTCCACGGTGTGGCTTTAAATCATGCGAAAATGTAAAACTAAATGTCAGCCCCTGCATATTCGAAACTGACAGTAAATCATTCAATTTTTTAAAATTTGTTGAGAAATGAACAAGAACATTTTGAAGTAAAGTTCTACTTTGAAGAAGGTAATGCGATGTGTCTTCCTTTAGAGTACTGTATTTTTATTTGTCAAAACGGATTTATGTAAAAGTGGTAAGGATTAAAAATAAATCGATATAGACTTATAATAACACTTAATTCATTAACTTTACAATAATAGAATTATAATATTTACTAAACTAATATACTAAAACTAATCGCTTATAAAATATTAAATTGCATCCACTGCAGGTGCCGATCGACCATAACCCATCACGTTAAACCCAAAAGAGAGCTTCAAAAGCTCTCGAACGCATGTTGGCTGTCAAAAAAATGACAGATGACAGGCAGTCAGCTGTGTTTCGCGTTCAGGTGCGCGGTTATTTTAGTGCGTTCAATGGGATTCATTTGGGTGTCGCTACAAACTTATCAATGGTGTACTATTAAAGATTGTAATAAAGTTTAGATAGTAAAAAAGTACTACACAAAACTATTATTTGGCTGAAGCTCTTCTATTTTTATTTCATCTGAATTTACATATGTTAATTATTATTTATAAATAAAATGTCATTACTGATTTAAATTTAATACAAACATTTCAGGTACAGAAAATAGGATTTTTTCATTAACGTCAAAAATATGCGTCAGTACAATCGTCTTTCTGCCTGAAAGCATTAATGAGCACACTACTTCTACACATATCATATTATGCAAGCCTGCTAAAGTACAATTTATTATCATAAACATCAGAAAAAAATCAAAAATTGCGCGATATTTTTTGATATCAAAGAACAAAAATTGATTAACTTTCCAAACATTAAATGCACCTTAGTAATGCCCTAAGGACCTCAATAGAACGATTGACAACTTGTTTTTTATTTTATTTCAAAGAGAAATGCCTTAAATAAATCAGTTAATTTTATTAGTTTACTATCAATGGCTCACGGATAAAAACCGTACGGATTTTAACCGTACGGACGAAACCGTGTGAATGAGGCCAAAGGCTCGTTTCACACTACACGGTTTTGACCGTACGGCAAAAAGCCGGACGGCGACATTTCGTTAGAGGCCCGAAGAAGAGCATAATACGCTTTCATATTATACGGTCACGGCAAAATGCCAGCACCGCACCGTGTAGCAACCGTCTACTGCCACTACAATATACGGCAGCCGGACGGCGCGATAAGCTTAGTGGCGTACGTGAAGAAATGCATGTTTTCACATCATACGATTTTATTCGTGCGGCAGAGTTCGATCAGCCACTTCAAGACACGACCTTAATCTGTGAAAAATTATACTAAGCACAGGAACCCTGCATATATCGTGTTTTACCGTACGGTTAAAACCGTATAATGTGTAATTACCCATTGATGCGGTTTATACCGTCCGGTTTTTTGCCGTACGGTCAAAACCGTGTAGTGTGAAACGAGCCAAATAGTAGATCATTTTATTTGAATATTTTGTATACACTTCTGTCAAATATAAAATCGCAACTCCTGACGAAAACTTATTTGACTGAAATATCGTGTGTAAAGCAGTTTATATGAAACAGGAAATTGATTTAAATTTAAAAAAAAATTTATTTCAATAGCTAAGCTAATATACAGGGTGTCCCGTAAGTAATGGATAACCCTGAAATGCCGCATAGTAGACTTTATGACCGTCCTGAAAACTGATAAAAAAAAGTTCTATCCCAACCACAAGAAAAGTTATATGCATTTTTTTGTTCAGTGCACTATTTTTTTTCTTACTTTACATTTTTGAATACCACGACTACAAGTGAACGAGTTCCATAATTTTTTTTTTTGCAGGAATATTTTACATTACTTTTGCCAACACATAAGTAGAAGAAAATTATTATAACAGTTGGACTTCTTAGAGAAAAAAATTATTTAACAATGAATTTCAATGCAAAATGTGAAAACAAATAATTTTTGAAAAAGTTAAATCATAGCTGGTATAAAAAAAATGCATGAATACCTGAGTGGCCAACTATTTTAAAAATATGCGCGTTAAATGCAGATTTCAAAATGGTATTACTTATTATTATATCTAGAGTTAATAGCAAGTTAATGGTAAAAATCTGCAATACTAGAGTAAATTTAGCAAAAACAAAAGTTTTCAAAATTAGCACAGTAAACGTGAAAATAATAGCAAGCGTTGAACATAGCAGATTTTTGATTTATTGGCTGTTTTTACGATGTTGTCCTAATGATAAATCCAAGCTTTCAACTTCTAGGGCCGAATGCATTATTGATAAAAATGTCAAAAAAGTGCAAAAAACGGTTACATTTTCGAGCTTGTTTTGAATTTTACCTGTTCTATTGGGCTTTAACAAACCCATCAAATATTTTGTTGGTTGCTATTAGAGATACCGAAGACTTAGTGCTTGCGGAATTTGACCGAGATCCTACAGTATCAATCCGAGCAATAGCACGACGCACTGGGATCGGAAAGACGATTGCGCATAATGTGCTAAGTAAACATAAATATCATCCCTTTCACCTAACACGAGTGCAAACTCTCCAGCCGCAAGATAATGATAATGAAAATTGAAGAAGATCCGCAGTTTTTTGACAAAATTCTTTGGAGCGATGACTCGATATTTAAAAGAGATGGCTACACTAATCTCCATAAACTCCACTTCTGGGCACTACAAAACCCAAACATCATGAGGGAAGACAGGTCCCAGTACCAATTCAAAATAAACTATTGGACTGGGATTCTCAATGGGAAAATAATTTGACCCTTTGAGTTGCCGGGGATTTTAACTGGCCAAGGTTATTTGGAATTCCTCCAAAATGATCTCCCAACCTTGCTGTAAGAAGTGCCTCAAGAACTAAAGGAATCCCATTGGCTTCAAAATGATGGTTGTCCAGCACACTATACTGTGCCTGTGCGGGCATATTTAAATGCCAGATATCCAGGCAGATGGATAGGACGTCTGGGACCAATTTTATGGCCACCCCGTTCACCAGACCTAAATCCACTTGATTTTTTTTATTGGGGATGCATTAAGGAAATCGTATACAGCAAGCCGATCAGGTCTTTAGAGGAGCTAAGAAACCGTGTGGAGGCAGCTGCATTACAAATTTCTGAGCAAAACCTTGCACGTTCACTAAGACGTTAATTTATTCGGAGGTGCAGACCCTGTATAAGAGTGGGTGGAAAACAGTTTGAGCATTTGCATTAAATAAAAAAAAATTAAAAAATTATCTATTTTTGTTTTCTAACTAAGTGATCATGTGATTAAAACCTGGCTCAAAAACTTTTTGTTTAGATAAAATAACAAATAAACTAATAACAACCAACAAAATATTTGATGGGTTTGTTAAAGCCCAATAGAACAGGTAAAATTCAAAACAAGCTCGAAAATGTAACCGTTTTTTGCACTTTTTTGACATTTTTATCAATAATGCATTCGGCCCTAGAAGTTGAAAGCTTGGATTTATCATTAGGACAACATCGTAAAAACAGCCAATAAATCAAAAATCTGCTATGTTCAACGCTTGCTATTATTTTCACGTTTACTGTGCTAATTTTCAAAACTTTTGTTTTTGCTAAATTTACTCTAGTATTGCAGATTTTTACCATTAACTTGCTATTAACTCTAGATATAATAATAAGTAATACCATTTTGAAATCTGCATTTAACGCGCATATTTTTAAAATAGTTGGCCACTCAGGTATTCATGCATTTTTTTTATACCAGCTATGATTTAACTTTTTCAAAAATTATTTGTTTTCACATGCATGCATTTTTTTTCATGCATTTTTTTTATACCAGCTATGATTTAACTTTTTCAAAAATTATTTGTTTTCACATTTTGCATTGAAATTCATTGTTAAATAATTTTTTTCTCTAAGAAGTCCAACTGTTATAATAATTTTCTTCTACTTATGTGTTGGCAAAAGTAATGTAAAATATTCCTGCAAAAAAAAAATTATGGAACTCGTTCACTTGTAGTCGTGGTATTCAAAAATGTAAAGTAAGAAAAAAAATAGTGCACTGAACAAAAAAATGCATATAACTTTTCTTGTGGTTGGGATAGAACTTTTTTTTATCAGTTTTCAGGACGGTCATAAAGTCTACTATGCGGCATTTCAGGGTTATCCATTACTTACGGGACACCCTGTATATTATAACAAGATGGAATGAACAAAATTCAATAATTTCTTTTATCTTTTCTTTCTAAAACGTCACTTGCATAAAATGACAAAAAGAGGCTGATATTTTCAACTAATAAAGAAAAGCACTTTTACCTAAAAATGAGTACTTCAAGAAATGCTTTCGTAAAAACTGACAATAAATATTTAATAATCATTAGTATTTGTTGCAACTATAAATGTAAAACATAGATTTTGGTATATTTGATAATTTCCCATCATTACTTGCATTCATTGTAGAATGTTTTCAAGCCTTGACTAAGAATAGTAACTTAATCTGTCTAGAATCAATTCTGCAGAAAACGCATAATTGCGTACTCATGCGATGAAACTGAAAAGTACATACATATATGTATTATTGTATTGTCACTCTTAAGAAGAAGAACTTAAGTTGAAAGCTTTTAAAATGTGAAGCCTTTTAATTTGTAATAGTTAGAAAAACTATCTTATCTTTAATTCCTGTTAATTTATCATCCAATGTAAACCCCCAGGAAAGTCTTCGAATCCACATCCACAGGACAACACAGTAGAGGAAGACCGCGGATCAAGTGGCGGGCACAAGTGGAAAGTGACCTCACCCAACTTGGAGCGTGAAACTGGAGACATCTAGCTATAGGGACCGAGCTAGATAAAGAAGTTTGTTGGGTGAGGTCCTAGTTCACACAGGCCTGTAGCGCCACCTTAAGTAAGTAAGTACGTAAGTAATGTAAACCCCTTCTTGTTGCGATTCAACAAAATAAGAAACAGCTATCCAGAAATAAAATCATAAATTCAATACGCAAACAAACTTATTTAGTTGGAACAATTAAATTTTATTTAACATTAGTTAACAACACTCTTGTCGTGTTTTTCTTCCAAAAGTTTGGAATTGAACACAACTAACAGAAATACACAGGCAGGCAGACTTTTATAGCTTTTCAGATTTTGAAAAAGTTATTTAGGCAACTGGGGCAACGGGCAAATGAGCGGCGCTGGGTTGGAAACCGTTCTCATCGGCGATGTAGTTGACGGTGTAGAGGACACCATCGTCACCGACGTAAGAGAAAGATCCCTTAACTGAGAGAGCTTCGGCTTCAGTTCCGATGTTCTTCAATTGACCTTGTTCAGCGTGAGTCTTACCGTCACTGGTCTCAACACTATTTTTTGAAAAAAAGAATCATTTATTAATTATAAATTCAATTGAAAGAAAACAATTTTAATTATCTTACGCGAAATCGTATCCTTCAGCACCGACATTGCTGTCTGAGCGGACGATGGAAGCTTCTTGGGCTGGGGCGGCCAAAGCCAAACCGAAAAGGGCGACGAGAACAATGACGAATTTCATGTTGAGGGTGTTTGCTTGTTAACCGGAGGAAACGAAGTGGATGACAAGTGATCGGTGCCGAACTCATTTATAGGCGAAGAGGAATATCCAAAAATCGCAAAAATCATCTAACGCATAATACCAATACAAGTATGAATAAAATTTAATATATTTAAAAATGTTAATTTAATCTTCTCAACCGGTAGGGAGGTACGCATTTTAACTTTTTTTTATTTCCACGCACTTTATAGATCAATAGAAGAACTTGTCGTGACACCAAAATCGCTTCAATCTAATTTTAGATAGTTTTGTACGTCAAACTTCTTGAGCCAATTCAAAGTGGTAGCCATTTGTTAAGAAAATCATAAACTAAACCAGTATCTGTATTATAATAAGGCCTCCATGATTTTAAATACCAAAAATCAAGAATATAAAAAAGAATAAGGCTACTTATATATTTGTCCCCTAACCCCGGCAACAAACTGCTTTGAAATTGGACATTACAGAATGGAAATACCGAGAAATATGTATTAATAATATTTAGATATATTTCAATACCACAAAGATTTAGAATTAAAATATTTTATAGTACTTGTGATCTTGGTAAATATTTAAATGTAATTTTGTATTTTATTGTACATGAGAACGAAACTGAAGACCTTTTATTATGTCTTGTGTCACTTACCAATTTTGTTATAGATTATGTTAAAAAATTAATAAATATTTACTTAGTACCAGTTTAAGCTAAAGCACTTTGCAAAATTGTCTAAAATTAGTTTTGCAAAATAATTTCCATATTTAAAGTTGTGTCTTGATCTTGAAGCCGATAGCTAGATTGATCTGCAAAAGTGCGTGGAAAAGAGTAAAAATGCGTAAGTATCCACAGCCTACCGGTTGAATAGATTATATTAGCATTTTTAATATTGATCCATTTTATTCATCCATTATAGGCTTTGCAATTTTGTTGTTATTTTTGTGACTTTGGGTATTCCTCTTCACCTATAAATGAGTTCGGCACCGATCAATTGTCATCCACTTCGTTTCCTCCGGTTAACAAGCAAACACCCTCAACATGAAATTCGTCATTGTTCTCGTCGCCCTTTTCGGTTTGGCTTTGGCCGCCCCAGCTGCCCAAGAAGCTTCCATCGTCCGCTCAGACAGCAATGTCGGTGCTGAAGGATACGATTTCGCGTAAGATAATTGAGAATTTTTAATTTAAATTGAATTTATTATTAATAAAATTTGGTTTTCTTTTTTACAAAATAGTGTTGAGACCAGTGACGGTAAGACTCACGCTGAACAAGGTCAATTGAAGAACATCGGAACTGAAGCCGAAGCTCTCTCAGTTAAGGGATCTTTCTCTTACTACGGAGACGATGGTGTCCTCTACACCGTCAACTACATCGCCGATGAGAACGGTTTCCAACCCAGCGCCGCTCATTTGCCAGTTGCCCCAGTTGCCTAAATAACTTTTTCAAAATTTAAAAAGCTATGAAAGTCTGCCTGCCTGTGTATTTGTGTTTGTTGTGTTCTATTTCAGAATATTGAAAGAAAAACACGATAATGATGTTGTTAAAAATGTTAACTAATATGTTTAATTAAAAAAAAAAATCTCAATCAAAATAAGTTTTTTATTTACACTGTATTTGGTTTTGCTTGTGGACTAGAATAATAATATATAACTTACGTATATATTCTTAAACTGAAAGTACATTTCTGAGACATTAAAAGTTAATATTACTATGGAAAGTAAAGGATTTGAACGTTTACTTATACTTTCGTAAATGCGTTTACTTAGGAGTTCATAACTGTTTATACACAAGTTTTGTTTTCAATCACTCCAAATGAATTGTATATGATTCAAAGAATAATGTTTTTTACACCTGGGACCTATTTCATAAACATTGACAATTGCGACAGGTAACAATTTTCTTTTTCATATACATACAACATTTCAATTTTTTAGAATTTTAGGAAAATATTGACAATTGTCATCTTTTCGTTTCAGAAATTGTCTTGACAATGAATTTTCAAGTATTTTTCCATAATTGTCAGAAATTTTTCGACAATTATGTACTGACAATTCTTATATATTAAATAAAAATTACAATTTACACATTTTTCAGTATTTATTTGACAATTGCGACAAGAAACTCAGGTACAGTCAAGTGTTGACATGTGAAGAGACCTAAAATGGTATATCGATATATTTTCAAGTGAATGTGATGATGATTCTCAGTTGGGTCTTCGTGTAATACGTCGCCGGTATTGTCATGACAAATTTGTCATTGTATTTTTTCTGACAAACTTTTTACCTGTCAATATTTTATAAAATACAAATTTGTCAGACAAGTGTGACAAATTGGTAGGAATGTCAACTGTCAATTTTTTTGAAATAGGATCTTGGTAAAGTCTTCTGAAAAATGAAAGCTACAAAAAACAAAAACTACTAAAAGTTGGTAAAAATTGATTTTCGACGCAAATATCTAGACACCAATTAAAGATATTTCATTCACACTGATTTTATCTTATAACAACATTGTTCTTGTCAAATTAAAAAAAAAAATATAAAAGAAATACCAAATTGGTAAAAACTGATTTTCGACTCAATTATCTCGAGAATAAATGAAGATATTGACTTCAAAATCATTTCATACCATATAATAAGCTAATTTTCTTGGAAAAATACAATCGGGATTGTTTTATAAGAAAAAAACTGCTACTAAACATTGTATTTTGACTTTCGACTTGTTTAAAAAATATGTAAATTTTTGCTGACAAAGCTCGGAGTCCGTGAAAAAGAAAAATAAGATTTTAGGCCTTAAGCTAAGCAGTTTTCTTCTTACCATCTACAAGAGTCAAATTAACATCCCCTATACATTCTTCACACTCTTTTACATTTAAATGTTGGTATCATTGCACAACAATTAAATGAAGCCTGTATTGCCATATAAACATTTCCATTTGACTGAAATAAAATATTTTTCAAATAGAAAACAAGAAGCTTTATATTTATTTATTTTGTATATAATCCATGAAAAAATGAGTTATTTTAACAAAACTAGATATAAATTGGTGAAATTAAATTAATTAAGTTCAAAAAAATGTATATTTGACATAGTTTATGGGTATCATTTTTCCCAAAAAAAAGAACAAAAAAAATAATTGAGCGAAATGATCTTATGGCAACACTGCTTTAAATGTCAAAAAATATAAATACAATCGAGAAACCTGCAAATGGGATAAAATACAAATAAATTGTAAGTAATCTCCAAATTAAATTATTTTAGTGTCACATTTATCAAGTTCAATTTTATAAATAGGTTAAAACGAATCTGGACTACAAATGAGACCACAGCAGCTTCCATTTTGGGTATTTGTTTATATTTGTTTTTGCTTCGAAATGTCACTTTTGAAAGAACGAATTTTACACTGCTACCAAACTTTAAATAATAAAAATATGATGATCCAATGCTGTTTTATTATCATGATCTGATCCGGATCAGATCACGGTGATAATAAAACGCGGCTAATAATTTCTTTGTGGGTTGATGACCAAAAATTCTTCATTAATGACTTGCACATCGTCATATATGCTGATGCTCCAGAATCTACAAACCATGCTCGTTCTGAGACTTCATTCTTGGCTAAAAAAGATGAAAACATAATATGTAGCAATTTCATTCGATTTATTTCTTACTCTTTTCTTATTTGGACACTGTCTTGCGAAATGACCAATTTCTCCACAGGTGTGGCATCTGAACTTCTGTTGTGGCTTATGTTTTTGCTGCTTATACTTTGGTTTCACAAACATGACACTATCAATTGATTTCGGATTTCTTGCAATAATAGAGTCTTGACAGCATCACAAGTTAGTATTTTTGTTGAGTTTTCAACAGCCATAACCAAGGGTTTATAATCTGCAGGCAACCCTGCCAACATCAACGACGCAATAGCTTCGTCATCAATTTTTAGTCCAGCCTTTTTAAACTTTAATGACGTCATAACTATCTTGTTCACGTAGTCTTCCATGGAATCACACTCGTTCAACTTCAATTCAACGAGTTGTTTCAGCAAATCCACCTTCCTACTAAGACCAGTATCTTAAAACGCATTTGTGAGGCTATCCCATGCACTTTTAGCTGATAAAGCATCCGCTACGTACGAATAGTTTTTGGTTTCAAGCAACAAAATAAGCTCAGACTTCGCTTTCAGATCAGTTGCTATTTGGACAGGCGTAGCTGCAGCAGCGTCCAGTTCATTCTCAAAGCAATCCCATAATTCTCTGATTACCAAATATGATTTGGCCGCAATCTTCCAAACATCAAAATTTTCTCGTCCCTTCAGCTTTTCTACGGACACAGCATTTGAAGCCATGATCAGTTTTTTTTCGAATTAAAATTAAAATTAAAAAAAAAAACAAAGCAAATATCTTTCGGGACCTGGGCCCATAACCTGATGAAAAACGAGTTTAAAAACCATAAACCGAGAAAATTCCGGAAGAAATAAAAAACTATGCTTATTCTTTGATAATCAGAAATAGAATAAAGTATATACATATGTATATATTTATTTTTATTATAAAAATAAATTACAAAGAAGAAGTGATTATTCACTCAATGTTTAAAGCTAAAATTATAAACAAGTGTCAAAATATTCATTCTTTTAGGACAACAATTGAAAGGTCTTTCAATAGTTTCCAGATTTTTCGCAAAACATTTAACCAATTTTCTAACAACACACTCAATTTTAACTGTCAAAAAAGACATGCAAAAAATGTTCTATCAAAAAAATTTGACAACTTCTTGCAATCTTTTGTACTCGCCTAAGCACCCAATTTGTATATTTTCAAATAATCGAATGTTCTTATCAAACAACATCATCCAATTTTGTATTGATAGAAATGTTTTGAGTTGGAAACAACAACAAAAGTTTACAGGATTTTCAATAAATTTGAAAAATACAAACATCGAAAAAAAATAAGAAGTCACCGTATGGAAAAATAACGAAGAAGAAGTTATCCAAACAAAATGTTGAAATGGATTGGACACAAATGATCAAATTTTAAAATAAAGTCGTTAATGACTGCTTCATTATTGTTTCCCTTTTTTATATTTGATATTTTTTTTTTAAATATTTTTCCACGACCTGTTGTTTTCACTTCTAAAATAAATGTTCATTTTCTCTGTCATCTGTCGAAAAAATTGTCTTCCAATGAATTGACCAAATTGTTTGTTTTCTAAAGTCTTTAAAGCGTGTAAATAGACAATTTCTAATTGGAAAAGAAAAAGTTGTAGGAAATTATCAGCCGATTTTCTACCAAAAATGTGTCTAATAACGGGTTATCCATTTTGCGGTTTCAAAAGTATGGGGTTGGAATTCATCATCTGTCAAACTAAGTTCTTAAACCAATTTTTGTTGTTTCAGTTGAAAGTCTGAAATTTACGAAAATGGATCGTTTATTTATCACAAAACGCATACAAATTGTTAAAACCGATTACAAAAATGGTGATTTGAAGAGACTGGATTGATTACAGATATTGTAAGGTCTGTACATCATCGTTTTGTTCGTACCACTAAAAATATCGCTGCTGTAAATGAAAGTGTTGCAGAAGACCCGAATGTGTCGATTTCTCGTCGTTCTCAGGAATTAGGACTGTCTTACGACACATTATGGCGTATTTGCATTTGGATCTACACCTTTACTCTTGAGCACTTAAAACCTAACATTCATCAAGTTATGGCTGAGACACCGTCCAATATGTGTCAAAAAGTGGTCGAAAATTACCTCAAAAGAATGGATGCTTACAAAAATTCGAGTGGTGGTCAGTTAAATGATTCAGTTTTAAAATTTCCAGGTTTAACTATTGTACATAAAAATACGATGCATTACAAAATGGCAACAGTGATTATGCATGTTGTAAATATAATAGTTAATTAAAAACTTAAAACTGACAAAATGAATTCCTACGGAAAAGAAATTTTAAATTGTTTTGTATAAGTTTAATTTAATTTGTAATGCATTATTGAGTTTAAAAACTCGACCCTACAACAGTAACATTATGTAAATGTGTACACACAATTTTATTATTAGCTTTACACGATATTTACAATAATGTAAAAGCAATCTTAGTCATTAATAAATGCAGGACAGTTTTGGAGTCTGTCCTGTCATTTCTGAATTAACTAAACTGTTTCTTTTTCTTTTTAATTCTCTGAACTTATTTTTTCTTTAATATTCATACAAAATCGAAGCAAGGATGCCTGCAGCAACAAGTCTGATAATCTATTTTTAATCAGACATTTTGCTTTTTTAAAAGTAGGCTTAATTGAATTGCTTTTTTATGTTTGTAATTAATGCCAGTATTTTGTTCAAACTAAATCATTTAAATTTCTATTTTGATGGACATCAAAGAAGTTTTGTCATATTTTATTTAAATTTTACTAAAATCTAAAAACAATTAAAAAACTGAAGGTACAACAAATAAAAAACCTTAACTTCCTAAAAAAGACGACGATAAAATAATTCTCAACATGTTCCCGCACTGGTTTTCCGAATAGCAACACAAGTTCAATAGAAGTTGATCTTCTTTTAGCCGCATATAATAAACCACCACGCACACCAACAGGGTGCGTGTGCGTTTGATTTTTACGAGTATGGTTAAAAAAAAAAAAAAATTGCGTAGACCTATCAATACAAAATTTTTGGCTTATTAGCATTTTATATTGTGTTTTTTTTTAGATTCTGAACGAATTTAAAATATAATCAGGTTTTAATAGATTGACAACAAAATTTTGGTCAGCTATAAATTGTAACGAATCCAAAGAGTTAGCATCCACTTAGTTTTCAGTTTTCTTACAGTTAACAACTAGTAAAACAACACAAAACCAATATCATCATGAAATTCGTTATTGTTCTCGTTGCCCTTTTCGGTTTGGCTTTGGCCGCCCCAGCCCAAGAAGCTTCCATCGTCCGCTCAGACAGCAATGTCGGTGCTGAAGGATACGATTTCGCGTAAGATAATTGAGAATTTTTAATTTCAATTGAATTTATTACTAATACATTTTTCTTTTTTCAAAAATAGTGTTGAGACCAGTGACGGTAAGACTCACGCTGAACAAGGTCAATTGAAGAACATCGGAACTGAAGCCGAAGCTCTCTCAGTTAAGGGATCTTTCTCTTACGTCGGAGACGATGGTGTCACCTACACCGTCAACTACATCGCCGATGAGAACGGTTTCCAACCCAGTGCCGCTCATTTGCCCGTTGCCCCAGTTGCTTAAGTGATCTAACTTTTTATGTGACCTAAAGTAAAGATGATATTGTTTGTTGTTAATTATTGCGAAAAAATATAAAAAAAAAATATTCAAGTAAAAACAATTCTTTTATTAATTTCCCGCCCAAGGGATAATCTACGAAATTTCCAAAAACATTTGCTGGCTTAACACAATGGATAATGAGTATAGCCTCCAAGGAGCAAGTAGTTGCAATAATATTTGATTTGAAATTCAAGCAACATGAACCCCAACTATCAGTTTAAAAACTTCAACTACTTTGCTATACGAGTCGTTGCTATATTTTGACATTGCAATGGACAGTTATATGAAAAGGCGCCTTAGAGCCCGGACTATTTCATAATAGGCATTTTGTACTTCATAAAATACAATCATTTTTGAAACAATACATATGTCTTCGGTGTCCATATTATCCAATTTAGGCCACAAGAAGCTGGTGATCAGCGACCTATAGCAATCGGCGTTACCGGTAATGGCCTGACTAGAATCATTTTCGACGAGAAAGTACGGAATGATGACGCATACGCATCCATCCCAATATCCACACCAAACAGTAACTTTATTTCAATACTTTGCACCACGTGGATCCCGCATGAATGGGTGTCTTCCGAAACCCGGAAATTGTGCTTTTTCACCCTCCCATTCAATATAAGCCGCATCGCTAAAGATTATTTTTTGACCAAAATTCGGATCAACTTCACACTGCTCCAAAATCTAATAAGCTAACACACGACTCTGCGTTTGCTTTCAGTTCCTGGTTTTGCATGGGTGTGGGCTGAAGTTACGACTCAAAACTCATCATATTGTGGGCTGCAAGGCCCAGTACTTGTGAGCGATGCGGAATTGACTGCCCAGGATTCTGCTTAACACTATCAGGAATAGCGATGATGTACTTGCGTTTGGTGGACGTATGGGTATTGGCTGATTGTTCACTGAGCCGATGGACTTAAATTTGGCCACCAAACGTTAAATAGTGGACTTGAAAGTAGGAATATGTATGCAATAAAAAGGGATAATAAAGTTTTATCATTTGTACCTGTTATTCGAAGCTGTAACTTACCATGATGATTTGTATTATTTAATAACTGATTAAAAGAAGATTATTTTGACAGAGAGTATAAGAAACAATACGACCACCACGAGCTGCCAAAGTCCCTATTGGAAAACCCTTACATAAGTGTAATACGTACCTTAAATCCATTTCAATATTTTGTACCAAAATTCATCTTCTCCTTATTGTATTATATTATTTTCATTGAAAAAAAAAAAAACAAACAAACGAGTTTAAGGTTACAAGACACAAAACAAACATTAAAAGGTCAAATTTCTTTCAATATACTCAAGTTGATCTTGAAGTTTCTAGGGGTCAAAGTCAAAGCAACATAAAACAAGCAAAAAAAAAACAAGTCTCGACTTATGAATGAAAATGCTAGAAAAATAACGAAAATAAAAAGAACGTGTTAAAATGTGATGCCAAAATGAATGAAAATCGTGTTGTATGATGCTTAATCATTTTTCAAATCGCATGGTGCACGTTTAAAGAATTAGAATAAAACTTATCAATTCTAAATGCCATACTAATACGTATTAATCAGATTTACATATAAGAATAGTTGATTTGTTTACACTGTGTGACGGTCGTATGCACTTGCTACAAAATTTTTAGTCTGGTCGACAATACAACTTTATTTTGAACAATAGAAAATTCTTGGTCTTGTATATTTTTTTCTATGAAGCATTCAAATTTTTTCAGTTTTCAGAAAAAGTAGAATTTGGAAGTGACATTACCACGGGAGCGGATTGAAATAGTGTTTTTTCAGAATTCTGAATGATCAAAATTCTGTATAGTTCTGTTTAGTCATAATTCTGCATGTCTTAAATATTGTATTTCAAAACTCTTTAAACCTAGAATACTGTACACAAAAATGCTGTGTAGACAAAAAATACTGTAAGTCATAATATATCCAAATTTCTCATTACCAAATTCTGTAACCTTACAAAGTGTGCTTTCGATCTGATTTTTTAACTATAGGGTTTTTCAATAAGAGAGGGTAGATGTTGTGTCTAGATGTCGGGGCGTTTGATGTGTGGCACGTAGAACCGTCCTGCTGGAACCACATGTCGTCTAGATCCATATGGTTCAATTTGGGCCATACAAAATTAGCTATCAACGTTATGTAGCGCTCCGCTGTTGACGATGAACACCTCACTAACGTGGTTTTCAATAAAGTACGGACCAATTACGCCGCCGCCGCCGGCCCAAAATCCACACCAAACAGTAACTTTTTGAGGATGCATTTGCACCTGGTGAACCTCGCGTGGGTTGGTGTCGTCCCATATACGGCAATTGACACAGCCATTCGTCCAAATCAACATCATCATAGTCATGAACTTTGAGCTCCTGGGTCAGTTAGATCTTGTACGGGTGTAGGCCCAAGTCCCGACGCAAAATTCGCCAAGTTGAAGTCTGCGAAAGGCCGAGTTCTTATACACGGCGAGGAATAGACTGCCTCGGGCTCTGCTGTATACTTTCACGGACCACGGCGATGTTCACGGCTGATCTTGCGTTCCTAGAACGTACGGGTGTTGGCTGATTGTTTGCTGAACTGGTCGTCTCAAATTTGGTCACCAAACGTTGGAGGTTAGGTTAGGTTAGGTTGAACGGGCTGACGGTTGATGTTGTTACCATCACACTTAGATCAATGTAGATCCATTGTGGTACCCCGAAGTGTTGGAAACTTCCTGAAAAGGTATAATAACCTATGAATCATGTGGTTCGTTAAACCATTTAGAGGCCTTGACAAAATTTAGTAAGCTTTTGAGAGTCGATTGTGAAAGGCCACCACGTATATCGTAAGATGGTGTTAACGAACACTCATTTTGATAAAAAAGTTATATCATTTGAACGTGCTGTTCAATCGTGTAACTTGCCATGATAATTTGGCATAAACAACTGCATAATAAACAAAAGATATGACAGATGTCACTAAAACAAAATGGCCGCCATACCCAAACCCTATATCTGTAGAAGAAAATGCAGCACTTGATTTTATGTATTGTTTTTGTTTTCAAAAACCTGACCAAATATTGTATCAGAATTCATCAAAAAGGTATGCAGAAGATGAAAAATACTAGAAAACACCACTAATACTACGTATATATACATTTACAAAAACACTATCTGGAAGAAAAACGAAATGTCAAAATATTTATGTACATATATGTTCATAAAAAAAGTCACTTCAAACTTGAAAACTAACAACTTTTATTTTATTTCAAATTTGTGTTTAGATGAAATCATTTTATGAGAAATACGCCTGACTGAAGTTCAATCTATTGAAGAGTAATGAGGCACTTAGAGTTTCCAAGATCTGCCACTTTGTGACTTATGCAAAACTTTTTGCACTCTCAATTCTTTTATTAATATTGAGTGTGATCTAAAAATGAATACCCGTATGTTTTGGCGATACGTATAAATAATAAACATAAATTTGACAGATATCCAGATAGTATGAAATTTCAAAATTCTTCAAGCCATCTACCAGAGTCAATTTCCAACATGTTCGCTGATTATTTTAAGACTGCCTTTGAAGATTTTTCTTCTGCAAGCACCTCTTTTCTTATTTTTCCCAACATTCAAAATTCTGATGCCTCTATACGTGACAATGTTTAAAAGCTAAATAAATGTTTCAATTCTGGTCCTAATGGATCATCAACAATCATTTATGTTGAAAAAATGTGTGTCCTGTGTTTCCTATCCATTGGCTCTTTTTTTCAATGAGTCTTGTCTGTGACATAACTTCTTTTAATTGTTTTATGCAGGGGCAAACGCCGTTAGGAGTTTTTGGGGGTTAAAACCCCCCCGAAATATCAGAATATGTGCAGTAATCAAATATCCATTAGTGTTAAAAAGAAACAGAAATGGTACAAAATTAATTTCCAACTCAAATTCTCAAACTATATTAAACGAAAAATTTTAATAAATTTGCTCGGTGATATAAATTGTGCACAAAACACAAACACGCTAAATCAAAACAATAAATGTCTGTATTTTTTGGTAAAGAAAGAAAAATATTTTTTCTTGTTTTCATTCACACTAACAATTAAAATGTTTAGTATTTTTATTTTCCAACACTGAAATAGAAGATGAAGGGTTTTTAACTTTTTGTATGAAGCTAAGTATTATGTACATATTATTAACACAGAGATGCTCTCTTTCGCCATGTTTCTTATGGCTAAAAATGAAAAATTGAAAACAGAAAACTACCTTGTTGTACTCGTTTTTGAAATGATCTCACGGTCACCTTATAACACTTTTAAATATCAAAACACCGAAAAATTGTTCGGTTCATTTATGTTAGTTTTAACTGTAAATAAAAAAAAATCTTTTAACTTAACTTTTTTCACTTCTTGAATTGTGACACAAGAATATTTTAAAACAAAAACAGCAGCCCCGTTTGCCTTTGTCGCGTTTTTCCCTATTTTTTAAGAACAAGAATCAAATTAATAATGAAAGTTACGTGATGTCTCCTAAATTCAATATTTATTTGAATGCGTTTCTGCATTTAAACATACCTTAATGTAAGACACAAAACAATATGGGTCATATTCATAGTCATATTTTAAACCCGAGTCTATTTGAACTGGAGTCTAAATTTAACATATATGTAGGTTAGACACAGCTGCTATTCATACAGAATTTGCCAGCTCTGTTTAGTTAGAAACAGGTTTAAGGAATATTTTACTACAATTCTGAAAAATTTCATTTAAACCTATACAAAATGACTTGTAGAGGGTAATAAAAAAAATTTCTTTAGCTGGAGAGCCAAAATCTTTGAAACCCTTTAAACTATGTTTTTTGCTGTTAGTTGAGAAATTTTATGAAGTCGAGCTGGTGGTTTTAAGACTTGGAAGCACGCAGATATTAGCAAACATTTCATTAAATTTCGATATATCATATTTAGAAGGTCAATCATAAACTTGACAGTTTTTTTTTTCTCGAATCGATACCTTTCATACCAATCGTCTTCATCTATTTCAAAGGGGTCCAATCGAGTTTAGTAAAGTTTTCGTTTTTTGTTAGTTGGTAGCATTCCAACATCCAGCAAAATATCAAAATATTGATATATGCTTAAGTCTTTTGACATTTTAATTTTTGATTTTAAATTTTAAAATAAAATGTCTCGTAACTTAATTTACTTAATCAGTTTGTTTATTTTTGACGTTTATTAAATTTACAAACAGCTTAAACATAGGTTCCGTCGTGTTAATTTTTAGACTCCAGATTATCGTTTTAAAATGGGTTTAAATTGTCTATGAAAAACATAAACTGAAGTTTAATTAAGACGAAATCAGAACTTATCAAGGAACTATATGAATATGACCCTATGTCTTCAGTCTAAAGGTTCGGAACGCATTCAAAATCATTATTTCTAGTATTTTCATGGTGAGTTTAAGAAAAACGTAATTGACAATTTTAAAATTCAATCTATTAATCTACTGTAAATTTAAATATGCGTAAACAAACAAACATCTCATTGTTTTTTTTTTTAGTATCTATATAAAATAGTGCAAAAAAAGAAAAAAAACACTTGACATTTAAAATTTAAAAAAAATATAATATATATTTTTTGAAACCCCTCCCCCGAAATTATTTTCTGCGTTCGCCCCTGTTTTTATGTGTTTAATTGATTATCAGTGAAAATTAAAATGGGTTTAAAAAAAAAATCTACAATTCATAATTTATTACTATTCTCTACTTTTTGTTTGGATGCAATCTAAATCTTTATATCTTTAGACTTAAGCAAGGCATTTCACAGATGAAGTCACGAAATTCTTCTTAATAAATTAAATAAAATTGGACTTAACGACCGTTTCGTTAAATTTGTGGATTTCATCATATCTTTAAGATAAATATTATAGCGTTCAGGAGTTTCCCTTCATGTCAATTTAAAGCAATGCTGGTGTACCTCAAGGGAGTCTCCTTGGTCTATTGCTGTTTATTTTATTTATCACTGAATTGCCTTCTGTTTTAAATTATTCCATATATCTAATATATGCAGATGTTGTTAATTTTTTCGAATTTTTAACTTCATCAAGGATTGTAAAAAGCTTTAAGAAGATCCAAATCAATTCTGGGAATGGTGCAATAAAAATCATTTGAATGAATTACATTTATTCAAAAAATGTAATACATGCTACTATCTTATAATGTTTTGCAAATTAGAGTTAACAAAAAATTGTTGTCATATCATATTCTCATAAGTCATAAACATTTAGTTGTTTTTTAATTCTGTGCTTCAAATCGGTACGATAATGCAAAAAAAAACCCTTTTTTGATTTTCTAGGCTATTTACAGCTTTTTGAAATACAGAACATTAAAATAGAAAATTTTGACATTCAGTATTATGACCCATACTGTCCGAAAAATATACATATTTAAAATCGTAAATTGTTAAATTCCATTGGCTGTGTTTCCATTGGACTCTTTTTTTCGTGAAAATTATCATGTCATCTCACTCACACTTTAGTTTATTTGTATCTGAATTTAAGACTATAAAAATTAAACTTTGAAGAAGAAATCTTACAAGACAAGACAAATGACCAAAAAGACTAATAACTCCATTTGGAAATTTAAGGCTGAGAAGCCATAACAAGACATCTTGGATGAACCAGTGGTTATTTAAATCGCTTTTTTCAACGACTCATATCTAAATAAATATCAATCTCAGTGGGTTGTTTTTTTTTTTGTAAAGTAGAATTTTCTCTAAAATTTTCTTTTGTATTTTTTCTAAAGGTCTTGAAAATTACGAGATAATAGCAGAAATACAAGTATAATAGTACTTCGTAAGTGGTAGTTAACAATAGAGACTTTTGTTGAGCGTTCAATTCTGAAAAAAAACCTTCAGTTATCTCTGAGATGGATTTACAATATTGATAGCTTGATTTTGACAGCTCGTTGTGACCATATTGTTTCTTTTACTTTCTGTCAAAATATCTCCTCATGGAAAATTACAGCGTCGATCAACACGTTATGTTAGGTTTATTTTAAATGGTGGTACGAGATGGAGTAGGACACACTTAGGCCAGTTGTTGGAACATTATTATACCACATGAATCTTGAGTCCTTTTTCTGAGCTCAATGAAATTGGAATGCCTTAAAAAACGTGAATTCTCCTAGAAAGATCTTTCGTTTATGAGCTAAAGCAGGGCATATAAAGAGGAGATAAAGAACTGTTTCTTAGTCTTCCTTGTCCATACAGCTACAAAAGACATTTGAGAATACGACGTGTTTTCCCATTAGGCAGTGTCCGATTATGACACCGATAACCAAACTTATATTCAATTTACTCAAGCACCTTGAGATTTTTAAATCTAGAATAGTCCAAATAGAAGAATCAGCGAACACCCTTTAAATTGTAGGATTTGGGACGACATCATTCCACGCAAGATTTGCGAGGTGCCAATGCATCCAAATAAAGTTACTGATTGGCATGGTTTTAAGGCGTCATCGGTCAGGCCATCACCATTATCAATAAATTTTCAGTTTGTGAACAAAAAACAAAGGTGCTGGAATGCGACCCACACTGATAACTTCCCATCCCGTCTGCCGATTTGTCTTGCTTAAAAGGTTTATAGGTTTTCGTGTTATGTTTAAAAAGTTGTCAGTTGAATTATTCTTAAAAAATTTTAAATTACCAACAATATTTTGCATATAATGAAATAGTTTGATTTCAAAATCTTTTTTAGTTAACGAGATTTTTAGTCGAAAACCAATTTTTACCAATTTTAGTAGAATTTCTTAAAAGTTTTTATTTCTTATATAAACAAATACACATTCGATGAATGAAATTAATTTGAAGTCAATATCTTCTATTGTTCCCGAGATATCGAGAACAGAACATCAATTTTTACCAAATTTTCGTACTATTTTTTGTAGATTTTATTTTTATGAGCAAACGGACTGTTAGATTTTTATAAAAAAAATTCTGTGAGATAAAATTAGTTTGAAGTTATTAATTTTAATTTTTGAAAAATATTCGTGTCGAAAGTAAATTTTACCAAGTTTTAGTATTGTTTTTTCTTGGGTTTTTATTTTTTGTAAAAAAAACTGTGATTTCGATTTTTCTCAAAATTTAACCAAATGTTGAAAAGAATATTTCTCATAAGACAAAATTAGTTTGAAGCCATAACCTCAAATCTTTGCAAAGATATTTGAAAATCAATTTTTACCAACTTTTAGTAACGTTTTTTTTAGGTTTTTATTTTTATAAAAAAAACTGTCCATTAATTTTTTCTCAAAATTTTACCAGATGTCAGAAACGTTATTTTTCGTTGCACAAAATTATTTTTTGTTCGTAAAATATTGGAAGTGACAAATATTTTTTTTTCAGTTTTTTTGATTTATAATATATATATATATATTAGTTAATTCAAGTCTCTATTGTTATTGATTCGTGAGATATTTCGGGCTAACTAACATTTTCGCCTTTTTTTTAAATTAAAATAAAATTAGGTGGCGCAAGAGTCCTTAGAGGACCAGGGCCTTGTGACTAAAAACTCTCAACCATTCCTGTGTGCAAGTAATGTTATCAGGGATGGAGGGGACCTACAGGTTTTAAGCCGAATCCGAACGCCTAATGTGAGAAAGCACTTTTCATGACAAGAATTACTCTTGGAGGATTTTTCAATTCCTCGCAAGAGACAATACTCGTAAAAAAACTTTACGCACTAACCATCACGCCACGGGTACCTAAATTAAATTGCCATGATAAAAAAAAACACCAACTAAATTTTTTTGATTCTGCATCTTTCTGCATTATTCTCTGTTTAACAAAATTTATTTAAAGTCGATATCTCTACTGGTTCTTGAGCTATGGACGATGAAAAAACGTAGCGAATGTACGAACGTACGGACGTACACGCACAGACATCTCTCTAAAAATCTGTTATTTCGAGTCTAGGGACCTTGAAACGTCCAAAAATGTCGACAAATCCGACCGATTACAATAACTTCCTTTGGGAAGTTAATATAATGGCCAGGAAAAAGCATCCTTATGCGCATCGATTGTTTAAAATGAAATTCACTTTTAACAATTTCATTAAAAGGAGATTGGTTTTTAAATTGTCACATATTTTCCTAATTTTACTTTAATGCCCTTTAAACAGCAAAAAGTTTCTCCAGCTGCTAAATGATAATAACAGAACAAGCCACAAATTATATAACAGATTACCAAATGCATTATGTTTATTCTACTTTTGTAATCAATAATTTTTAAGTTGTTAAGAAATAGTTATGTTTCAATCAATTTATACATAGTTTGTATTTCTTTATGCTTTAGGAATATGATCTCCTTCTGGTTGATAACCATTTTCATCAGCAAGAAAATTAATTGTATAAGTTACTCCATCAGCGCCAAGCCATGAAATTGTTCCACGAACTGATATAGCTTCGTTATCTTTACCGATATTTTTAAGAATTGCTTCTTCACTTCTTTTAGTACCATCGCTAGTTTCAAAGCTTTATAATTATAAAACAGGAAATATTTAATTTTAAATCTTAAATATATTTTATAAAAAACTTACGAAAATTTGTATCCATCAATTCCAAGATTTTCATTTTCATAAGAAATTATTTGTGCATTTTTTGAGTCATCTAAAGGAGCAGCTAAAATATTGATGGAAAACAATGCCAGTACAATAAAAATTACCTAAAGAAAGAAGAAAAAGAAGAAAAAAAAGTTTAGTAAATTCAATGGTAAACAAAACAAGCATTATTGAGTAAATTACCAAATTCATAGTGATTTTTTTTAAAGTGAGAACAGTTTATTTTTGTTTAGGACAAATTCTTTTATTCAAACAAGTTGAACTCTGGTTCTTTAATAATAATTTCAAAGAAACTTCAATGCATTTTATACTACCAGCTGCATATGATCTTTTTTCCTCCAAGAGATCCTCCCACTATCGCACCTAAAAGATCAAACTTGTCAATTCAAATAATTCAAACGCATCTAACGCATGTTTAAATTTCAATTTTGTTTTAAAATAAAAAAGATGAATAAAGTTGCACAAATTTGCTGATATTGTAATTTTAGTCTGTTGGTTAGGATGGTAAGAAGAAGTGCTCAAGATATATATCCGAATTTTAATTTTATTTGGAATTATTCTAAATGAGAAAATAATACGGATAGGATAGGGTATTCCAAGAAAATGGGTTGAGGTCCTCCGAATATAAACAAAATGTCTGGATAGTTTGGTAATCCTGGATCCAGATTGAACTGTTTCAGAACATAGCCATTTTAAGACATAAAGTGATGATAAAAATGAAAAGTTATTCTACCTTAAAAATTCCCGAAATATGAAACCGAAAACTTTGAACTCATCTCTAAGAGAGAGTCTTTTCTTAAGAAATAGCAACACTTTACTAAAAATTACAGCTTAATCAAATCTTTCGTTAATTTTGTGAACACTTTTATAAAAAGTTTATGGTAAAAAATGTAATTAGATTTTTGTATGAACCCATAACTTATCCTTAAAAAGTGTTAGATGTGTCTCAAAATTAAACGAGTAAGAAAATAGTTATAATTTCTATATTAGCATCAACTTGAAAGCTGACCAGTTAATGATACATTATTACAATAATTCACATGCTTTTTGTCATTCTCGTTGATGCTGATGTTGCCATCCTATACCACAGAAGAACTTACCGGCTTGTTGTTGTTATTAAGTGTGTTAGTTTATAAATCAATTGAATTTTATTTCTTGACATTTTATTTAAAGTCAAATTGCTTGGTGAGGGGATGCGATGATGTGTACATAATTGAATATTTAATGTTAGTTATTTATTAATCAATATAAATGTTCACAATAATTCTTTGAATTATTTGTCTTGTTTTCAAGAGCACTTTTATGATGCTTGATTAATTGAGATGCAAATGGGACAGTAGTTGATTAATGAACAAAAATGTTCAATCTTTTTAAATATATACATAGGTAAAGTACATTTGTTATGGATACTGGTCATTTTATATCTATAATGAATAAATATGCTTTAAGCAACTTCAATTCGAGAAAAATTGGTATTTTGATTTCAGCGTTTTTGTTGGACTCAAATTACAAAAATTGATTATTTATTCTTTAGTTGTTTCAATATTTTTTATTTAAATCATTTTTTTTTAATTTAGTTAAATTAGTTCATTTTGAGGCGTTGGAAACAGGTAAAATGAACGATTTTTTCAGTACTGTAATCGAACCAGCATCGAGGACTGATCAACCAAATAGCATACATTTGCAGTAGAGCGCTATTTTCGCCATAGTTATTATGATTACAGATGAGGTTCATTTTTACTTGAACGACGACGTGAAGGAAAAAATTTTAGTTAACTAGTTTGAGAAGAACCTCTACGTGATTCAAGAGCAGCCTCTTCATTCATCGTGATCGGTCTTAATTTTTTTAACGAAACTGTTAAAGGCGAATGGTATTCCCACTTTCATAATAATTGTGTCATACCACCGCAAAATGTTTGAAAAACCAATAAATTTCACGTAGCGCAGAAATCGCATGGTCATGGTGCCTTTGCATGGCGCTATTTGAAGTCCAAAGTGCACTTAAATAAACCGCAGGACTTGGAAAAGCTGAAAGCTTCAATTTGACAACATTCTGCCAACATTTCAATAGTTGTGTTAGAGAAAGTCTAAGAAAATTTTATATTTAACAATAGAAATAAGGCATGGAAAACGTATCTCAAAACTCTGTCTCCAATCAACTTCTCTTTTTATGTTGAACTCTTTAACCAATTTAAGTCTCTTTCTAATTTTTTATATGCTTGTTATGTTACTGATATGGGCACCTCTTTGAAAGAGAATCCAAAAAAATTTTGGAATTTTGTAAACTTAAAGAAAAAATCAGATGGCTTTCCAGTTAACTTCACTTACAAGAACCTTTCATTAGATAAAACTGTTGATATCTGTTTTATTTTTTTTTATTGTTAATAGCCCTCAAGAAGTTGATGAAGTATATTTTCATAATCTTCACTCCTTTTCACAAACTAGCTGCAGTCACATCCCTGTGCTACAGAGTACGGTTCTTGATCTTTTATCCGCGTTGAATGATGACTGCTCAGCCGGCCCCGATGGTATTCCCCCGATAGTATTAAAAAAAGTGTATAGTAATGCTTTAGTTGAACCCCTTACGTTCTTATTCAAACTTTCTCTAAAAACAGGTAAATTTCCCAATATATGGAAGAAGTCAATTCTAACACCAATTTTCAAGAAAGGTAACAAGGCGGATATAAGCAATATGAAGTTGACTGTGTATACATTGACTTTTTTAAAGCTTTTGACCAACTTAGCCACGGAATTATTTTATTTAAACTTAAAGCTCTTGGTTTTCCACCATTTTTCTAAGCTTGGATCAAATCATACCTTGAAAACAGATCCTATGCGGTAAAATTTAGAAATTGTCTTTCTGAACCTTTTGTTGCTCAATCTGGTGTTCCCCAGGGAAGCCATCTTGGCCCTTTTCTATTTATCCTGTCTATTAACGATGTATCGTCATGTCTACGCTCAAGTGAAGTACTGATTTTTGATGACGACATGAAGATTTTTAAAATAATAAAGTCCCCCCATGATCGTATTCTTTTACAAGCCGACATTAATAGTTTCACATTTTGGTGTGGGAAAAATAGCCTTTCACTCAACCCTTTAAAATGCCAGACGATAACGTTTATTAAAAAATGAATCGGTAGTGTATTTGATTATTATATATCAAAGCAAAAACTCTGTCGCGTCTCCACATTTTAACTTAAACTGTTCATCGATAGATTTAAATTTGAATAAGGTGGGATTAAAATCATTGTTTAGAACCAGTGCTCCACTATCGTAAACGTTCTCATTTTATTTTTCGTTCTGTAATAGTTAAATGTTAATTATGTTTTGTATTTTGTGCGTGTGTTAGGCTATACTTGTATTATTTATTTACTAACAACTAACACATGCACTTATGATGAGCCTCTGATCGTAGTTTGACGCTTGCTATAAGCTTACTACTTTCTGAAAATTCTGAAGTGTAAAAATATTTCGTTTGCGTCAATGTAAGGCTTTTCCTTACTTAGCCTGCATCTGAATGATTTAAAAGTCACAAACTTGTTTTTTTTTAAATGCAGCAAGATTCGTTTTCCTAGCTCAGTTAAAAATCGAGTTATAATTTCTTAAATCTTTTCCCTTTTTATAACCCACCCTGTATATGAAATGCTTGTATTTTTAATTGATTTGTTTTCAATGAAAAAGTGTGCTATAAATTAAAAACAAAAAGCTTTTCAAAATGTAACGCACTTTTTTTTTTAATTTTGGAATAATTTCAACATATTTTTAACTTTTTTTTCTAAATAACAAATTTTAAACAAGTTCAATCTTTTTCGATAATATTCCCTTCCTTTTTGAAAAAAAAAAAAAAAAAAAAATGTGTTTACTTTGTGGAAGTCGAAATAAATGATTTTTAGAGAGATGCCTGTGCGTGCGTGTTTACGTACGTTCGTACGTCCGTAGGATAATAATGCAGAAAAATGCAGAAAGGACTCTCAAAAAATTGCGTGGGTGGGTTTTTTACAATTTGCAATTTAAAAAAAAGTGAAAATGTTGGTTAACCCAAAATATCTCACGAACCAATAACGCTAGAGACTTGAATTACAACCAAACAAATGTATTTCTGGAAAATATTCCAATCAACGATTTTTTCTATAAATCAAAAACACTGACAAAAAAAATATTTGTCACCTAGAAAACTTTGCGAACGAAAAATGATTTTGTCTCAAACATAATTTTGTGCAACGAAAAACGTTTTTAACATCTGGTAAAAAATTGATTTTCGACTCAAATATCTTTTCAAAAATTTGAGATATTGGCTTTAGATTAATTTCATCTTCTAAAAAATGTTGTTTTCAACATTCAGTAACATTTTGAGAAAAATCGAATTGACATTTTTTTTACAAAAAAATGAAAACCTAAACAAAAATTAATAAAAGTTGGTAAAAATTGATTTTTGACTCAAATATCTTTTCAAAAATTAAAAATATTGGCTTCAAACTTATTTTATCTTACAGATTGTTGTCGACATTCAGTAATTCAGTCAGTTTTTTTATAAATAAATAATCTCTACAAAAAATAGTTCTCGATATCTCGTGAACAATAGAAGATATTGACTTCAAATTAATTTCATTCATCCAATTTGTATTTGTTTATATAAGAAATAAAAACTTTTAAGAAATGCTACTTAAATTGGTAAAAATTGTTTTTCGACTAAAAATCTCGTTAATAAAAATAGATTTTGAAGTCAAAATTTTTAAACAAGTTCACAATGTTATCATACAATTGTTTTTCTTTAAAAAAAAAACAATAAATATACATATTTACATTATGTGTATTTATTAGCAATATTAACATTGTTTGTATAATCGACCAAAAACTATTTAAATTTTAGGCAATAAAGAAAGTAACAGTGATTAATGGTTGCATTATTTTATTTCTGCTGATTGAACTCATTCTTGGTCAAGTTTACTTCAAAAACTTAAACTAATTATATGCTCTTATGGTGTCATTGGGGTCGTTTTTCGCCTTACGAAATTAACCGTCACGTTACCACCAACGCAAGGTGGTGTTCTATCCCATCTCCTCTGGAACCTAGTGGTGAATGAAATCCTAACTAGTCTGGATGCGGAGGGTTTCAGAGTGATCGCCTATGCGGCTTTTGTTAAAAACAAAAGAAGGGGTTGGTGGAGGTGCGTACTCTGAACGACTGAAATGAAGTCTATAATTCCGCCTTCCCAATCATTGTAGCGGGTTCCAGGCGGAACTTTTGGCGATAAAAGAAGTCTTGTCCTGGCTTAAAGAAAACGTGATATCAACATCTGATATCCGTATCTTCTCAGGTAGTCAGGCCACTTTCAAATCTCTGGACTCTGTCTCTACAAACTCTATAACAGTCCATAACTAACGATCTTCGGTACGATCTAACGGTACAGTACAGCCCATTCTACCACTTTTGGCAAATGCTGTCATACCAATCGCTACTTGTAAACTATTGCTAATGCAAGAAACAATGAAGAAGGCAAACACCAGGTGGAACAACATCACCACGTGTCAAGTCACAAAGAACATCTGGCCAATACTATAGATTTAAAGCGATCAAGGTGCTTCATATCTCTAAGCAGATCGCATATAAGCTCGATAATAGGTGCCATAACCGGACACTGTCTAATAGGAAAGCACGCCACGAGAATAGGCGTAGTCTCAAATGACTTGCAGAAGCTGTATGGACGAGGAAGAGGAAGAAACAGTTCTTCACCTTCTCTGTACATGCCCTGCTCTAGCTCAAAAACGCAAGAATTACCTATGAGAATTCTTCTATAATGATCTAAACGATCTAAATCATATTAGCATAATCAGCCTCTCACGTTTCGTAAGGGACTCAAACTGGTTCCATTGAGCTTGGGAGGAAGCCTCAAGATTCATGTGGTATCACAATGGGCCATTAAACTGACCTAAGTGTGTCCGATTCTATTATGGACAGCCACTTTAACCTAACCTAACCTACATATAATAAAGACGTTGCTAAAATGACGCTTTGACTGCATTAGTTCTTTGAGATTTTAAAGTTAGGCCCCTTTTTTTGATTTTCCTATTTTTGATAGTTCTTCTAGGTTGTTCCCGATTCGTTCCGCATTTTATGAGCAAAATGTAAAAGAAATTCTGGACGCCTTTTTTTTCTCGAAATTCTTACTTTTTATATTGTTTTAAGATAATTATAAGAATTCTCACCATTCAAAATCGTTAAAGTTTTGAAATGCATTTTTTAAAAAAATATTGGCTTAGAATTTCTTTTTTTTCTAAAATGCAAAACCATACATTTTAACAAAATGTGAAAAAAAACACATGTGCAGATTTAACCACATGGCCAAACTACTTTATAAGGTGATAGTTGAACTTTAAAAAAAACATCTCAATGTTTTTATATTTTTTAAATTTTTAGTTTGGCACAACTTTTCCAAAAATCTAAAATCTAGAAATTGTTTGCAATCCAAGATCACTCGAATCAAATTTTCATTCTAGTCCAGTCAATGAACGAAAAAAATTGCCTTCACCTCAAAAAAAAATCCAACAGTTTTGAAACTTGGCACACTTACTAAGGGATGTCTGGTAATGACCCAAAAAAAAGTCTCCAAGAATCCGACGTGAGCTCTAGCGGCAGTTAAGAGAAACTTGGAGTTTGTTTCAGTTTTTCACGTTTATCTCGAAAACTATTTGTCGTATCAAAAAATGTTGTTCTACAAAATTTAAGCCCATTAAATTTGATAAAAAAAAACTTTCATGAGTTTTTTTGTATCTCGTATAGTTTATAAAATAACTCTAGCGGCAGTGAAGAGAAACATACGTTTTTTTCGGTTTTTCGGGTTTATCTTTAAAACTATTGGTCGTATCAAAAAATGTTGTTCTACAAAATTAAAGCCTATTAAATTTGATAGAAAAAGCTTTTATGAGTTTTTTCGTATCTCGTATAGTTTATAAAATAACTCTAGCGGCAGTGAAGAGAAACATACGGTTTTTTCGGTTTTTCGGGTTGATCTTGAAAACTATTTGTCGTATCAAAAAATAATTTTCTACAAAATTAAAGCTTATTAAATTTCCTAAAGAAATATGATATTAATTTGCTTGTACAAGTTTTAGTTTGTAAAATAATTCTATCGGCATTTAAGGAAAACACTTGTTTTTTCGCACGAAAAGAAAGCTTATTAAATTTCCTAAGAAAATATGCATTTTTTTTTGTCTGTAACTGTCCACAAAAAAAAAACTGTAGTATTCAATTTGTATGTCCCTTCTTACTTCTGAAACTCGTTGGCCCACTATATGACTCATTGCCTGCATGCCTAGAGAATAAGCATTGTAGCAAGTTACTTTATCATCTCCAACGATGCCACTCGCTATTGACATGATTTCTTTTGTAACTGGAAATGGAGGATGACTTTGGAACCAATTTGACAGCTTTGCAATGTCTGTATTATCTCTAATTTTACGTGCCTCCCCAAAATCTTCATGTTGGTTACTAATAGAAAAAAGAACTTCAGTGAATTCTTCAAGTGATGAGCAAATTTCATGAGTAGCAGTCAGCCCTAGAACCCATTTGCTAAGTACACTATCAGTGATTCCACTCCCTCTTGTCAAGCCACCCATACTCTTCATTCCACGCATTAGAGTTGGTTCAATTAAGTTAATTCAAAAAAATTACCCAAAAATGAAATGTTTCTAAAAATTTAATTAAAAGTTAATACAAATATTTTGCATATGATAAAATAAGTTTGATTTCAATATCTGTTTTTGTTCCCTTAATTTTTAATCGGAAACCAATTTTTGCTCAGCGACGATTTTTGTCTTATTTTTTTACGTTCAAAATAAGTAAATATTAAGCTTTTCGTTCTGTAATCAAAATAAATTTCATTTCTAGATAAATAAAAAAGTAACGTGGAAAAACTGTTTTTATTGAAATAGTTGGAAGCAAAAAGAAACTTTACTAGATGAAATATCACCTGGTATGAAATAGAGAAACTAATTTTTGGATCCCTAAAATAGATCCAAGCATAAAGCAGGATTTGTTGATGTAATGCAATCTGATCTAGATCACCGAGATATACTAAACCACTACTAATACCATCTTTCAGATGATAATTTCAAATACAAGAGAAAGGCACCTTATAATTATACTAAGCCTTTTGTCATTATTTTGTCAGACAGATTTTAAACTATCATAACTAAAGTAAAAACAAAAGAGTTGATGCACGATCTTTAAAATTAAATTTTGTAATAAGATTCGTTTTCTTTGAAGAGCAACCAACCAACTTTTAGCATGTTATTAAGTCATAACATCCATTTTTGACTTTGTAAATTAATCAAAGAAATAAGCTATTCGATTAATTTGTAAAGATTTAAATTTAATTCTTAAGAATATAATAAAATTCAACATATTTAATTTTTATATTTTGCATAAAAACACACATTTTTATTTCAAAACTGACTTGAACCACCGCTTGTTTCATTATTATTATTTATGTTTTTTTTTTTTCTTTAACTATTTACAAAACTCTTCATTTTCTTCACTTTATTCTGTCTCATCAAAGTTGTTTAACTTTATCCATCAATGCATCAACAAATGATTATTTTATCGGCGCTTGGGTAAATGAGCTCCCTCAGGCTGGAATCCATTCTCGTCAGCAAGGAAATTGATTGTGTAAGTAACGCCATCAGGTGCAATCCAAGAAATTGTTCCTCGAACTGAAATTGCTTCGTTCTCAGTACCGGCATTCTTTACCGTTGCTTCTTCACTCCTCTTTGTGCCGTCACTTGTTTCAAAACTGCAAAAGAAACATAACAATATTGTGATTAAGAAAAAAATTCATTCAATCATTTTGATAAAAAGGAACTTACGAGAATTTGTATCCATCGATTCCGATATTTTCGTTTTCGTATGAAATAGTTTCTGCATTCTTAGAATCGTCTGCTGGAGCTGCAGAGGCTATGGCACAGAATGCAACAAGGACTAGTATCTGAAGGATATGTATATTCACACTTACATTAATGTACCTGTTGAACACCCAATTTGTTTTTCAAATTTCTTACCAATTTCATGTTTATAGATGATTTAAAGATAAATGTTTAAGGTGTTACAAATGGAATTATCCTAATGCTTACTCTATGTAGTAAAAACTTTACTGAGAATAATAATCTAACAGCCCATGTACTTCATTTTATACAAGATGCAAGTGCATCCATAAGATTACCCCCTCCATAAATGCAATACATCGCATAGACCATCTAATAGGTATTTCGAGGTATGGTCTATAGGCAAATACGCGTGCGGTTGAGGAGGGCACATACTCATATATTGCAATTGCAATAAGAAAACAAGAGTGTCATCGCATCATGAACGAGCATTACAAATTTATTGAAAAACCATTACCACCTCCGCACTCTGGCCTCCGACCATCTTGCAATTGGTCTCTTGGCATTTGTCTCTATATCAGATGGTTGTAGTGATGATGATGATGGTACAAAGCATCTAACATAGTACAGTAAAACAAACAAAAAAAAACTTGACTCTAAGAACGCATCATGCGTTATTGGCCATTTACATCTTCTCTGCATAAATTGGTTCTTAAGCAGTTATAGTTGTTGTGCAATGTGAATAACAACTAACTTTTGATGGACCTTTGAAATAGCTTGCTAAGCCGGTTTTGACACTTTTTGCAGTATTATTATATTAAGATGTCACATGCCAATCTGTGTTAATCTGATAATTGGCATAGGAGCAGCAGTTGACCAAATGCAATGTGAGTGAAAGTAAGTAGGTAATACCCAAATGTGGAATTCTTGTGACCGTGAATGTAAACGAGAGATTCTTAAATTAAGTTTTTTTATGGGATGGTGATCAACTGACTTGAATTTATGACATAAGATGTTGGAACACACCAGTCAACATATGGCATGAAAATTAATTTGGATTTTATATACCTTCCAAAAGTTTAGGTAATTGTTGTTTTTATAGGCCTTTTCAATTATTTTCGTATTATAGCCATTCATAGGGTTTACGGTCACACTATACCTTAATCAGATTTCTTATACATTATATTTTTCAATAAGCTTATTACAATTCAGTTATGGAGATATATTTTCTCATGCTAAGGAATCTCATACGTAACACAAACAAAAGAGCTGATGCACGAACTTTAAAATTAAATTTCTCTAATTGCAGTATTTTTGTCAACGTATCATGACTTGTTATGTAATAAGAAAATCGTTTTTACTATATAATTAGTTTTATATTGACATAAGGTGTAGGAACCTTAGGGCATGTTTTGAACAGAACATGTTATAACATGGATTTATTTTGAAATAAAATAAGAGAAAAAAGTAAAATATAAAAAAGAGTTTTGTTACCATAATGATGCATGTGAAATTTCGTGAGATTTTGGGCTAAAGAATCTAGTAAGTTTAAAATTGACGGTGTGTAAAAAAGATCAGTTATAGAAATAGGGTGAAATACTTTTAAAATATTTATTTTTAGAGTGCTTAGTATTTTAATGTTCTGTCAAAACCCTATTTACACAAAAATTATATCAATTAATGGGTTTTTATTTTTTAGTTTACTAACGGGTGATTTTTTAAGAGCTTGAGAACTTTTTTTAAAAAAAAAAACGCATAAAATTTGCAAAATCTCATCGATTCTTTATTTGAAACGTTAGATTGGTCCATGACATTTACTTTTTGAAGATAATTTCATTTAAATGTTGACCGCGGCTGCGTCTTAGGTGGTCCATTCGGAAAGTCCAATTTTGGGTAACTTTTTCGAGCATTTCGGCCGGAATAGCCCGAATTTCTTCGGAAATGTTGTCTTCCAAAGCTGGAATAGTTGCTGGCTTATTTGTGTAGACTTTAGACTTGACGTAGCCCCACAAAAAATAGTCTAAAGGCGTCAAATCGCATGATCTTGGTGGCCAACTTACCGGTCCATTCCTTGAGATGAATTGTTCTCCGAAGTTTTCCCTCAAAATGGCCATAGAAACGCGAGCTATGTGGCATGTAGCGCCATCTTGTTGAAACCACATGTCAACCAAGTTCAGTTCTTCCATTTTTGGCAACAAAAAGTTTGTTAGCATTGAACGATAGCGATCGCCATTCACCGTAACGTTGCGTCCAACAGCATCTTTGAAAAAATACGTTCCAATGATTCCACCAGCGTACAAACCACACCAAACAGTGCATTTTTCGGGATGCATGGGCAGTTCTTGAACGGCTTCTGGTTGCTCTCCACTCCAAATGCGGCAATTTTGCTTATTTACGTAGCCATTCAACCAGAAATGAGCCTCATCGCTGAACAAAATTTGTCGATAAAAACATTTCGAACCGAACACTGATTTTGGTAATAAAATTCAATGATTTGCAAGCGTTGCTCGTTAGAAAGTCTATTCATGATGAAATGTCAAAGCATACTGAGCATCTTTCTCTTTGACACCATGTCTGAAATCCCGCGTGATCTGTCAAATACTAATGCATGAAAATCCTAACCTCAAAAAAATCACCCGTTATAATAGTAAAGTAACTATACACATCATACCATGTGTTGAATCCGATATTTCTGATTTCTTGGTAATTTGTTTATGATGTTGACCTTATTAATAATCCAAATTTCCGACCTAGAGCGAAGAACGCAAGATAACCAAAAATCAGAAATTAGGGCACACAGAGACGAAATTTGGCTAAAAATGAAGAAAATTCAGTTACCTTGAAATCGCAGAGTTTCGTTATGGTGAAGAAACTAGTCCATTAGGGTTAAAATCGGCAATACCTGAAAAAAAACTAACAATTTTCGTGGTTTCGTCGATTTTTTGTACTGCTGTGTTGAGATCTCGAGGTCGAAAACCATGATTGTTTAAAAGATCAATGTCATAAACATGTAGAAAAATTGGATCTACCCGATTTACGGAAACGGCTCTTTCTGTCCATAGAAAAGTATACTTGACTTAAGAATATTATAATACATGTTATTGTTTCCAATTTTCTCATAGACGAAAATGTGTTTTTAGATTTTGATTTTTGATGTTTAATCAATAATTGACAAGGACATTGATTACTGAAAAAAAGGGACTAATCACATACAAATTTGAAAAAAAAATGTTTGTTCAGAAAATTTGTTTGAGGCTTACAAGTTTTTTTCTGATACTGTCGCAAAAGCACATTTTTTTTAAAACTTACTCCAGGAATGGATTTCTGGTTTTGAGAACAGTTATATCATAATATTGTAGGTGTTGCCATTGTTTTCTAATCTTTGATTTTGTATGACAACTTTCTTCTCTGAAAAATGACTCCTTCCGCCTAATAGGGGTGATATACATACATATAAACCCTCACTCCATACCACTTATTTCTTCTTTTGGCTTAATCTTCTCCCTCAAAAGTTATACCTCACGGAAAATAGTCTCTTCTTGTTAATTTAGTATTAATTCGATTTAAAAAAAAAACACGAATTTTAGTTAATATTGAACATCTTTATTTTGAAAACCGTTATATCTACGTACATAACTTTAGGCTCAAGTTTTAGTTAATTTTTTGCCTTTAAATTCTGCTGCAGGGTAAAAAGTACGAGATTTTCGCGGTTTTTTCTGGTTTTTGGACATGTTGCGTTCTTTGCTTGAGGTGAAAATTTGAATTATTAATAAGGCTAACATCATAAACAAGTAAACAAAATTCAGAAATATTGGATTTAACGCAAGGTTTCATTCTATTAAAATGACAAAGTTACTGGTCTATAACTAAATTTATCGATTTTATTAAAATTTCTTCCAAAAATTCTTAAAAACAAAAAAAAATTTTTGTGCATTTTGAAAAAAAAAATGAATTTTTATCTTAAAAGATCTCGAATTTTTAGCTTTTTGTACTTTTTTAATCGTTACTTTTTTAATAATAGAATACATTTTAAAAATTGAGAAAATGTTAAATGTTTTCAAAACATAAATCATTTTGAAAGCTTTTTAGTGGTTTAGTTTATTTTAAGAAAGTTGCATTAACATTTAAATTAAACTTCACTCTAAGGTATTAAGGTAAATCACATAAAAATAAAAGAAAATTTGAAAAATACGAATCAAAAAGACGTGACTTTTAAATTTTGACAACTTTAAGGAAATAACGTAAACATGTCTTTCATCGAAATGGAAGAAGAATTTGCAGCATTATTGCTTTTTTTCAGCATGGTCTGCAATATTTGTTAACTTTAAGATGATTAATCTGAGAAAGAAAAGTTTCACAACCTTTTCTACAGAAATATAAATGATCTTAAAATTTCCATAAATAATTTTTGAAAAGCATTTGTCATATAATGTTTATAATGTAAACTTACGTGTAAATAAAACTTTTATAACAGTTTTGATTATGCCATAATAAAGATAATTGCATTCAAAAACTTTCAATTGAATTCATCCCAAAGTTAACTTGTTTTTTTAATTTTTTCGAGTAGTAAAGATCAATTATCTGAAAAACTGAAAATGTATTTGAAAATTTTAGTAACATTACTTTTAATAAATTCTGGAGATCTTAACATAAAAACAAATTTTCATAATATAATTTGTATGCTGAGACCTGGGGAAACTTCAAGATTTTAGATTTTTGATAATGTTTTATTTTGCCAATTCAATATTTTCAAAACTTTGCTTGAAACTAGACATAACTAGTTTATTACATTCTCTCTTATCAATATCCAATGACACTGGTCAAGGATTTCTTAATGGCAATGAAATTGCATTTTCCAATGGGCTTTGATGGCCTTCATTCAAATCCGACTTTATATCAATGGGGCCCTACTCTGTAATGCGTTTCGAAAGCCAATCCGATTCGAATCTGATATTCGATTCGTTTATGAATTCGTACTCTGTAAAATGTTCGAATCGAACAAAACAATCATCTAGTACTTTTTCTATTTGTAGAATAGCTTTGTCGAGTCTCGAAGTATTTCTCATGAGAAGTGTCAAAGCAAAATTACAAAAAAAAAATCAAAACAAATCACCAACAAGACGAGGAAGTTGAAATTAATTTTTAAAGAGAAAATATAAAATTCAATAAAAAGTTAATAAAATGGATTCGGTTGCGCTTTGGATGGATGAAGAAAATAGAGAAGAACGAGTTGAACGTAGAACAATACGCGATGACAAAAGCCTTTCCCACAAATTGTTTGAAGTGTTTCTGGCGGCGTCCGAGGAGTTCAAACGTACCTTGTCGAAATCGGGATGAGCACACATGAATTCCACCATAATTTCAAATTGCTTTGGTTTGGCATGCACTGCACATTTTTCGCTGATGATTCCCTTTACCTAATGAAATTTATTTGCTTACATTTTGAATAAAATTATTATTTCCTTGCTTACATTTTATCTATTTCACACAACTTAACACAATTTTCCTCTTGTGTCCTTTAAAAACCACCTTCGAATTGCAATCCGTTACCTCTCTTGGTGTAGAATTAAAATTTCCGTTTTCGAACGCTAATGAAATTCGGAAACGCATTGCCAGGTACAAAAAATCCGAATGCGAATTTGTCATTATGTAAGTACTATAGATTTCTTATCCGCATTACAAATAGAGAGTACAAAATATTCGTTTTCGTAAATATTTGCTTTCGAAACGCATTACAGAGTAGGATCCCAGGTCAGGTTTTATATATATAAGGCTGTTTGAGGCTATATAAATGTATGAAGCAGCTTTTTTTTCTAAATAAAATCCGTGGTGGGCTTCCAAATCTTTGATCCTTTTCTTCAATATGCTGTTTGCAATATTTATACTATTTTTTATAGTATTCGAAAAATCTTCATAAGTTTTTAGATTCCTCCTTGTCTTTCAAAAATCTGAAAGAAACGCTAAACCGTTTATTTTAAGGTTTGTTCTCGTAACAAATCAATTGCTTAAACAATTTTATTATATCAAGTTTTGAAATATATTAAGAAATATAAAAATAATGTTGAAAACTTGAGCAAATAGTTAAAATGTAAGTTTCGATTCGAAATCAGTACTTAAAAGAGGCTGGGATGCGACCCACACTGATAACTTCCCATCCCGTCTGTCGATATGTATCAGTTTGTCTATATGTATCAATTTTTACCAAATTTGCCTACTTTTTTTTGTAGATTTTATTTTTTTATGAAAAAAACGGACTGTTAGATTTTTATAAAAAAATTACTGAATATCGAAAACAATATTTTCTGTGAAATAAAATAAGTTTGAAGCCAATATTTGTAATTTTTGAAAAGCTATTTGAGTCAAAAGTAAATTTTTATTAAGTTTTAGTATTGTTTTTTTTTGTTTTTATGTTTTTATTTTTGTAAAAAAAAACTGTCAATTCGATTTTTCTTAAAATTTGTCCTTATGTTGAAAAAATCTTTCTTATAAGTTAAAATTAGTTAGAAGCCATTATTTCAAATTTTTGAAAAGATATTTGAGTCAACAATATTTTTTGAAAGATTAAAGTAGTTTAAAGCCAATATCTCAAAGTTTTGAAAAGAAATTTAAGTCGAAAATCAATTTTTACTACCTTTTATAAAAGGTTTTTTTATTTTATATTTTTTGTAAAAAAACTGTCAATTCGATTTTTCTCAAAATTTGTCCTAATGTTGAAAACAATATTTTTTTAACTTAAAATTAGTTAGAAGCCATTATCTCAAATTTTTGAAAAGATATTTGAGTCGAAAGTCAATTTTCACCAACTTTCGTTTAATTTTTTTTTCGGTTTTTAATTTTTTGTAAAAAAAAATGTTAATTCGATTTTTTTCAAAATTTTACTTAATGTTGACAACAATATTTTTTGAAAGATTAAAGTAGTTTAAAGTTAATGTCTCACAATTTTGAGAAGATATTTGAGTCGAAAATCAATTTTTACCAACTTTTATTAATTTTTTTGTTTAGGTTTTTATTTTTTGTAAAAAAAACTGTCAATTCGATTTTTTTCAACATTTTACTGAATGTTGACAACAATATTTCTTATAAGATAAAATAAGTTTGAAGCCAATATCTTAAGTTTTTGAAAAGATATTTGAGTCGAAATTCAATTTTTACCAACTTTGAGTAATTTTTTTTTAGGTTTTTATTTTTTATAAAAAAAATGTCATTTAGATTTTTCTCAAAATTTTATCAGACGTCAAAAATATTATTCTTCGTTGCACCAAATTGTTTTGGAGATGAAATCACATTTTAGTCGTACAATTTTCGAGGTGACAAATTTTTTCCTTCAATTTTTTTGATTTACAAAAAAAACATTAATTGGATTTTTTTCCAAAAAAATAATTGTTTTGTATCACGTTACAATATATAATATAAAATTTAATTCAAGTCTCTAGCGTCATTGGTTCATGAGATATTTAGGGTTAACCAAAATGTTCACCTTTTTTTAAAACTGCTATGGTAAAAAAACCACCCACGAAATTTTCTTGAGAGCCCTTTCTGCATCTTTCTGCCTTATTATCTGTATAACAAAATTTATTTGAAGTCGATATCTCTTTTGGTTCTTGAGCTATGGACGACGAAAAAAACGTCGCGAACGTACGGACATACGAACATACGAACATACGTACACACGCACGCAAAGACATCTTTCTAAAAATCTTTTATTTCGACTCTAGGGACCTTGAAACGTTGAGAAATGTCAAAATGTTCAATTCAACAAATCGGACCCATTACAATAACTTCCTATGGGAAGTTAATAAATCCTTATCTCGTCTTAAATGTTTTCCTAGTTGTCTCGTCGTGATACTTTTCTTTGTCTCTTCAATAAATTGGGTTAGGACCTCTAACTTCTTCTTTCCATCACTCTCCTTTTTTAAATTTGCAATTTTTAAAACAATTTTCAATTTCAATAAAGCGTGAATAAATTAAGGTCTTCAGACCTACAATTAAGTAAATCACAGGCTATTAAGTTACCATAATAAAAGATATAGGTTCCTAAGAAAATACCAAAAACAAAAACACTCATAAAACTTTTAAATTCAATTAACCTGTTCTGAAAGACATTAACGAATAATATTGTCATTGAATAAATCCAGATTTATACTCTTTAAAAAGTCCAATAAAATATTTTAAACACACAAACTAGAAATCTATTGGCATTTAATGTAAGCCCAAATTGTATATTTTATATCAGACCATTTAGGGAATGAATTATAAAGTTCTTCTCCATCTAGCGCCACTAATTGCCAGCAAATCAAACCCACTAACCTTTTCCAAAACGGACCTGGCATAGAAATAGAATTTGTACAAAAAATAATTCAACAAATGAACTTCAAGTCTATACATTATGTTATGCTTCAAGCCTTGAAACACAAAGAAGCCGAAAGAACTGTTCTTTTGAGTGTGAGGAGAGGCCATCCAAAGAAAGCACCATACATCATATGGCAAGCAATTATGAATGTCACGGGCAAACATTGAAGCCAAAATATACAACAGCAGCTGCCGTGCTACAACCACACGTCCGCCGCACTGCATGCCGTATGTCACATCACCATCATCTCTGCCATCTTCATCATCCTTTTTACACTACCCCTCCGAATCGCCGCCGCCGCCGTCCCTCTGCAACATCTATCTACCAACGCTGAGTTATGGGTTATTTAATACCAAACAAGAAATCTATTGACCTATGATGCAACAACCCACTAACAACAAGTTTATTGTTGTTGTACAATTGTACATCTCTAACCATACTCGTATACCAACTCCAACAACCCATCAATAATTTCGTTTTCATTTAGACGGTTTCAAGCTACGCGACGCGGACGCGGCGCGACATTGTTGTTAAGATTTACCTTCATATCTCTCAGGGCACGATGATGATGTGGGGGCTTTGGAGATGGGGGGAATCACGCACTACTGTGGTGGTTCGGTTTCTGTGACGGTTAGTTGTTGTCTCTGGGGGCGTTGGACAGTCATTTAGTCAGACTGTCAGTCAGTCAAAGCAATCGAGTTAAATGCGAATTATTTAGTATGTTGGAGAAATATTTGCAAACCAGCTCTTGCCAAAGTCTGTTTTTTTTTCAAACCACTTGGAGTGTAGAGCATCATTTAAATGCTAATCAGATGGTCTTCTCGGATTCCAAAAACAAAAACCGGACCACTGACCATCAGCTATATGTGTAAATATATGTAGGGACGGTGTACTTCTACAAAACGGGTTAAAAATATCAACTGATAGTGAAACTGGACAGGGGCGCACTTTGTGATTTGAATTTAAGGCTCCGAATGCCATGGAACATTCTTAAGGCTTTCACTGTCTAACTTTTTTTTGTAACTGGGCAAAGCCTTCAATAAGGCGTGTCCATTGTTAAAACATTCACAAATCTTTGAACCTTAAAATCAGTTGATTTACAACATCTTTCGAGTCTTTACCATTATCTTAGACTGTGGAAGATTAAATCCACCACTGGATACAAAATCAAACTTCAAGAAGCCGGTTGACACGCTTGTTATTCCCGCAAAGCTGTTTGATCGGTTTCAGTTTTGTGGATTAACAAAAGTCGAAGAAGGGGGAGTTCGAGTTCGGGTTCGTATCGATTCGATACTTGTCTTTAACATTTTGTTTATTCTTCAAGGTCGTTTGCAAGTCGTTCGGAAGATGAGTTTTAATCGCATAGCACCATCTTCGATCCAACACAGCTTAACCGCCTCGAAATTTGTTTTTTTTTTTTTTCGTGTAGCTATGCTAATGAAATTTACGGCCAGCCGATAGCGATGGAGATGGTGGTGGCGATGGCGATGGCGAGGTTGCAAAGAGTTTTTATTGCCGCAATTAAAAGACTTGCAAATGCGATGATGGCGCATGCTGGATGTCTGCAATGTAAGCTTATAATATAAAGTACCTTACCTACATGGTACTTGTCGGGTATTTAAATAAGTAAGTAAAGTATACAAATATTGCAAATGGAAATTGCACTGCTTGATGCTCTATTGACTTGACCGATTAAAATAAAATTTGTATGTTTATAAGTTGGAGCGCATTTGAAGATGATGATGATGTGATGGCGATGGGTTTATGCGGAATGAAATGAAGGAAACGTGTTACTTATTTTTGTACGAGTTTAATAGTGATGACTTTGAGCTGAGATTTTTGGTTATATAATAGAGGTGGCCGGTGGGTCGATATTTAATGTCTCTAGTTGGTGCAATGTGGGCGAGTCGATTGCATCTTTATAGTCACTATCAGAAACTTATAATGATGAAGTGTGCGTAGTAAGTAGCCCGTGGAGAATAATGTTAAGTGTGTAGGATTGTCACGTAAAAGGTCTGGAGATACCAAATTCTACACCTTAAAATAAAAATGTTCTCCTGACGGGTGTAGTGTAAGTCTTGAAAAAAATCGGTGAATTCAGCAAAGGTACATTTTGTATTTGTCATGAAAAACTAGACAAATGTTTCTCGCCGGAAAATGTATAATGCCTTTAAAACTTCAAAAAATTAAGCCTTTAAGAAATTCTTTTAAAGATATAAAGACCTTGTACTTTTTTTTATAATAAAAACAAATTGGTTTGTTTTAAATATAATTAAGAAACTGGGTTGTGAATCTGGATTCTTTTGCTTTTTAAAACCTTTTTTTACAAATTGAGTGCTTTCTTAAACTAATATTAGAAAAAACAATCAAAAATTTATCGACCAAAATAAAAAAGTCAGATTTATTTCATTACACAAATGTTTAAATAAATTTTTAAAATTTAATTTTCTTTGTAAGTAATTCTTGGAGGAGTTTTTTTTATTTTTGAATTAACTAAAAAAAATTAGAGATGTAATCAAAAATATGACAATTTTACATTTTTTGTTCTTAACCTGAAAAGCAGTATTCGGTAATTTGTTTGAATATTAAATATACGAATAAGTTTAACATAAATCCCTGAAAATTAAAAATATTGGTATACAAATTCGCAGTTCTTCTATTTGAGTACTAAGATGACACAAAAAAACCTCTGTACCCAATTCAATCAATGTTTTCATAGCTTCTATTTAAATTCAGGAACATGTTTTTTCGTCGAAAAAAATCGTGATGGTTTTCAAAATGTATACTCGCTTTCTTCGATATTCAATTGAAATGTTAATAGTATTTCATATATTTTTTGAAAAATCTTCATAAGTTATTAGATTTCACGTGTCTCAAATTAATCTTTAAAAAAGAGGCTGGGATGCGACCCACACTGATAACTTCCCATCCCGTCTATCGATTTGTCTTGCTTAAAAGTTTGTCTAAATGTATCAATTCTTACCAAATTTGCGTTCTATTTTTTGGAGATTTTATTTTTTTATGAAAAAACGGACCGTTGTATTTTTATAAAAAAAATTACTGAATATCAAAAACAATATTTTCTGTGAAATAAAATAAGTTTGAAGCCAATATTTTTAATTTTTGAAAAGCTATTTAAGTCAAAAGTAAATTTTTACCAAGTTTAAGTATTGTTTTTTTTTTAGGTTTTTATTTTTTGTAAAAAAAACTGTCAATCCAACATTTCTCAAAATATTACTGAATGTTGAAAACAATATTTCTTATAAGTTAAAATTAGTTGGAAGAGATAGTCTCAAATTTTTGAAAAGATATTTGAGTCGAAAACCAATTTTTACCAACTTTTGTTAATTTTTTTTTTTTAGTTTTTAATTTTTTGTAAAAAAACTGTCAATTCGATTTTTCTCAAAATTTTACTGAATGTTGAAAACAATATTTCTTATAAGTTAAAATTAGTTAGAAGCCATTATCTCAAATTTTTAAAAAGATATTTGAGTAGAAAATCAATTTTTACCAACTTTTGTTAATTTTTTTTTCGGTTTTTAATTTTTTGTAAAAAAACTGTCAATTCTATTTTTTTCAAAATTGTACTGAATGTTGAAAACAATATTTTTTGAAAGATAAAAGTAGTTTAAAGCTAATATCTCTAAGTCTTGAAAAGATATTTGAGTCAAAAATCAATTTTTACCAACTTTTATTAATTTTTTTTTAGGTTTTTATTTTTTGTAAAAAAACTGTCAATTCGATTTTTCTCAAAATTTTATCAGATGTCAAAAACACTATTCTTCGTTGCACAAAATTATTTTGGAGATGAAATCATATTTTAGTCGCAAAATTTTCGAAGTGACAAATTTTTTTTTTTCAGTTTTTTTGATTTATAAAAAAAACCGTTAATTGGATTTTTTTCAAAAAATATAATTGTTTTGTATCACATTACAATATATAATATAAAATTTAATTCAAGTCTCTAGCGTTATTGGTTCATGATATATTTAGGGTTAACCAAAATTTTCACCTTTTTTTTAAACTGCTATGGTAAAAAAAACCACCCACGCAATTTTCTTGAGAGCCCTTTCTGCATCTTTCTGTCTTATTATCTGTATACAAAAATTTATTTGAAGTCGATATCTCTTCTGGTTCTTGAGCTATGGACGACGAAAAATACGTCGCGAACGTACGGACGTACGGACGTACGGACATACGGACATACGGACATACGGACATACGGACATACGGACATACGGACATACGGACATACGGACATACGGACATACGGACATACGGACATACGGACATACGGACATACGGACATACGGACATACGGACATACGGACATGCGGACGTACGGACGTACGAACGTACGTACACACGCACGCACAGACATCTTTCTAAAAATCTTTTATTTCGACTCTAGGGACCTTGAAACGTCGAGAAATGTCAAAATTTTCAATTTGACAAATCGGGCCCATTACAATAACTTCCTATGGGAAGTTAATAAAATGCAACTTGCTCCATGTATGGAAAGAGTATGTTTAAAATACAGGGTTATCCATTTTGCGGTTTCAAAAGTAAACGTAAATAAAATACATATAAGATACTTTTTTGTATGATATTTCATTTTTATTATAAAGTTTGAATGTTGAGATTATGTGTGAAACACTACATCATTTAAATGACCACCACACAATTTGTTGCAAGCTTCGATTCTTTTGAGGTAATTTTCGATCACTTTTTGACACATATTGGGTGGTATCACAGCCATAACTTGACGAATGTTGGTTTTTAAGTGCTCAAGAGTTAAAGGTTTATCTGCATAAACTCGGTCTTTCACGTAGCTCCACAAAAAAATTCCAACGGTGTCTAATAGCATGATCTTGGTGGCCAGTTGATATCGCCACGACGGGAAATTACGCGGCCAGGAAATGTTTCTTGCAATAAAACCATATTCGCTCGAATTGTTTGGCATGTCTTTGCAGCGTCTTGTGGAAACAACATATTCTTTAAGTCGTATTTTTCAATAGACGTTCCATCGTGGTTTTCGAAGAAGTAAGGTCCAATCACCCGTGTCATGATGGTTAGTGCGTTGGATTGTCATACCACAGGTATTGGGTTCGATCCCTGCCTATGCCATGTAAAGTTTTTTCCACGGGTACTGCGAGGAATTGGCAAATCCTCAAAGAGTTATTCTTGTCATGAAAAGTGCTTTCTCAAATTATCCGTTCGGATTCGGCTTACAACTGTAGGTCCCCTCCATCCCTGATTACAGTCCTCGCACATAGGAATGGTTGAGAGTTGTAAGTCACTAGGCACTAGTTCTCAACGGACTGTTGCGCCATCCAATTTATTTATTTTTTAAGGTCCAATCTCACCTCCGGACCAAACAGTGACTTTTGTGGATGTAATGCTCTCTTCAATTACTTGAGGATTCTCAGAACCCCAAATACCACAATTTTGTTTATTAACACACCCACCGAGTGAGAAATGTGCTTGGTCGCTGAAGAAAATTTTATTCGAAAAACCGCAGTCCACCGCCTGTCGTTCAAGCACCCAATCGATGTATCTACGACGTCAGCTGGCTTCAGTTGTTATGTGAGCTGGACTTAATATGGATGTAAGTGTAGATCCAAATGCGAAATACGCCATAATTTGCCGTAAGACAGTACTAATTCCTGAGAACGAAGAGAAATCGAAACATTCGGGTCTTCGGCAACACTTTCAATTTCATCAGCGATGTTTTCAGTGGTACCAGCAAAACGACGATGCACAGACCTTACAATATCTGTAACCAATCCAGTCTTTTCAAATTTCTTCACAATTTTCCCAATTGCTTGCGTAGTTGGACGATTGTAAACCATAATCTCCTCTGAAATGTGGCTGTGCCAGAATTAGTATGTTTTTAGTGGTTTTAACAATTTGTATGCGTTTTGCGATAAATAAACGATCCATTTTCGTAAATTTCAGACTTTCAACTGAAAACAAAAAAATTGGTTTAATAACTTAGTTTGACAGATGTCGAATTCAAGCCCTATACTTTTGAAACTGCAAATTGGATAACCCGTTATTTCCTGTATTTTAAGAGAAAATATACCAGCAAAATAAGTTTTTCTTCAAAAATGTAATGTAAAATGTAAAACGTTTTTTTTTTAATTAATTTTTTATATATATGAGTTCCTGAGAAAATTTAAAAACAAAAAAACGGTTCTATGAGGAGCACCCTTCTGGAGCAATACAAAAATATATATATTTTTTTTTTTGGAAAGAAGCCAAGTCAAGAAATTTTTTTAGAGAAAATGTAATAAAAATCTATCGGTTCGTTTTTGAGAAAATTCGATTTTTTTTCTTATACTGTCTGAATAATTATTTGGTTATAAAAAATGTCATTGTTTATTTTCTGGATTTTTTTCGAACTTCGATATCTTGAAAATGGGTCATCATTTTATACGAAATTGGGATGTCAAACGCATATTAATAAGCTCTAAATAACTGCTTACCAAAAATATTTTCAAATTAAAATTGAACAATTTGAAATATGATATAATAATTTAAAAAAAAAAACGCTCTAACGATTTTAATTAAAGTTTTTATTGGGAAATCAAATGTCGTTTAAATTTTCGAAAACTATTTTTGCAGGTACATTTTTAAATCTTAAAATACAATAAATACCTTAAAAATTACTCTTTGGATACATGAGCAAGTTCGGACGACCCAGTCGTGCATTTTATTTAGTTTTGGTTTTATAAATGTTTGTTTTAAAATATAATTTAAAAATAATTTGTAAGGTTTACATTAAGTTAAGTTATGTCAGAGGGACATAACAGTAAACCCCCAACCTTCCACAATAAGACGCCCATGAGCTTAGAAAAAATTGTTATCCTCAGGGTTAAAATAAACATTAAGCTCAAAAAGGGTGGACGTTTTTATACAATTCCTGTAAAATAAGATGTATACGAAAATCTTTTACAGAAAAAGATTCTTGTACAAGTTAATCTAATTGGGGTTTTTCGAATGAGAAGTTAATTTTAAAAAGCCCACATTTTTGGCAACTTTAACTTTAAAACTGCCATAAAACTGACAAGTAAGAACTCCGCCATTTCTAAAAATGAAAGAATACACACTTCTAAAACACAATGCATGAAATATATTATACATCTGTGGATCATATATTGGGTAAAGTATAAAGTAACAGTTTAAAAAACTACTTTCCAACTTTTTATAAAAGAAAGTATGTATCTCATTTAAATTAAAAAACAGGCTACAGGATTGTCCTTTTATTTAATTTTAAATGATAATGAGTCAATATTTGATAGTTCACGACTTTTAAAATATTATAAACCATGTTTCTTTTGTTACTTCCTCAAGTAGGTAGTTCATAATCAAATAGTTTTTCGAGCACTGAGTAAACTCAAAAGTTCAAGGTTTGAAATCTAAAAGACAGCATTTTCAGTTTGAAAACAAACTACCTCATTTTGGATGGTTGATGATTTTTATTTCTACTTAATTTTTCAATTTGAACTCTTACTTTGTAATGATAATATATTTTAAAGTCACGAAAAACAATAATATTTTCATTTGTAAAATCTACATTCGGTCACAGTTTAATTAGCCACATCCGTAACAATGTCAAACAAAACATCAATAAAACATTTTATCAATACACATACGTATATATTCTTAAATATTACAGACACTATTCCAACACTACGACATTTAACATAAAGATGTCATGCCTATTTTTAATTACCAGCCATCCAACAGGTTAAACAAGCAACCTAGTTTAAAAATTAAAACTTGAACATCTAGAGCCAAAAAAAAAAAAAACAACATTAATTCAAATAACAAACAATTCCAAAAATAAAATCTCATAAATTCAAACAAATTACAAACAAAACACCAGTAAATCTTTTAAAATATTTAAATCTATTTATTATTTATATATTATTTCACATAGGTTGACCTTAAAACAGATCCAAACACATTTAACATAATATAATTTACAAAAACAAAAACAATTTAAATAAAACAAGACAAAATTAAAACAAAACAAAACAAAAATGACACCAATATCTTGAACGAATATTAATAACCTACAAAACTAAATTAATACCATTTTCCAATCTACACTCTACATCACCATCAACCCGATAAACTCGCTAAGAGCTTCGGTGAGACTTTACGAGTTTTAGTTGGAAGTCTCTTTGATTTTGGCCGTCGTCCCGCTCCAGTTCCAGCTCCAGCTCCTCTAGATGAACCAAGTATATCTGGATTTGAATTCAAATCATTGTTATTTGTATTCCTCAGCGGTGGCACTCCAGGGACAATTCCAAGCTCCTCATGGATAACACCAGCTTGCGTCCTATAACTTCAAAAACGGAAATAAAAATAGAAAAATAATTATTTTTTAAATAAATCCAAGAATAAAATAGACTTACGAAAGTTTATATCCATAATCCGTTGGAATATATTTGAAGTCTGAGAAAAATACAACCGGGAAGTTGCCCCCATAAGTGTAATAGGACGACGATGAAGAAGCCGATTCGAACAAAGTCATAACCATCATCAGAACTATCAGAACCTGTGTTAAGTGAAATTAAATAACACATACAAAGCGTATATTATGTATTAGCATGTGAAAGTGAAACTACCAACGGAACAAGCTCACCGTCATAGTCAGCGTCATCATCCTCCTAGGGTCGGTCATTTTCTTGCTGATGATGCACGTTGTCCAGCTTCAATGTTGAAAATGAAAACATTAACTTTGGTCCACCAGATTTTAAGTCTGCATGTTGAATTGGAATCTAAACTTTTCGTGCAACCACGGAAGCGCTCATTGGCGGGGGTAATGACAATTGCTCGAATATACAAAGACAGACGCCTAATTGCGGACAATAATAATAAAAATAACCGGAGGCAGTCCGGAAGTTCGTTCTTATGTCGGGTACTCAAATTGATTATGTACTCTACGTACTCTTAAACTCTCTTTATCCTACGACTTGTTGAAAAATCTTGTATGACGTGTTGACGAAGAAAACGTCAACGAACGTTAAAGGTGTACTTTCAACTTTGACTATACTCTGCTGCCGTGCGTCGTCGGTCGGTCGTCGAAATCGCTACTGCCACCATCTCCGTCTTCTGTCAATGGACCCGAAAGTTGTTGGCAATGATATTTGGTTAAGTCATTTCAATACGCATGAGATTTGATTTTGGTAAAAGTGGTCCACTAATCTTTTATGACCCTCGAAGAAGGCCCATTCAAATTTGTTTGTTTTCTATACCTAATTTTACACATCGGATTTTTTGGATATCGATGAATTTACATATAGTTTGAAGAATAAAGTTCATCAGGGCGATGAGCTAATGACCCTGTGGTTTTCCTAATTACATATTTCAATCGCGTTGAATAAACAATAGTATCATATAAATGTTTCGTCAATAGCCCCCATGGGCGTTGAAGATTGTTTTTAATTGATTTTATTATGTTATTAAATTTATCATTTCAATTCAAATTATTTTAATATTAACTTTTAGTATAAAATTTTATGGAGCAATGTCAGTGACCTGAGTGTTATTGAATTCAAAATTGGAATAATTTCATATTAGACATATTGACGTCGTTTCCCTAATTTTACTTCCATAGTACTATTTTTTAAAGTTAAAAGTGGATAAGATTCATGGAACTAGAAGACTCAACAGGTTTGACACAGGGTTCTATGTTATCTACTTATTATTCTATTAACTTTCTATCTTCTTTTTATCGCTTTTATAAGCAAAAATTTGAAGGGTTTTCCCCAGACCTCCAGCTTCTATTTTCATTACGTAATATTTTGTGGGAACTATCACGCTATATTTTTATTTTGTATTGGAATTTCTAACTTTTACTTTCAGTTTTTGAATTTTTATTTTTGTGAAAAATTGGTTTCGTGTAGAAAATAATTGAGAAGACTTAATCTTATTATTAGTTAATTATTACGATGAATGAGAATTTCATTATAATATAGTCCTACTTTTCGTTAAGCCGCGTGAGTATCGGTTTGTCGGAGTCGCGTTCATCTACGAATTAAGCTTGAGGTGTTGATACCTACTATACATAGCTTAAGAGCTATGCTTAATTTAAACTATTTTTCTATAATTTTCAGTTTGAACTTACTACATCTAAGTGTTGCCTTAGGTTTGGTTAAATACGGTTTATATAAAGATTAAGAAGCCAGTTTTCATCAAATAACTTTAACAGTGTTTATATACGTGTGAATCTTTGATTTCTCACGACAAGTTGCGATAGAGTTGCCCTTCCACTATTGGTTGATTAACATGCATTTTCATTTGAAATTTTTTAAGTAAAAGAGAGTGGGGTAGTTGCATGATAAATTTATCTTTTGTACATATAAAACAGTTTGCTGTCATTCAGGATTTGAGGCAAATTTTTATTTAAGACTTGAACTTTGGTTATTAAAATTTAAAGTAGTCGGTTACAACTTGCAGGTTTTATGTGGTATCGGTTTTTCCGTAGGTGAGTAGACGTTTAACGGGCGGATATTGCCCTTAGCACAAACATTGCTCCCTACACTAAAGGAAAATCCAATAGCAACAAAAGAACAACATTAAATGTGAACAAAGTGAGTATACGCCCAGTGTGCCACTGTTTTAATATCCTTTTTATAGTCAAAAATTATACAGATTTTGCACCTACATATACATTAAAAGGACTACAGGGTGATGTATCTATTGTTTTCTTTTTAAATCATAGGTTATTTTGAGTCTGGTAGCTGTTTATTGTTAAAACATTGAAGTAATAGAATTCGATACTTGCGAAGCCAGATGAGGTAGCTTCTTGACAAGGGTGGATCCAGACTTTTAATTAGGGGGTTGTCACACACTTAGACGAGTTTTTACTCACCTCTTAAAAATGTTCTTTAATGTTCTGGAAAGGAGGCTAACAAAAATTAAATAAAATAATGTGTATTTTAACCTTACATTTACAGATTTCAATTGCTAAGGTGGCAACTTTAGTTATCAAATTATTTTAGAACACTGTAGTCCAGCTAGGTATGGTCTAACTATTTAATTTGGATGACTCCCTACATATGAAATCATTCCAAGATTCCAACAGTTTTCTAAATATGCCATATTTAAGAGCTAAAACACAATAGTTTATAGGGTTTTTGGTGCATATCACATAAAAGTAAAAAATTGTAAGAAATTATTTTGACCTTAAAGGAGTCAACAAAACTTTAAAATTGTAGAAAGAAAAATGCTTGATTCTTGAATTTGAGGATATAGGTGCATTAAAGTAGGTACATTATTTCTCTAAAAAATTAAATTAAAACAAATTAAGGTAAACAAATAATTTGGGAATAAATGTTTGTGTGGCACTCACAAACTACACGTTTTAGAATCTCTTCTCACTTCAAATCTCAAGAGATTCAAAGCTTTTATATCAATAAATATGAAACGTTTATTATGTTTTTCAATTAGCCCTTAGTTTCACAAAAGTGTCACCTTTGCTGTTTTTGGGACATTTATATTATTGAAATTCGTGTTTAAATCTTAGTTCTAGAGCATCCAAAGCAAATTCACTTCAAAAGTAGATTTATTTAATTTTTTAAGATCTTTTGTATTCGACAGAAAATCAATTTTGAAAGAAATAAAATGCACGACTGGGTCGCTAGAACTTGCTAATGTCTTCCAAAAAGTCTGTTTACAAATATTTCCTATATTTTAAGATTTAAAAATGTAACTTATTTTTTTTTTCGAAAATCATTTTCAATTTTAAATTTTGTTTTAAAAATATTTTTGGTAAATAATACTAAATAAAGTGCTCATAGATATACATTTTAAATTGAACCGCAAATTTGTATCGTTAAATTACTAACAAATCTTTAAATGAAATCCTTACTTATACATCTTGACTGTATAAGCTGTATGGTTCATATGACCCCCCCTGGATCGTCCATTGGTGAAAAGTTGATAAATTTGTGCTGTGTTTTTGGAATAGGGCTGAATATCTGATTAATATCATGTTCTTGGTCCAGCCCAAGTAGTACTTTTATCAACAAAGTTTAAGGAAGTAAAATACAAATTTTGTTTTCGTATACCAAAAATTAATAATTCAAAATATAAGGGGGGTCATGTCCATTAACGCAATACGATTAGTTTTGAATTAAAGGGAATTCCTTCGAAAAAAAAAACAAAAAAATTATCTCCCAGGGGGATCATGACCTCTACAAACCCCCATTAAAAAAAAAGGTGAAAATGTTGGTTAACCCAAAACATCTCACGAACCAATAACGCTAGAGCTTGAATTAAATGTTATGTTATAAATTTTAACGTGATACCAAACAAGTATATTTTTGGAAAAAAAATCCAATTAAAGTTTTTTTTAGATAAATCAAAAAAACTGAAAAAAATAAATTTGTCACTTCAAAAATTGTGCAACGCAGAATAACTTTTTTAACATCTGGTAAAATTTTGAGAAAAATCGAATTGACAGTTTTTTTACAAAACATAAAAATCTAAACTAAAAATTAATAAAAGTTAGTAAAATTGATTTTCGACTTAAATAACTTTTCAAAACTTTGAGACATCGGCTTTAAACTAATTTTATTTTTAAGAAAATGTTGTTGTCAACATTTAGTAACATATGAGAAAAATCGAATTGACAGTTTTTTTACAAAAAATTAAAAACCTAAAAAAAGTTGGTAAAAATAGATTTTCGACTCAATTATCTTTTCAAAAATTAACAATATTAGCTTCAAACTAATTTTATCTTATAAGAAATATTGTTTTGAACATTTTGAGAAAAATTGAATTGACAGTTTTTTAACAAAAAATAAATACCTAAAAAAATTTATAAAAGTTCGTAAAAATTGATTTTCGACTCAAATATCTTTTCAAAAATTTAAGATATAGGCTTCAAATTAATTCTATTTTATAAAAACATTGGTAAAAATTGATGTTCGTTTCTCAATATCTCGTGAATAATAGAAAACATTGACTTCAAATTAATTTCATTCATCCAATTTGTATTTGTTTATATTAGAAATAAAAACTTTTAAGAAATGCTACTAAAATTGGCAAAAATTGGTTAACGACTAAAAATCTCGTTAGCAAAAATAGATTTTGAAATCATACCATTTCATCATATGCAAAATATTGTTGGTTATTTTTAATTTTTTTAGAATAATTAAACTGATAACTTTTTTAACAAAGCACGAAAACCTACAAACCTTTTAAGCAAGACAAATCGACAGACGGGATGGGAAGTTATCTGTGTGGGTCGCATCCCAGCCTCTTTTTTTATTTATTATTACATTAAAACTTACGTGAAAATATTTTCTCATTAAAATATACTACAAACACTTAAATTTTGTTGTTGTTGCCCATTTTTTAAACTTAACATATAAAAAAGTGTAAGTACATTATTAGGTGTAGGTAAGACACAAAGTTGAAAACCCAAAATGACCTTAAATTCAAGTCAATAGAAATTAACAAATAAAAAATGTACCTGAATATTATTTATTATTATTCTTATGTCCGACAATAGGCAAATTAAATTAATTTCTTAAGACCGAATTCCAAATTTTATATGGTTTAGTTTTTTTTCATTCAAAACGGTTTTCCAGGTATTAATGAAAAACTACATAATGGTAAATACGCTTTTACATCATATTCGTATTAGGGTAATAAAAGAAACCATTATAAATTAATATATAGGCCCTCAAATTATTTCTAAATGAGTTATGGTTTCAGTCATTTACAATTTCATTCATGGCTTCTTGATTTGAACTGATTCAATTTTCCCAAAATATCCAGTTTGTTAATCGGCGAAGAATTTCGTCACTTTGACTTGATCCGATGAAAAGAATAATAACGTTGGGAGCTGGCCTTTCAACCTATTCATGCATTTGTAACTCTTGTTTAGATATCTTGCTTGTATCTCTTGAGTGAAGGCATCAAATTTCTAGCCACCTGACCTACGTTAATTTTCGGATCTTTTTCATACGATCTATTCGATACGCCTTCGTAGGTAAGTAGGTAAGAACATATTGACATTTCATTCATTGTGAAAAGTTCGACTTACTATAAACCTTGTATTGCATCATACTACAACAAGGTGTCAAATTATTACCACTGTACATTGAGGAAAAAATTTTCTTCAGAGACTGTGAAACGTCAATGATAGGATATGGTAGTTTTAATGTTTGCCCAACAAATCCCATATAATAATGGTAAAAGAAGAAGGCAGTTTATCGACCTGTGCAGTCAAAAAATGGTTTCATTGGTTGGAAACCTTGATCTCTGTAACTTAGTCCTTAGTCCAAATGTAAATCAGAAAACTTAAATGAGCGCAGACAAACATTAGTTTTAAAAAATCAAAAATTATTACTAAAGCCTTGAAGAACAAATGTACTGCTTAGATTTAACATTTTCTCCGATTTGGTTCTATCGGGTGATTTTTTAAGAGCTTGAGAACTTTTTTTTTTAAAAAAAACGCATAAAATTTGCAAAATCTCATCGTTTTTTATTTGAAACGTTAGATTGGTCCATGACATTTACTTTTTGAAGATAATTTCATTTAAATGTTGACCGCGGCTGCGTCTTAGGTGGTCCATTCGGAAAGTCCAATTTTGGGTAACTTTTTCGAGCATTTCGGCCGGAATAGCCCGAATTTCTTCGGAAATGTTGTCTTCCAAAGCTGGAATAGTTGCTGGCTTATTTGTGTAGACTTTAGACTTGACGTAGCCCCACAAAAAATAGTCTAAAGGCGTCAAATCGCATGATCTTGGTGGCCAACTTACCGGTCCATTCCTTGAGATGAATTGTTCTCCGAAGTTTTCCCTCAAAATGGCCATAGAATCGCGAGCTGTGTGGCATGTAGCGCCATCTTGTTGAAACCACATGTCAACCAAGTTCAGTTCTTCCATTTTTGGCAACAAAAAGTTTGTTAGCATTGAACGATAGCGATCGCCATTCACCGTAACGTTGCGTCCAACAGCATCTTTGAAAAAATACGGTCCAATGATTCCACCAGCGTACAAACCACACCAAACAGTGCATTTTTCGGGATGCATGGGCAGTTCTTGAACGGCTTCTGGTTGCTCTTCACTCCAAATGCGGCAATTTTGCTTATTTACGTAGCCATTCAACCAGAAATGAGCCTCATCGCTCATCGGACGTAAAGCGCGAAACACATTTCGAACCGAACACTGATTTTGGTAATAAAATTCAATGATTTGCAAGCGTTGCTCGTTAGTAAGTCTATTCATGATGAAATGTCAAAGCATACTGAGCATCTTTCTCTTTGACACCATGTCTGAAATCCCGCGTGATCTGTCAAATACTAATGCATGAAAATCCTAACCTCAAAAAAATCACCCATTACAATTTCGCCCTTGTTCATACATTGCTGTTTTTGCTTTGATTTTTATTTTCAACTATAATATATACTTAATTATCATATAAAATGATACTAAATCAATAACTCATGAGCTTTAAAATTTAATTTGCCGTGTTAATTAGTAGTGTTAATTTTGATTATGTCGTTCTATGTTTTTTTTTTTTTGGTTTTGCTTATTTGATGTCAACATAACAAAGCACCTCCCAGAAAACGATTTTGAAGGTCTTCTATTTTTTAATACTTCACCGGATTATAATTTGTTTTTGATTAGTCGTTAATAACTGTTTGTCATAATTTTAATAATAACTTCAGTAACACTAATGAGGTACAGACAAAAGCGGTTCCAGACTTTTAGACAAGGGCTCTTAAACATGTTATTAAATGCCTTTGGAAGGCATCTTAGGAAAATTGAATTTTTTTTTAATTTAACAATACGTATCTATCTTAAAATTGGACTGTCATGCTAGAGGTCTTGGGTTCGATCCCTGCCTGTGCAATCTAAATTTTTGTTCACGGGTACTGCCTCTTACGAGGAAATGACAAATTCTGCAAGAGTAATTCTTGTCACGAAAAGTGCTTTCTCAAATGAGCCGTTCGGATGAGCTAAACAGTGACAGTTTAAGTTTTCGGTCCAGCAAATTATGGTACAAATACTTCGACAGCTCCTAACATAACATAAAACAATTTAAATGGATTTTGGGAACTATTTTGTTTATTGAACTCATCTTCCATAGAATTGGACACCCAGTTTGATGTCTAAGTTAAAACCATTTTTTGAAAAATAAATAAGAATGTGTATTGTAAAGAACTATCTGAAAAATTCAATTTTTTTTTAGCTTTGAAGCTTTAAAGAATACTTTGATCAAAAATAAGTAAAGCAAAATTTAAGAAATGAGGACATGATTAACATACTTTCTGTTAAAATTTGAACATATGTACTCAAATTAAGGTTAAAAGAAAAAATATCGTAAGGAATTCACTACTTTACACGTTCAGCGTGGCAAGAGTAAAAAATCTATGAGGTATCCAAAATTGCATGATCTAACATACAATTTAGATGTAAAATTTCAAACTATCAAAAACTCCAATATCATCGTAGAGTAAATAAAATCAAGAATACTCAGTCCAAATTTTAAGCCAAATTGAAAATTTGTATTTCGAAAAAATACGTCTAAAGATTCAAACAAGGCATTTTGTATTCGAAAACGTTTGTAGGTAGGATTCTGCGTTTCAAAAAGTATTACAGATACGGGCTTTAATAAGAAATTTATACAAATCAAAAAATGTTTTTTTGAAAATTTTACACTGCTATGTATCAAGTTTTTAAAAATTTGATATTTAATCAAGTTTAAAAATAAAAAGTCCCAAACTTTTAGTGTACACCAAAAACTAAACTGAAATTTGAGATGAGTTTCAGCAATTCCAATGGTGGAAAAACTTTTTTAAAAGGCAACTAGAGTTCAAGTAAAGGAAATCCAAAAAAGAGGCTGGAATGCGACCCACACTATGATAACTTCCCATCCCGTCTGCCGATTTGTCTTGCTTAAAAGGTTTGTAGGTTTTCGTGTTTTGTTAAAAACTTGTCAGTTGAATTATTCTAAGAAATTTAAAAATTACCTACAATATTCTGCATATGATGAAATGGTTTGGTTTAAGGATCCATTTTTGTTAATTAGATTTTAAGTCGAAAACCAATTTTTACCAATTTTAGAAGCATTTGCGTACTATTTTTTGTAGATTCTAATTTTTATGAAAAAACTGAATGTTGGATTTTTATAAAAAAATTACTGAATATCAAAAACAATATTTTCTGTGAGATAAAATTAGTTTTAAGATAATATTTTTGGTTTTTGAAAGATATTTGAGTCGAAAGTAAATGTTTAATCTGTTTTAGTATTGTTTTTTTCTAGGTTTTTTTTTTTTTGTAAAAAAAATGTCAATTCGATTTTTCCCAAAATTTTACTAAATTAAAGTTAGTAAAAATTGATTTTTGACTCAAATAACTTTTCAAAAATTTGAGATCTTAGGCCTTAAAATACCACAGGTGGAACAGCCTTACCAACTGTATCATATCTAGAAGGATATGGCCCACCTACAACAAATCCCGCACTAAAAATCTCATTTGCAGACCCAGGCAAGACATAGCCAGGGTCGTTGCTACATGCACCGGACACTGGCCTGTTGGAGAACACGCATCTAAGCTGGGCATCCCCCACAACACTTTCTGTCGTAGTTGCGAGGACCAGCGAGAAAAAGAAACTGTTCTTCACTTCTTATGCAAGTGTCCCGCCTTAGCCAAAACGAGAGCCAAAACATTGGGAAAGCCCTTTTTCAACGACCTCAATGAGTTCTCAGAACTGGAGATCAAAGACTTGATCTCCTTTCTAAACGCAACAAAGTGGATTTGAGGCGTATTCTTCCCTTTATAATCCCCCTTTTATCTTTATAGGTCAAGCGAGTATTTTATGGTATCAAAACGGCGCAACGTAGCGCTAATTGTGTCACCGAGCTAGACTGCTCGTGGCCACCATTTCTACTAACTACTAACTAGGCCTTAAAATAATTTTATTTTTTAAAAAATATTGTTTTCAACATTCAGTTAAATTTTGACAAAAATCGAATTGACAATTTTCTTACAAAAAATAAAAACCTAAAAAAAATTAATAAAAGTTGGTAAAAATAGGTTTTCGACTAAAATATCTTTTTTAAATTAAAAATATTGGCATAAAACTAATTTTACTCACAGAAAATATAATTTTCGACATTCAGTAAATTTTTTATTAAGATCCAACAGTCCGTTTTTTCAATAAAATCTACAAAAAATAGTACGCAAATTTGGCAAAAAATGATGTTCGGTTCTCGATATCTCGTGAAAAATAGAAGGTACTCGTATTTACTTTAAATTCATTTCATTCATCCAATTTGTATTTGTTTATTTTAGAAATAAAAAATTTAAGAAATGGTAATAAAATTGGTACAAATTTGTTTTCGACTAAAAATCTCGTTAACAAAAACTGGTTTGAAATCAAACTATTGCATTACATGCAAAATATTGTTGGTAATTTTTAAATTTTTAAGAAACAAAACACGAACCTATAAACTTTTAAGTAAGACAAATCGACAGACGGGATGGGAAGTTATCGGTGTGGGTCGCATCCTAGCCTTTTTTTTAAATTGCTTTGGTAAAAAAAAAAACACGCAATTTTTTTTGCATTATTATCTGTATAATAAAATTTATTTGAAGTCGATATCTATACTGGTTCTTGAGCTATGGAAGACAAAAAAAATTCCCGATATTACGTACACACGCACGCACAGACATCTCTGTAAAAGTCTTATATTTAGACTCTTCACCTTGACATGTCGAAAAATGTAAACGTTTTCAATTCGACAAATCGGACCGATTACAATAACTCCCTTTGGAAAGTTAATAGTCAATTTATTTGTTTTTTTTTCAGGGTTCGAAACAAACTTGTGTCAAATCATAAAACATTGTTCTTCATTTATTTACTTCCAAATATGTATATGCATAAAGAAATTATTTGTAGAACTTATTACTATAAACTTTGTGGCCTCTGGATTTGCCATTGGGTACAGATAAAGTGCAGAAATTCAATTTATTTTTAGTATTTTATTATTTCTTTTCTCTCATGATTATCTTTCACGTTTGATTATCCTACAAACGTTTATGGCACTTTTATAAAACCTTTTAAGAACAAAAATTGATATTCCGCATCTTAATTTACAATCTTGTTAAACTTAAAACTATAATATTTAGATAAAAACAAGTTTTGTTTTTTTTTGTATTTTATTGGCAATAAACAAAACATCACTAAAATTCTCACAAAACTAGTAAAACACCATCACTATAAAACACATCCACTAAGAAATTAACAAAAACACAAGAACACAAAATCACCATATAAATATACGCAACGCGTTCTCAAGAAATGACTTCATCGTTCAAATTATAAAATTGATACAAATTATTTATTCCAATTTCAGGCTTTCTTCTATTAAAAGATGAAATCACACAATACTTAATATTACCATACATAATATTATTTTTTAATTATTTAAATCAAAGAATATAGACAATAACAACTTTACGCTTTATCAACAGCAGGCTTTAAAAGCTTAGGCTTTTCCGTTGTATCCGTCTTTATTTTATGTGCTGTCACATAAGGCTGGTAGCCATTTTTGCCAGCTTTGTAATAAGTGCTGTATTCATAGCCATCAGCCGATATGAAACTATAACTTCCTTTGACATTTAGATCAGCTTCCGGTTCTTTTGAACCTGGATTCGAGTCAGGGTCTACTTCTATGCTTTCGTCTCTTACTTGACCATTTTGAGTTTCAAATCTACATAGAATTAATTGTATATAATATTTAATATTTAATGAAGAAATGTAAATAGATGTAACTTACGAAAAAGCGTAGCTACTTGGTGTTAGCGATGGATCACTGTCGTCCTGAAAATCCATCAACAAAAAATCAAATAAATAGAAACAACGATATGAAATTCCGAAATTACCTCAGGTAAGTCAGCACTTTCAGCGAAGGCAACCACAACAAGAAACCACACAAAATACTGTAAATTAGATTAAGAGTAATTTTTGGAAATTTATAAGCCTTAGTTTAAAAACCCGGTTCTTACCTTTAAATACCACATTTTCTTGCTTCCGAGAGTGAAAATATTTGCTATATAAAAACGCTGGTTACTCTTAGAACACTTCTCACTCACGTCTGAACTATGAAGCTATTGACTTGTCGGCTTTGAACGAATCGGTTATATAAGTGAAAGATCGAATGTTCTTCTTATGGGATTAAGACCAACCCACAATTTAACAAGAGTTTCAAGCTTATAGTATAGTTGTTTATTATTGTTTTTTTTTTTGTTTTGTTTCTTTCTTGTAATTGATGCTGTTTTTTTAATTTATAGGCAGATAAAATTACGTCATATATTAAAAGGAATAAGTCTTACTTCAGGTCAAATAATCTTAATATTGAAGACACCTTTTTTTCTCAAGACTAAAAGATGCCTACATAAATAACATTGTTGAAATAACATAAATTCAATTTTTACTTTGAATGTCAAGGAAGTTAGACTTCTTTTGTCTGGTCGCTTCGTCGGTTTGAAACATTTAAACAAGAATTCTAAGCAATCGTGATCGTGATGGGGCGTAGCGAAATATGTATTCATTGTAGAAATTTTAATGGTTGAATGTTAAATTATTTTTAGCAGCCTTTGCAGTGGGAGAAGCATTCAAAGGAAGTTATAGAAGATAATTTTTGTTTATATAAACAGCTTCTTATGCATTTAGTGCAATGAAATGAAGACTATGTTATTTGTTTCATGTAGTACGGCTTTATTTGTAGAAGCAAGAACATGGAACACTAAGATGATGGACGGTTTGCTTAATTTTTTAAAACCTTGCTGATGCTTTTGGGCTGTATGCTTGGATGTTATGAGGCGTTAGGCTATTTTCTTTTTTAACTCAAAATAGAGCTCTAAAAAGAGTCCAAGCATGCTCTGAACATCATCTGAACAAAGCGTGTTCTGAGCGTTCAGAATTATTTTTGAAAAACACCTAATCACTTAAGCTGTCACTAATTGATATTTTAATTTATTTGTCATTTTCTTCAGAAACAAGAAATAAGATTCAAAGCTTAAATTAAAATGGAAAAACTGATTACATACATATATACTTAAGAAATTAAAAGGACAGTCATATTTCTCGTCCATTTCAAGCCTCCGGAAATAAAACCGAGACTTGAAAAATTATATTTTATTTGTTATTTCTTATATAAACTTACCTTCTGCTCTAGCCCGACTATTTCCTTCAATTTTAACTGTCAAATGCTTGTGCTCAACATTCTACTCGGTCTGCTCAGTTATTTTATTCTGAGCTCATAGAACACGCTCTAAACTAGCTCAGAACACGATCAGGACGAAAAAAGAAGAAAAAGAGGCTGGGATGCGACCCACACTGATAACTTCCCATCCCTTCTGTCGATTTGTCTTGCTTAAAAGTTTGTCTATATGTATCAATTTTTACCAAATTTGCGTACTATTTTTTGTAGATTTTATTTTATTGAATATCGAAAATAATATTTTCTGTGAAATAAAATATGTAAGTTTGAAGCCAATATTTTAAATTTTTGAAAAGCTATTTGAGTCGAAAGTAAATTTTTACCAAGTTTTAGTATTGTTGTTTTTTTAGGTTTTTAATTTTTTGTAAAACAACTATCAATTCGATTTTTTTCAAAATTTTACTGAATGTTGAAAACAATATATTTTGAAAGATAAAAGTAGTTTAAAGCCAATATCTCAAATTTTTAAAAAGATATTTGTGTCGAAAGTCAATTTTTGCCAAGTTTTTTAAATTTTTTTTTTAGGTTTTTATTTTTTGTAAAAAAACTGTCAATTCGATTTTTCTCAATATTTGTCCTAATGTTGACAACAATATTTATATAAGTAAAAATTAGTTGGAAACCATAACTTCAAATTTTTTTGAAATAATTTTGAAAAAATATTTGAGTCGAAAATCAATTTTTACCAACCTTTGTTAATTTTTTTTTAGGTTTTTAATTTTTTGTAGAAAAACTGTCAATTCGATTTTTTTCAAAATTTTACTGAATGTTGACAACAATATTTTTTGAAAAATAAAAGTAGTTTTAAGGCAATATCTCAAACTTTTGAAAAGATATTTGTGTCGAAAGTCAATTTTTACCAAGTTTTGTTGATTTTTTTTTAGGTTTTTATTTTTTGTAAAAAAAAACTGTCAATTCAATTTTTCTCAACATTTTTCATAATGTTGAAAACAATATTTCTTATAAGTTAAAATTAGATAGAAGCCATTATCTCAAAGTTTTTGAAAAAATATTTGAGTCGAAATTCAATTTTTACCAACTTTGAGTAATGTTTTTTTTAGGGTTTTATTTTTTATAAAAAAAAACTGTCAGTTAGATTTTTCTCAAAATTTTACCAGATGACAAAAACATCATTCTTCGTTGCACAAAATTGTTTTGGAAATAAAATCATATTTTAGTCGTAAAATTTTCGAGGTGACAATTTTTTTTTTCAGTTTTTTTGATTTATAAAAAAAACGTTAATTGGATTGTTTTCCAAAAATGTACTTGTTTTGTATCACATTACAATGTATAATATAAAATTTAATTCAAGTCTCTAGAGTCATTGGTTCATGAGATATTTAGGTTTAACCAAAATTTTCAACTTTTTTTTAAACTGCTATGGTAAAAAAACCACCCACGAAATTTTCTTGAGAGCCCTTTCTGCATCTTTCTGCATTATTATCTGTATAACAAAATTTATTTGAAGTCGATATCTCTTCTGGTTCTTGAGCTATGGACGACGAAAAAAACGTCGCGAACGTACGGTCGTACGGACGTACGAACGTACGTACACACGCACGCACAGATATCTTTCTAAAAATATTTTATTTCTACTCTAGGGACCTTGAAACGTCGAGAAATGTCAAAATTTTCAATTTGACAAATCGGACCCATTACAATAACTTCCTATGGGAAGTTAATATACAAATAAAGATCTGAACGTTCAGAGGTAAAAAAGAAACACAATTTTTTGTTTGAAAGTTCAGGCTTTGCTCTGAACTAAAGAAGAAAAACGCCTATTCAGTGCTTGAATCGTTCCCGTTATAAGGATTACATCGGCCCGTCCGGCGTTAGGCATTTTAGCTCAAAACCATATCGCCCAAATTAAAAATGTCATAGCGCCCAAAAGAATTTTATAAAAAAATTTTGTTGTTGTACGATTTGGGCAATATTACCGAACCTTTGGGCGTTACAACTCTTTTGGGTTGTACAAAATTCCACATAAAAAGAAAAGTTCGGTCTCATTGCCCACTAAAATAACGTCAAAATATTAAAAATGTCATATCGCCAAAAAAAATATCGCAAAAATTTTTTATCAGAAGAAATTTCCACAAAGCCCAAAATCAATGTCATATTGCCCAAATCAATTTTTAAATTGATATTTCACCCAAAAGATGTCATGTGTTAAAACTTGTGGACAAACTAAATTTTTGTTTATTTGGAAAACTACAACATGTTAAGTATTAAATTTGATTGCCCATATGCAAACATTAAACGAAAAAAAAAGTCAGATCATCCAAAAACTAGGAACGTCAAAAAAGCGCAACAAATATGTTTGGCTTTATTTCATTTTAAGAAAGTGAAATAAGGCCCATTTTTAAAGTGAAATAAAATAAAATGGCTCGCTTGCTCACAGTGCGTAAACAGTGAAATACGTGTGGGTGGCATGCTTCTTCACTGCAACGCCCCTGATTGAGATTAGATTAGATTAGATTAATTCTTTATTATACAAAAAATGGTTTACAAATTTCATTTCTTAAGAATAAGAGCATGGCTTTTCTGCCGTCTGCCTGATGTGACATTTCATTACAATTTTTAATATGAAGTGAACAATAAAAAATGAAAGTTGCTAATAATATAGTATATATATACGTATTCTAAAATGGGTTTTAATTCTTATTTAATTGAAAGTTAAGATTTTGAGAAAAAGATACATTTGTTTGTTTATTGTTATTAATTTTACACTAGATTTTGATAGCGTTAACTCAATTTTAATATGATTTGAAACATAAAATTTTACCAATTTTGAAATGATTTGAAACACAAAAGATATACCAATTTTGAAATGATTTGAAACACAAAAGTATTTACAATTTTGAATTATTTTATAAGTAAAAATTTCACAATTTTTTCAATTTTAAAGTGATTTGTAACACAAAAAAAAATGATTTGAAACACAAAAATAGGATGCATTAAACTGTAGTAACTGGATTTTTTAAGGATTTAAATATCGAAACTGTTGCGGAAGGTTAATGCGTGTTTGCAATAATTATATAAAGTACACCATCCTAGACCTCCGTTTAATATTTCGTAAAGTCTGCTTGGAGAAATGTAGCTCTCATCAAAATAGAGTCGGCGGATTTCCTGCAGTATTGGACAAATGGCAATGAAATGGTTAATATCTTCATTTTCTCTTCTATTGCAAAGCCAACAGATTTGGGGTAAATCTGCTCGATGAGGCATAAAGTTTAAGTTAAGAACTTCAACACGTGCTCTAAATATGTAGCTTATAATTTCAGCCGAGTATTCATTATGAAAATAGTTCATTCCTGAAGAAATTTGGTGATTGAGATTCTTATAAGTGCTCCTAGACAATGTTGAATTCGCTCTGGATAGATGTTGGTTAAAAATCTTTTCGTCTATTTTCGCAGTAACCTCCGCAAACATACCCTGCCATTCATCAACATTTGACTCCAATAATGATAGATGAGCTGCATGAGAATGAGCTAGTTCATTCCAGTCCTTGAATGGAGAAGCGTTAGTTTGCAAAAGTCTTGTCATGATAGACTTGTGAAGACTTGTTCCATTTCTTCTCATGACCCTTATCAAATAATCATAGTTGGTTTTTAGATTTCTTATGTACAGAGGCGTTATACCAGATTCCACATAGATAGCATAGTTAGGCGTTGAGTTAGGAAGTCTGAATAATCGTTTGAAGAAATATCTCTGCACCGATTCAAACGTCTCGAGATTCATATAGCCGAAAACCTGGGCACCATAGCACATACAAGTGTTGACCGTTGCATGAAAAACACGGTATTTTGACGCGAGATCGATATCTTGGTTTGCAAAGAACTTAGTCCACATCATACTCAATGCTAATTTTGCTTCATTACTTTTTTGTTTGGCATGTTTTGAAAAATTGAGATTGTGTGTAATCCAAACACCCAGGTACCTAAATTCTTGCACAACGTCGATGTTTACATTATTGAGAGACCATTTTTCGTCGGGTTGTCTTCTCCTTTGACGTGCTTCAAAAATCATCACCTTTGTCTTTCTTGTATTGATGACTAATCCCCATTTCTCGCAAAATGCATTCAGTCTATTTATTTGTAATTGCAGAGTGTTAGGGTTTTCGGCGAGTAGTACTAAGTCATCAGCATATAACAGAACTTTAATTTGTATATCAGCAAACGATATCCCTCCTGGGAGTATGTCACAAATGTCGTCAACAAACAAAGCAAAAAGTAATGGGCTTAAAATACAGCCCTGTGGAACACCTGCAGTTGTTTCAAACCATTCTGAGAAGTCCGTTCCATCCCATACAGATGCACTAGATGAATCAAGAAATTTAGAGTATATGGTCAAAAATTTTCGGGAGATTCCTATCGTTGAAAGCTTGTACAGCAAAGCCTGTCTGTTTACTTTGTCAAATGCTGCCTTGAAATCTACGAAGCAAGCGTATAGTTTTTTCTTTTTATCAATGGATTTTCTAGCAATGCTTGTCAAAGCAAATATTTGATCCATGGTTGAGAAGCCCGACCGAAAACCAGCTTGGAACATACTTAAAAGGTTTTTTTCTTCGATCCATTTGGTAAGCCTTTCGTATAGAATCGAAGTAAGAATCTTCCTCAACGTGCTTAAAATAGAAATTCCTCTATAGTTTTCCGGTAGGGTGGTATTACCGCTCTTGTGAATTGCACAAATAACTGCTTTGTTTAGGTTGTGTGGCACATAAGAATCGCTGTATAATCTGTTGAAGTATGATAGAAGGTAACTCTTGAATTGAACTGTGCTATTTTTGTAGAATTCTATTGGAATTCCATCTATGCCAGGAGCTTTATTGTTTTTCATCTTATGAAGTGAAGAATCGAGTTCAGACAATGATATTGGACAATCCAGTTCATCAACTTCAACGTTGGGTAAAGCATAAGAAAAAGTATGGTGATTAACCTCAGCCGACAAAAGAGACTTAAAATGTGCTGCTAGCGTTTCAGCTCCAAGAGTGTTCACCATATTTAGATTACGACCACCCAGTTCACGAACGTTATTCCAGAATGTTTTTGAGTTTTTGGATTCCGATAGCTGTTTAGCTAGATGTTTCAAGTACTCTTTTCTTTTAGATGCACACAGGGCTTTGTATTCCTTGTTGACCCGAAGGTAGATATTTTTGAAAAACAAGGCATCTGTAGATCTAAAAAGCTTCAGATACACAAAAGATAATTTGCGTAGGCTCTTACAATCGTTATCGTACCATATATTTCGTGGAATCAATGAATGGGTGTTATTGCTATGAGTAGATAGAGCTGATTTTTTAATCACATTTATTATTTTTTCGTCTAATTGGTCAATTTCGGATGTTGATGGAGAAGGCAAGGGACTGCAGTTGTAATTTAAGCGAGATTTGTAAAGATGATCATTACTTTCTTTCCATTTGAGCTTGAGAAATTTACTTGGAATTCTTTGGGGAGCTTCAACCGGAAGCATAAATTCAACTTGTATTGGTAAATGAGCAGAAAAATTTGCTACACTCACTTTGAAGTCTGCACATAATTTTAGCCAGTCTGACGAGACTGCACAAATGTCAATAACTGACTGTCCTTGGCTACTAATAAATGTGAATTCTCCCACGGTATCACTTTTGGTTGCTCCATTAAGCACGAATAGTCCAAGATTTTCAAAAAACTCAATAAGGAGCCTCCCATTGCGGTTCAAATTATTATCTTTTGAGTTTCTTATTTCAAATAATGTATTTTGAGCGTAAAGGTTCTGAATAGATATATTCTGATAATTTCCAATCCGGGCATTAAGGTCTCCAATTATCATAATGTTTTCCAAATTTAAATTATTCACAAAGTCTATTAAACCTTCAAAATCATTCTGCCAGTTATTACAGTTTAAATACACGGGAACTATTGAATATTTTGAGTTAGCAATTGAAAATTGAAAAACAGGTCTGTTTTCTATATTTATAAGTTTTACAAATTCACAATTCACGCCCCTGATTGGGCTCACTATAGGATTTAGGGTAGGTGCGAAGTTGTTTATATGGAAAGTTTCTTTAAATCCAGATTCTTTAAATGTATAAAGAAACTTTGCACACACCCAACTTTCTACCTACCACAAAGCCTACAGTTTACCCAAGCAGGAAAGTTGCAAGGGGACAGAATGCCCCTCATACATACCTCAGTATTTATAAGCTTCTCAAAGCCCAACCACCCAAAATGTTTGCTAAATACAACATTTTTGGCGTTATGAAATTTCTAAATTCGGGCGTTAAGACATTGAAAGTTTGTTTGGGTGATATGACATTTTATTTGGGCTTTTTGACGTTTTTTTAGTGATATATTTCACGACGTAAAATTCTCAAATTAGTCGTTAGAATTCGGCATAAAAACTATAGGCCCCCTCATCCTGAGAACATAACTTGCCCTAGTTCTTAACGGTTTGCTGCGCCTACTTTATTTTTTTTTTTATGGGCCGAGATTTTGAACAGGTTACATTGTATTGGCTGTATTGAGCTTAACACTTTACTACTCCAAAATTGTAATCCTTTTTTTTTTTTTTTTTTTATAATTCCCTGTTATTAAAAACAGTGAATCTAAACACTTTTAAACAGTGACAATTTTTTTGTTTTCTTCTTATTTGAATGTGGATGAGAAATTCGCAAAATGTCTATTCTCAAATTTTTCGCTACAAAATTGGAAAAATTTAGAAACTATAATTGAGATTTTTTGTTTCCAAAAAAATACAAACTTTCGCATGTAAAATCGACACAATTTAGACTAGAGCCAAAATATTATCGCATTTTTGTAAAGAATCCAGTCTTTTCGATTTTGAAATTACTGACATAAAATGAAGTAAAGGGGAGGCGTACAAAATCTCCAAAAAAATAAAATCACCATTTATTTCTAGAAAAAATAATCCAATTTACCATTATCTCCAAATAGAAAGTCTATACATGGAATACATCTAATAGGAATCAATTTTTATTCCCAAAATTCGTCAATAATCTGAAAAAAAAACATTTTCCAGGTGCGTATAAGCAAATAGCGCGCTATTAATTGCCTGATTCACTGTTTTAACAAATTTGTTTTGGAGATTCTTGACATGGGGGTTTATTTTTTATTTACTTTATTCAATATCCTTAAAATAAAAGTTGCCACATCAAAATTTGAATACCGAAAAACCGAAAATAAATGAGAAGCCCTGAGTTTTCCTATCCTTCTTCAGACCCTTTTGGCGGAATTAAGTAGTTCTAAAATGTTCACCGGTATTGTTTACGATAAAACCCGTATTAAAAAATTATACCATTTAGGACAAAATGGTAGACTTATGGCAATTTATGACACTCTTAGCCCTCGTGAATACTTAAATAAATACATTACCCTGGTTAACAAGGTTTTGTAGGTGTCAATCAAATACATACTTTTCTCAAGGTTTATATCGATGGCCTCTGTTTAAATTCGACTTTAAAATCGATTCATCACGCTAGTTTTAAAATTGAAAGAAAACCTAAGAAAGCTAAGGAAATCAATTTTCAAATTATAAAATACCTAGAGTGCTGTTTGAAAAATGTTGGTCAAACATTTTATTGTCCTTTTCGAGATCAGTTCTTGGAATTTAGGAACGCTACGGGTTTTTTTTGCACTAGGTAGCAACATGTCATTCAAACACTGTATAAAAGTTGTTATGTTATTATCAATCAATCAATAAGAGCTGCATTTGGGTCGTGATAGTAGTCCAATACCAACCGAAGTGATTTTGTGGAAAAAAATCAGTTCGAAACATAAAGCCAATATTTTTTTTTCTTTCACGTCTCAATTTGACAACACGTGAAATTTCAAAGAGACTGAATATTGTTCAACAAGATGTGGCATGGAATTTGAAAAAAATATCGTGAGACCGGAGGCAAAAAAAAGACGACCATAGTGAAAGATCGTTTTTTGGTGTTGTACAATCGTCGGCATCGGTTCAGGACTTCGGTGGACCTTAAAAACGAACTTTATCGAGCTATAGGCAAAGAATTTTCGTCAAGCTCAGTGAGAAAAAGGCTCGTGAAAGCCGGACTTAGAGCACTTAAGCCGCTTCTGAAGCCGGATTTTCCAAAAAGAGTCAAAGAAAAACCATTGCTCTGGGCTCAGGAGCACCTTAATTGGACTCAACACATGTGGAACGATTCAAAATTCAAGCTCCATGTTGGAGATGGGAGGATCCTTGCGCGAAGAGAAAAAAGACCTAGCTCTGATTGCATTTTGCGGATGTCCCCCCAAAACTGAAGGTGTGATGGTGTGGGGATGCTTCTCTGGAGATGAAAAAGGTAGAATGGCCTTTCTAGAATCAAAAGTCATTGCAAAAGTTTACCTTCGAGTCCTGAAAAACGTATTGAAGCCCACGGTGCTAGAGCTTTTTGGGGACACTTGCAGTTTCATTTTTCAACAGGACAATGCTCCTTGTCATACAGCCAAAATTGTAAGTATGAACTTGTTTTTATTTTTACCATGACTCACTAATATTAAGCTTTAAAAAAAGCTAAAACTTTTATGACTAAAAATAATAGTTGGATTTTTTTTTTTTTATTTCTAAGGGTAAAAAGTACTTGGAAGAATATAATATCGATGTACCCCCTATAGTCCAGATCTCAATCCAATTGAAAATATTTAGTCTATAATGAAACTTGAGGTTGCGAAGAAGCGCCCAGAGTCAGTTGATGAATTAAAAAAACTACTTACCTGGACCTGGAACACGATATCTGCATCCACATGGAAAAACCTATCACATTCAATGTCTCGCCGATGTGCAGCCGTAGTAAAAGCAAGAGGAAGTCCAACAAAGTACTAATTAGATACAACATGTTTCTGAGAAGCAATACAAAAAAAAAACAAAAAACTGCACCAATAAAGTATTTTAACTTAATCCTTAAAAATGAGGCAGGTACCTAAAAAACTAATTTTTCGGTATAATCACTTTTTGCTCCCGTGACCATTTTAGAAAAATCTCAAAATTCTTAGTGTATCATAAAACGATTTGAACCGCATAATAAAACACCTCGTTAAAAAAATGTTGTTATTTCAACACATTTGACTAAATTCGAAAAAAAATGGAAAAAAAATGGAAAAAAAAAGTTTGACCAAAGTTTTTCGAACGGCACTGTATCTTCAATATTGAGATCAAATGTTTTAAGTTTTGCATTTACTTTTAAAATAATTTGGCTTTAAAAAAACAAATATCGCGCGATTTAATTGCATGATATACTACTTTAACATACTTGCTTCGGAGATTTTGGCTAGTAGATTTTTGACATGGGGCTTTTCTCTTTATTGATCTTGGTTTGGTTTTGTAATTTTAGATTACGGAATATATTTTGGGGAAAACGTCAACGACCCAAAGTTAAATAATTATCGACTTTATCCATATCCTTAAAACAAAAGTTGGTCACAATGAAATTTTAATGCTAAAAAAATCAAAATAAATAAGATGTCCTGAGTTTTCCCATCCTTGGTTAAACATCTGTATTTTGAAAATGTTCACCAGTATTGCATATGATGAAACCTGTATTGAAAAATTATGCCATGTAGGACAAAATGGCAGCGTCAGCGCATCGTTAAAACGAAACAATTGTGTTCAGGACTTACATCTTGCCCCATTTCTTTAAACACGGGTTACTGATGATTCATTGAATATTTAATATATATTTACAATATTAATTGATGATAATATGTTTATGTACACACTCGTAATAATTTATTGTCTTTTTCCATTTTTATCTTTTCACTCACATAATTTATAATAAAATATTTTTATTTTGAAGTTTCCCTACTTATAAAAATACCCATTACCACCACCTCCACCATTACCACCACCACCGTTGCCGCCACCGCCGCCTCCATTTCCATCATCGGGATGACCACCGCCAGCAGCAATTTTCTCCAATGCTTCTTGAATTTCTGGTGGAATTGGTGGAGGAGTTGGTAAATGATCACCTTGTGGTTGAAATCCATTTTCATCGGCAATATAAGTTAATGATATGGCTTGACCTTCTGGACTTGTATACGAGAAGGAACCTTCAGCACTAAGAGCTTCAGCTCCCTCAACTCCAGCATTCTTAACAAAACCCGATTCTTCGGCTTGGATACCATTGCCAGTTTCATATTCATACTGAAATAGATAAATTAATAAGAATCCCCAACGCAACGGGGGCTAATCAATTTTGTATCTATAGCTTACCTTATAAGATCCGTCAACGTTTATTTTTGATTCCATTTTTATAATTGGAATTGGTGGACCTGATGGGGCATCTGCTCCACCTCCACCTGCTCCACCACCTCCTTCACCAAAACCACCTCCATCAGGGGGTAAGTAAGAATAACCTCCTCCTCCTCCTCCACCTCCACCTCCACCACCACCACCTCCTCCATTTTTTCCACCGCCATTGCGACCTCCTCCACCGTTTTTACCATTCCCATTACCACCACGGGGGTATCCTGCCGCATAAATAGTTACTAAGTAACAAATAAGTAGACATATCTAGAACAAAAATTCAAAACACAATTTTATCTTTTTTCCAATTATATTCTATCAAAAAATCAAACTTTGTATAACCAACCACTTTCATAGCTTTGATGTAGCGTCAGTAGGATTTGGTTGCACTTGGTATAATAAAGCACGATAAACTGAAACCATTATTAGACTAATTTCCCTTTTATTGAAACTCAAGATGCGGATGAAAATTGGAATCATCTGGCAAAAAAAAAAATTCCCAGTGATGCGTACGTAAGCATAAAATAATTGGAAAATTAATTTCTCACTTTAGAGCATATAGAGATAGACGTTACATAAGTTACACCTTACTCATGGTGATTTGCATGGAGGCTAAGTAAAAGATAATTGAAAATAAAAATTGCGTAAGTATATAATGCATCAAGCTTATTAATACGGTTAGAAGACGCACACTCTGTGGAAGCCAGCTTTAAAAATTATGAAATAAATAGTACTCGGAGGCATGTGAGCTTAAGTTGAATATAGTCATTCAAGTAAAGAACACAGATCTAGACTGGGCCAGGGATTGTTTTAAGAATCTAGAGCTAGGTTAAAGACCATGAGCTTCACTTTTTAAATGAAATATGAAAAAATCCAAATTACGTTATTTTACGGTAGCCATTACTATAACTACATTCAAGAGATTTAAAGGCTATAACACTTTCATGAAAACTAAAATAAAACTAGGTCAGTTTTTGGATAGACCCTAAGTGACAGCAAAACCACATGGGGTAGGTACAATTTTCTTTAAAATGCGAAAAACCTCGGATGTATTTCTTTCAATTTATTCATACTGAAAATTTATATCAGACTATGACTAAAATCATGTGTAAGCTTTAAGGAATCGTACAAAAGTATTCCAATTCCACAATTCACAATTGAAAAAGACTAGATATACTGTACGAGTATTTACTATCTTTATCCAATAAAGATTTTTACTTACTTAAGGTGGAGCTACAGTCCTGTGTGAACTAGGGCCTCACCCATCTAGCTCGGTCCCTAGCTAGATGGAACATCCAAGATTTTTGAATTGGCTAATTATTATGAAAAGTGTTGTTATTTTCGGGAATGTAATTTCGACAGTTCCCGTGGCGTGATTGTAAGGACTGTCATGCCAGAGGTCTTGGGTTCAATCCCTGCTTGTGTCATCTAGAGTACTGCCTCTTGCGAGGAATTGACCAATCCTCAAAGAGTTATTCTTGTCATAAAAAGTGCTTTCTCAAATTAGCCGTCGGATTCGTCTTAAAATTGTAGGTCCCCTCCATCCCTTGCAAAAGTACTCGCACACAGGAATGGTTAAGAGTTGTAAGTCACTAGGCCCTAGTTAACTAACAACGGACTGTTATGCCACCTGCGTGCGCCACCTGAGTCGCGGTCTTCCTCTACTGCGCCGCCGTCCCTCGGATTGGATTCGAAGACCTTCCGGGCTGGAGCGTTGATGTCCATTCGCTCTACATGACCCAGCCATCTAAGTCGTTGGACTTTAATTCTGTTAACCAGATCAGTGTCGCTGTATAGCCCGTACAGTTCGTCGTTATATCTTCTCCTCCATTTTCCATCTATGCAAACGGGACCAAAAATCACCTGAAGAATTTTTCTCTCGAAACATCCTTAGACACTCTCATCTTTCTTTGATAGGGTACAGGCCTCAACGCCGTAAATGAGAACCGGGATGATGAGTGTCTATAGATGGTGATTTAAGATGCTCGAGAGAGGACTTTACTACTCAATTGCCTTCTAAGTCCAAAGAAGCAGCGATTTGCAAGAGTTATTCTTCGTTTGATTTCAGCGCTGGTGTCGTTGTGTGAGTTTATAGAGGTGCCTAGGTAGACAAATTTTTCAACTACCTCAAAGTAATAGCTGTCCATGGTGACGTTTTGTCCAAGACGTCGTTGTTCAATGTCCTTTTTTGATGACAGTAGATACTTGGTCTTGCCCTCATTGACCACTAAACCCATCTTCTTCGCTTCCGTCGCAATGCTCAAAAACGCTTTACTGACATCACGCTTTGATCTTCCACTTATGTCAATATCATCTGCGTACCCGAGTAATTGTATGGACCTTTGGAAGATCGTGCCTCTAGTGTTGACGGTTGAGTTTTGCACAATTCTTTTCAGAACGATATTGAAGAAGTCGCATGACAGTGCATCGCCATGTCTAATACCTTTTTTGACATCAAATGCATCGGTGAGATCTTTCCCGACCTTAATAGAGCAGCGTGCATTCTCCATCGTCATTCTGCACAAACGGATAAGTTTGGCAGGGATGCCAAAACTAGACATTGCTCTGTAGAGCTCTTCCCTATGAATGCTGTCATACGCGGCTTTAAAATCGATAAAGAGATGGTGGGTATCGATTTGAAGCTCCTGGGTTTTTTCCAAGATCTGCCGTAATGTGAATATTTGGTCGATAGTGGACTTTCCTGGTCTGAAGCCACGCTGATAAGGACCTATCAGGTTGTTGACGAACGGCTTCAGACGTTCACATAATACTGCAGAGAGGATCTTATATGCAATGTATAGGAGACTGATGCCTCCTCAGTAGTTGGGGTAATTTAAAGGGTCTCCTTTCTTATGTATTGGGCAAACTATGCTGAGATTCCACTCATCGGGATGCTTTCTTCCGACCATATTTTGCAGATGAGTTTGTGCATGCTCCCTACCAAGTCATCGCCTGCTGCTTTAAATAGTTCGGCAGCGATGCCGTCAGCTCCAACAGCTTTGTTTGACTTCAGTTTAGATATAGCTATCTTCACTTCGTCTAGGTCGGGTAGGCGGAATTGTTGATCTGCGTCGCCTAGGTTGAGTGGTTCTATCTCCCTTACTGCGGGATTCGGTTCGTCATCGCCGTTATATAATTTGGAGAAGTGGTCTTTCCATATTCTCAACATAGACTGCGGTTGTTCCCCTGATCGTCTTTACAGGCTTCGGTTCGTGGCTGGTACCCTTGGGAGGTTTTTTTACCTTTTGGTAAAATTTACGAACCTCATTCCTGTTGTGACATCCCTCTATCTCCTCGATTGCGCGCTTCTCGTGCTCTCTTTTTTTCCATCTAAGAAGCCGGTGTTCCTCTCTCCTCTTCTGCTCGTAGAGCTTAGTCAAGTAATTTAACAATCAAACCTTTGACTCCTATTGTTATTTAGTTTAATGCACTTATTTTGTAAAAAAAACGGGATTGTCGGAATTTTACGGGATATTAAAAAGCAGGATTGTAATTGATCAGGATTTTGAATAAGCGGGATTTTAAAAGACGTCTTTTAAAAAAATCGGTATTTTAGAAAATGGGATTTTAAAACTTTTTTTTCGGGATTTTTTAAAAACGTTACTATCAACTTTATCGATGCCCTGAGTCACATGGAAATTTTAATTGAGCGTTCAAAAATGGTAATTTTTCGGATTTTTGAGTTCGAAATGAAAACCACATGAGTGATACATAAAAACATCAAGAAAATATCTTGATTACAAAAAAGTGGGACAAATACGTTTTACTTTCAGCCTTTCGCTTGCCAGACGCATTTTAAGCTTTTCAAATGCATTTTTCAACTTATACCCTAACCAAAAGAATGATATACCAAAACAGTTGCAGGTTAAAAAAATTCCAGAAATAACTCCCGTTCCTCAATCATTCGGACACTTAGATGAATCGATGATTAAAAATAATAAATCTGCTTTTATAAAACACTTAGAAAAAAACATAAAAAGCATTCCTCCAATAACTAAGAGAAGTGTGCCTTCGTCTTGTGTTGGAATTGTATTGCAAATTAAAAAAAGAGGCTGAGATGCGACCCACACTTATAACTTCCCATCCCGTCTGTCGATTTGTCTTGCTTAAAAGTTTGTAGGTTTTTATGTTTTGTTAAAAAAGTTGTCAGTTGAATTATTCTTAAAATTTATTTTTAAAAATTACCAACAATATTTTGTATATAGTTGGCCTGTGGCGTGGCCTATAAGTTCATGCGATTCAAAACCGCTGGAATATTTTTGGTCGCTTGTCTGCGCAGATTATACGGCCCCAATTGATGCAAAAAGTGGCATCTGGGCTGAAATTTCAAAAAGTGGCCGAAAATTGGGCATTTATTGCATTTATTACAGCCAGTTGTGGCGGCCACTTGCCCGAAATCATATTTATAAAACATAATTTCAAATTCTTGTCAATATAATCAAGCTTATTGGCCATAATATTAAATTATATACGTTTTATCTCTGCTTGAAAACTAAACGTCCAAAAAAACACCATTTAAATACAAAAATGTCATTTGTCTGCAATAGCAAACAAAAGAGCTGAGGTTGCAACTCGTATATGCTTTTTATTTTCCAGTGACATATATTGTAATCATCATTAACATTATAAATTATGCTCAAAAAATGTACATACATATATGTATGTATACCTAAGCTCTCAATTTTTCAATTTGTCATTATAAAATGCCATTTATTAACATGCAACAAATTTATATACCTAAAAGTTTTTCATTAGCAAAGTCTTAAGTTAAGTATATTGGAATATGATAATGTTTTGTTTGTGCAGTTGTAAAATTAAAAGTATCCTTTCAAATAATTAATCCTATATATATGTACGTCTTTGCACAATGAACAAAATTTAAAATTTTCTTTGTTATGCAGATCTCGCCTCAAAAACAAATCGATTAATAAACTGCTTTACCATCAAATCCTATTCATACAACCGAAAACAATAAAATACTTTAACATGGGTTTTCCAATGACGCTTCAATGGAAACACCTGCACACGTGGTTCCTGATGTTTCCTCAAACCAACAACAATCAACCCCTCTAAAATTCAAACAACAAAAAAATCAACCACCCTAAAACCTACATGGACAGGCCATGGCATGCTTTTCCAATGCCATTAACTTCTTGCCTGTAGGATTTTTGGTGTAGTACCAAAATCTGGTCACGGATGTCAAATCATCTAATACAAGGGTTTGCTGGATTACGACAACGACAACGAAAACCTTTCTTTTTGCTTGGAATACGCGTATACCACATGACGAATTCTCATTGCCTTGGCATTGGCACCATCATGTCTTGCTATTTTAGTTTGCACTTCCTTGATGCTTGCTTATGCATTTCCATCAGGGTGAGGGTAGTTATTGGTAGTTGATGCTTGTACTCGCCTAAGAGCTTCGTGAATTTCACCACATGGCAATGGCAGCGGCCTCGGCAGTGCAACATCAGCGATACGAAAACGATGAGGAGAATATTGGACTAAATTCACTCAACACTCAACCGGTTGCGGACCTACATCTATGTGTTTAGTGCGAAACCCTCAAGTGGACCATTTTTTTTTTGTTCGCTTCGTTTTGTCAAAGAATTTAGTTATAATGTGCATTAATAAAGATTTTTGACAGCCGCAAAGACTGCAAGAGCAGGGCCGCTCTGACTGCTCTAGCTGCTCTGATGCACTAGGTAAATACTGAGGGTCACAAATTTGTGTATAGATCGGAGTGGGATGATAAATTAGCGTGGTGAAAGATTAGGATCGAGTTCGACATCGAATATGGGAATTATGACAAGTGCTTGGATTTGTTTTTGCATTAAAAACCGCATGGTCTGTAGATTTTATTCGGCAAGGCAAACTCATGCCTAATCATCAGTTGGCGATGATAGAGCGAGATTGTATGTTGGGTTTAATTTTTTGTATACAAAATTTATATTTGCAGATGGATCTTTAGAGGTTTATGTATATTAAATTAAATTGTGATGTCAAAGCGATTTCTTATCGGTTAGATTAATGTGTTCATTGATTAAGACCTTTTGTTTGGATATTCAGTGGGTGGTTATAAGTAAACAAAAAATGATGGAAATATGTGTTTTTTGATTAAAGCAAGGAAAAAGACTTTTAAGAAGAACTTAAAGCATGAAAAGTTATTTACATATATTTTCTTTAAGTTTTTTCAGTTTTGTTTACATAGAACCAAAAAGAAAATGTCAGTTTTCCTGTGAAAGAACCATTTTGACGTCTCATAATTGTATTGTTTAAACTTACTGGCTCAAAAGTGATAAGGCATGGAGGAGACATTTTTTTTTTAAATGACGGAGCGAGACTAAATGATGAAACATCAAAATGAGCCTTCTCAAAAGATTATATAGAAATTATTTCCTGAATTTTAGAAACAAATTAAACCTAGAGTTTTTTACAACATATTAAATGCCATAGAGCAATTTTAAATAAGTGCCATTTATACAAATTTCCATTCATTTATATTGATTATGGTGATGATGAATCTAATCGATTTCTCGGGTGAAGTGCCTGGCAGTTTCTTATTCTGTGATGTGGTGTGATTCTTTGAACCAATCCCTCATTTTTTTCAAATATTAACTCTCATGTCAGATAGCATCGAAAGAAAGTCAGAATAGCATGGTTAACAAAATTTCGTATTCTGATTCAATTCTTATTGTTTATAAAACAGGGTTTCCTTAAAAATTAAAATGAGCTAGAACCACAAATACCTACTTTTTAAACAACTTAAGTGCTATTTTTATGTTCGGAGTCAGAAGATATTGATGTGCACTACGTCTATTTTCAATAAGAAGAGCCTAAGTGCTTCAAAAGCTACGCCTATAGACTTTTTATTTATGCCAATATCATAGAGATGGATATCATCTGACGGTAGCGTTAACCATTCACAGTTACGTTACGATTCGCATCATCTTTGAAGAAGTACGGTCCAATGATTCCACCAGCCCATAAACCGCACCAAACTGTGACTTTTTGTGGATGCATTGGTAGCTCTTGCAATGCTTCTGGCTGATATTCACTCCAAAATCGACAATTCTGCTTATTTACGTACCCATTGAGCCAAAAATGAGCTTCGTCGCTCAATTGAAGAAGCGCGCGATGAACTTTCTTAACAGGGCACGCATTTTAATAATAAAATTAAATAATTTGCAAGCGTTGTTCGTTTGTAAGACGATTCATGGTTAAATTATGGACCAACCTGAACATGTTTGATAGTGAAACAAAACACGAAACGTGCTTCAGCTGTTTAAACCAGTGTTGCCAAAAGGATAATAGGTAGCTAAAAAATCACCTTTTACATACATATACACAGTGGCGTAGCTACCGCTGTATCAGCTGTATCCATGTAACAGGGCCCCCGAGATATAGGGGCCCCCAAAGATACAGAGCACAAGACGTGTGTAAAAAAAATCACTTAAATATTTAATAAAGTTTTATTACAAAAAAATGTTCCGATGATCATTTTTTACATGCGTCAAATATTTTTTTTTCCTGTGTATCTTTTCTTTTTTTCATGTCCTACCAACCAACAATACTACAACTTTAACCTTCAAACACTTTTTTATTCGAGCTTTCAAAATATATCATCCTGCCTGACACAGCCACAAACTCCAACATCACACAGAAATACAAACCAGGGACCAGCGGTAGATTAAAAAATACTAAGGTACTCGTACTTGCATGAACTAACAGCTGAAAAATTCGAATGCTCCATTCCGAAATCCGAACCCTGTATGTATCTGCAACCAAAAAAAGTGCCGTTATTTGTCTGAGTGAACTAGGCAAAACGAATTTCAACACGTTAACTGAAATGTTTAATCTGTCTTTGCGTGGATATACATTTTAAAAATTTACTCTAAAGTTTTTTGTGTAAAAACAGAAGTTTTTAAAACAATCAGTGAATATGGACTTGATTTATCCAAATGTAGAGGACAAAGTTATGATGCAGCGAATGTTATGTTGGGTGTATATAGAGGATTACAAGCCCTTATAAAAGAGAACACTCCAAATGCCGACTATGTTCATTGCGCAGCACATAATTACATTAAATTTTAACTTAATGATGCAGCAAAAAATATACTTGAAGTGTCAACATTTTTCGATAATTTAGAGAAAATATATACATTTGTTGGTAATAGTATGAAGCGCTGGTCTTTGCTGCACAACGATTCATTAGAAAAATATAAAATTACCCTTAAAAAGGTTTGTCCTACGAGATGGTCGTCACGAAATGATGCACTATGTGGTAGGTATAAGATCAAACTATACATTGATAATGAAAACTTTACACCAAATCAATTTGACCTCAACAAAAAAAGACGAACGAGACGAATGTAAAAATGTTATAAACATTTAAGAGACCTACGACTTTATTGTGTTGATGTCATTTTTTTCTTCGCTGTTTGATATTATAAGTACAGTTTCCAAAGCCCTTCAAGATGAAGAAAATGACTTACAAAAAGCAAGTGTTTTGCTTCAAAATCTTTTAGACGGTCTAGAAAAAGAAAGAAATCAAAAGAAATTCAGTGATTTACTTAAAAAGTCCAAGGATTTAGCCAACGATTGGGGAGTGACGCCTGTCTTCAAAAATAAAAGGAGGAAAATAACGAAGCCCTTTTTTGATGAGTTGGCAGAAGATCATAGAATTTCTGATCCTTAAATTTACTTCAAAGTCAATATTTACTATTCCTGCTTGGACATTTTGATTGGACAAACTCAGCAAAGATTTCAAAGCCTTCATAGTCTTAGTAGTATGTTTGAAGTGTTGGAACCGGATAAGCTTTTATAGTTCTCAAATGATGATATAAATCAAGGATCAAGTGGTAAAGTACAATACCGACATATCTGGGTGATTTCTGCAATCAACTAATTGCTCTAAAAACATGCCTTAAATCCGAAATCCTCAAAATTCATTCCATAAAAGAACTTGCTAAATTATTAGTCATTGAATTTAATAGTCTTGCTTCTAGTTTTTCTGAACAGCTGAAAGATCTTTTTCTAAGCTGTAAATAATAAAAAATTATCTCAGAACTTCAAAAAAAAAAAAAAATTGGATACAGGGCCCCCAAAGGTCTAGCTACGCCACTGCATATACATGAGTATATATGACCTTTTGAACATTCCAAATTTGTGTCAAAATTTTAAAACAATCGGTTAATAACGCTCGGAGATTAACGAACGTGCTCGGAGGAACGAATGTGCATTTACATTTTTAGTAATACAGATGTTAAAAAAGGCAACACATTTTAATATCATAGTATACAATACTGAAAATCCATTCTATTATGAAACAACATAATTTTGTGGACATCTTAGAAATATAATTAAACTATGTTAGCTCATGCACATCGAAGAAGAAATTGCTTTAAAAAAGTGTCTCCCAGCTGGATATTTCTGGATATATTTCGGGTTATGTGACCGAAGAAACATTATCATAGATTCCAAAGGAAATAATAACAGAGTGATAAAAAAAAACAAAATTACAGAAAAAAGAGGTGCGAAAATCTAAGGTTAGAATAAATAAAGACACGAAGGACGAATTCGAAAACAAAAATTTTAAAAGAGGCTGGGATACGACTCACACTGATAACTTCCCATTCGTCCCCATCCGTGGATTTTTCAACAAAAAAAAATAAATATTAATAGCAATACTTTGTGTGAGATAAGAAAAAAATGTAAGTCAATATCTTTCTCTGTTCTCATAGTGCTTTAGTCGAAAACCATTTCTGATCAGTTTTTTTGTCGTTTTTGTAGTTTTTCGTGTTTTTTAAACAAAAGTTGTTTATTGATTTTTTCTAAAATATTAACTTAAAGTTAGCAACAATGCTTTGGATATGATAAAATAAGTTTGATATCAATATCTGTTTTTGTTCGCGGCATTTTTAGTCGAAATCCGAAAAAAATAATAAAAATTTTCTTTAAATCCAAAAAAAACACGACATTTCTAATGTTATTAAGACAGTATAACAAAATTATTGAGATTGGTTTATTAGTTGTTGAAAAAGCTTAAAAACAAAATAACGGTTCTATGGGGGTACTCTTCTGGAGCAATCAAAAACTATTTATTTATTGAAAGAAGTCAAGTTAAGAAAAACAAATTTAGAGAACATTTCACAACAATCTATCGGTTTGTTTTCGAAAAAATTCAAATTTTCAATTTTGACTAGAAAATTTGCATGAAGACTACTTAAAAAAAAAGCCTCACGCGAATCTGCTTAAAACCTTAATTTCCAAGTTTGAACTCAACGGACCCAAGGGTTTGGGATGTAGATAGACGGTTGGAATCGGGGGCACACTTTTTTCGACTTCTCTACCATCGTAATGTCATGTTTGATTAAAATCTCAAGTTCCAATTTTTTAAGGAATTCAAAACTTGCCATACACATAGTTTTTATATGTCGCAAGTAAAAAGCTTTTAAAGTTAAAGCCAATTGAGGATTAAATTAAAAAACGAGGAAATTGAATCCAATGCACAAAATGTCGAAAACGTAAATATTAGTTACGGTATAAAAACTTCAATGCACTCTTTACACAGACTTCGGGGATGATCAATTGAATATTTAAATCCAGTGCATTTAATATGTCACATCTCTCCCACACATGCAGGGAGAGATGGTACACTTAATATACATACTTGTAACTTCTCATTGGAAGTTATTGTAATCGGTCCGATTTGGCGAATTGAAAATGTTGACATTTCTCGACGTTTCAAGGTAGGTAGAGTCGAAATAAAAAATTTTTGGAGAGATGTCTGTGCGTGCGTGTATCCGTACGTTCGCGAAGTTTTTTCGTTGTCCATTGCTCAAGAACCAGTAGAGATATTGACTTCAAATAATTGTTGTTATACAGATAATAAGGCAGAAAGATGCAGAAAGGACTCTCAAAAAAATTTAGTATGTGAATTTTTTACCATGGCAGTTTAAAAAAAATGTGAAAATTTTGGTTTAAACCCTAAATATCTCACGAACCAATAACGCTAGAGACTTGAATAAAATTTTATATTATATATTGTAACGTGATAACAAACAAGTATAATTTTGGAAAAAATTCAAATTAACTGTTTTTTTATATGTAAATCAAAAAAAATAAAAAAAAATATTTGTCACCTCAAATATTTTACGAACAAAAAATTATTGTATGTCCAAAATAATTTTGTTCAACAAAGAACAACGTTTTTGACATCTGGTAAAATTTCGAAAAAAATCGAATTGACAGTTTTTTTATAAAAAATAAAAACCTAAAAAAAAACCTTAGTAAAAGTTGTAAAAATTGATTTTAATTAATTAAATTTAAATTTAATCTTATCTTATAAGAAATATTGTTTTCAACATTCGGTAATGTTTTGAGAAAAATCAAATTTACAGTTTTTTTCCAAAAAATAAAAACCTAAAAAACATTACTAGAACGTCGTAAAAATGTAACTTTTATCTTTTCAAAAACTAAAAACATTGGCTTCGAACTAATTTTATCTCACAGAAAATATTGTTTTCAACATTCAGTAAATTTTGTTTATAAAAATCCAAACAGTTAGTTTTTTTCATAAAAAAATAAAATCCACAAAAAATAGTATGCAAAAGCTACTAAAATTTGTAAAAATTGGTTTTTGACTAAAAATCTCGTTAACAAAAATAGATTATGAAATCAAACTATTTCATCATATGCAAAATATTGTTGGTAATTTTAAAATTGTTTAGAATAATTCAACTGACAACTTTTCGACAAAACACGAAATCTACAAACCTTTTAAGCAATACAAATCGGCAGACGGGATGGGAAGCTATCAGTATGGGTTTATTTTTTTGTAATTGTTTATGAACATTTTAATTTTGTTTAGGTTATTTTTTTATGATGGCAGAATATAAATCCATTAATAATTTGTTTGCAAATATAATGTTTGCTTTAAGTTTGTAAAACAAATCATTTACATTTTAATTTACTTATGCATATATGTACAATGTACATACACATACATCGATATAATTAAATTTACAAAACCTTATTTTTTAAACTTGAATTCTTCTTAGAAGCTAATACAATTTGAATCACATACCAGGACCCATTTAAAGCAAAAATTAAATATAATTCAATTAGTTATGGTTGCATGTCAAATTGTCCATTACTACCCGAAAACGACGGAAATGGTTGCCGAACCTGCACAAGTGCGCACAGCACATGTACCTATGTATATTACTACCCACAAACTGTATATATGGTACAAGTGCACGGTACACACTCGTATATACCTGTTTCAAATGTTTTTATTAAATTACAAATATTTTAAATGCGTCCATCTAGATTCTAGTTCTAGATAGACAATTAGATGAACAAAAATAATTTTGATTTACTCAAATTGAATATCCGAGTATATCTCGCAACCCCTAAGCTGATCTAACACTCTGCTGAGATAGGAAGCACATGTTTTTAGTCCTCACCCTTATAGGTATACTTTACCTACATCCCGAAGCTGTTCGGCTTAAAAGGCATATTCACCACAATCATCCTGTTGATCCAGAGGGTAAAAATAACTTATTTTCAATGTAAACACCCGAACAATCATTAGAATCCCTAAATCTTCTTCATTCCCTCTCTCCTTTGATATGAAGAAACAAGTTAACTTATAAGTAACCAGGGAAGGAGGGTTGATGATGGTATACATATCGCTTGTACTCGTCGCGCTGGCTGCCATCCACACTGATCGTTTAATTGCAATTAAAACCCGATTCCAACCCTCCTCGTTTGATGACAATGAAAACTCAAATGTTGTACCGCAACCGTAACCGTAATGGAAAAAGCCAAAAGGCCGATGCCAATGTCGAACCATGTCGATGAAAACACTTGCTCCAGAGTTAACCGACTAACACCGGCTGCGGATTTTCGCATTTCCATGTCATTCTCTGTTTTTTTTTGTTAGTCTATATTTTGTGCGGCGGGATATGGATGCTGGGTTAGGTCGTGAGACTTCACGCACTTGTCGCTTTGCAAAGGCAAAGCCTTGTATGCTTGTCAGGTTTTTGGTGCGGCAGGGTTGCACTCTGTGACCGATTTCAAACGCGAATGTCCTTTTTTGCAAGGGTGACTCTTCGGAGTAGGTATAAAAGGAAAATCGTTTTCTAATAAGACCTCATTTCCAAATAAGACTACAGTTGGAACAGTTCTATATTTTTCTGAGGATTACGCGATGCTACCCGTGCTGCCATCTAATAGCACTCTAATTGGAAGTTCGTCAGTTCAGCGTGTGGAACGCAAAACACCCAGTATGATTTTCCGCATTGAACATTTATTGCCAAGTTCTGCTGCTCCTGCTACAATTAGGGAGCACCGATCTACTCCACCAATATTATCAGCTTCAACCATGTCCCGAAGCAAGAATTCAGGAGTATTGGCAGCGGAGCCTGTGCAAAAAGATACCTGCACAAAACACATCTCTACCTTGACTCTTATGGCTTTGAATGGAATCATCCCAAATGGAACGGACTTCTGCAAAGTGTTCGAGGGAAATTTATCGAGTATAATGGAGCATGATTGTTCATGGCTGAGAAGAATCAAACTCTCAGAGGATGTTCATAGTTACAACGTTGTCTTTGAGGTGAATCGTGAAATTAACAGCTCTATACGCCTTCGAGCCATCAAAGATATTCAAAAGGGAGAGGAACTCGTTGCATGGTTCTCCGAGGAGTTGGCCATTCTAATGTCAATTCCATTTCTCACTCCGAGCAATATTGAAGGTGAGTTAAATTAGAAATTTGACAACAATGTCACAAGCAGTCGTGGCCGAGTGGTTAAGGCGTCTGACTCGAAATCAGATTCCCTCTGGGAGCGTAGGTTCGAATCCTACCGGCTGCGGAATTTTTTTTAAATTTCTTTCTAAAATGCATTTTTTCTTTTTCCTCCAGGAAATAAACGATACACTTGTCATTTGTGTGGACTAGCTTTTGAAACTCCAAATCCTCTAAAAATTCATATTGCCTTAGCGTGTGGACGGCATTCGTTGGACATTTTGTGGATTCGCCTGCATTATGCCATGAAAGCATCGATGTTTGATCAATTGTCGACAGCTGCTCCATGCCCAGCTACTATGACATTTCCCACTTCAACGACATCTCGATTGTCAGCTTTCAAACCGCCAATGAGCTCGTCGGGGTCAATGCCTTCGGCTTCGTCAGTAGCGTTTAATCAACCTAGAATGTTTATTCAACCAAGGAGTAGTCCGCATCATCAACCCCCACATCACTCGCCACCACCACCACCACCACAAAATCTGATACAGCCACCAATAAATCCTATGGAAGCTGCCGCCCAAATTGAGGCTATAGTCAGTAATATGGGAACTTCGAAACAGGGACATCTCTGCATTTACTGCGGCAAGGTCTATTCCCGGAAATATGGATTGAAAATTCATATACGAACGCACACTGGATTTAAACCACTTAAGTGTAAGTTCTGTTTGAGGCCGTTCGGTGATCCGTCTAATCTCAATAAACACGTCAGGTTACATTTGCAACCAGGAACTTCAGCTTACAAATGTCATTTGTGTAATAAGACTTTGGCCAGACGGCGGGATTTACAGAGACACATGGAGAACAGACACTCTAATGAACATAACCTGAAAATGGAGACAAACTGAAATCGCCTAAATTCGCCAAATGTATGTACAAAAATAAAAGACAAAAACTGTGATATTAATATTAAGTTTTCTGGGTTCAAAATTGTTGAAATATAAAAATAAGAGTCAATAAAATTTATATTTATTAAGTTGAATTTTTTAAGTTGGTTTGAAATAGGCCAACTCAAAATTGGGGTGAATTGAGATAAGGAATACATAAGATTAATCTAATATTTTTGTAGAAAAAATTATGTACATATATGTATGTAGGACGCAGTTAAAGCATGTAAGTAAAGATAAGAAGGCACCTTTGAAAGGTCTTTTAATATTGGGGAACTGTCAAAAGTCTTCCAATAGCATCCAATTAGGTGACAATTGCCAATTTTCTATCAAGTATAATAAGTGCCCGTTTATACGGTTGGTTGATTTTATCCAATTATTAGACAATCGGCTGACAATTGACGACAATTTTGTATCCGTTAGAAAATATGCCGACGATTGACTGCCAGTTTTTTTCCGTCACTTTTGACAGATAAAATTGGGTGTTTGAAAGGTTGAAAGAAAATTGGTTAAAATGTTTTGCGAAAAATCTGACAATGCTGGAAATCTCCCAATCGTGTAGTATACTTAGCTTAAGAATTAAAAGTAGAAATATGGGTTATTTGTAATTTATATTTTGTAATTTATAATGGCGGATTTTCAATTTTGGCAAATACTGGGGTTCACACTCTTAGAAGTATCAAGAGTAACAACCAGATAACTCCACTTTTTAAAGTTTTGAGAAAATTAAAAAAACTACTTCAAAAATTAGAACAGCAAAACTTTTGCAAAATATTAATTTATTTTTGAAAGAAAACATAAAAACACATTTTTAAGTTCAAGACATTTTTTTTTAAATATTTGTTCATTAGCAAAAAAAATATTAAGTTTTGGATTTGTCTGGTTCTTGCACCGTTTTTGGTAAAAATCAATTAAGGGCTTCGGTTTCATCATCATATTCTGAGCTTTCAGCTTCTTGTAGCGTTTGCTGGGACATGAGACTATTATAAAAGGGCATATCCGCTGGAGGAACATATTTTTTTTGCCAAAGTCATCACATCCTCATACTTTTTCGGGTGGGAAGGCTGTTCATGTAGAGTATTTTCGGTTTGAATGGGTTTGGGTTACCTTCACGGTTTGATTTCATTTCGATCTCGTAAAGCGTTAATGGCCCATGGTGACTTATGGAAGCTGAGATACTTGTGATATTTCCTTTTTTGGCATAACAAAATCTTTTATATTTTGAAATGGTCCATTTAATCTTTTCTTTGTTTGTCACTGTTTTCTTGTAGAACGGACCTAAGCTGGTCTTAAGATCAAATATATCCTGATTGGTCACTGATATCACATTAAATCTTTTCGAACATTTTTCCACTAAGTTTTGCCAGTCTTTGGGTAAATAAAGACGTTCTACTCGTCTCTTTTGTTTTTCAATAACGCCAAAAGAGCGATCGCAGGGTAAGAAACTGTGACCCGGTTCTGGTAAGTGGTGTACAATGACGGAGATATTTGTGCGCTTTACACGAGCATATAAGTATTGGACGAGAGTATTGTTTTTATTTTGAGCACCGCAATTATCAGAAAATAAGTATAGTTTGGTAACACTTTCCCCCAAAAAGTTGTCAATAAAATGTTGCAAAAAGCTGATAACTTCTTCATTTGGACCTTTTTTTCCTATAGTTTCGTCGTACATGTACTTACATGTGGCTTTTTTTTTGTACTACACTGGAAAATACAAAAATTGAAAACCCATAACTGTCTTTTGTAAAAAAACATCACCGGATGGTGATGGTGGAAGAGGCAAATTTTATTGAAAATCGAAAGTTATGCACTCGACGGTTGAGTCTACCAAGCACAAAGCGCTTTTTTCACGTGAATCTTCATAAAACGCTTTAGCCTTCTTTTCATGAAGGTCTTGCGCAACTTTAAGTGAATTTCGTTCTTTTTCAGATTCAGCTGCTGCATTTTTTTTGTTGATGAATATCAGCATACGTCTGGCAAGTATCTGATCTAGGTGATCCGAACGAAAGCTTGTAATTTTTCGCAAAATATTCCCTGTAAAAATCGTATGTTACTTGTAGGTTGACTCATAGTTGCGAAGCACCAACAAGCCTCGGATACGGACGGATTTACTGTTACTTGTAGGTTATGGTTACCATTTTGTTCACTCATCAATGCAAAAACTTCAGGTTCAAACATCTCTAAATAAAGGCCACACATTTTTTTTACATTTAAGTCGGAAGGTAAGTATCTCGATTCTTTATTTTGACTATAGTGCGAAGATCGTTTTGGAAAACTTTTAATGTGAGTGTCAATGTTTTGGATAACATGTTCTGGAATCTTGTTAGTCCTGTTGACGTGTCGACGTCTCATGTCCGAAGGTGCTGTTATTTTTCTAAGCAAGAAACCAGAGAGTCTTTCAACCCTACTTTTGTCAACTCCATGAACTGAACAAAATGCTTTTTTGCAAACTTCTATTTCATGCTGAAGCCCCCGTATAAAATATTTGTTTTGGTATTTCCTTACCTCATTTCCACTCGCAGATCGACGCCTTTGAACTGAATTTTGCCGTATATCAATCCACATAAATATGCATCTTGTTTTTCTTTGTTGCCCAGCTCATAAAACTCCTTAAAAACTTTCGCATATATGTAAATCAAGGCGTCCATTGTCAAAACACTTTTTTGCAACTGCAGGCCTGGCCCATTGTTTTTGCTGCAACAATATCACCTTTGCGGTTTTTATATTTCTTGCCTTCTGCTCTTCTCCTTTTTGCTCTGACTTTTTTCCACATTTTCATGTTTTGCACGCGCTTTTTTCCTGTATAAAGGACAAACAAACAATGGCTGGATGAAAATAAAAAAAAAGCTAAGGTTCATCAAGTGGCGAAACTTTACCTGTTCAGAAAGGTAAACAGGTAAATTCAGATCAAATTTTACTGGAAAGCTTTCCCATTTTTTGAATTTTTGTAGCGTATAAAACAACTACGTTTCAACTGGTATAGTCCTACGACACATTTCTTTATAAAATTAGTTATACTCGCACAATGAAGAATTTCAAGTTCATATTACCTTATTTGTTAAACAAAAAAGCAGTAAACTTTTGGAACAAAACTAATTGTACAAAAAACTGTAATAAAAAATGTTGTCGACAAATTTTGACTGAAAAATAATGCACTGCGTCGTTATAGTCAGGCTAACTATGAACATTTCCTGCTTGGGCACATTATAGGATTTTTTGGGGTAGGTGCAAGTTTGGGAATGCATGTCGTAAATGTATATTTTTTGATTTTTTGAACTTATTTCCTTTAGCTATCTTTTAATTCATGCCTGGAACAATTTCTAACATACATATGTAACATTTTAAATAGGGAATATTAAGAAAATTGTTGTAATCTTTGAATGCTTTCATATGCAGGAAGTCGTCCAAATTATAGTTTGCATTTGTGTATTGGAAGGAACAGATTTGATCTGATCAAAAATATAATACATACAAATCTATATAAAAAGCAACATAAATTAATTTTAGGGATAAAAACGGAAATTTTAAGATTAATGATTATAATTTTGATTTTCAGACAAATCATCTTCTTCGTCTGTCTCTGCTAATTTGTCTTGTTTCTCATCGACTGTATTTGTTATATCCTCGTATTCTTATATGTATCGTTCAGGAATAAACTTTCTTTTGAGCAGACTCTCTAAATCCTTTCGTTTCGGGCCTGATATTGACAGTTTGGAAGAATATAAAATGTCAGGTTCATTGAATTCTTCAAGGCATTTCAATTGGTTGCGCGTGTGACAAAAATCCAGGGTATATAAAGGAGAAGGTGTTTGATATTGCGAATACTTTATTTCAGGGGATGATTTAGAAAAAATTAAAATATTAGATTCCGTAATCTTGAAAGTAGTTTGCTCCTTGGTTTTTACTCCTTTCGTTGGAAAATATTTCAGCGCTTCTTTTTTCTAATCACGGAAATCTTTGTATGTCAACACTACCACCTCATAAGGTTTGAGATTTATCCTTGAATTAGAAATCAGAGTAACCCATTCTGATGGTGTCTAAATTATCATTTCTTTAACAAATCGCTCTATAGTAGCATGTAGGTACAGAGTCAAACGGCATGTTTGTTGGTATGGCTAGGAAGTAGAAATGTTAATTTAATTTCACTAATGTGTTGAGCTTGTTTTTGTATAAACAAAAAAATCATTGTTATGATTTGGCGATTTTTATTTTATCCAGGACAGCTATCACAGACCACAGTATAAGGAAATGGAAGTAACAGTTTTTCTCTCATCGACGATTTTCAAGTACTGATTGAGGATTGAACAATTTCGAATAATAAAATAGCATACTCTGCGTATGTGTAACGTTTAGAACTTTTTGCAGGTCAAAACTAGCACAAACAAATGAAGGTGAATTTTTAGCCTTTTCCTGGTCTTCCTTAAACAGTTTATGGCTCGTTTCTTTCTGTTGATAATGTTTTGACACTTTTTTTCTCTGTCTTATCCAATTCACGGTCCTTAAAGGATTCGCAAAAGGTACACTTACCTTTTTTGGGAATATGGATGCCAATATTGTATGTTTTGAAAATTCCGCGAAATATTTTTTCGGAGACAAAATTCAAACCTTGTTTCTCTTGGTTTTCTTTGAATTTTCTGTAAATATTAGAAACACTAAAATACTCTATTGGCCCTAGAACGGCAATAATAGGATGGAACCCTTGGTAAGCTTTCAATGAACGTGCAAACGGCTTCTTTTAAATCATTGGATGTAGAATTTGACGTAGGTGCTGCACCCTTATTGTCTGTTTCCGATGTATTTAAAACTGTTGTTTTTTTAAGGACAAATGTGACAACTCTATCGGAAATGTTAAGAGTTTTCAGCAAAAACTGCATACATACTTGTATTCACTTCCCTTCAAAATTTATAAAATATTTCCTTGTTTCTGTCTTCTTTTCAATTTCTTTTCTTCGTCGCTTTTTGATAAAAACACGATCAACACAAGATAATAACCAATATATTTGCTGTGTATGTGGCATTTTCCAATAAAAGTCAAAAACGGTTTACCTTTGTGACTCACTTAATCTATTAGCACATTTGTTTTGGCAGCTCTTGCATGGATTTCTTTGCACAGATTTATGTTTTTTCTCAATACGAGGTCTTTTTGATTTTACCCCCAACCCCTAGTTACATACATACCTCAATGGCCATGACTTTCGGCTTTGGATTCTCGTTTACTTTTCGATATTCTATTATTTCATCGGAACTTGAATTTTCTATGCAATCATTATGCCAAGATGAACTCCCATCTGTTTCAAACGGATCACACTCAGACTCAGACCCAGATACAGATTTGTATGGTGCAAACAAACTCCTTTCACCCGTAGTAATGTATCAAGAATCAAGGAGCTTATCTACTTACTTTCATTCCTTCACAAGATTGTTTTGCTAATTCAACCATTTGTCCAGCTCTTGAATGAAACAAAATTGGCTTTTGCAATCCAGAGGGACCTGGCAAATTTTCATTCATGGTAAAATTTATAATTTCACTAGAATACAACGAAAAGATGAATTATTAAACAAAAACGTATGTATGTTTCTAATTAATAAATGATCACAATAAGCCACTATTTTTGCAACACTCCTCAACGAAAAAGTACGATGACAACTGACGAGAGCAAAAGGAACAACATAACCTGAAACAAAACCTAAGCCTACTTACTGCATTAAAATATTTGAAACAAAATCAACAATCTGTGCAACGGAATTTACATACATACAAAAATACGCTTACAACCGACCAGACAAAAAAAAACACACAAACATACACACTTCATAGAAAAATATTCAAAATCAAAGAAAACCATATCTGGAGTACGAGTATTATAACCGACAAAAATGAAGCAACTTCTATTTGAAAGAGTGTGCTAAGCGACAATTTCGGTTAAACTACGGGACATATAACAAAATTTTTTTGTGCACGTTTGGTTGCTTAAGACAATAAGGTTTTTAAAAATGTGGGTTAGCATAATTTCACTGGCGGATAATACAAATTTCAGGGAGCAACATTATTCCAGTCAGAAGACTTGGCGGTTGCTACAATTTTATTTCCTCTTTATTTCTTTTGTACCTATACTATATACATGATAGGGCAGCAAAACCCAGGCCGAAATGTGGCGCTTAACTTCTAGTATAGTTCCACATTAAAAAGTCATTTTCGAAAAAAAAGTGTCGCTTAATACATTCTTACGGGAATGTATCGATATTATGTTCACTGTGTGACCCCCTCTCATTAAAAGTCTAAATCCGCTTTTGCTTAAACCTCGGAAGCACTTAGTTAATATTTTTTTACTTTTTTCATTTGATTAAGTAGATATTTCTTTTATACATAGTCAGTCATATGTAACCTCTATAAAACATTACTTAAATTGACAGCAATAAGCAGATTTTTCTAAAATAGCTACCCGGCACATAAGGTGTGTTTGTTTTATTCCCAAAACTCAAAATAATGACTAATTTTTATGTGAGCTTTGACAGAACTTGACAATTATAGGAACAATCGAAGTTCTAATTTGAATTTATTATTTTATATTTATTCGCAAACAAAAACACAAGTCCAGAAAATAATTGACTCTTGGCATCACCAAAAAATTGCCAGGGAAAAGGAAGTGAAAAAATAAAAACACCCCGAACCAGAGTGTGTTAATACTTCTCTGTGAAATTTCTTTAAAAAATAACTTAAAAATAATATAAAACCATTTTTAATTGCTTTTATACGATTCTATACGTCTCTTTGCCTTCAATTAATATAAAATTATATCGCCTAAACCTAGTTAAAGCATTAAATTAATCAAAAATACTTATGCGGAAACGTGTTTTGTGTGTCAAGAAAAAAATTCCCTGCGAAAAATATTTTAAAATACCTACATACTAGAGGGAACAAAAAAAGTACCGACCGCGAGTTCACAACAACCGTCTGTCTCATTCTGTCCTTTGCTCTCTGCTGCTTTAAGTGAGTGTGGTGCGTACTCTATCATTCTTTTTCAACAACAAAGTTGTCAAAAATAAAATAAAAATAAAAAGAAAACCAACGTAGACCGAGGACCGAGGGTATTGGTGTTCTTTTTGTTTTGTAGTTTTACAATTTTTCTACCTAGAATAATTTACGAGAAATTCAAATTCAGTGTGATAGTGGGGTTTTGGAATACGATACGAAGCGAATAAATGCATTTTGAAAAACAAATGTAAAGAAGTGCATTTATTTATTAAATTAGTTTAGAATTTGGAAACTAAGAGGTAAATTCTTTTGTTTTCTTTAAAGTATTTTTCGTATTGTTGTTGAATGCAATTGTATCTTTCAAATATGCCAATTCATGTTTGTTATTGGTTTTTGTTGTTTTTAAGTTTCAAATTAATTTTTGTAGGGTTTTGAGTTGAATTTTTTTAATTTTGCAATTCTGTGTTATTTTTCTCGTTTCTATTTCTACAACTCATAATTATTGTGACGTTTTTGTCTATTTTTTTGTGGAGGAGAAAAATTTGTCAGGGAAATTCCCTCAATTGACTGAGAAAGACTGAGACAATAAGAGTGTTTGTGGTTAAAAAGGACATTTGATTACAATTTAGTGCTACAGGTAGTTGATTAGAAAATTCCTTCAAACTAAACTAGAAAATCCTACACTCGATATGTTGTGAGATATTGAATATAATTTTTAGCGACAGTAAAAATTTGTTTCAAACGAATTGCAAATAGCAACATTTGTTAACTTTACTTTTAAAGCACTGCTGCTATATTATGGCAACTCTGAAGCGTTGATTAAGGCTCTGTTTAACGTTGCATAAATCAGTAAATCACTATTTAAAACAATCATGGCGATTACTGAATCCTGTCATTGAATGCATATGGATTAAAAGTGATTTTTGCACACTTTCCATGTTATAATGTCAAAATTCGAATTCGATTCTCTGCGCAGTCTACACATTTTGGTTTTTAATAAGTTTTTAATGTTAAGAGGTGCTTTAAGTTTACGCCGGTTACGAAGCATTTATGAACAAGACCAAATATTTGATTTTGGGCCAAAATTTGTACTAAAAATTGTAGAAAAGATGTATTCCACAGACAAAAAGAAAGGCTCAAAAACTTCGGTTGAATTGTATAGGTAGTTTTTTTCCAATAAGAGGTTTCATTTTTAAATTAAAAAGCTAGTTTCTTAATAGAAACGAATGATGTTTTAAACTTCCCATAGGATGTTATTGTAATCGGTCCGATTTGTCGAATTGAAAATTTTGACATTTCTTGACGTTTCAAGGTCCCTAGAGTCTAAATAAAAGATTTTTAGAGAAATGTCTGTGCAGTGCATGCGTGTGTAGAACCAGTAGAGATACCGACTTCAAATAAATTTTGTTATACAGATAATAATGCAGAAAGGACTCTTTTACAAAAATTAAGTGAGTGGTTTTTTTAAGATAGCAATTTAAAAAAAAGGTGAAAATTTTGGTTAACCCAAAATATCTCACGAACCCATAAGACTAGCGACTTGAATTAAATTTTATATTATATATTGTAACGTGATACCAAACAAGTATATTTTTAGAAAAAAATCAAATTAACGGTTTTTTTTTATAAATCAAAAAAACTGAAAAGAAAATAATTGTCACCTCGAATATTTTACGAAGAATAACGCTTTTGATATCTGGTAAAATTTTGAAAAAAATCGAATAGACAGTTTTTTTACAAAAAAATAAATAAAAATTTATTTTCGACTCAAATATCTTTTCAAAACTTAAAAATATTGGCTTCAAATTAATTTTGAAACTATTGGTTTCCAAAATCAGTAAATTATTTATAAAATATCAACAGTCAGTTTTTTCACAAAAAATTAAAATCTACAAAAATTAGTACGCAAATGCTACTAAGATTGGTAAAAATCGGTTTTTGACTAAAAATCTCGTTGACAAAAATAGTTTTTGAAATCAAACTACATACTACATATTTGCGAAATATTGTTGGTAATTTGTATTTTTTTAGAAAAATTCAACGGACAACTTTTTTAACAAATACGAAACCTAAAAACGTCTTAAGCAAGACAAATCGGCAGACGGGATGGGAAGTTATCATTGTGGGTCGCATTTCAGCCTCTTTTTTTATTGTTAAAAGGAAAGTATGTCTTTTACAATGTAAAACGAGTCAGCAGAATGACTACGGTTGCAGCACTATATCCTTATCATGTAATTTTCCATGACCAATTCTTCACGAATCTGAATTCATCAAAAGTCTACACAATGGAAGATGAATCTTCAAGGTCTTAAATCGACCTTGTCTTTTACGTTGATCCAGAGAAAAAAGATCTATGATCAACTCTTCGAAGCGAAGAAACTTTGAGAACTTGGAATATAATATAATATTGTTCTTTTGGACTGCAAAACATTCACCATTTTTGTAGTGAATTTTAAGTATTTCAGGGCGTTGTCGAAAGATGTATTGTTTTATTTTAAGTAATAGTATAGTTTGCGCTTTTAAAATGTCTGCAGATGATAGCTTTAAAAGTGACAGCTGTCCAAAATGAAATCTTATTTAAAAAAAAAACTATTTTAACTTCTTTTGTTGGTTTCAAGTTGCTTGCCTCTACTTTTGGCTGATACTTTTTTTAGAATTATGTTGTTTCGAAAAGACTCGCCTTTCGTTTTATTCTCTTGAAATAAATTCAATTTGCATTGAAATTTTCTATTCAACTGACAGATGTCAGGTACTATATTTAAATATTTATATCTTTTTAAAAGCATTGTAAATAAATAAATAAGTAGAATTTTACAATTTCGCAGTTTTTTTCGACATAAGAATCTGATACATGTCATTTTTATATTTCATCAATTTAAGCGTAATTTTTTTTTTCTAATTTTCATTTATGCCTCATTTTCCTTTTTTGTTTTTTTTTTTTAATTTTAAAAGTGATAAAATTATTATAAGATTTCAATGTAACACTGTAAATTTCACCATTTACCCTCCAATCTAAGAACACTAGTCTGACAGGAATATTTCTTCCAAACAAATGTGAGACAACTATATTCTTGTTGATTCGCAGGGATTTTTCTTTTTCAATTATTTCTTGTCAAAAAATTTGAGATGAGTTTTCTTCCCTCGACTCGACTTTCGACTACGACGTGAACAAAAATTTCTTTTTCTTGCTCAACAATTAAAAGTAGAATGAAAATCTTCCTGCTTATTAGAATTAACTGAAACTCAACTAACTCACAAACAGGTAGTTTTAGTTTAATCAAATGCCTATAGCAATTATTTTGTATTGTGTCAATTCATTCGGGGAGTAATTTGTGTAAATGAAAATTGAAATTCACTGGGAGTAAACTTTTTCTTTGCGATTATCTTCTTTTTTTTTCTCAATTTTCTTAAGTGCACTACATATTTAAACTTAATTAGGTCTTTATAATAATTTTAAACTTCACGCATCTTTAATAATTCATTTTGGTTTTTATTATAGGTTGCTGCACAAAGTTAACTTTTTATTGTGTTTAATAATACAAAAAAAAAATATAAAATAAGAAACTCAACAACTGTGAACTAAGAGGAGGAGCTGTGAAGAAGAAGAAGAAATACACGAACGAATTATGTTTTGGGACAAGGGCTACACACCGTCACAGAACATTGAGGCGCTCTTAAAGAAGGAGGTGAGGTTACTACACTTTTCGGCCAACATACTCGTAGGCTTTCAATATAAATTCCCGCAGTACATTGGCCGAAGTTTTACGTTTCTGCAAAAAGAACAACACAAAAATTATACCTACCTAGTAAAAAGAAATAATTTCATAGTGAAAATGTGGAAATGCAAAAACGAAGCAACAAAAAAGCAAACAAGAATTGGAAATCGTGTTGAATCAATGTGATATTTGTTTTTGTCTCTTTGCAGAATGTCACTGTGGAGGAGTTTTTGGATGAAGATGATATTCTGCAGGAATGTAAATCTCAAAAGAATATTATTAACTAGTGAGTATGGTTTTTTTTATGAGAAAAAAGTAGTTACCTATCTAAATATTATCTTATTTTTTGTTATCTATCTAATGAAACACTATCAGAGTGGAGATTGTTTCAAATTGGGTCTGTTTTCCTTGCGGTATTTACAGTTCTCGTATAACTAACGTCGAAGAGCTTTTTAAATGTGTGTTTTAGTTTTGTTGACTTGATTGGAAGCTCACCTTTGTTTATCTTATAGTTTTATAGTCAACGACATTTTGATTATCTTAAAATTTTACCTAGCTATACATTTATTTGCATCAAGTTTATATACGTAACACACTTTGCAGAATAATTGAGAAAGGGTTAAAGTCAGTGACCGCAACAAATTAAATTAGTCAGCGGACCATGATTCTTAAACAATTGTTAAAGTGTTTATTAGTACAGTGGTTTGTTGCTTTTCTATTTGGAATATTATCTAAGCATAATTTTCTATTCTAAAAGCGTTACATAAAATTGCATCGATCATAACTGATCATACAAAATAGACAGACTTCTAACGAATAGCCATCAATAAAGTTTTATTAAAACACAGCATCTCCTTCACAAGTTGATGTCATGATTATTTCAAAAATAAGGTTGGTATATATCAATTATCAATGTAAAGAAGATAATGGAATACTCTTGTATTAAATGTTTTTTAAACATATTTAGTTGATCAAATTTAGATAACACATTAATTTCATTATTGTTTAATATTCCGAAAGCCTTCTGCACTCAATACAGAAAGTGTTCATTCGCAAAAAAATTACAATTCTGACTCTGAAAAGAAGAGAATGGTGAATGGGCATTTTCATCTACTTGTTGCCCTTAATCGAAATATGTCGTTGCAAAGCTTAGCTTTTCTACACAAAACTGTTAACTACCTACGTGCTTAAAGCAGTATACGTTAGAAAAGATTGCAATAGAGCAAAAATATGTTGCAGTAGTATGCTCCTGAATGCTCTTGATTAACTGAAAGTTTAAAAATTCTTTTTCTTTTAATTCGATTTAGTAAATTAAGATAATCTAAATAATTGAGCGTCTAAGGTCCGCACACTTTTATACAGACGGATCAAAAACGGAGGATAGGGTTGGTGGGGGCGTATACTCAGATAGACTAAGCTTAAGTCTCTCCTTTCGTCTACCTGATCACTGTAGCGTGTTCCAAGCTGAAATTCTGGCTATAAAAGAAGTCCTATCCTGGCTTATCAACTAATGATATACGCATCTTCTCGGATAGCCAAGCTGCGTTAAAGTCCCTAGACTCTGTCTCCACTACCTCACTAACAGCCCTAAATTGTCGATCATCTCTTACGGAGATTGCTACACAGTTCAACATGCACCTTTTCTGGGTGCCGGGCCATAGAGACATTCCAGGAAATTGCAAAGCTGACGAACTTGCAAAAAGCGGAACAACTTTACCTCTGCTGGCTCGCAATGCTAGCATAGGCATAGCTTAGCTACATGTAAACTCATGCTAAAGCAAGATACTTCAGGTGGAATAACACCACCACCTGTTTAGCGACAAAATTAATTTGGCCTAATCTTAGCGCCAGGCGCTCAAAACAATTAATCTCTCTGAGTAGATTGCACATTAGCTACGTTATAGGTGTCCTGACTGGGCACTGCTTAATAGGAAGGCATGCTATTTGACTTGGAGCAAATGATTTTTGTAGGAGTTGCATGGACGAAGAAGAAGACGGTCTCTCATCTTCTGTGCACATGCCCTGTCTTATAACAAAGACGTAGAATCCACCTTGAAGACTACTACTTCAACGATACCAGCGATCTAAAAAATTCTGACATTATTTGTCTCCTACGCTTCATTCGAAGCTCCAATTGGTTCAACGAGTTAAGCTGATCAACTGATCCATGTGGTATCACAACGGACCATATTTTGGTCTAAGTGTGTTGGACTTCCCAACCAACAGCCACTTTAACCTAACCTAACCTAACCTAAGGCAAGCACAATGAATATAAAGGGTAATTTTTTAAAAGCTATAGGAGAGTTTTTAAAATGCATGAAATATTTATTTGAATCGATAGGACGGCCCATATAATTTAATGTTTGAAGATTATTTCATGCAAATGTTGACCTAGTCCAATTTTGGCATACTCTTTCCAACATTTCGGCCGGTATCTCACGAATAAATGCTTCAATATTGTATTCCAATGCGTCAATTGAAGCGGCTTGTCTGACATGAGCTTTAACATAGCCCCACAAAAAATAGTTGACCGGTCCCAAACGTGAAATAAAATGTTTGCCAAACTCGCCTCTCAATAAGTCCATTGTTGCTCGTGTTGTGTGGCATGTGGCACCATCGTCTTCTTGAAACCACATGTCATGCAAGTCAAGCTCATGCATTTTGGGCAAAAAAAAGTTGGATATCATCTCACGGTAGCGCTCACAATTCACAGTTACTTTCCGATTCGCATCATCTTTGAAGAAGTACGGTCCAATTATGCCACCAGTCCATAAACCGCACCCAACTGTAACTTTTTCTGGATGCATTGGTAGCTCTTGCAATGCTTTTGGCTGATATTCACTCCAAAATCGATAATTCTGCTTATTTACGTACCCATTAAGCAAAAAATGAGATTCGTCGCTCGCTGGAAGAAGCGCGCGATGAACTTTCTTAAAATTCAATAATTTGCTAGCGTTGTTCGTTTGTAGGACGGTTCATGGTAAAATATAGACCAAACTGAATATGTTTGACAGTGAAACAAAACACGAAACGTGAGTCAGCTATTTAAACCAGTGTTAGCAAAAAGTTAATAGCTAAAAAATCACCCTTTTTAAAGATAAATAGGGCTTAGACGTTATATAAAAAAATCTTTATTTATGCATGATTTTCACTTCATACTTAAATGTGGAATATACATTATATAAAAGTTTTGTCTATATTTTAACCATCTAATGAAATATGTACATAGGTATGCAGTTGACCCCAAATTTCATTAAGCTCGTTCTCATAAAGACGAATTTTCTTATAATACCCATTTACTTAAAATAAAATACAAAAATAAATACGATCAGAAGTAAATCAAATGTGTATTATGTTTTGAATAATTAAGTTAGAGAAGAAAGAAGATGTAAATGTATAATTAATTATTTAATTAATCTCAGTCAATGTTATATTAATAGATTGTATAAATATACCCCTGAGGAAGTAAGAACACGTTAGGAAAAATATTGGGATAAAACTTGTTTTATTCGCACTTTCTTTAAATAAACCAAAAGAGCCTAATTGAAAACAGTGATATAAAACTATATTTAGTTCATAGAAAACCACCTACTTTTTTCTGTATTCTATTCTTTTGTTTTTATTTCACAGTTTCACACGTCCAGATGTAATTAAACGGCTTGTAGAATTGATAACGACAGAACCATCAGAAGACTTACCGCTTGCTCAACGATTTAGACATGCCAATATGGCCTGTGAGGTTTTGACTCTGTATGTTTATAATTTTAATTTATCTCAATATCCATCATATAGTAAAATAAATTCCTTTTTTTTTATTTTCTAGCGGCTTACCGTCCTTAAACGCAAAACTTCTGTCAGACAATGACATCCTACAAACACTGTATTCATATCTTGAAAACAAACCACCGCTGAATCCCTTACTTTCTTCGTTTTTTAGTAAAACCTTTAGTATGCTCTTCACAAAAAATTTCTATCAGGATTGGTTTTTGTATCAGAAAATGTGCCTACAATTAATCGAATACATTAAGTCACAAGGAAATTTCCTAGAATTGATTTTTCGGCATTTCGCCACGCCAGTTATGCCAGATTTGTTAATGCAAATGTTAAATGATGTCGAAGGAGGTGCCCTCAAGAAAAATTTATACGAAGTAAGATTTCTAGACAAAAAATATAAGAATATAATAATACTTATTGATATTTTTAGTGGCTCACCGAAGAGAGACTAGTGGAGAGACTGATTGCAACCCTAGGCGATGCCAAAGAATCAGATAAACATGCCAACGTAGCGGAATTCTTTTGTGAGTTAATCACACAAGGTCGTTCCATGCGACAAACCGAACAGGAAAATGATTCTTTCGAGCCAGCATTTGCCGGAAGTAATCCATTGCTGCAACTAATCGAAAGTGAAGAAACCATAACCAGTCTGTTAAATGTAATTTTGGAACCAAGCGTCAATGAGCACGCAATTATATCAGGAATTTTGGTTGTACTTACTTTAGTTAAGCCAGTAGTGTTTGCGTAAGTGTTTTTACTATCTTTGCCTAAAATATTAAAACAAAAAATAAATATGCTTTATATTTTATTTAGCGATGTTGCTGCAACAGATCGTGCAAGAATAATGCAAGAAAGGGAGAAAGATAACCATGATAACATTATTTCGACTGTGATTCGTGTGGTTGGACCACGCCTCAAAGAATTTATTGAAATTCTTCGAAACCCGCCTGTTGTAAGAAAACTATTTTTCTTAAATTTTTATTCGTTTACTTATTTTAATTTTTTTTTTAAAGAAACCTAATATGTTGATAAATGGAGCCAAAATTCTGCCGCCATTTGGCAGTACACGCCTGGAGATATGCCGACTTTTTACAGTATTACTACAAACTGGAAATGAAGATATCACGAATGCGTAAGTTTTAAATTTAATTCTCTAATGGTTTGTTAGTTTAATTAATACTAAATAATGCTTTTATTTTTTTTTTGTTTGTTATGATTAAAGAATTTGTGAAACTGACTATTTCAACACAATACTCGCATTGTTTAAGGACTACTGTTGGAATAATTTCTTACATAGTGAAGTGGAAAAATGTTTACATATAGTATTCACTCCGAGCCGATGTAGTAACAATAGCAGTATCAATAATAACAATAACATCAGTACACAAACAACAAAAGATGGTTCCTTTCAAAACGATGATGATCAAATTATGACGGATGAGACTAATCAAAGTCGTGTGAATATTGGAGATGGTGATAATGTCGAAGGTGAAATTGATTCAAAGACAAAAGATCATAAAAGTCCATCCGCATTACAAACTTATGTAAGTATTCAAGTGACTCGAAAACAAAATCAAAACAGAAATATTTATTTAACAATTTGTTTTTTTTTTGTTTTGTTTGTTTCTTGCAGGTTATAGTTAACAGTAAGATAATATCAAAGCTCATCGATTGCTGGATGCATAACAATGAAATGCAGTAAGTATTTGTTTTAATTGTTTAATTAATAAATCAAAAAAACATTCTAAGATATTTGAAGTAAGCATTTCTTTGAAATCAGAAACAAATGTTAAAAAATTTAAACTTTTTTTTACGAAGTAGCAACTCATTTTCTAGTTAAAAGAATACTTGTATTTCAACCTTTAGACTCAGTTAAATCATAACTTTAAAATGCAGATAACTTCTAAAGTAGTTTAAAATGTAAAAAGTATTTCAAAATCAATGTCATGTAAAGCTTTGAGCTAGAAGTTTATAAGTCCTTAATTATACTCTTAGCTGTACCCGTGGCGTGATGGTTAGAGCGTTGGGCAATTGATATTTATACCACACTCTTTAATAATGTACTGAATAATGCATATTATCCAGTGCATTGGAAGACCGCTGTGGTTCATCCTCTCTCGAAAAAGGGAAATGACAACTCCAACCCGTCAAATCTTCGGTCGATAAGTCTTCTTCCGAGCATCAGCAAAGTTTTCGAAAAGATCATCAATAGGGCTCTGACTAAGTGGGCTGATAAACAGTTCGGGTCGTTTATGGTTGTGATCGTTTATGGTTGTCCTGTGTGGTTCAACGTTGCCCCTTCCCAAATGGAGAAGTTTCGGGTGTTCGAGCGGCAGTGTTTACGACGCTGTACCTGCTTATATCAAACAGCCGAATCTTCTTACGTGCATTACTATTCCAACGAGGTCCTATACAACGGGGCTCGAATCAACAGAATTGACAATTTCGTGATAAAACTCGTTCGAGGTCACATTACAAGAGCTATGTCTTCGACCAACAATTACATTTTTTCGGGCGTTCTATCCGAACGACGAGTATTTTGAGAGTGCACGCTTGAGCGGCTTCATTGCACCAGAAGCATTCCTCTACTTAGATAGATGCGGTCTGATGCAGGAAAGATTGGCAGTTCCGCTATCTACCATGTCAGACGATGAACCGTGGATAGGCGACTCCTGTATAATTGGGACGTCATGGCACAAGGCGGAGCAGAGCTCCTTCGGTTCAGTAGGGCTGTGTCCGAACGGGACCGAACTGATAGGGTGAAGCAGGAGAACCAGTTTTGGTGGCTTCAATCGGCACTTGATAGTGGGTAGTCGGGTTGGGGTTTTAAGCCTTAACCGGCTTACATACTTGTTTTATAGTTTTAGGGTTTAGTTTTAAATAGGATAGAATAAAATAAATGGTGGCACAAAAAAAAAAATAATTACAAAAAAATAAATAAAAAAAATGGAATAATGAAAAAAAAAAGGAAAACAAAAACAAAAAATGGTTAGTTTTAAGTTTTATATTAAGGACCCAATTTTAAGTAGTTTTTAAGTAAAAATGAAAAAAGATATTGAAATTAGTTTTTTTTTTTTTGTTGAATTAATAAAAATGAATTTAAAAAAAAAGTGCGTTGGACTCTCAAGCCAGAGATTTCGGGTTCAAACCCTGCCTGTGCCATAAATGTTTTTTTTTCACGAGTATTGCCTCTTGCGAAGAATTGACAAATCCTCCAAGAGTAATTCCTGTCATAAAAAGTGCTTTCTGAAATAAGCCGGACTTAAAACAGTATGTTCCCTCCATTCCTGAGAACATCACTCGCACACAGGAATGGTTGAGAGTTGTAAGTCACTAGGCCCTAGTTCTCAACGGACTGTTGCGCCACCTAATTTATTTGTATTTAATTATACTCTTTAGAGTATAATAATTTCACACTTGAGTGTTTTCTGCGTGTTCTTTGCAAGGAGCCCTAGTCCATACATATACGGTTGATAGTTGTTTTAAAGACAATGACATATAAAAATCGCGAACAATTTGTCTGTAGCGTTCATCATTGACAATAATATGCCAAAAATTAGCTGTTCCGGAAAAAAATGTTCTATAAGTTTGGCAACGAGAGGACGATTTTTTGTAGTATAAGTCTTTGTTTTTTGCTTGTTAATTGTCAAAGTATACGGAAAACAAGCAAAACCACAGTTCAATACTTTGATAGTTATCCTAAGGAAAATTCTTAAAAACAAATAAATTGGATGGCGCTACAGTTCGTGAAAAATCAGGGTCTAGTGATTTACATCTTAAAAACATAATAAAGGAGACCTAGAATCCTTTTGGAGAATTTGTCAATTACCGTGAAAAAAAATCACTGGTAAAAGCGAAAGTCCTATCCCTCTATTAGGAAAATTAAATCCGCTTTCAGACCAGAGACAGATATATCTGGGACATATCCACAAGAAAATAAACTATCCTCTCTTTAAATACCTTTAAAACTCAAATAAACGAATATTTTCATCCGCTACCTTGCTCACACTGTGTCAATGGCATTTAAAAGAATTTAGATAGATTGGTAGTATTTATTCATCAATTATCGCGCTTCTAGTCAAATACAGAGATTCGTTCTTTAGCCGTACTACGCGAATGTGGAATGCCTTACCACACTCTGTATTTCCTAGTCATTGCAATATTCAGGAATTCAAAACCAATGTGCACCGACATCTCCTTTTAAACCCCCTCTCCTCTTCCTAGTGCTCACACTGTGCCTCTGCATAATAAGGGTAGTAATATCCCCTTGAGTGTGTGCTTATTATAAAAAAAAAAATTAAATTACACTTTACAATATATCGAGCTTCTTTTTGGATAATTTAGGGCATGGCATCCCTGCCGTCAGCACGAGTGACAATTTAAATTGAGATTAAGTTAAGTTTTCTCTTGTTTTATCCATTCATTATTATAAACTATATTTCTGTTTTTTCTTTTTTTTTAATTATTTCAATTATAACTTAAACATATACAAAAACAACGTTTACAAATTTTAGGCTTTTTGTAACTTTCAGTATAGTTAAAACGATTTTTTTAACTTGTAATAAGAAAAATAAAAAAAAATTGACTAGTAGCTTAAAAAAAAGTAAAACTTTAAGACAGTTCTGACTTCAAAAGCTATCCTTGATAATTTTTGTTGTACAGCTATAGCTTCGTTGATGTCATCAAAAAGTCGTTTCCATTTAGCAAACATTTTTAATCTCTTCTTATTGCAACACGTTTTTCCCAAAACAATGCCGCCTGTGCTCAATCAAACCACTTCACAGGAAATGGAAGGTATTCTCCTGGACACACATATTGCACAAAGTGCTGATATCCACCAAATGATTTCTGTATGGAATGTGATTGAGATTAAACACCTCTCCTCTGACTTTGAAAATAGTGCTGATAATTCGTTTGGATTCATCTTCTTTAAAATAATTCCGATCATTTAAATTGTAATTGATTGAAGAGTAGATGAATATCTCTCACTATAGCTCGTTTGATGAACGCATACCTTTTATATTTGTGGACAACCCGAACGATATCGATTAATGTAATTCAACATTCTGCAGCAAGATCAACCAAATCTCTGCAGAAAAGAGCATTCCGCCGGACCACTTCCATCAATACAAGTTTTGCTAATCTAAAAGTCTGCACTAATGTTAAGAGTAGACACATATTTATATTTATATTTATTTATTTCAAAATCGCTTACAAAGTAGGACATATGTAAGTCTTATAAAGTTTTGCAGCCTTTAAATTAATTTAGGAATTTAAATTTTAATTTAAAAAAAAAAGAAAAAAGAGAGGTTCTAATAAATATTATCAACGATTTGCCAAATAATTGAAAACTAAAGATTTAAACCCTTCTTATACTTCTCATCGCGGTGGATAGAGAGTTCCAAAGGCGTGTAACATGGACAAAAAATTGACGCTCAATAATCGAGGTTACTGGTAACAAGAAATACTTTTGTTATGAAAAAACGCAACATATTTTCGACCTTCTCATACTTCTTAGCACCCCAGACTTTTGCACCATATAGGAGTATTGCTTTTTCTGTTGCATTAAACACTTTATATTTGGCACTAATTGAAATGGATTTTTGTTATTGAAGTTCTTTATCTAGTTTGTACAGATGGCTGTTCTGGCTGCATCATATGTTTATCCATATTCAAATTTAAGGTTATTCCAATTTGTTTTGCCTCGTGAAATCCTTCCTTTTGAGTATTTACCTCCACAATAGTCTAATAACTTGTTTATCATTAGTTAAAGAGAGGATGCAGAGTCTTAGGTATTTAGAGAAAATTTATCTGAAAGTCGTATTGCATTCATACTCCAAAAATAGTAAATCCATTATTGATTCAGGTCACATTGCTGTTTTTTAAATACGTGAGAACAATTCAATAAATGTTCAACGTTCTAGACGAGTTTCCCATAATTTAATATATTATAAAATACATACATATATACACTTTTTTAAACGATCAATGAAAGAATAATTTAATTATGATACAATTACATTGTATGTCCAAGCTCCAATTAAAAAATATTATATCACATTTGCAGTTTGTTTTTAAACTAATCAATAACTGAAATTAAATTAATTTTCAATACAAAATACATTTTTTTTTTATTAATTTTATTTTATAAAAAATTATTCCTGAAACAACATTTTCAATTATAAAATCTTTATACAAACTAATAATAAAGCAATTAATTTTATTTATAGGAAAGCTGAAAATGGACGTCGTTTAGGCTATATGGGTCATTTAATGAAAATTTTTAAACATATTACCGCATGTATATCAGAATCAGATCATATCGGTGCCTTAATTGAAAGTAATTTAAGTGATACTGAACTAGAACAGTGGCAGTTGCTAGTCAAACCGGACGATGGTGAATTCACCGTGGCATTAGCTTTACAAAATCGAATGTTAGCTAATTGCAATGCTCAAGAGTCGGTTGATTATAGTCAACATTTGCCTAAAGAGTTTCTCACTGATGATTTTACCACCGAAGTACTTAGTGACTTCGCAACAACATTGTAAGTTTTAAATATAAAAGAGAGATTAAGACTTACACAATTAAATTGTTAATCAAATAAAAAAATTATTAATTTCTTTCAGAAACAATTTATACATCAATTTAGATGAAGATCCAATAACTGAAATATTAGAGGTAAGATATCGTCCACTCCCAAAAAAAAAAGATTCAATATCATTTCAAAATATCGTTCTCCATCTCATTTGGTTTTTTTTCTGCATTCTTATACAATTCTAAAAGATTCTCCGTCTCTATAGACGGAGGACGTGTACTTTGATGCGTTTATTGATCAACTTTTGAATGCTTCCGAAACAAAGAATCAATCGTCATTGCACTCCTTTAGTCATTGGGATGCTGGATCTACATCGGCTGGGGGTGGTGGAGGAGGTGATCCGTTTATTGATTTGTCACTAATTGGCCAAGAGGATTCTTCACATTGTAATCAACAAAATTCAGCGTCAATTGGTGGTGGTTGGGCTGATTTTCCAACAGATAATTTTGCTGATTTCGATGCTCATTTCAGTGCATTTAGCAATGATTTGGGTGAAAGTATTAATGAGAGAAATGATAAGGAAAATTTAATATTTCCCATTAATGATGCCGCCCCCGCCGTTAATTTATCTTTTATTCCTACGTCACCATCATCGCTTACAAAATCAGAGTTTGATAATAATGCTAATGTCGAGAAGACAACATCGATTGATCCTTTTGAAGAGGACGATGCAGAGGCTAATTTTGGCAGTATGACAGCTGAACAAACTAACTCGAATAATTTCGAAGATGATGCTTGGACGAGGACTAAGGACAATGAGTCTGTCACAAATGCGACTGTATTATCTAACGGCCCAACAGCTATTCAGGACACAAAAGACATTGAAGAACTGTAAGTAAAATTATTTAAAAAAAAAATGTATTTAAAAATATCAAATTTTAAAAATAGAATCTGATTGTTGAGCTTTCGAATCTCTATCTACAATAATTTTTTTTAGTTAAAACTGGTTAATATTGTCCCGAAAAGCTTTGCGGAATTTTTGTTTGATTTATTTATAAGAAGCTTATAAGAACAATCTCGATCGCGAATAAAAGTGTAAAAAGCATAGTCTTCCACGCTGTGCCCTGTCATAGAATATGCAACAAAGGACTTTCCGATCTAGTTCCTTTTCACTAATGTTTCAAATAAATAAATAAGCAACAAAAGTTTTAAATCGCTTCCAAATCACAATTTAATCTTTATTATTTCACAAATATAGATAAACAGTAATAATTTTAACTGATTCACAAAAAATAAAATAAAAACCAAAAATCGAATTATTATCGTAAAACAATTAACTCATTTGTTTTGGAAACTTATCATTTAAAATCTGACCGTAACTTCCGCTAGATGAGTGACATGTTTAAAAACTAAACATTTTTATCACAATTCCTGCTCCAAGGTATTGTAGTACCCGTGGTCTTAGGTTCAATCCCTTCCTGTGCCATTTAAAGTTTTTTTCATGTACTGATATTAAAGTTAGTCTGGGAATCGGAACTTGAAACTAATGCATAAGCTTTAACATCACGAAATTGTGAACAAAAAAAAAAGCAACTCCAAGAATCAATCAATATTCGAAATAATAAAAACCAATACATTACCATAAAATTTAATAAATTATTATTTTCCTTTTAGTTCCAACCAACTTAAAAACTCCTCCATCACCGAAAGCAGCTTACTTTCATCGACCACAACAACAACAACAATTACAACAGAAAACCCCGCATTACTGTCAACATTCAACGAAGACAAAAACGACGAACAATTAAAAATTGCTTCATCAGAAAACATCACTCTAGAAAAGAATCCACCATCATCCGCCAACGAATCATTGTGCCAGGAGAATGACACCTCCACCAACATCATTTTAGATCAGGATAGTAATACGAATAGCTCACCTGCTGCTACAGCCGCCGAAGAAATCACGCCAGCTTTATAATTTTAAAAAACAACTAAAACTAAAACCCCCTCCAAATCAAAAACAAACAAACAAATCATAAGAGAAAAATTAAAAAAGAACAGTTATAAGATTAATTAGTAGTTCATACAAACATAATTGTAATTTTCAGTTATAGGATTTTTTTTTTAAATAGCAAGTATACATCTTTAAAAAACAAAAAACCTTAAGTTATATTTTTATTTTTGTTTTACAACACTATTTCTTTTGTATCTCTCGCTAGTTATTTTTTTCGATTTTGTTTGTGTGCTTTTTTGTTTTTATTTTCATTATTTTAATAAAAAAAAAAACAATTAAAAAGAAAGAAAACAATATAATAGTTAAATGCATACAAAAAATCCTATAATAATAAACTAAATCAAACCTCAAACCACAATCCCGCCCATTAAAACGATTTCAGAAGAAAAACAAAATACAAAAATAAAACAAAAGTAAATTGCTCAGCAGGCCAGAAGATTATCTTCTAAGTAATAAATAATAAAAAAAAAAATAAAGCTTATCATTATTTTTTTAATTATTATTTCTTTATTTTCATTAGAGCTAGATAGCATGCAGCTTCTATTTTATATTGTTTTTCTTTTTGTATTTTATATAGCAATATACACACTAAAATGGCACAAGTTTTTTTTAAGTATCTTATCTATCTCTGAAATATCTGTGATATTAAATGAAGTTGCAGGGTATTAAGAAGAAAATATAAAACAAAACATTAAACAAAACAAAAAAATTAAAACAAAGATAGATTTTAAATTTGCTTAATTGCACATATACACACACACACACAAACACACAAACACAACATTCATACACTTGAAGAATATTTTCAATTTTATTAAAAAATAAAATAAATAAAATAAAAACAAAAATATATAAATGAAATTGATAACGAACTAAAAGAAAACAAAAACAAAACAAAAAACATGCTGCAGCAGACAGACCACAGAAAAGCAATATTATTAAAACTAAAAAAAAATAATATAAAATGTATCCCCCAGCAATTAAAAATAATAATACAAACGAAAGAAGAAAACTTAAAGCAAAAATTAATGTTTCAAAACAACAAAATTAAAATTAGCTATACAAAAAATAAACTCAAAATAATTTAAGGTTTCTCCTTGGGTGAAAAGCAAAATAAAAGATTAAAATACAAGAATAACAGTGTAAATATAACAAAAAAAGATATATTTATAAACAAAACACAAAACGAAGTTAATTCTTTGGTAGATAAAACAAAAACAGAAAACAAAATAAACCAAAAAATCATAAATGACGACGAATTTTTTGTGAAATGCAAATCCAAATATGCATCTCTCTCTGTCTCTCTCTCTCTCTCTGTTATAAGAACATCCTCCTCTCTTTCAGTTCAAACCTTCTTATCTAAACAAAAAAAAACAACAAAATCATTCCATATACAACATATTAAAAATTGTTCATTAACTAATTAATAGATTCATACATCGCCATCGCCTTCATTAGATTCATAATCAAACATTATATAGATCATTTACCATTACAGGTTGTAATATGATGGGAGAGTAATGATGGTTTCGCTTAGATAAATTTTGCTCAAGAGTCATCAGTTCCTAACCAATGCAAAACTTTATTTTTGTTCATTGCAAGTATTTGTTTTCTGACCAATTTATTTTAACAAAAAATAATATACTTAAAAGTCTGACATGAATGATACTGAATGAGTTGGACTTAAGTTTGTAGGTTCAGGCTCTAGAAAGTCTTATAAATATGTTTTTCGTTGTACACAGTTAAATTTGGAAGTGAAAAATGAAGAAGTCGGGTATAAAAAAGCTCAAATAGGAGGTCTTGCTGCTTTTCCAATATATTTTAAGTCGACCAATAATGTTCAACGTTTGCAGACATTTAAGAGTCGAAGAGTTTATAATTAAATGTAGTCATCGGGCGACCAAGAGCCAACGTCATCCAGTTACGGACCCCAAGTAGTTAGACGCTGGGGTGCTATAACATCTATTGAGTTCAAACACGCTTTTACCTACCATAGAATGAGCTTTAAAAGACTCCTAAGCGGTTCCTCTTCGCTAGGTAGCCTGTTCACAGGAATCTACCGAACTTAATTTTTGTAACAATATCCGTTTGGAATTAAATAACGTTTTTAGCATCTCTGGAATCGTCGTCAAAAAATGCATCCATTGCAAATTTACGTGCAATATTTTTTAAACAAGTGGATTTTTTTAAAAAGTTTGCATTAAATAATTCTTAAATAAAACATACAGAAGTGAAAAAATGAAATAGATATCGGTCTATATAAATAATATCTTGTTCATGGGTACAACGTTTGATTCGAATACAATTCAAAGGAAGTCCATTACGTTTCTAGCATTTTGACCTTCAAAATTTATCAATTCACTACAAGTTCACTGAAAAATAAAGTAAATAGAAAATTCGTGTTTAGTAGTAGCTTAAATGATGCTTAGTATTTTAATTACTTACAATTTTAAGTAGAAAATTCAAACTCAAAACAACACAAACTACCGCTTTGCTTTCCAGACGGAATATTGCAATTAAAATAGGTAAGTAAAACTTATCTGTTATTTGTCATTTGCAATAAAAGAATAAATTAGATTTTTATTTCTTTCCAAATTTAGTATATTCCAAAATGCTACAACTAACTCAAGCTGATACATTGAAATGAAAACAAAATCTAAGTTAAAAATGAGCGGTTCCTGACTTTCAATGTTTTTGTTAGATTTAAAAATTCTTTAGGAAATTGTTTAAAGCTTAAACACCAAACAAAATATACATAATATGTACATTAAATTTAAATGTATGTTAAACCAAATTTAGAAGCAGAAAACAGGTAGGGAGTTTATTTGGGGTACGTTATTATTTATGTGGAGACTTTTTCTCATTAATCAGCTTTGGTAATTTTTTTAGAAGAAAATATTTATGTAGTTAAAATATGTAAGACCTAGAGAGAACTAGCTTGTTTCCCTTTGCAGTCTGGTCTTGATTTAATGTTCCATATTCCCAAGAAAAATGCATGGGCCAGTATATCAATAATTTAGGGAACTGCTTTGAGCAGAATTACAATTTTAGAGTAGTACAATTTATTGATCAAATTTAAGTTTGTATTTAAAATCATTTAAGCTATAAAGACAAAGCTTCTTATTTCATAAATTTCTTTTGAATTTGAATCGTATAGTACTGATTTATATAATGTGTGAATTCATTTCAAGACCAACTGATAACGGCGCATTCAGTATTGTAGGTCTTCTAAATTTTGTGTGCAAGCTGGAGAGACAGACTAATTGAGTTCTCAGGAGTGTAGGGAAATTAATCGGAGAAAAGCACTTTTGTAATTTTATGAGTTTCGGTCTAGAACTGTATGAAGTTTCTGGTGTTTGAAGTTGTTAGAGTAGGTTTCCTCCCAACGATTGGATATTTACATAACAGGGTATCTTTTTTCTGAATCAGGCTACAGTTATATGTGCATGTATGATAGTAGGCAAACCTTACTTAGTGGATTTCATGATTTATGACAAAACAGTCGTGTTCAACTATTCGATGTAATCATTTTACCTTTTTTTATGCAGAGCGATGAATAGTGTTTTAAAGTATTAAAGTTTTCTACCCGACAGATAACAGTATATAAAAGTTCAGCAGAATAAGGCTGATAGCAGATTCAATAACTTTTCTAAACAAGATTTGTTATTTTAACTAACCCTAAAGTTCCTTTAAAATACATAGAAAATCATTTTTCTTATAAAGAAAACAAAAAAAATAGAAATAGAATTTTTAAGTGAAGCCTACCATCTTCCCAACCAAAAATCATTATAATTATAAATCCATTATCAAAAGCAAAAACACACACAAAAAATAAACATACCAACTCTATTATAAAATAATAATATGTAGGTACTTAAACTATGGTCCAATTAGAAGAAAAAAAAAAAAACTCTTATTTTTTAGTTTATTGCACTTTTAGCTCCAGAGTATGTGAAAAAATTAATCAAAGGGTCTGATCATTATTATTATGATAAATTTAAAATTAATATTAAGCGTGATACACGCACAATAAAAAAAGAAAAGAAAAAACCATCCGACACGCCCTTTTCTTAAAAAAAAATAATACTATCACCAAAAAAAGAAAAGAAATGTAAACAATTTAAATATTGTAAAAAAAAAACAAAAATCGAAAAAAGGAACACCAAAGTCTTCCCTCTTAAGTGTTAAATTAAATAAAAGAAAAAAAAAAAGAGAAAAATTATAAAAATAATAATAAAAATATTATTATGTTTCTCTTGGTATCCTTTTTCACATTTCTAAAATAAAATACATTACATATAAACATAGCGTTTCTTCTTAAATATATTATCTATATATTACCACACATGCGCTAATCCATCACAAACTATAAACAAAAATGATGAAACAGTTTTAAATTAATTTAATTTTTAAACAATTAAATTAAATACAAGAAAAAACATGTGTTTAGAATGGTACAAACTATAACACGAACAAATCAATGCTAACAAAATAAAAAAAAAAAATTAGTAAATAATAAGCAAAGAAATAAATGACTTGTTTTGTATTAAATGTGTCTTGTAATTGTTAAGTATATACTATACTTCTACTACTATACATAATCAACTAGTAAAAAAATAAAAACTTTTTATTATACTATATTACATCTTATACATATTTTATGGAAATAAATAAAAAGCTAAAAAAAAATAAAAATTTATGATTTCTATACCACATACACACACACGTCCAAAAATCAAATAAAGCAAACAAAGAAAATTGAAAAGATTGATTAAGAGACAAAGCGCGTCCCGCTTCCAAAAAATCCTTTCCGATCCTTAGATCTTTTTACCAAAAAATTTTCAAAACAAAAATAAAAAAGTTTTTCTTTACTCCTCTTAGGTTTTCTTTTGAGACTTTATTAAAGCAAAAATTAAAAAAAAAAAAAAAACAAAAAACAAAAAAGCTAACGAAAATTAAAATAGAAATGATATCTATATACATATTTATATATGTATTATATACCTTCTAGATTAGAATAATATCCTATCGATGTCTATTTTAGTGAAAAGATTAAGAACAAGAAAAAAAAAAACATAAATTAAAAAATTAAATCAATACACACACACACGTAATTATAGAGATTGAATAATGAATACATAAGACATATTTTGTAGCTTTAAGACGATGAGCCTTTTCTGAAAAGAAGAAAAAAAACAAATAAAAAACCATACATTAAAGTTTAAACATTAAAAAATAAAAACATACATAAATACCTAAAATTTTGTAAATAAACAGCTATTATTAAATTGATTACCTATATACATGTATATGAGAATTTAAAACGCTTGTAGTGATTTACAAAACAAAAATTATTATTAAAAAAAAAAAACAAATATACGTGCATTATAACATAATGTATATTATATAAGAAAATTGGTACACAAACAAAAAATCATACATATAAATTCCTGACAGTTGTGAATATTAAAATAAATATTTATTTTATTATTTTTGCAAAAGTAATGTACAAGTTGAAGAATTATTCATTGGTTATTTGGAACCTCTGTGGCTGTAATTCATATTTTCTGATTCAAATTACAAACAAAAAGGCTCCCAATGCTAAAACATTTGTTGTACAATAACTTACTAACTTTATCCCTTAAACAAAATTGTGATTCTTGTTTCCGGTGGTGTTAAATTTAAATTTATTTATGATATTAATTTGAAAAAATAACAAAAATTGATGCATACCTTGAGGTGAATTCAATTCCCCAATTTAAAAATCATCTCTTTTCTAAAATTAAATGAACAGATTAATATTTAATTTTAGTTAGTTTCTTTTTTAGTCGCTAAGTGACCTTGAAATATGTCAAACAAATCATTTTGTTATTAAATTTGAGACTATGATATATATTTTATTCTTGTTTTAAAAAATCCATAATAGCCAATCTTTTACATAAACACATTATTTACTTGATACCACTCTGAGGAATTTTACCTAGACTTTATAGACCAAAATAATTTTGGGAAACACTATAACTGAAAAAATCTTAATAAAATAAAGAAAATGGACAGATTTTGCGTTATTACTTTTTTTATTTTGTTCAAGTTAAGGGGTTAGGGTTTACTAGAATTTTCAAAAAATCCCTCCTTAGAACCCCACGTTGTCCCAAAAGATAATGTCCGGGAAAAACCTTTAAGTAGTCGGTTAGGTTTAAACCATCTCTGTACAGTTTTAAAGGAGTATAACATTCGATTCGTATAAATGTGTGGTAACATTCATAGCTTTTTAGAAAATATCCAACATTTAATCACACACATTTTTGTCAGAATACTACTAATTGTAAAAATTGGGTGCGATTTAAATTTCAAAGTATTCAATTATTTTTAACTAAATGGCCAATACCCATAACGTTGTTTTTACTTAAAATTATTTTTTTAACATTAGGTTAATTTATATTGCAAAAAACATTAAAAACAAAAATGATTTTTTTTAAAGTAAATAGGATTTTCTTTGTTTATATTTCTTAGTTAATTTGTTATTAACAATTACAATGGTCGACAAAATTACTTTTTTTTTCTGTCCCAAAAATTGTTAAATGATTAAGATGTCCTGAATTCAAATCGCGCCTGTACATTTTTCTATCACTTTAGGTTTTTAAAATATACCCCTTTAAAAAATCATAAAAACAACCAAAAACGGTGGTTACGTTAAAACTCACAATACCTCCCAACAATAAATTGTATGATGATTTTGCAAAGAACACATTTTTCTGTTCTAGATACAATTATCTTACTTATGTCCGATTTCATAAACAAACACTAAAAGCACTTTTATCTAAAAGGTTTTTAAATTTTATCAGGCCTTTAAATTTTTTCAGTTTCACCAAGCTTGAAATGGGAAATTTCAGGGATATTTTTGTTAAAATAGAGTTCTCCTCACAACCCTGTAAAAATAAAACCCCTTTTTTCTTTCTATTAAGCGAATTGTATGAGAAAAAAAGAGAAAGCATTATATGTTGAAATAAATGACAAGAATCGCAAAATACAACAATGTAAACTTCTTCAAAATCAAAAATCAAGTGTCGTTCAAAAATAAAATATGAAAATCTTTTTCAGATGAAGATGACCAATCTAATATTCTAATTAAAAGTATATAAAAATGATATTATAAATGCAATGTTGAATTTGTTTACCTAATCATTCTGTATCTCGAATTATTGAGAACACAAATTTTACAAAACAAAACATCAGCTGTCAATCTATCATATTAATTTTTAAATGACACTTTTAAAATTTAATGAGCCAAAAATGGGCATTTAGTTTTAAAAGGTGTTTAAAAGCTTGTTTACTTTAAAAACGCTTGGTGAAACCAAAATATCCCATTTTACAGTTTAAAATCCTATTAAAGGTATAAAAGCTGTTTATGAAATTGGGCATTAGTTTCTGGAAATTCTCATTAGTTATGACTATGAGTCTTTATTTGAATCTATATGAAGTTTTGAGAAAACTATGAATTTGATACTTTCATAGTTTTGAAGTTAATTTTTATTGCTGATTTCGAATTCAAACTTTAATTTTAACTATTTTCTCAAGTTCTAAAAATACCCGTTTTCAACATTATTTTTATATATATTTTTTTTAATATAATTATTCAAAAACTTGATATAATAGAATAGTTTAGACAATAGATTCGTTACAAGAACAAAACTTACTTTCAAACAGTTTTACCTTTTTGTGTTGAATAAAGTTTTAGCATAAATGGTTAAGCGTTTCTTTCAGATTTTTGAAAGACGAAATATATAAACTTTTTAAGTTTTTCGAATATTATATGAAATAATATAAATATTTCAACTGAATATTGAAGAAAAGGATTATAGATTTAGAAAACCATTGTGGTTTTTATAAAAAAAAGGCTTCTTCACAAATTTAGATAGCCTCAAAAAGACTTATGTATATCCTTGTTTTTTCGAATTTTAAAAAGTAATCTCTCAAAAACCTGACCTGATACATTGGGCAGGTTTAGACGACATACATAAATGATTTGAAGTTCGGGCAAGTTTCTAGCATTTGTTTGGCCAGCTGCCAAGAAATTTCCTTCCAGTTAAGGCAACTTTATTGGAAAGTTGACTGGAAAGTTAGTAAAGAAAAATATCCCTTACTATCAAGCCAAGTCTACTTATGTCAAAATGGCAGCTGATCATGTCTTATCATTCAACTGAAGCTGAACTTCCTTACTCTGTGATTTATTTATTTTCTACATAATTCCCTTTAATGTTTTGTGCAAAAGAGTTCCTTGTATAATTAGAAAAGAAATAAGTTGTATTTCTTTACAAGAGGTACAAAATACAAATCGTGATAGACTTGTAGCTTGTTTGAGAAGTTTTTTCTAGAAAATTATGTTTTTGCACGATCAACTGAAAGTAGAGGTTAATGAAATAAAGTTCCGAGTTTGAAGCTTATGACACTTGACCCACTAACTAGTTGCCTTGGTCAAAATGTACAAGTTTCTAGTATCTCATTTGCCAAGTGTCAAAAAATTGCCTTCCAGTTAAGGCAACTATATTGGCTGCGTTCAATCTCGTGTTGGGTAGGGTATCTTGGATAGTTGGATTTTTAGATACCTTGTTGAACGAGTTGGATAGCTGTATTGAGATAGCTGTCAAAAAATAAAAACAACTTTCAGCTGTTCACAAAAAGCAGAGAAACATTTAAGCTTCGAAGTCAAATTGTTGTAAGATGAAACATAATAATTACCTTCTAAAATTCGGAGGCGAATAGCTTCTTCATCGTCTATTATGTACAGAACATCCTCAAATACAACTTCAACTAACATTTTGTATCTTTTTGTTTACCAACAAAAACAAAAAGCTGAAATCAATTTTCAAGTTTCTTGAAATTCAATCATGTGTTGAATCAGCTGTTCTGTCAGATACCTACATACCCCAGAAATCCTTGGATATCTTTGGATTCCTTTTTTGGCATATCAGCTGTTTTTGATCAGTTGTTATTTTACACGTAAAACACTAACAAAAAGGTATCCGGATACCCTATCTGTCCGAGATTGAACGCAGCCATTGGAAAGTTAGTCAAGAAAAATCTCCCTAACTATCATGTCGAGTCTACTTATGTCAAAATGACAGTTGACAATTTTTGTTCATTCAACTTAAAACTGAACTTTATAATTCTATGATTTATTTATTTTCTGCACTATTCCATTTAATGTTTTGTAAAGAAGGGTTCATTGTCAAATTGGAAAAGAAATAAGTAATATTTTATTACAATACAAAATACAGACCATGATGGACTCTTACCTTGCCTGAAGAGTGTTTTGTAGACAATAATGTTTTTTGGTAGTTTTTGCACGACGAACTAAATATAGAAGTTAACTAAGTTAAGTTCTGAGTTTGAAATTTGTGACACTTAAAAAACTAACTAGTTGTCTTGGTTAAAATTTACGTTGAAAGAATACAGTTGACTGCAAATGAAGTACCTTATGTTGTCTGAACATGTCCATTGATTATAAGGTGGGATTTGAATGAAGGGCATCAAACCCATTGGGGAAGTGTAATTCTATTGCCAGAAAAATAACCTTGCCGACCAGTATTATCTGACGCTTTTGAAAGCAAATTTTTCACCTTAAAAGTGAGTAATGTGTCCAAAAATCAACAGATCTTAAAATGATGCAATTTGGAAAAGAGTAGTTTAAAAAAAAAATAATACTAACCAGTCACTGCTATTTGTAGTAAAAGCTCGGTTCTGTAATTTCGATTTATTTTGTAGTATTTTTTAAAACAAAATCTATTTTTTTCGTCCCAGTAAATCAATCAATTAAAATTAAAGTTTAAATCTGATACAATTTTACACATTTTCATTTAAAAATAGTGTTTTTGATATAATTTGAATTTAAGAACGTTAATCCGTTCAATCAGAGGCAACTTTCTTTAGTAAAATATACATATATGTAATTATATTTTTCTTTCGTTTTATACAAAAAAAACAACATTAACTTGAACAAAATAAAAAAATATAATAAAATACGTCTATGTCTTCTTGTTTTTTATTCTTTTAGGGTTTTCAAGCATATGCCATCTTTTTAAAGCTGGAAACCCTATATTATTATTTTCAGTGCAAAATTATTCTTCATTCCGTAAAAATTTCATCCTTGAACTACTCGACCAAAGGGGTGATCCGAAAAATGCACCCATGCCACCAAAATTCAAATATCTCTAAAGTCTATGCGTCCTATGCCTGATCAATGTACCTTTTTTGAAATGTTACTCAAGTTTATGGTGACGGTACCTTTAAGCAACAAATCTTCAAATCTTCACTATCTTCAAAATAGATGAGCGACCTTTGGGTTTACTAAAAACTAAAAATTAAAAAAATGTAGCTTATTTAAAATGTGCAAAAATAGGCATCAATTTAGTGACTTACAACAACATCGTTAGGTAATCGGTTATTTTTATTCAATTTTTAAAAACCGCCAATCTGTGAAAGCCTTTTTGAATATCAGATCAAAAATGTATGAAACCATGATAATTCTTCACAACTTAGTAAATAAATACATTACTATAAGTTTTATGACAAACTCTTCACATTCGCCTTACCATTTTAAAATCGCTATTTGTTTTTGTTTTCCATTGCAAAAATGTTTACTTGTTAAAAATTTTATTTAAAAACCTTAAGAAAAAACAAAGAAGAAGAAAAACTCGGCTCGTGAGAAACAAAAATGTAACAAAAAATATCTGTGTTCCCGTTTCCAATTTTTTTCGAAATGAAATGAAAATCAACAACAAAAAAAAAGTGCATGATTGATTGTAATATTATTGTTAAATTTAACTCTTAAGACATATTTAAATAAAATATTTGAATGAATGAAGTAATTATTATTATTATTGAATAGAGAAAAAAAACAAATCAACAAAACAAAAAAAAATTGATTATAGATTTGATCCTTTTGGGATCAGTGCAGGACTTAATATTATTCTTAGTGTAAACAAAAAACAAACAAACAAAAGAAAACTTTTTTTGTAATGGATTTATTGTAATTATTTTGGATTGTTCTTGAAAAATGCTTTAAATAAATTTATTTTGAATACCAATTTGTGTGTTAATATAAAATTATGTTTATTTATTTATTATTGTAGTTTGATAATATTTTACATTATTTGCTATATGTTTACTTCAGAGAATTTAATTTACTTTATTAAATTCTTTACAGCATCAATATAGGTACTTAATAAAAAAAAAGATGCTGGGATGCGACCCACACTGATAACTTCCCATCCCGTCTGTCGATTTGTCTTACTTAAAAGGTTTGTAGGTTTCCGTGTTTTGTTAAAAAAGTTGTCAGGTGAAGTATTCTAAAAAAATTTTAAATGTTTGCATTTGATGATATATTCTGTGTCATCGAGCCATAAACTCTCCAGTACTAAAAATTGCTTGTTTAATTATTCTGGCAATACCGCGCCACAAGAATAACTAAAACAAAGAAAAATGAAAAAAGGCTCGAGAATTTTCCGCGCCATGTACCTAACCTAAGTTTTGATCAGAAATATGTACATAGTCTGAGTAGATGGCCGCAGTTTAAAATTAAAATTAAGAATTCATACCTATGTAAGTTTTGTATAATTCCCCTTTTTCTTTAAATTCTAAATTGTAAATTTTAGAAAATAAAAACAACTTAACTAATTTGGACAATCACGGTTTTTGTTTTGGAAGGAATTTGGATATTTTTTCACCAGAGTCTGCGCGCCGACAATCTGATTTCAAAATGTATTTTTGTTAACGAGATTTTCAGCCGAGAACCAATTTTTACAAATTTTAGTAGCATTTCTTAAAAGTTTTTATTTTTTATATAAACAAATTCAAATTGGATAAATGCAATTAATTTAAAGTCAATACCGAGCATCAATTTTTACCAATTTTGCGTATTATTTTTTGTAGATTATAGATTTTGTAGATATGAAACAACTGTTATATTTTTATAAAAAATATACTGAATGTCGAAAACAATATTATCTGTGAGATAAAATTAGTTTGAAGCCAATATTGTTCATTTTTGAAAAAATATTTGAGTCGAAAGTAAATTTTTACCAAGTTTTAGTATTGTTTTTTTCTTGGTTTTTATTTTTTGTAAGCAAATTTTCAATTAAATTTTTCTTAAAACTTTACCGAATGCTGAAAACAATATTTCTTATAAGATAAAGTTAGTTTGAAGCCATAATCTCAAATTTTTGAAAAGATATTTACCAACTTTTAGCAATGTTTTGTTTAGGTTTTTACTTTTTGTAAAAAAAACTGTGAATTCAATTTTTCCCAAAATTTTACCAGATGTCAAAAACGTTATTCTTCGTTACATAAAATTATTTTGGAGGGTGAATCATCTTTTGTTCGTAAAATAATAGATGTGTCAATTTTTTGTCTTCAGTTTTTTTGATTTACAAAAAAACCGTTAACTAAATTTTTTCCAAAAACATACTTGTCTGGTATCACGTTACAATATATATTACAAAATTTAATTCAAGTCGCTAGCGTTATTGGTTCGGGAGATATTTTGGGTTAACCAAAATTTTCACATTTTTTTAAATTGCTGTGGTAACGACCCACTCAATTTTTTTGAGAGTCCTTTCTGCATTATTATCTGTATAACAAAGTTTATTTGAAGTCGATAACTCTACTGGTTCTTGAGCTATGGACGACGAAAAAACTTCCCGAACGTACGAACGTACGAACCTACGTACACAGGCACGCACAGACATCTTAAAACGTCGAGAAATGTCAATTTGACAAAACGGTACGATTACAATGGGCAGGTTCAGACAACATAAGGGACTTCATTTGCAGGCAACTTCATTCTTTGAACGTACATTTTGACCAAGGCAGCTAGTTATTTAGTAAAGTGTCATAAACTTCAAATTCGGAACATTACTTCACAAAACTCTACTTTATGTTCATAGTACAAAAACTACCGTAAACACTAGTGTCTACAAAACACTCCTCAGGCAAGCTACAAGTACATCACAATTTATATTTTGTATTGTAAAGAAATATTACTTATTTCTTTTCCAAATAGACAAGGAACCCTTTTACATAAAGTAATAAATAAAGTTGTGCAGAAAATAAATAAATCATAAAGAAATTAAGTTCAGCTTTCTGTTGAATGAAAAAACACGATCAACTGTCATTTTGACAGAAGTAGACTTGACTTGATAGTTGGGGAGATTTTTCTGGACTTACTTTCCAGTCAACTTTCCATTAAAGTTGCCTTAATTGGAAGGTCATTTTTTTGCAGCTGGCCAATCAGATACTAGAAACTTGTCTTACTTTCAAGTCCCTTATGTCTTCTGAACCTGCCCAATAACTCCCTATGGAAAGTTAATAGTTTAAATAAGAAACAATAATTTTATAAGAAAAACTGTTATATGATACTTAAAAACTAAAACTTGAACATAAACCCAAATGCAATATAAACAAAATATCTAATTTAAGAGATTAAGAATTAGCTCATCATCAGAATAAGAACATCTTCTAAAAAACTGTCTTGCAAATTATAAATTACAAGCTTGAGTTGATTATCATTAGCCTTATCATGAAGCCTGACTGTAGAATAATGCCTTGGCAAGTTTAGTATTAATTTTAATATTTTGTTTTGCACTCTTTGAAGCTTTTTTAAGTAGGTTTCAGCGCAGTCAAACCACACTGGATCACCATAAGTAAGTATACATAGGCTGGAAATAGTTTTAAATATCAAAATTTTATTATGCACACAAATCCCTGATTTGCGGATTTTGAACGGGTATAAAATTCATATTAAAAGATTAGTTTTGAAAATCGTGTTGGCGATATGTTTGACAAAAGTCAGTTTCTTGTCAAGTGGTACCCCTAGTTACTTGCAGTTTTCAGACCAAGTGATATCGACAGAGTTTAGCTGTAACAAAGTTTGTGGCAAACAAATCTGATTGTCTTCGCCGAGGAAACCATATAGCTTACGATTTTTGAGCATTAACCTTGATTTTCCACTTATGAAAATAGTTTTGTAGGGTATTAAGTGAGCATTGTAGACCACTGAAAGCTGTGTCGTCAGCAAACATAGCAAATTTAGTGTTTGCGTCCAAAGATGGCAGGTCGGACACATAAACTTTGAAAAGTATGGGTCTCAGCACAGACCCAACGTGGAACTCCACTAACTATATCATAAAGAATAGAGTTTACACTGCCTGCGTTACAGCAAATTTTCTGTTTTGCAAAAAACTTTTTATTAATTTAATTAGATATGTCGGAAAACCAAACATCATAAGTTTGTAAATTAACCCGCCGTGCCACTCAGTGTGAAAGGCTTTTCCAATGTTCAAAAGTACTAGACCAGTCGATAATTTTTGACGTGACAACGTCTTTCTCGAACGTTCTTGGCGTTGGAAAAACAAGAAAGCGTCATAATACAAGTTCACACGTGTGGTTAAAGTATCGTCAGCTGTGTCTGTAGTGAAAATGTGGAGTGCTTAGATTCGTCATTTACAACAACTACAACAATAAAGGTAAATAATTGTACACTGATATTTCATTATCGTAAACTATGATTGATTGATTAATTGTTAGATTGACACAAAAGTTGAGAAACTGAGTTTATAGGTTATGTCATACTATTGATAAATGTTGATAGTGTTAAGTAAATTATTAGTTTAAAATTTATTAATTAATTAATTATTATTTTACAAATTTTCATTAATTTCAAATTTATTTAGCAAAAATTTGAACCTTCGATCTGAATAAATGTTTTAATTTTCGAATTGATTCTTTAAAATTACAAATATTAAGAAAAAGACGTTGTCACGTAAAATCTTCGCCCGTAAAACCGACTTTACAGGCAACCATTTTTTTAATTAAGGTTACTTTTGACGTGATTTTTAATTCTTAACATTTGATGGCTTGTGGAGTGACTAGCTCTAAAGCCAAACAACTAATTAGGGTATACATATGTTTGCAACCTCGATATTGTTTAGTAATCGTCGATTAATTAGTTTTTCCAACAGTTTACCAACCGTACTTAATAAACTAATTGGCCTATAACTATTAGGATTATTCTTTGTTTTACTAGGCTTGCAGATAGCTATAACTTTTGCTTTCTTGACAGCTGTTTGAAAAATTATGTATTTTAATTTACCATATTCAATCTACATAATGTGTCTTATCGTCTTATTGTCTATTACCTAATCCTAACTCATCTTAAAGTTAAAAATGGCACAGAAAATGGAATGATAAAGCTTGGTCGCTGATACAGAAACTTTGGTTAAGTTCATTGATCACTATTTTAAAACTATAATGTGGGTTAATACTCACCTTTGCTGCATGTTCTTCTAGTGGCCAATATACCATTCTTAGGCCCTTTTGAAAGGCGTAAGATCGAGATCAAATCATTGTTTTAAATTAAGTCGGTGCTTTTACGTTTCTATTATGAGTTACCCAAAGAACAAAAACAAATAGAACACATTTCAAATTAGACATTAAACCGCTAAAGAATAGCTAAAAAGATGTTCTAAAGGTCACTTAGAATCTGAATCAGTCTTGAACAGTTCTTAAGTTGAAATTTTACTCGTGTTCGATTTTTAAACTATTATTTTCAAAAAATACAAAATTTGTTTTTAAAAATATATTCTTATTATATATTTACTACAAAAAAATGACTTGTTTGTATATAAAAAAATGTCTATATGAGTGCACAAATAGTGTATACATACATAAATAGAAATGGAAAAACAAAAAAGATAAAAACTGTAACAATCCCAACAATGTTAATATTTTTTTTTTTTACAAAAACTTATAACCAAAAACTCCACCGAAATGTGTTTTCTAAAACTAATTTTTTAACACTACATATCCTGCATTGCTAAAATAATATTCTCAAGCGCCGTTCTGGCATCGGATGGAGGAAATCTTTCTAAAACATGCATGGCTGCGGTGGTGTGTTTGTGTTGCAGTTCTTTTGTTTTCTCCAATCCTGGACCTTCCAGGATGGTTTTGTGTAGCTTTTGGTAAGAAATGTTATCAATTGAAACCAGACCCTTTTCAATTTCATCATACAAAGATGGATCGTGTTTAAGGTGGAATAGAACTGGAGCACTGATCAAACTGAATGTTGAGTCTATAAAATACAAAACAACTTTACAAATGTACTTTTAGTTTAAAAAAAAAACTAATTTAAATTTACTCACCCGATGGTAATGTGCTACATTGAAAAGGTTCAGCATCAAGACAAGCCTGCCAGGCCAAGGATAAATGTTTGCCAAATAAATAACCAAGTTTTTGCATTTCTTCATTTTGACCGGCTAACTTCAAAGATCCCTGACAACTTTTACCCAAAAGACTACCAGCATTTAGAATATGACGAACTTCCCATTCTTTTTCTGGATCTCCAAAAGTTGATTGCACATCGATGGGAATAAGAGCATCGGTTTCAGTGAAATCACTGACAAATGGTTTTGTTGGTACTGCATTACGTGGATAGTCGATACCCGGCTTGGATGGAAGTGGATTATTTTGTTCATCACGATCGCCAATAAATTCAGACTCACTAAAATCTCTAACAGCTGATGAGATCAATTCACAAATTTCCTGATTGCGCAAATTGGCTAGTTCGGCACAAGAATGCGCTAACAGATAATCGCCTGTTAGGAGTCCAATTTTATTGCCAAAAGTCATGTCCTCATAATTAGCTTCGTCTTTGCCAGCTTCTGTAGTGCGTTGTAGATTAACTAAACTCTAAAATAAAAGTAATAATTAAGTGGTTACGTAGTTGTATTTCAATAATTTTTTTGTTGTTTGTTTTCAACGGAATGATTTTTTCCAAATTTTCAAACGCAGAATTTTATTCTTCTCACTTAAAATGTAAAAATTTGGCATTGCAGAAATGTGTTTCAATCTCGCCTTTATAAGTTTTATCAGGAAAATTTTTTGTTTTACTTGAACTCAATTTCAGAAGAGCTTTCAAAAAACTAAGCCAAAATTTCAGTCTTAAATAGAATTAAGTTTCGAGCAAAATTATGTAAACAAAGCGCTATTTGAGCCGTTTATTTTGAAAGTGGCATAAGTCACTTTTTTTTTAAGTCGAGATATTTAAGATATTTGTTATACCGTTAATTACCAACACTTCTCTCGAAGAAATCTCAATAGTTCTCAACTTATTGAGTGCAAATTTTTTAAAAATGAAAAGATACCGTTCAATTGTATTTAGTGTTGCCATTAGTTGCGTTCCTTTGGGACTTTTAAACTACTTTTTAGTACTTCGCAGTAGACGTTGAATGGAACGCGTTAATTTTTCAAAAAGTAAAATCTAACCTCCAAAATTATATGTCATTGCGGTTGTTGGTTTTTGAATGTCAGTTGTGATTATATTTGTAATTTAAATAAAAATGGTAATAATATTCTAAAATTCCTTAAAACTTTTACCAAAAATAATATCTTTTAGGCAAAAATCGTCAAGAACTGGTCGTACAATGAGGGAAAGGCTCTTATTGCAGTTTACGAGCAGCGCAGGGAGGAATTTAATAAAACAAGGAATAAAAAACATTTTTGGGAGAGTGTCCTTACGGACCTAGAGGCAATGGGTGTGCTGGTAAGAATTTCATTAAGTTGCGTAGCCGATCAGAGTATAATCTTTATTATTCAGGAATCCACAACAACATCAGAGCAGGTGCAATGGAAGTGGGCAACGCTCTATAGAGCTTATAAGTCTGCCAAGGACAGAGGCACCGGAACGAGTACAACAAAATTTTTGTTCATGGAGGAAATGGATTCCATTTTTCATGATAATCCTCTTTTGAACTCTCCGCATTCAGTGATGGTTGGAACGTGTGAAAAACCCCAGCCTATTTCTTCGACAAGCATATCATTGTCGGAGGAAATAGTGGAGGTTCCCAGTGAACCAACGCCAACGCCACCCCAACAAAAAAAATTGCCAAAAAAAGCCATAAGACCTTCTTCCCAATCCCACCCAAAAAAAAAGTCATTGCTTGAAATAAAGCAAGAGTACTATCAAGAAAAAATAGAAGAAAAGCGCAAGAAAAGAACATTTATGGAAAAATATTTGGTTGAAAAAGAAGCAAATCGGGATAAAAGGCACAGGGAGCAGATAGAGATATACAAAAAGCGGAATAACATCTATGATGAAGACTGAATTTTCTTTCCCAAAAATAATTTTTGTTCCTTGCTTGTGAAATAATTTGTTATTTGTTATTTGTTTTTGTTTGAATTAAAATGTTTTTGTTTATACGTTTTAAAATCTTTTATTTATCTTTTAGTTCTTTTATACATAGATACACAGTTTTTATAAACAAAGGTATACACATAAGGCAAGCATTAGTTAATCAAGTAAATGCCTTTCGAGCAACAAAGAAAACATTTGTTCCCTATGAGCAGAACCATTTTCAGTGTTGATCATGTCAGTTCCTCCTCCACTGTCATCATTGTTGCTTTCAAGATCCACCCACTCTTCTAAGTCATTTGCGTCTATACAAATATTGTGCAGTACACATGTGGCTACCACGCAGTTGACAATGAATCCAATATTTGGACCCTCGAAAAATTTTAGCCTCCGAAAGCGAGTTTTAAGTAGCCCAAATGCATTCTCGACAACCATTCGAGTTGATGAATGTAAATAGTTAAATTTATTTTGTTGTCTGGTAAGATTGCCGAAGTCTTTGTAGGGAGTAATTAAATAGGGTTTGTCCGGGTAAGCAGAATCTCCCAGTATAACACCTCCTGGTATTATTAAATCAGGCTGCTCACAAATCTTTCTATAGAAATGTGACCGACGGAAGAGACGAGCATCATGCATTGCACCTGGTTCACCGCAATGCACATCAATGAACTTTTTGTTAGAATCCACAATTGCTTGCATTAAAATGCTGAAGTATTTTTTTCTATTGTAGTACGCTTCGCTGTCATTCAAGGGTTTGCTTATCTGAATATGTGTTCCGTCAATGGCACCTGGGTTATAAAAATTAGAAAAGAATTATTCAGAACAAATGGTATCTGTATACCCACCTATAACACTAGGGAAGCCTCTCATCATGGAAAATTTAATTTGATTTATTTTCATTTCAGACACAGTCGGCCATTTGATGTAGTTGTGGCTCTCCAGCACAATCCATTCGATGACTCTGTGCAAAACTCTGAAAACACTGCTCTTGGTGATATCAAATCTATCGGAAATTTGACGATATGTTTCCGTATTTGCAAAATACCAAAGCACTATGTAAATTTCAAGGTTCGCAGCTATTTCCAATCGACCACCGTGAACGTCCTTAAGCTTAAAAGTATAGTATTTATCTGAGAGAAAAAAATACTTTATATCTAGAAAGAAAAGTGTAATGCAAATGTTTCTTCCTACCAATTAAAGTTTGTGCTACTGGTCGAATAAGACGAAAATGTTGTTTGAATTGCAAGTCGGTATATCTTTCAATTAACTCCAAAAAGTTCTCAACTCTTGGTTTCTTTGGTGGTCGTTCTTCGTCGGATTCAGAAGATGAGTCTGATGAAGAAGAGGATGTAAATAAAAAGTGCTCTTCACTGCTTGAATCAGATAATTCAGTCTTAAATAAACAAAAAAGAAGTTTAGTGATTCAAATAGATTTAATAAATTACAATTTTACAACTCACATTGAATAAATCCATTGCAAAAAATCTTAAAACTTTGAAAAGAAAGAAATTTCACACCCGAAAACATTCACAAAATTATTGTTTTTGAGAAACGTCAAATCAAACAACAACAATTTCTATTTCTTTTTACTGACGCCATCTGGCGTAGACTAGTATCGTAACTACTTCGAAGAACTACTTTGACCACAAGGGAAAAGTAGTTCAAAGCAGCCAGAAGTACTAAGCAGTAGATAAATGTTCCCAAAGGAACGCAGCTATTAACTCGATTTTTTTTTAAAAAGTGACTTATGCCACTTTCAAAATAAACGGCTCATTTACAGGAAATCAATCATCTTCCGGGTGGAACTCATAATAGGACTGATTAGTACCCAGTCTTATTATTTTTAAAGAGGGCTTTCCAATAAGGGGTTTATTTTAATATTAATAATCTTAAGAGATGGATATCATGCTCACTGTAAGAGGAAGATATGTCTTTAACAATGGGCAGGTTCAGACAACATAAGGGACTTCATTTGCAGTCAACTTCATTCTTTGAACGTAAATTTTGACCAATGCAACTAGCTAGTTTGTTAAGTGTCATAAATTTCGAATTCAGAACTTTACTTCACAAACCTCTACTTCAAGTTCATAGTACAAAAACTACCAAAATCATTATTGTCTACAGAACACTCCTCAGGCAAGCTACAATTCCATCACGATTTGTATTTTGTATTGTAAAGAAATATTACTTATTTCTTTTCCAAATTTACAAGGAAGCTTTTTACAGAAAGCATTAAATGAAGGTGTGCAGAAAATAAATAAATCATAGAGTAATAAAGTTCAGCTTTCGGTTGAATGAAAAAACATGATCAATTGTCATTTTGACATAAGTTGACTTGACTTGATAGTTAAGCAGCATTCACATGAGCGCGACCAACGAACGACGAATGAATTACAAAATGTGAGTTTATATACGTTTAAAGACATATTTTCACACAAAATCTTAACAAAACGATAGCAATATAGTTTCTATTTGATTTATGATGCATACTTTTACTTTTCAATATCATATATTAATAAATTTAAGAAAACAAATTTATTTGTCGCGAACAAAATTTTAGTTGATACGAACTGTCAAACTTTATTCGCGTTCCACATCATCCACACTCGCAACGAATAAAATAATCGCGCGTACTTAACCTAAAAAAATCATTCTTGTTTTGGTTTCGGTGGTGAATGTCAAACTTCATTCGCGACGAATTAAAAACTCTCATGTGAAAGAAATGTCAAAATCGACGAATATTCGTTCATTCGTTGGTCGTTGGTCGTGCTCATGTGAATAATGCTTTAGGGAGATTTTTCTTGACTAAATTTCCAGTCCACTTTCCAATAAATTGGCCTTACTGCTGGAACACAATGGTGTCGGAGCCGGAGTCGGAGTCGTAACTGGAATAGCTGTCAAAGTATTTAATGTACGCAAATGCAAATGTACGAACACAACGCGACGCAACTGGAATCGGAGCCGCAGCCGGAGTCGGAAGAGTTGACCAACTTTTAACTTTGACGTACGACACATGTGACGTTTCCATTTTTGAAGTGAATAACTTGGTGATGATATTTTTTTTAATAGTTTTTTCAATAAAAAAGTGAAAAAATATTTAAATAAGAAATAAAAGTGAACAAAAAAAATATTTTCTGAGAAATTTGATGTGGTTGTAAACTGCAAATATACCAAATAACATCAAAAAGCCGTACGACACATTATGTGCGTACTTTTTGTGAAACATACGACAACTTTTCCGACTCCAGTTACGACTCCGGCTCCGATTTTGCATTGTGTTCCAGCAGTTAATTGGAAGACAATTTTTTGGCTGCTGGCCAATCAGATGCTAGAAAATTGCCTTACTTTCAAATCACTTAGGTCGTCTGAACCTGCCCAATGAAAAACGATGGCAGCCAAATGGCCGCCACAACTACGGTTACATCACCATATCCTCTTGATTAAATTTCCCATGACCAATCCACACATTTGCAGCTGTATGTCATCGAAAGCTTCACGGATTCCATGTTTAGGAGCTTGAACTGATTTGGAGCATTGGTATAGACCTTATTTTTTACGTAGGAGAATGTCTGAGTCAAATCAAAAGTCTATTTTTAAATCTTATTAGTTATTCTTATTAACTTATCGAGAAATAACATGGTTTGTAAACTTTGTTTGTAATTTGCGCACTTTTACTTAAGAATGTACACTACTTTTGTAGTGAATTTTAACTTTTTCAGCTGCCAAATAGCAGGTTTTTTCAAAAGGAAACCTCTCATTGGAAAACCCTTTATTTTAATTAATATTCACTCTTTTAAAATCAATAAATTAAGCTTACTTACTTTCTTAACTGAAACATCAGCAACACTTTACCGAGTACCTCAAATGTTGTCAGAATATACATAGAAATGGTAGCACTTTGAATATTTAAGCGTATATTATATAAAAGTTGCAGCAAAGTACATTTGTCCGTAGTTCTTTAATTGGGCGCATTCATAAAGCTAGTGACTACGTAGTCGAATTTCAACTAGATTTGTGAATGCAAAACTTCACTACAAAGCTAGTCAATCCGGAACTGTCATATCAATGACAAATGCAAATATATAATACAGGAAACATTTGTGTTTTCAGTACTTTAAATAGTTTGTTTTGTTTTTAAATTCAATAAAACCGAATATAAGATAGAATATGAGTGATTTTTATTTGTATTTAAATACTAAATGATTTATTTCATTTTGAATTCTTGTGTCCTTACCGAGCAGCTGATTGTGAAACGTCAAAACCAGTGTGCACTAACTTTGTAGCCGAAAATTTTACACTACGTCGGAGGGGAAATTTCAACTACTTTTGGAGTTAGATTTAGCCAATCAGAATCCCTTGACTACGTAGCCACAAGCTTTCTGAATGCGACCATTGCCTTATTCCGAACTACGAAAAAACTTAACCACATCAATGGTTTCTGATCATTTGAATTTCGGAAGAAACATTGATATTGGATTTGTCTAGGCTAGGTAAATTCAGATTTTCTAACAATTATATTTAAGTAATCATCTCCAAAAGTAAGTTTATCATTTTTTAAAGAAACGTTGCATGACAAACCTATTTTATAGCTATTTTGAAAAGAAAATTTCATATGTTATTATTAAGAACTATATTTTTAAAGCTACGTAAAAGAAGAAGAAAGAAGGTGTAGTACCCGTAGCATGATGATTAGTGCGTTGGACTGTCATGCCAGAGGCCTTGGGTTCGATCCCTGCCTATGCCATCTAAAGTTTTTTTCACGGGTACTGCCTCTTGCGAGTAACTGACATATTCTCCAAGAGTAATTCTTGTCATGAAAAGTGCTTTCTCAAATTTGCCGTTCGGATTCGGCTTAAAACTGTAGGTCCCCTCCATCCCTGACAACAGTCAGGGCCGTCGAGAGGAATTCCGGGCCCGGGACGGAAAAATCTCGGGCCCCCCTATTTATCATTTTTTTTTAAGTTCATGCCTACTGATATGGTACGTTCTAATTTCATTTACGAATAGCATGAAATTGGTTGGAATTGAAAAAAATAATAATTTGTTGTTTGCAAAGTGAACCGAAAAAAGTGTTAATCATCAAATCAATCTCACGGGTATCGTACAGTTTAGTTGAAATGGAGGATGGATAGAAAATTATTCTACATGCGAGTAGATCAGAATGATACATTCAATTCGATATTGCCAACGACATGTTAGTAACTGATAATACGGTCGATTCACTATTAAAAAAAATTGGCATGTACCTAGATCCATTATCTACTATGAAAATAAAATAGAGCGAATAAAAGTATTTGAAATTTGACTTTAAAAAAAAACTATATATGTATTTTAAAAGGTTTACATTAAATACTCTTTTTTGTTTTACTTTATATTAAAATATTATCACAATGTTTTCATTAAAGTTAGTTTGCATTCAATGAAATATTTTTTTTTGCAAACTAGCTTTCCTAGCTTTCTGAGCAGCAAAACAACTTATAATTGCATCGAAATTCAATTTCCTTGCCAAAGGTGCTTCGAAGCATAGTGTAGCAAGTCCAGAAACACGATCTTGTGATGATCACGAACGATGAAAATTGTTTGTTCTGGCAAGGGCGCTAAATGAACGTTCGGCACTAGCTACGATTACAGGTATGGTGGAAAACATACAGAGAGCAACACAAATGTTGGGGAAAATCGTCTCCAAGTTCTGGGAATAAATAGCATTGAACAAACTCAATGGCGTAAGTTCTGCTTCAAAATTGGCTTCATAAATGTGTTTCAGATGAATTATTTCTTCTTTCAAGTCTTGAGACACATGCAAGTTATACTTTTAAATAACCCTTGTAGCGGAGTTTTTAATCTCAATTTTGTCCATTGTTGAAAACTGCCATAAAAATGAAAATGTAGCATTCAAATTTTTCATCGTATCGAACCGACGAGGAATTCGAGATATAATTGAATCAACTATGACGTAAGAGGTGTTTCACTTGAAATTTATTTTTGCGTCTGTTTTAATTTGAATTCCGGCTCCTCGATTTTCTACAAAATGTCTCTTTAATTGCCTTTTTCAGTTTGATGGAAACGATTCTGGAACATCCCCAATCCGGTAGCAACTGCTTTGCATTCAGATAAAATTTGATCCCATCCGTTTCGAATAATGTTCAAATCGGAGATCAAGTTGTCGAGATTTCGAATTTCAACGTCAATAGTCATGTTTCTTGCTTGAAGAATGATACTTCTTTCATTTATAGCGCTAAGAACCTTGCACCAAATTGAAGACATCAGGACGCATTCAAATGTGTGCATATGTATATTTTAAAATGCCATTTATATCTCTTCGAGCTTCAGCATTTAAATTAATATCACTTACGGCTTCTAATGATGTTCTATGGTTTTTCAGATGATTTGCAAATGGTTTCACTGCCTCAATTCTAGCTGACCATCTTGTATCGGAAAGTGTGTGAAGGGATCCGGCCACATTTTTCTTAAGATTTTCCCAACGTTGTGCACTGCTGCTAAACAAGTTGAAACACTTTTGAACATCATCAAAGAATGTGATTGCGGCAGTACAACATTTCGTTATATTCACACTTTGAAGTGATTTGATATCCTTCAAATCTTGAGTAAACGACTTATTCAAAATATTAATTAATTAATATTACGAAAACCACAATTGAAAAACGTTTTCGTGGGATTTTCCGGTCCCCCTAAACCGAATCAAAAATTTCGTTCCCAGCAGAAACAAAAATAGAAGAAAAGAATCTTTATAAAAACAGAAACTGAAATAAATATTTGTGTTTTGTTTTAAGTTGCCGGGCCCCTTATTTTGACTTTAAAAATTTTCAAAATAAAATAAATTTTAAATTTACGTTAAATTAAATAAGAAAAGCGAAATAATTTATTATAACTTTCTTTCAATAGTTCAGAGTTGCCCAATTTTTCATTAAATATTAACAAAAATGTACGCCAAATAATAATCAGGGGCCCAGATCGGCAATCTTGGGACTGATAGATTGGTAGATAACATGCAAACAGGGGCCCGATTGCGGAAGCATGAATGATTTTAAATTTTCGGGCCCCTAAAAATAAGTGGGAATAGGTATGTTGATGATGAATATAGAGTATATTAAAAAAAAATACACTCTTCATTGCTTTCAATTTTACGGGCCCCTAGAAAATACCGGGCCCGGGGGTTTCCCCCCCCTTTCCCCCCCCCTCTCAACGGGCCTGACAACAGTACTCGCACACAGGAATGGTTGAGAGTTGTAAGTCACTGGGCCCTAGTTCTCAAAAGGACTGTTGCGCCACCCAATTTATTTTATAAAAGAAGACAAACTATGCTTTATGCTTTAGTCCAGTAGATGAACCAAAATATACAAAAACAATCAATCGTGTGAATAAATGATTTTCGTTTATAAAATCAAGACCAATTTTAAACTTGCCGTGTGAAAAAGCTATGAAAGAGAATCAGAGTCAGGCACTGATACTCTTGATTATAAAAATTATCGGGGAGACTCTACGAAGGCGGCACCTAGTGGCAACATCGACATTAGATTCTAAAGGCTTTTTCGACTTAACTTTTATAATTAAGCCTCCTTAAACGCCACATTACGTCTACGGCGAACGTACAAAAAAAATGTGCTACATGACAGAATGAATGCCACAACTACAAATGGATAAATTACATCAATTCTTTTGTGTGGCGATTAAAATTTAATATCGGCAAAATCTGTATTAAATTTTAATAACTCGTAGACTTCTCTTTATTTTGTATAATAATCAAATTTGTTTTTCTTTCCAAAACTTAAAAAACAAAAAATAAAAAACAAAAGTAAAAAGGTAATTCAATTTCAATTGGAGTTCCCTTCTTATTTCAAGTTTCAGAGTAATCATAAAATGGGCTATTTGCCTTTTAAGGATTATCCATTATCTACCACACACCCTATGAACATAAAAAGATGATACGAGACAACGAGCACTATTTTTTTTCAACTTTTCTTCTTTAACCAACGAAACAAATATTGAAAGCAAAAATATTCCCATAAGACCGAGAGAGAAACAAGTGGATTAGTTTATCAAATAGAGAAACAGAAACAGGTGGATTAGTTCTTGCGAAAAGTGACAAAGTTCATGAACAGTTCTTTTTTTTTCAGTTTCTCGTTACTTTGTTCGGCGATCGGTTGGTTCGTGGTCGTAGGATAAATATTTTTTAAACATGAATTTTCGATAAATTTGACAAAAAAAACTTGATAAAGTTAACAAATAAGTGTTTTTCTGGGTATAAGAATAAAAAATAATAAATTGAGTGTGTTTTGTTTGACAATTTTTCATTTTTAGAATTAAATTTGTATCAATGGAATTCTGTTAGACCATCACTGGTCGTTTCGTTCGTCATCGCGTCGGTGTTATCGACTTAGTAGTGCATATTTTTTGGCGGCCATATGCACAATTGTATTTGAATTTCAAAGGGTAAGTGAAATTTAATAAATTATTTCATTAGTGTTATTTTTGTTAATCTGTAACTCAAATGCAAACTAAACCTACTTTTTATCGTAGCTTTATAATCAATTATTATAATTTTATTCAATTTAATGTGACCATTTTTTAGAAATTAAAATAAAAGTAACCTGTATAATCGAATGTGCATGAACCACATGGCAGAAAGTTTTGCTTTCGCTTTTTGTTATTTTCTTTGCTGGTATTGAAAAATTATTTTGAGTTTTGCATACAATTTTCAGTTATAATTTTTAGATTTTGACTTTTTCAACTATTAGTTTCTCTTATCATTTGGATTAGTGAAGAAATAGATGTTCGGTAAATTTAATTATTTAATTCATAACTATATTCGGGAATTATTTAAATGCATGTATTTATTTAAGTGATAACTATTTATTTTATTATTTAATGCTATTTTGTGTGTTTATAAGCAATTACAATTTGAATGATTTTTGAAGTGTGTCACAAGCCATAAAAGAACTTTATGACTGAGAAATTATAGTTGAAGCTTTTAGCTCGGTAACTTAATACATCAGACCATACGTTAAATCCGGTACTTCTGATTGTTTGGTTACTTATTTTTTATTTATGATGTTGAACTAATTCATAATCCAAGTTTCCGACCTTGAGTACCGAACGCAAGATGTACAAAAATCAGAAAAAAAACCGAAATAATACAACCATAATACACTTCGTGTCACATGGATAGGGACAAGCTTTTTTCGTTTTTTATTTGACGTTATTTTTCAAACCCTTAGGTTTTTTGGAAAAATCCAAATGTGGAATAAATGAGGTATGAGTTTATATTACAAACCAAAAAATGTTGGATTAAGTTAATAAATACAAGTTTTTTGGCCGCTTCTCCGAAGAAGGTCTCAAAGAGTACCTGTTTTCTTGCGTCACATGAGCTCGTTTCAGAATCGATTTTTAAGTGATTGCCGTCATTTTAGAGCTTTGAAAATTCAGCTCCACTGTCCCGTAATAGATGATTGCTCCCCATATTTTTACTACGCCTCCTTTGCTGTGCTATTTTTCAAAATAGATTTCTTCCTTTAATAAATAATGGAAATAGCAGCAATATCCATCAGGTTTGTCCAAATTATTTTTTTTATCGGAAAAGACGACGGTATTCGAAGCTCGATTCCACCTGATGTGATTTGTTGCAAAATTAAGGCGTTGGCTCTTGCGCGCAGCATTCTATGGTGTTTTTTCTTCATTTTTTGGTGTCGTATATGGTCTGCCTTCTGTATCACCCGAGTATCACCAGCTTCTGCCTTGAATTTAGTTATGGAGAACCTTGAATTTGAAGCAGCACTCACTATAGCCCGCTTTTTCTGAAATGATGTGGCTTTCTTGACTATTCCTTTGTGGTTTTTTCCATACCTCTCTGGGTCCTAGAGGTAGTTGTATACAACATTTGAACTTCTTCTAATTTGCTGGCTATAAAACGAATGGTTTTGCAGAGATCCCGGTAAGCTCGAATTTGGTCTATTTCCTCCTTCCTCCTTTAAACCCTTACTTCTACTCATGTTTCTTGATTCTATCAAATTTATACTCGTACTAAGCTCCCGAACAATCAGAGTATCCTTTAATTTGATTTAAAACATGCTAATAGATAAATATAGATCTTTCTCCCATTCATGTGACACGAAGTGTAAATGTAAAATAAATACACATTTTTTGTAACGAAAAAATCAAATACAACATTCAAAACAAAATACAACTAAATCGAATCGAAATAAAGAAAACTGTTTATAACGTTTTGTGGATGTCAACATTTAAATGAAATTATCTTCAAAAAGTAAATGTAATGGACCAATCTAACGTTTCAAATAAAGAATCGATGAGATTTTGCAAATTTTATGCGTTTTTTTTTTTAAAAAAGTTCTCAAGCTCTTAAAAAATCACCCGATATTTCGTAAAGTATTTGCCGAGATTTGGCTCAAAATGAAGAAAATTCATTTAGTTTAAAATCGTAGAGTGTATGTATTTATGGGGAAGAAAATAGCCCATCAGGGATAAAATCGGCAATACCTTAAGAAAACTAACGTTTTTCGCGGTTTTGTCGATTTTATTGCGTTCAGACCGCGGGGTCGAAAACTTGGATTATTTATAAGACGTCATAAAAACATACAAAAATAACCAACAAAATTTTTTGTTTAAATAATTTGTCTGTTGTTTTTAACTTTGAGACTTAAAAAAATTTGTTTGTGATTCTATGGACAAAAGCATTTTTTTTAAGTTACCGCAAGAACTGATTTCTGGGTTTTGGAAAAGTTATATCACAATAATCTAAGTGTTGTCGTTTCCGTTTTCCAATCTTTAATTTTGTATGTCAACTTATTTTTCTGAAAAATTACACTTCTCGCCTAACAAGGGGATAAAGACCCCCATCCCATATCATTTTTGTCCACTTTTAGATTAATCTTATCACTCCACAGTTAAGGTATACCTAATGGCAAATTTTCTTTTTTTGTTATTTTAGTCTTTTTGCCTTAAAATCGTAGAAGATGATTGTTCTAAAACGTTCTCCTTCAGGGTCGAAAAAACCAATTCGCGTTTTTTTCTCATTTTTTGACATCTTGCATTCAGCACTCGAGTTCGTAGTCTTAAATTATTAATTAAGACAACTTCATAAACAAGTAACTTAAAAAAAAAAAACAGAAATATCCGATTTAGCGCAAAGTCTTCTTCTGTTCAAATGAAACATTTGCTGGACTATTAATGTTCCTAGCTATTATTGTTGTTAAGTCACTGTTTTAAGTTATAGGTAGTTAAGGCTTAAACTGACTACTTAAGGTTAGCTAAAAGTGGCTGCTGTCTGAAAAAGTTTAAACACTTAAACCATTAGTTTGTCCGATGTTATACCATCGATGTGATACCACAAGAATTTAAGGATCATGCCTACTCTTTAAACTATTATCTTTGTTTATTGTGTGTGTATTTGTAGGTCCCTTTCCGAAGATGTTCTAAATTTGTAATTTTCTTGAATTAAATATCTCGAAATCTGTTTTGTTCAATTTTGTTATATTAGATGAAAAAAATCTATCATTCAGTTCCACCCAATTTTTGGATTGTAAATTTAGTTTTTTTTGTATTATTATTATATATTTATTGAACATGTAATTAATTACAGGCTAATAATAAATTTAAAGATCTACTAGCTGTTAACATTAATTAAACATGACAACCAAGAAGGAAACTGGGTGCTACCTACACTAATAACCTCCCATTGAAGACGTTCACAGTTCATACATAGTTAAACCTATTTTATATATTAGACCTTATACATGTTTAGTAGAATTGTTTTTTGTAAGAAAAGTATATTTTTTATAATTTTAACTTGTTTATGTGATTTAGTCGAGCAAGGAAGTAATATCTTACTTATGTAAATTTACATCTGTGTATTTAAAAAACAATTAATTTTACATCTATTTAGAAAACAATGAATTTTGATTCTATTCGTTGTTCTTTTTCCAAAATGGGAAGTAAAAAATAGTGTCTGACCGTTGATTATACTTTTATTTTGTTTTTACTTTTGTCCACTCGAATTTAAAAAAGATTTTCGAGTACTAATTTTTGGTTCACAAATTAACTCTTAGTATAAGACTAACAAATTTGATACCATATCTCAACTTGTAGTTTTTAAGATAAGCCAAACAAAAGTAAGGTTAAAACTTTTTAAATTAATTGAAATTTTTCCAAACAAAAATAGTTATCTTTCTGATTTGCATATTTACTTTGGGTTATGCTTTTTATTCAATGTACCCAAGATAATTTCTACTCTGTTTTAATCGAAACATTTTAAAATAAATTCGACAAACACTATAATTTTATGCAACTAGGTTATCTACATAAATTCATATTTCAAAAGGTAGAGCGATAAATTAAAGGGCAATTCCCGAAAATGGACGGGTAGCAGCGATGGACAGGTAGCAGCGATGTTTTAGATCATGAATATGTTATTTCAAAGATGCTCTCAGTTAACCGCAATTCAAGAAAAAATATTAAGAGTTTGTAATAAACGTGCAGGTTTTATGGATACAAAATTCAGCGGTTTTGATAGTTAAAGTCTTTTGATTAGGCTGTTATTTATGTATCGGAAATACACTTGAGTTACAACTGATAATAAGGCTACATTTATGTTCCTTCGCCCTTCGTAGGAAGCACTGGTATTGATACAATTTCTACCAAAAGAAAGGAAATGAAAATAAGCTCTTTGAAAAATTAAAAAGATTTTATGGAAATCCGTGAAATTCAAAAGAGTTCGTTCATAGTTTCGATGAAACACAAGAGATAATTCTTTAAGAAGTTACTAAAAAAGGTCGAAGAACATTAAATCAAAAAAGCTCTTTAAGAGATTTGGGAAAAATGTTAAGAATTTTAAAGGAACACATATTGAAAAATACAGAATTATTTTTACATTACATTTACGATTACTTTAACATTGAATACTGTGCATAAACTCGCTGAATTTTTCACTTAGAAAATAAAAACAACCTAAATGTAAGCAGTAACTTTGTTAAATGTGGGAATATGTTTGTTTATTAATGCATAATTCCAACTAAACTAACTTCTTGAAAGTCTTTTATTCTACTGAATAATATTAATGCTGAATTATAAACTTTTTAAGAAAATAATCTGCTTATATTCAAGAAAAAAAATCAAAGGATATTTCCGAGTAAATAGTTCTTTTAAAAATAAAAACATATTCAATTTGTTTAATATTATACAAAAATCACTAAACTAAATTTTTGACAGCTGACTTTCAGAACATAACTATATTTAGTACGATATGATTTTGTCCATAGTTAAATTTTCGATAAGTAGAACTCTACTGAAATTCATGATTAAGTAATAAAAGGTAACGGAGCTAAAAAAAATCTAAAAAAAAAATATTTGTGTACTTCCTTTTGCACTAAATGCCACTAAATGTACATTCTGAAATCTAGCTACCCAAAATTTATGTTCGTAAGCTTTTTTCAGTTTTATAAAGAAAAAAGTTCGTAATTAAAATTCTAAAAGATTGTATAAATATATATGCGCACATATTTATGTATATTGAAAGCAGCATACTTAAATATTAAATTCTTTCAAATCCAGCTAGCCAACAAAGTCCCAAGAAGAAAACTTAATGGAGAAAATTACAAGGAGGATATCTATTTCTAATCATATGTAGAATTTTCTTCAATTCAATAGTTTTATTGATGCAAAAACATTAAAAATAACCTTGGTTGGTTTCTTCCTTTATTTACTAAACAATGCATTCGATTCTATCATTACCACCGTTGATGTTACTTGCTTTCTTCTTCCTTAAAAAAATTCAACTATTTTATTCTTGGCACGTCCAAGAGATCACGTTGATGTCATTAATAAACATAAACTTGTCGTCAATCGGTCGGTAACTACGCATACAATGTTATGTTAATAATTTTATTTTATATTTCAAATCTCTGATCGCCACAAAAGATAACAACAATAAAAACAAGGCGTGCTAATTAGATTCCTCTTACAGATGGGATGGAGGGGGGAAGAGAGTTAATTTTTGAATAATTTATGTAAATAACGTATTAGCTATGCAACTTACATTATGAACTAAATGTGAAATCCGAATCATTTCGGTAATCTCCGCCAATGCCCTCTGCGAATGAAGTACTCCAGCACTTTTGTCCTGTTCCATATCAGGAATATGTGGCGCATGACCTGCTGCCTTGGAAATTAATAAAACAATCAATCCCCAAGCTTGCATTGTATTTTTTCCATTATAAAGTAGATGCCTAGAAACAAAAAAAAAACTTAATTTTGAGAAAAAACAAAAACCGGATTTAATGAATCTTTGTAAATTACTTGGCAGTCTTAAGCAACGGATGATTACTCCCCACCAGCTTTCGCAGATGCAAGGCCACATTGGCGATTTCATCGCTTAGAAGCCACCGCAGGCTTAGGAACGATGTTGGATAGCCAACGATGCGTTCTGCTTCACTAACAGCACGGTTCCAATCGTGCTTAGGGACTTGCTTGGTGGCAAATTTTTCATCGCACCTTTGAGCCACTCGCAGCGAACGCGTTTGGGTGAAAGTCACAGGAAGTTGAACCGCTAATGAGGAGAAGCGACACCTCACTTGTTGCATAAGATGCTTACTTAACATGGTTTCAAGGGAAGTTTGTATTTGTACAGAAAATAGAGGCACTTTGTTTATGTTTTTGTGAGGGATGGACTAGGGTATGGGAGTCACTACAGGATCACGATCTCTTCAAACGCACTATTCGAAAAAAAAAATAAAGCATGAACACGACCGTCTCCGTTGAAATCGAAAAGAAAAAGTGAAACTCTGGTTGATGTTGAGCGAACCGAACGGCGCAATCACACCGAAACGAACGACGAACAACGACCTACTTTCTTTTGTTTTGTTCGTCGTTTTTCTTCTTCTCTACTGCCAATTTATTTCTTGGTATTTCTTCAGTGTCAGTCTTCTGTGGTGCTACTGCTGGTTGTGATTTCGTAAACAACATCGGAATGCAGCAGCATCAATAGCCATCACGGGCACGCAAGCAAGACACAACAAACTAATGAACTCTAGCTGCACAGCACGAGTCGTAAAACAGACAGACTACAACGAGCAGTAAGCAGTGAGTGAGGTAATTTAAAGCAAGTTAAATAAAAGAATGTGCGTTCAGACGTCTTTATGGAGCTGGAAGTTGTGGCTTGAAGGTATCTCAAGTGTTTGTGCTCAGTTAAGTAGAAATAGTTTGTTAGTTGAGCATGGTAGCTAAAAAAGTTATATCTTATAAGAAAAACTCCAATGTTTTTGCCGATTTCGCTTTGACAGCGACGTTTGTTAAAAGGGAAATTTTTGACGTTAATAATATGACATTTATTTTGTTTTAGGATATTTTGTGCACAGGGATGGCAATAAGTCACTTTGGGGAGATAATTTTTGTATAAATCGTTATTTTGTTGGCGCCGTTCAAATTCAATGTTTTTAAACTGTTTTTTTTTTTTTTTTACTATTTCTATTGCAAATTTCTATCTCTATTTATATTAATGGGACGTTAAAATATTAACTCAAAAATCAAAAAATCTTTGATAAAAATTAATTGGACAGTTTATATTTCTAAAATCTCAGAAATTTCACTTTTGTTGTCAGAAATCTACAGGGTGTCCCGTAAGTAATGGATAACCCTGAAATGCCGCATAGTAGACTTTATGACCGTCCTGAAAACTGATAAAAAAAAGTTCTATCCCAACCACAAGAAAAGTTATATGCATTTTTTTGTTCAGTGCACTATTTTTTTTCTTACTTTACATTTTTGAATACCACGACTACAAGTGAATGAGTTCCATAATTTTTTTTTTTGCAGGAATATTTTACATTACTTTTGCCAACACATAAGTAGAAGAAAATTATTATAACTGTTGGACTTCTTAGAGAAAAAAAGTATTTAACATTGAATTTCAATGCAAAATGTGAAAACAAATAATTTTTGAAAAAGTTAAATCATAGCTGGTATAAAAAAAATGCATGAATACCTGAGTGGCCAACTATTTTAAAAATATGCGCGTTAAATGCAGATTTCAAAATGGTATTACTTATTATTATATCTAGAGTCAATAGCAAGTTATTGGTAAAAATCTGCAGTACTAGGGTAAATTTAGCAAAAACAAAAGTTTTCAAAATTATCACAGTAAACGTGAAAATAATACCAAGCGTTGAACATAGCAGATTTTTGATTTATTGCCTGTTTTTACGATGTTGTCCTAATGATAAATCCAAGCTTTCAACTTCTTGGGCCGAATGCATTATTGATAAAAATGTCAAAAAAGTGCAAAAAACGGTTACATTTTCGAACTTGTTTTGAATTTTACTTGTTCTATTGGGCTTTAACAAACCCATCAAATATTTTGTTGGTTGTTATTAGTTTATTTGTTATTTTATCTAAACAAAAAGTTTTTGAGCCAGGTTTTAATCACATGATGACTTAGTAAGAAAACAAAAACAAAAATAGATAATTTTTTAATTTTTTTTTATTTAATGCAAATGCTTATACAGGTTCTGCACCTCCGAATAAATTAACGTCTTAGTGAACGTGAAAGGTTTTGCTCAGAAATTTGTAATGCAGCTGCCTCCACACGATTTCTTAGCTCCTCTAAAGACCTGATCGGCTTGCTGTATACGATTTCCTTAATGCATCCCCAATAAAAAAAATCAAGTGGATTTAGGTCTGGTGAACGGGGTGGCCATAAAATTGGTCCCAGACGTCCTATCCATCTGCCTGGATATCTGGCATTTAAATATGCCCGCACAGGCACAGCATAGTGTGCTGGACAACCATCATTTTGAAGCCAATGGGATTCCTTTAGTTCTTGAGGCACTTCTTCCAGCAAGGTTGGGAGATCATTTTGGAGGAACTCCAAATCACCTTGGCGAGTTAAAATCCCCGGCAACTCAAAGGGTCCAATTATTTTCCCATTGAGAATCCCAGTCCAATAGTTTGTTTTGAATTGGTACTGGGGCCTGTCTTCCCTCATGATGTTTTGGTTTTGTAGTGCCCAGAAGTGGAGATTATGGAGATTAGTGTAGCCATCTCTTTTAAATGTCGACTCATCGCTCCAAAGAATTTTGTCAAAAAAATGCGGATCTTCTTCAATTTTCATTATCATTTGTCGACAAAAACTCATTCTCGTTTCAAAATCTTGCGGCTGGAGAGTTTGCACCCGTGTTAGGTGAAAGGGATGATATTTATGTTTACTTATAGCACATTATGCGCAATCGTCTTTCCGATCCCAGTGCGTCGTGCTATTGCTCGGATTGATACTGTAGGATCTCGGTCAAATTCCGCAAGCACTAAGTCTTCGGTATCTCTAATAGCAACAAACAGAATATTTGATGGGTTTGTTAAAGCCCAATAGAACAAGTAAAATTCAAAACAAGTTCGAAAATGTAACCGTTTTTTGCACTTTTTTGACATTTTTATCAATAATGCATTCGGCCCAAGAAGTTAAAGCTTGGATTTATCATTAGGACAACATCGTAAAAACAGCCAATAAATCAAAAATCTGCTATGTTCAACGCTTGGTATTATTTTCACGTTTACTGTGCTAATTTTGAAAACTTTTGTTTTTGCTAAATTTACTCTAGTATTGCAGATTTTTACCAATAACTTGCTATTGACTCTAGATATAATAATAAGTAATACCATTTTGAAATCTGCATTTAACGCGCATATTTTTAAAATAGTTGGCCACTCAGGTATTCATGCATTTTTTTTATACCAGCTATGATTTAACTTTTTCAAAAATTATTTGTTTTCACATTTTGCATTGAAATTCAATGTTAAATACTTTTTTTCTCTAAGAAGTCCAACAGTTATAATAATTTTCTTCTACTTATGTGTTGGCAAAAGTAATGTAAAATATTCCTGCAAAAAAAAAAATTATGGAACTCATTCACTTGTAGTCGTGGTATTCAAAAATGTAAAGTAAGAAAAAAAATAGTGCACTGAACAAAAAAATGCATATAACTTTTCTTGTGGTTGGGATAGAACTTTTTTTTATTAGTTTTCAGGACGGTCATAAAGTCTACTATGGGGCATTTCAGGGTTATCCATTACTTACGGGACACCCTGTATGTAAGAATAGAATTTTTATGATTCGATTTCTCAAGAATTTTCCATCGCACAATTCAAGAAAGATGAAAAGAAATGCAAAGATGATTTGATCAATAAAATGAATAGTGAATTTTTGTTTATATTTTATTCTTCTGCTTTGTCAATCCGTTTAATTAAATTCTAATAAATCCTAGAAATATAAACTGACCAAATCCAAATGCATTTAAAGTTAAACTACTCATATCGACATTTCATCATTTCATATTCTGCTTCCGCTGGTTTTTAAAAATGTCTAATGTACGTTTCTATCACTTCAGTTGCGTGTTCGATAGGTACCCTGAAAGATAAAATTCAAACAGAACGATTCCAACAGATGTAATGGATTTTGGGATTAGTGCACGCTTATATTAATGAAGTTTAGTTTATGGGTGTTTCTTCCTTTCTTCTAATTTCTGGTGCTATTTCTTAACGTAAATTACATTTTAAAGAAAGGAAAATACCTAAGAGATCAATCTCAAAATTTAATATTTCAAAATAAGAGACAGAACAAAATTGAGTACCCGTGGCGTAATGGCTAGTGAGCAGGACTATCATGCCAGAAGTCTTGGGTTCAATCCCTTCTTTACTAAACAACGATTTTTTCATGGGTACTGCTTACTGCGAGTAAATCCTGTCAAGAAAAGTGTTATATCAAATTAGCTGTTCGGATTAGTCATAACAACTGTAGTCCCTTCTATTCCTAACATTATTCGCACACATAAATGGTTTAGGTCACTAGGCCCTGGTTTTCAAGGACCTGTTTTTGCAACGTAATTTATTTATTTCAAACAAAATTTAAAATCACATATTGACGCATTTCGGTCCATAAAAAGGTTCCAATAAAAAAAAAACAAAATATCTATATTGTTATACAACGTCTCAACAGGAAATTTATTTCACAAATATTATTAAAAGGATTGATAACGAAGGGCCCGTCGAATAGTCATACAATCAACATCATCAATTTTTAGGCTGTTAGCCTTAATATTTATCTCTTCCTCCTGCATTATTTGAATATGAAGCAAATAGCGTAGTGATGCCTTATTTTCGGCAACTTTTTTCTTGAGTTTCGAAATATTATCCTTCAAAACTCTCATTTCACTGTTCAATGCATTCTGAACAGCATCACATGTCAACTCCAACCCTGGTCTCTGTGAACGATTGCTCAACCGCACCATGCACAAGTGCAATGATTCTTCCCGATCAGCTAGCTCTGATTCCAATTGACTTAGATTTCGATTCACATCACTTATATGATTCACAACATCACTATGTTTTTGTTCCAGCATTTTCTTCACATGACGCATTTCATCGATTCTCATGTCAAAAGCTTCGTTGGTTCTATCTGTTTGATTTTGCATATCTTCAACGACTTGTTTCAAAAGAATATCAACATAAGCTCGTAATTGCTTGGCTGAGTTTAGTTCTTTAGCATTATCCTGAATATTTTGATAAGTCTTGTGCTCCCATTCGGAGAGAGAGTAAACGCTTGACAGAAGAAAAACATGTCATTACATTATGATATTACCGTTAAAGCTATGAACAATTAGTTCTTACCAATTTGGTATTGCCAAATCCCTTTGATTTCGAACATTTTGCTGAGTTTGTCTCAAAGTTAAGTTTGCTTCATCGATAAGCAGTGATTTGTCCTTATGACCAAGGTCCTTGTCCAATAAATACATTGTAGCACGAAGCTTGCGTAATTGTTCGGTGGATTCTTTAAGAGTCTTTTCCAACAAGGCCAGACATCCCTTGGTCACCTTAAGCTCTTGTCTTAATTGACGATCGACTTCATCATCCACAAGGTCCACTCCGATACGTCCTTCCCGAAATATGGAACATTTATTACAAATTTCTATTGATTTTTGTTTCAAGAAGTCCATAGCATTCAAGATCCGCTTGCTATATACACTTAAGGCTTCGTCCTCCAGCAAAGCAGTTTTTTTCTGCTTATTTAGCTCATCGACCAAGAATCGAATTTCACTTGTTCTCTCCTTCATGTGATGTTCCACTTCGCGTTGCCAATTTTGGGTGGTATCCTTCGTTTCATCCACAACTCTTTTCGATTCTCTAAATTCAAAAAACTAGTTAGTTTTTTTTTTTGAAAGGATGTAATGTTTCAACACACGCTTTTAAAAACTTACGCAACAATCCTTTCGGCAAGCTTTTGATGGTCATCGATGGTACGAAATTTAATCTTATTATTAAAATCCCAATCTTCATCCGTGTACTTAAGAGGCATCCTTGCAGCAAAGCCAACATTTTGGCCAACAATATTCATTGCTCCAACTCTGCGCGATTTAGATTCGTGGAACATTTCTTAGGAGCTTCTTGAATCCAAATAAATGACAAAATTTCGCGTTGAGTCGATTTCAAAAATATTTTCCTATTTAATTTATCGATTGTTTGAAATCGTTGCCTAGTGTTCTTTCCTGTTTTTATTTCTTGCGGTTACTAGGATGTTTCAGTTCGGTAACAGGAAACTTACATTTCTTACACGACAATATATCTATTTAAAGGCTTTTACTATTTTCTAATGCATAAAATATGCGCCCCAATATAGAAGCACAAAGATAAGAAGTGTTTTTGTCATTGATTTTTGCAAATTTAATATGCAAAAATAATGCCAGGCAAGTAACTGAACTCATTGTAACCCCAATTTAACACGCAAACCCTTTTTGGTAGTAATAAATTTAATGCAATTATATCTTATGTTGGATTAGCAAAAGAACTTTCATAGTAAATTAAGGATCCGCTGATATTGGTTCAGTATAATTGGGAAAACCTAAGCCAAAATTTGATAAAATACTAAAGATATTATTCAAATCTTTCCAACCATTGGAAGATTTTACAATTTGTCCGATTTAACGAGTTAAGAACCTCTTAAAGTATAAAGGTCTCTAGAATCTAAATCCATTGAGTTTAACTACATTCATACGTTCCTACGTTCTGAATATCTCGTTTCTCCGAACCAGGAGAGATATCGACATTTGTACATTATGATGTTTTTTTACAAAAACTTTTAAACAATTTGGTGAACGAATATCTCACGAACCAATAATGGCATAGACTTCAATTCAAATTGATCAAAAAAATAAAGACCTTCAAAAAATACATTTTCTATTTGATAAGAATTGATTTTCGACTCAAAAAAGTACAAATAACCTAAGACCTAAAATTCTTGTTAAATTTGGTAAAATTTGTAGGAAAAAAAAAACACGAGAAGGGCTACGTAATTCGTTTAACGCAACGTTTCAGAAAACGGGTAAATCTTTAAAAAAATCAATTTATTTTGCCCCATGGAATACAAAAACAGGGAAAATTTGTGTTTTGAGAGATCTAGATCATAAACTAATGCACGTTTATGCGCCATTGTGCATTCGTCCCAGGTGATGATTTTCGATGCCGACAAAACTTTGGCCATTGCTGAGTGTTTTGCAATATTACACGTTGGTTCTTCTATAGCTTGAAAATTTAACGGTCATTTTAAAGCTGAATGAGCTGTACGGCATCCTTCTAACAATGTGGCTGCTATTACAGAAGAAGCAACTGCAACTGTTGGATCTCCACGAACAGTGGCTAAAATTAATGTTATGTATGAAGAATGTCTTACCAGCATCTAGGAAATATAAACCACCATTTTCATCATCGATTCAATTGCCTTTATTAAAGTATCATAAACTTCCTTTTGTTGGGAATTCAACAGGGGTACATTCGAATCAACTACTAAATCTAATTCCTGGTGATCATATTCACGTTTCCGTTCCAATTCTCGATTAAATGCGTCCTTATATACATTGTTGAACGATTTGGATAGCTGTATTGAGATAGCTGTCAAAAAATTAAAACAAATTTCAGCTGTTCACAAAAAGCAGAGAAACATTTAAACTTCGAAGTCAAAATTGTTGTAAGATAAAACAAAAAAATAGATCATAATTACCTTTTAAAATTCGGAGGCAAATAGCTTCTTCATTGTCTATTATGTACAGAACATCCTCAAATACAACTTCAACTAACATTTTGTATCTTTTTGTTTACCAACAAATACAAAAAGCTGAAATCAATTTTCCAGTTTCTTGAAATTCAACCATGTGTTGAATCAGCTGTTCTGTCAGATACCTATGTAGATACCCCAGAAATTCTTGGATACCTTTGGATTCCTTTTTTGACATCTCAGCTGTTTTTGATCAGCTGTTGTTTTACACGTTAAACATTAACAAAAAGGTATCCGGATACCCTATCTGTCTGAGATTGAACGCGTACATTCTTTTACCACGTTTAATAGTGACTGACGTTTTATGTAAAGTCACACGGGAACGTTGTCAAACGGGATAAACAGTATCCTATGTCCGTCTCCTGGCTCTAAGCTACCTACCCACCAATTTTCAGCCATATCGGTACAGCCGTTCTTGAGTTATAAATAGTGTAACTAACACAACTTTCTTTTATATATGTAATATGTATATATATATATGTATAATGTATATATATAAATTTGAGTGATTTATATTTATATTTGAATACTGAACGATTAGGTAATCGAATTTTGAATTTGTGTTTTCTTACCGATCACCTGATTGTGAAACGTCAAAATCAGTGCCCACTAACTTTGTAGCTGAAAATTGTACACTACGCGCGTCGGAGGGGAAATTTCAACTCATTTTGTACTTTTATATATGTAGCCAATCATAATGCCTTGACTTCGTAGCCGCTAGCTTAGTGAATGCCCCCATTGTTTGGTAGAGTGTGGCAGGCTTGCAGGTTCAGTGATTGCTTGCCTATAAAATCAGTGATATTTGGGCGCATTCATAAAGCTAGTGGCTACGTAGTCGAATGATTTGTGAATGCAAAACTTCACTACAAAGCTAGTCAATCCGGAACTATCATATAAATGACAAATGCAAATATATAATACAGGAAACATTTTTTGTGTTTTCAGTACTTTAAATAGTTTGTTTTGTTTTCAAATTCAATAAAACCGAATATAAGATATAATATGAGTGATTTTTATATGTATTTAAATACTAAATGATTAATTTCATTTTGAATTCTTGTGTCCTTACCGAGCAGCTGATTGTGAATCGTCAAAACCAGTGTGCACTAACTTTGTAGCCGAAAATTTTACACTACGTCGGAGGGGAAATTTCAACTACTTTTGTAGTTAGATTTAGCCAATCAGAATCCCTTGACTACGTAGCCACTAGCTTTGTGAATGCGAGCATTATCATCGGAATTTCCCAGATAGTTGCTAAATCTCTGAATCCTATTTAACAGTTCTAAACTAATTATTATCTCTCATGGAGATGGTACTCGCAAAAGTTATAACATTAGCCATATGATAAAACAACATCACACCCTGCAAGACTGGATCTAACAAGTTATATCTAATTGATATATTTAAGCAGACTGAAATATTTTGTATTGGGTTCTTAATTGGACATCTCCTTCATATTGATAATGATTTTGGCAGAAGCCTAATGGAAATTCCTCATCTTCCATATACTTGACCACTTCTTTCTCAAAAACCAATATGGAGGATCATACTAAAAGGTGTTTTTTAGACGTGTGGTTTTCAAGAAGAAATAAAACGCATATAATTTAATGTTATGGCCAAGAATGTAGCTTTATTACAGATAACAGTTTTCTATTATGTTTTAAAAATGATTTCGGGCAAGAGACCTCCGTGGCTGGCAAGCGACAGCTGTCAAAAATACCAACTCTGAAAAAAGTATTGCCAGATTGGAAACCACATGCCTAAATAACACAGACTTTGTAATGATCTAAGTGACAAGCATAGAGAAATATAAACACCGTCAAATATCGATTCAAAATTTTTTCCGGATCGATTTCAATGATAGCTATAACTGGCGCCTAAGTATCAAACTGGCGTCCATTTATTAGCAAAAAAAACTCTTTATTCACCTGGTGTAACAATAAAGCAATTTATGGCAGATTCGTAGATGTGTCTTCAGTCAGCCTTTTTAACTTATCTTAAACTATTCCTTTCAGATCTGGAACAACCAATGGCGGATCCAGGGGGGGGGGGGAGTGACATGACCCCTATGACCCCTGGGAGATAATTTGTTTGTTTTTTTTTCGTAGGAATTCCCTTAAATTCAAAACTAATCGTATTGCGTTAATAGATATGACCCCAATTCTATTTTGAATTATTTATTTTTTGTATATGAAAACAACATTTGTATTTTACTTCCTTAAACTTTGTTGCTAAAAGTACTACTTCCAACTGAAGACTGGGCCAGGAACATAATATGAATCGGATATTCAGCCCTATTCCAAAAACAAAGCGCAAATTCATCAACTTTTAACCAATGAACGATCCAGGGGGGGTCATATGAGCCATAAAGCTTATACAGTTAAGTTGTATAAGTAAAGATTTCATTTAAATATTTGTTAGTAATTTAACGACATTCACCAAAAAGTGGTTTGCTGTCAAAAACAACAAAACATTTTTGTTTTCACTCAATTTAGAATTTGAAAAAAAACTTTAGGCATGCTTTAAATCATAAAATTTGTTTCTAAGAAAAAGAGCAAATATTCAGGTTACTAAGAAGAAACCTTGAATAAGAGATCACCATTATGCTTTTAAATTCCTAAAACTAGCCTTCAATTTTATTATTACATTTTTTTGGCACACATAAATAGTGAACATTGAAGTGATTTTTACTTACGACATATAGGAACTATATACCAAGTTTTGCATTAGTACAAATTTCGAACTAGAGCTTTTAATCAAACATGACATTACGACGACGGTAGAGAAGTCGAAAAAAGTGGGTACCCCGATTCCGTCCGTCTGTTTTTCCTGGCCTCTACAGTCCAAACAATTGTGTTGATTGAAATTAAGGTTTTCAGCCGATTAGCGTAAGGCGTTTTTTTATTTTATTAACACGAAAAATAAGAGCAGTCCCCATACAAAAATATGTGATTTTTTTAAAACTTTCTCTAAATTTTGTGTTCTTAATTTGGCTTCTTTCTACAAGAAAAACGTATTTTGTTTTTAAGTTTTCTCAAGAATTAATGGACCGATTTCAATAATCTTCTCTTTCTGTGCAAGCTGGTGTCAATGATCAAAAATGATCAAATTGATGATGATTTTTGATGATCAAAAATGTCCTTTTTTTTATTTAAAAAAAAAAAAATATTAATTTTGTTTACAAAACTGGATATCTCAGAAAGGGGTCAACATTTTTTAAGAAAATTTAAATGTAAACATATTTATAAGCACTTTATTTAGTGCTTACCAACAATATTTTTAGGACAAAATTTAAAATTTAAAACGATTTTCTAAAAATTGTTTGAGAAATAAAATGACATTTAAATTTTTGAAAAAAACTTATTTTGCAGGTACATTTTTAAATCTTAAAATATGGGAAATTTTTTTAAACAGACTTTTTGGAAGAAATTAGCAAGTTCTAGCGACCCAGTCGTGCATTTTATTTCTTTCAAAATTGATTTTCTGTTGAATATAAAAAATCTTAAAAAATTAAATAAATCTAATTTTGAAGTGAATTTGCTTTTGATGCTTTAGAACTGAGATTTAAACACGAATTTCAATAATATAAATGTCCCAAAAACAGCAAAAGTGACACTTTTGTTAAACTAATGGCTAATTGAAAAAGATAATAAACGTTTAATATGTATCTATTGATACAAAAACTTTGAATATCTTCAGATTTGAAGTGAAAAGAGATTCTGAAACGTGTAATTTGTGAGTGCCAAACGTTTCTTCCCAACTTATTTGTTAACCTTAATTTGTTTTAATTTAATTTTTTTGAGAACTAAAATATTAAATGCACCTATTTCCTTAAATTCAAGAACCAAACATTTTTCTTTCTACAATTTTTAAGTTTTGTTGACTCTCCATTAAGATCAAAATACAAGTAAGCAGACTGATATAGCGATAGTAATAATAGACTCGAAAATTGAGTTCGAAAAAACTACGTCAAAAAAGCCCGACATTTCTTCATATCTGATCCTCTCTCATTTTATGGATTTTTGAATTTTTGTAAAAGTATATTTTATTTTTGCAAAAAAAGCTACGTTTCAAATCAATTTCTTACATTTCTGCGTGAAATGCACCAAAAACCCTCTAAACTTTTGTGTTTTAGCTCTTAAATATGGCATATTTAGAAAACTGTTGGAATCTTGGAATGCTTTCATATGTAGAGAGTCGTCCAAATTAAATAGTTAGACCATACCTAAAGTTGTCACTTTAGCAATTGAAATGTGTTAATGTAAGGTTAACACACACATTATGTCATTAAATTTTGATAGCCTGCTTTACAAAACATTAAAGAACATTTTTAAGCTTACTTACTTACTTAAGGTGGCGCTACAGTCCTGTGTGAACTAGGGCCTCACCCAACAAACTTCTCCATCTAGCTCGTTCCCTAGCTAGATGTCTCCAGTTTCGCGCTCCGAGTTGGGTGAGGTCACCTTCCACTTGTGCGCGCCACCTGATTCGCGGTCTTCCTCTACTGCGCTGTCCTGTGGGTGTGGATTCGAAGCCTTTCCGGGCCGGAGCATTGGTTTCCATGCGCTCTACGTGACCCAGCCATCTTAGTCGTTGGACTTTTACCCTTCTGGCTAAGTCTACGTCGCTGTACAGCCCGTACAGCTCGTCGTTCCATCTTCTCCTCCACTCCCCTTCGATGCATACGGGACCGTAGATCACACGAAGAATCTGTCTCTCGAAACGACCCAAGGTGCTTTCATCCGCTTTTGTCATAGTCCATGCTTCTGCACCGTATAGCAGGACGGGGATGATAAGGGTCTTATATAGCGACACTTTGGTCCTTCGTGAGAGGATTTTTCCACTCAATTGCTTTCTTAACCCAAAGAAACAGCGGTTTGCAAGAGTTATTCATCGTTTGATCTCAGCGCTGGTGTTGTTTTCTGCGTTTACAGCCGGAGCCTAGGTAGACGAAGTCCTTGACTACCTCAAAGCGGTTAGTAAAAACTCATCTAAGTGTGTGAACACCCCCCACCCCCCCTGATTAAAAGTCTGAATCCGCCCTTGGGAACAACGAAATAAATTATCACAAATCGTTTTATGGTTAAGTAAATCATTTCGTGATTTCAAGTTGATAGCGCAGGAATTTGAAATATTTCAAACCCAACAATAGTAATAGTTCAATGAAATATTTGTCATTTACTATTGTATGTAGATGTTTTCCTTCCAAAGTTCAGAAGGGGAAACTGAGCTGTGAAAAAATATCTGTATTTCTTTCTTTGGCTCAGGGACTAGCTTATAGTGTACTCTATTAGCTCAGAATAAAATGAAGAAGGTGATGGAGTAAAAAGCTGAACGCGGCTTACTTTACTTCTTGTAAATAAATGTGAAGAAAATTTGCAGCTAATGATTTGAATAAATCGATTTCTCGGTGGTCGCAGCAATCGGAACAAAATGTGCGAAAAAGTGGTAATAAATTACCACAAACAATGAAATAAAATTTTCACCAAAAATGTTGCTTTGTATGTTCTATTTAGATCTATTTTTAAGCCAAAAAATGAATAACCCTCTACTTTCATTAGCTTTTGTATTACACATGTTATTCAATTCAATTGAAAATCTGAAAAAAAAACATACAAATAGCGTTACAAGAATTAAATTTAAAACTAATCGAATTTATAATAAAATAAAATAATCAAAATTCAAAAGAAGCATTATTATTTATTGTATAGAAATAATACAATGGCTTCTCAACCAAAAATCCATAAATATAATGTAACTAAAATACTACAGTTTTAGTTTCTGTTTGTTTTTTTTTTAATGATTTTATCCAAATTGCTTTATTATTGCAATTGTACGTTTTATAATTTAATAATTATAATCATGTTTGGTTTTATATATATAAATATAATGAATTAATTTCTATTAAGATATTTACATTTTATGTGATAGTTTTTAAGCTTTATTTTTATACATACATCTCGAATATGCATTGTTTTTTAATTTATTGATTTATTTTTATTTATTTACAATTTCAAGATCGGGTTAACTATAGAACATGATATATGTATGTTTGTATGTATGTAATTACTTTGCCAACATAATGCAAGCAATAATCGGAAGTTAGGTATATTTTACTATTTTTGTATGAATAGACTTTTTGGACAAAAATAAAACAGTAACAGACCATAGTAAAATTTTGTAAGGAAAACAAATATTTTCTTCAATATTTCTTTAAAGATAAAAAACAAAAAACAATTTTGTTTTGAACACTTTTGGCAGTTACGTTGTATTTGAATTTTGTTTTCTCTTTTTTTTTTTGTTATATATTTTATCTTTTATTTAATTATTAAAATTGTGTTTATATTTATTTTATATAAATACAAAAGAAATATGTAACTCAGACTATTTTTATTTGATTTTAAGTATTATTCTTTTTTGTATATAGAGTTTTTATTTATATTATTTTTATTGTAAAAAACAGACGATTTTAATGGTTGCACAGTATTTAATAACTTTATTATCAAGTTTTTAATTTAGTCAGCAGAAATAAAATGTATGTTTGAAATGCATTGCATTCAAGTGTATAAATAAGATTTTAAGAAAACTATGCTTACAGCCTTTTGTGTGTAGAGCTAAAGATGCTTTATTGAAATTGACCAAGACAGTCTTTTATTTTGTATATTTCGATTATGGGTTAACGTTTATAAAATAAAATTGGGAATAGTGGATTTGAGAAAAAGAAGTGACTAATAGGACTTAAGTTTCGAGAACAATGATGTAGCGACACACTTGTGATGATGAATAAACAATAATTTATATTATATCCTCAATTTTTCTCATCAACGACATTTGGAAACGTCGAAATTGTTTTATTGAAATGAGAGAATCTTAGTTCCTGATATATTTTTCAAATTATTCATATTCCAAAATTTCAAGATAGGAAAACTTCAAGACCACTTTTATTCACGAAAGCCCACAAGACATTTTAAGACATTTGCAATCTTCCTTTCATCATTTAATAAAAATAAAATATATTATTGAGAAGCATTTTTGTTTTATTATGAAAAAGTCTCTTAAAACTACTTAACATTTTTTTGTTCATACGAAATGGTATAGTCGAATAGTGGTTTTGGAACCATTTGAGCAAATGTATTTTCCTACTTTTTCCAAAAATGAACATTTGCAAATTAAAATATTTTAAAACGATAATGCTCACCACTAAGATTTAAAGGCTTTATTATTTTGGAATTGGTTTTGAGTTTGATCATCTTAAAGTCATAATTTTAATGAAAGCAGTAACTAGTATTTAATTTTTGTTGTTTTTAGTACAGTAACCATTTTTGGTGGTGCCGCGTAGTGGAGAAAACTGGTGGTTAAAAACGCCTAGCAGAACATGTAAGAGCTTTTCATCTAAACCACAGAAAATATACTTTAAAATGAAATATATTGCTCAATAAATCGTCATAATTCAACATATTTCCTTTTTATTTGGATTCAATCAATGATGTTCAAATAAATGGTAGACATGTGCATTCAAGAGGACACAAGCGTCCACAAGTTTTCTCAACTCTATCAACTCCTGCTCTCACCTCTCTGTGGTGAACATCGAGTGCTTAGTACCTCAACTGGTGATTGATTTCCAACCCCATTGGAAAGTTGTTGGGGGTAGCAAACGAGAAAGGGGGAAGAGATGTTTCCACTAAGGCACCTCTCGTTTCACCCAGACGGCAGCGGAGGAATTCCCAAGATGGAATCAAGGTGGCGTCTACAGTTCCAGTTAGGTTGAACTTCTTAGTGAACACCTTATAGGGCTACTACGACATATTCAAAACCCAGGCCTATAAGGTGCGGTTATGCCGGCACTCGCCCTTGGAGTTAAATCAAAAACCTGATCCTTCAGGTTGAAAGTCGGCCGTCAGGGTGACTTCCTGACCACATAAATAGAACCCAGTTGCGAAGCACCAACAAGCCTAGGGTAGGGACGGATTTACTGTTGACAACCCACGCAAACAATTTAAGGACAACGAACTTCGGATATACACGTGGAATGTTAGGTCCCTTAATAGACCACGTGCAGCCGAAGAATTAGCGTAGGCACTAGACTGCTATAAAGCAGACATCACCGCCATCCAGGAAATACGATGGAATGGGCCGGGCAAAAAGAGGATGAAAAACTGCGATATTAACTATGGTGACTGCTACCGAGAAAACCAACAGCGCTTATTTGGATGCGGCTCTGTCATTGGAGCCAGACTTAGGCAACAAGTCTTGAGCTATAGGTGCATCAACGAGCGCCTCATGAACATCCGCATCAAGGCTAAAATAGGCAACATTAGCCTGATATGCGCGCAAGCCCCCACAGAAGAGAAGGATGACAACACCAAGGATATGTTCTTCGAGCTTTTGGACAAAACATATGCGTAGTGTCCTAGCTACGATTCTAAAATTGTCCTGGGCGATTTTAATGCCAACCTAGGAAGGAAAGACATCCAAAACCAGCCTGCTCGACAACACTTCCGATAGCGGATTCAAGCTCATCGATTTTGCTGCGGGATGAAACGTAATGGTAATACACGTTTTCCACACCTCACCATCCACAAAGGAACTTGGAGTTCTCCAGATCAATCTACCGTCAACCAGATTGACCATATTGCGATCCACGCTTCCAGGGGCCCTACTCTGTAATGCGTTTCGAAAGCAAATATTTTCGAAAACGAATATTTTGTACTCTCTATTTCTAATGCGGATAAGAAATCTAGTACTTACGGAATGACAAATCCGCATTCGGATTTTTCGTACCTGGCAATGCGTTTCCGAATGTCATTAGCGTTCGAAAACGGAAATTTTCTTTCTACACCAAGAGAGGTAACGAATTGCAATTCGAAGGTCGTTTTTAAAGGACACAAAAGGAAAATTTTGTTGAGTTGTGTGAAATGGATAAAATAAAAGTAAGGAAATAATAATTTTATTCAAAATTTAAGCAAATAAATCCCATTACAGGGAATCATCAGCGAAAAATGTGCATACCAAACAAAAGCAATTTGAAATTATGGATGAATTTGTATGACTTGATGAAGGAAAAAAAGTATACCTTAGCAAAAGACAAATTTCAACACAAAAAACGAAATGACTATGAAAAAAATCAGCTTAAACTTTTAAGCTGAAATTAAAAAGAGAGATGTGACAATTGCAAAGCAGTGAAGTGTAAAAAAAAAGTCATTAATATAATTTTCAAGTGATAATAATGACTGAATTTTAATTTTTTCCTCGTCTTTGTTGATTTCTTTTTGTATTTTTGCTTTGACAAATCTCATAAGAAATACTTCGAGACTCGGAAAATCTATTCGATAAATAGAAAAAGTACTAGATGATTGTTTTATTCGATTCGAACATTTTACAGAGTACGAATTCATAAACGAATCGAATATCAGATTCGAATCGGATTGGCTTTCGAAACGCATTACAGAGTAGGGCCCCAGCATCATGGATGTCCGAACTTTCCGAGGAAATAACATCGACTCGGACCACTACCTCGTTGTAGCCAAGATAAAGACGAAAGTAAAAACATCATAGTGGAACCGCAGTCAATGCTGAGGATATGGAAAGGCCACTTCTGCAGACTGTATAACGGACACGTCGAACCGAATTCCGCTGTCAGGCAGGATGATCCATTTAACATAGGGGACGAAAGCCAACAATCCCGTCTTCCCGACTTAGACGAAGTAAAGATTGCCATATCTAAGCTGAAGTCTAACAAAGCCGCCGCTGGAGCAGATGGCTTGAATGGCGAACTCTTCAAAGCAGCTGGAGATAATTGGGTTATTTTCAAATACAAAACGAATTTTCACATCTTCATTGGTTAATTTAAATCGAAATCTTTAATCTTTTTTTTAAAAGACAGAACTGCTGAAAGAAAGTTAGTATTTGTTCAGAGTAGTTGCCTAGTAAGCGGTATCGCATATAAGCCAATGGAATTGAATTGTGGCCAACAAGCCACAATAATATTCATTTTCAATTTTTAGAACTACTCTGTAGTTTAAAAAGACCTCTATGCATCATTTAAACAAAAAGTATTCTGAAATTTCATCAGAAGGTTCAAATACAAACTTCTGGCATAGTCATTTTTTAAAAATTGTTTTTTTTTTTTGTTTTGTAAAAAAATAAATCAACTGATTACTTTTTTATTGTTTCACAAATAAATTAATAACGTTAGGATAAACCATTTGTTTGTTTAATTATTTTTGTTTTAATATTTTTAGTTTAAAGATTTTCACTTTTACACTTTAGCATTTAATATTTTAGAAAAATAAATTGATACCTACACATTATACTTATGTACTCTTAGTTAATGAAAAAAAAATATTTAATAAAAAATTAATCGAAATTTTATTTTATGAATTGATATTTTCTCAATACATATTGTTTTTTATTTTTATAATTTGTTTGTTTTTTTTTTTATTGATTCTTACATCATATTGCTTTATAACTTCTCAGAACGTTTTTGAAGGAATTTTTATGTCTCTCAGAAAAATATTTTGTTTTAATTTCATTTCTTTTTTATTAGATAACTTTTATTTATTTAATTATTTTTAATTTTGTGTTGTCTTCTTAAACTATGCAAATTATTCAGGTTTATTATTTATGTTAAATAATGTATGTATTGTATGTATTTTACTGAACAAACTAGATTAAAGTACTTTCGTTTTAAGCTTGTTTTATAATTTATTAGAAAAAAATAATAAAGTATTAATAAAACAAAAACAAGAATAATTAACTAGAGCTCTCTTTTTACATCCACTATTTCTTTGAACACTTTCTGTTGCTATGGTTTATTGGATTTTTGTTTTCAAATATTTTCTTTAAATAAAGAAACTTAATTTGAACTTCTGTATGTAAAAAACAAGGCATTTCATGTTTTGCTTTTTTTTGTTTTACTTTTTAAAATGTTGCTTATTTATTTTTGTGTAGCATATTTGATTTTGTTGTATTCGTTTGTTTCATTTTTTGCTTAGTTTATTGTTTATAGTTAAAAAATATAATAATTGCATCGAGGTAAATGTTATTTTTTTTCTGTCTTTTAAATACACAATATTTTTTTTGTTTCTTTTATTTTTTTTTATAGCACCTTTAGATTATTTGTAATTTGTATTTATTTAATTTTCTTTTCAGTTATAGTAACGCAGTAGCGAAATATTATTTTCAACAGTTTTTCTTTTGACAAAAAATAAAAACAATATTCAGAAACTATTTCAAACTATACATTTTGTTTATAAAAATTACATTTAGAAAAATAAATTTTCTTTAAAAAAATATTTATTGCTTAGTTTGTTTTTTTTTTCTTGTTTTGTTTATTGTTGTTTTTAAACATAAAATTATAACAAATTAAAACAAAATCTTTTGAATAGGAATAAAGCCACGCGCAAAATGCCTTATTTTTTGCTTAGTTCTTTGATTTCAATCAATTTGTTTTGTTTTAGTGATAAAATATTCATGATATTTTATTTAAAAGTTTAGAAATGATTTAAGATGGCTGCCAACAAAAACAACAAGTCGCCGCACAAAGTCTTACAAAATAATCAATAACAAAACAAAAAACATTAGATAATCGCAAAATTAAACTTTTATTTTGCTTTTTCTCTTACAATTAGGAATATAAATATAATAAAATACAAAAAAAAATCATAATTTTATTATTTATGTATATGTAAAAAGGGACCACATTTTATTAATATAATATACATGCATATTTATTTTTAATATACGTTTTTATATATCGAGTACAATAAAATATATATTTAAATATGTCAGTATATAATGTTGTATATTACTTACAAATTAAATATTAAACATGCGAGCGAATTTTAATTCGCCATTTTCGTCTTAGTTGTCTTATTAAAAAGGCCTAGGGTAACCAAATTTGGGGGTGGCGGTAATCAGTTGCGGGAGTAGAGCCTCAAATCAAACTGTTCGTTATCAGGACAAAAATTAACTAATAAGACATTTATTCATGTGTGCATTTCTTAAGTTTGGTTAAGATTAAGCGTTGAAGTATTAATTGAGTTGTTAAAGTCATCTATACATCTACATTCTGTTTACTTTAAAAACATCCGGTATAAAGAAGTAAGCTATAAAATACAAACACACTGTCAACTGCAAAACGCGTGTCAGGATTTTCATGCTTTTTCAATAACTTGTAATTTTGCAGTGTAAAGCCATTCCACATCAATCATTACAAGTACAATGTTTTTTTTTTTTTTTTGAAGTTGATAAGTTTAGAAGAACTTATAATAAATTTTAAAATTTTGATTTGCACACAAACCCGTTTCCTTAAATGATCATTCAAAAGCATTACACACAATTTTTGTATGTTATTAAAATTCTTTCAAACGAATTGGATATGTTTAGTACTTTTTTCAAGACTCAAAACCACCAACTTTCTTTTAGAGAACGCTTGCGGAAAGTGTCTTAGAAGCTCTTTTTTTCTATATCACTCCTATCAAGGTAACCGATTTTGTCCAAAATGTACAAATTTTGTATCATCGTAACCGTTGGGATACACAAATCGGAGTAATCTCCGATATAAATTTTGTTGTACGCTGAAAATGTCAAACTCGTGCGATGCATGCCTTCAATATTTTGTTCCAATTTTCTTCGACAGCAAAATACTGTGGAAATGTATTCCGTAAGCAAATTTTAAAATGGATGATAATGTTGAGCAAATGTTGCATGGAAAAGTTTTCCAATTAAAGTTTCAATTCCTATTTCGTGACTTTGATTGAGATTACTTTTTTAGGAAAAAGAAATTCAAGACAAGTCAGATATTATTTGACAAGTTGTAAAATGTCAAATTTATACGATGGCATACGTCAATATTTATTCTCCGAATCGGTTAGCAAGAACGAAAAAAATCTTCCGATCGTACCATTTTATGTATGCTACGATTCAAACCTTGTTCTCTTTCGAACCACGAATATGATATGACTGGAAAAATTAATTTTTAATGTCGTGGGATAAGAATGGACAATATAGTTTCAGTTCAAAAGTTAAACAAATTAGATTTAAAAAAAAAATCTAAAAGCAAAGCTTTAAAGTTAGATTTTGACGACGTATTGAAATAATAGAAGCGTTTTGAATCACAATTTACACTGAGTCTATTTTACCTATGGACAGAGAATGTTATATTTATTTTCTATTCTAAAAGAAAAAAGACATTCATTCAATTTGATAAAATTTTTAAAGATTTTGAAAAATAGAAACAGATTTTATATTGTAACCGAGAAAAAAAAATGTAATTTGCTTTATTGAACTCAATAATTTTCCACAAAATATAATTTTTGAAATTAAGAACACAATGTGGTTTAAAAATATTGTGCGAATATCCGGTGGAGGTATAGTAAGTGGATCTTAACCAAATTATATAGTTTTCTTGTAAAATTATGAATTTTTAAAGCTTTCATTTTTTAAATAATCTTGTTCGATTTCTTTTTTGTTTTTGTTTTCATTTAAGTTGGATTGTTTTTTTGATGATTTTATCAAAAATTTGCAACTAGCACTGTATACATAATAGTAAATAAAAATGATCATATTAACACTAAATCATAATAATTCTTAAAAATCATAGAACATTTACATTGCAAAAGCTTTATTTTTGTTTGTTTTTTTTTTTTTGTTTTTATAAACACAATATATGATATATAGGCTTAAGATGTACTTTAAAGAAAAAATTATCTATATTCTCGCAAAAAGGAAAACAAAACAAAAATTAAATAAAAAATAAAAATATTTGTATATTATATAGTATATTGTGTGGTATATAGTGTATATTTTACATGCCTTTTTGTCTATATTCGTTTTTTTACTTTTCTTTAACTTTTAACTTTCTTATAATGTTTTCTTGTTGTTTATTTCTTTTATTCTTTTCTTTTCATTTTGCTAGTTGTTGTTGGGTTTATTTATTAAAGATTGCATTATTGCAAACTATACGACAGGACCCTGTACGTCCATCATTTCGTCCTGCGGCGATGGTCGGGGGGCAAATGTCTGTAGATGTGGTGGTGTTGCACGCGAACACATGCCTCGTTGTGGCGGAAACGCTAGACGATATGAACCATCATGGGTTTGTCGCGGAGTGCGTCTAGGTGATCTGGCTGGCATTCTGTTGGCTCGTTGCATATCTTCTAGGACTGATGGTGCTACATAAGTAAAACCCTAGAAATAATAAAGAAAGACAAAATTAATTTTAGTTTTAAATTTAATTTACTTTGAAATTATTCTTTGATTATAGAATACGCTGTGATATGATCTTTTCTTTTAATAAACCGCATTGCGAATTCAGTATTAAAAAGTTGCAATAAAATCTTTAAGCTGGCTACAGACGACCAAGCTAATTTGACAGAAGGTATTTGATTGGGGGTATTTAAAAAAAATTGAATTGTTGAACATACAATTGATTCAGACGTAATCAATCATAAGGTAAATAGGTTGTTCAAGCCAAGGAGTAACTCACCGCGCCAAAATGGTTCGAAGCCAAATGGGTTGTTCGTTTAAATTTGTTTTTGTTTCTAGAACAAATTTTAACTTGGTTGGGGTCGAAATACTGTGTGCGTCATAATACTGCATGCCAAACGTTCTGTATTACAAAATTCTGTATTTTAAAATTGGGAAAAAAGTTGGTATTTTTAGATTATTAAAATGGTTTTTATATTTCAACCTATTTATTCCATTTTGATGTACAGAAATTTTTAAAACGAAATATTTTTGATAAAGAGATATCAGAACAATTTTTCTTTAAACCATATATTTATCATATATAAGAAAATAGCATGCATCAATATTTTTTTAATTAATCTTTTTGTGCATTATTTTTTTAGTCATGCTAAAAACTTGTTAGTGTCGATATTTTGATCTTTTGTTTGTCTTTTCGATAGTCTTCTTGTATACGTGTATATTGTAAGTGACCTTCTTTTTCTTGTATTCGTAAATATTTCTAAAACTAGTAGCTTCATCTTCTATTCGACTTTTTATTGATATCTGGTATAACATTTTCATTCATTCAATGCAGTTTTAATGCAAATTTAAGAACAGAACTAAGCAAAAATACACTTTATAAGGATACAGTACTTTGTTTTTAAAAATTTGGAGATATAGTATTATGACTATCTTCAATGCTTTGTTTATACAGTGTTTTAAATTTGAAATACGTACGACATAGTTTAAAAAAAAAAAAAAAACTGAAATAGATAGCAAAGGTTATAATTTAAATAAAAGCATTCTTAGTTATTTTTTGTAGACAACATTTGTATTCTTTATTTTATTCGGTCGATGGATTCAATAAGGGACACATCGCATCGCTTCTTAGTGAGTGTGCTCTTTTTCGTAAAGAAAATTACATTGATGGACAGAAACGTAACATTTTGTTAACGTACAAAATGTAGAGCGAAACCGCAGCACAACGAGTTCGCTGTACTGCTGGAACACAATGGTGTCGGAGCCGGAGTCGGAGTCGTAACTGGAATAGCTGTCAAAGTATTCAATGTACGCAAATGCAAAAGTACGAACACAACGCAACGCAACTGGAATCGGAGCCGCAGCCGGAGTCGGAAGAGTTGACCAACTTTTAACTTTGTCGTACGACACATGTGACGTTTCCATTTTTGAAGTGAATAACTTGGTGATTATATTTTTTTATAATAGTTTTTCAATAAAAAAGTGGAAAAATATTTAAATAAGAAATAAAAGTGAAAAAAAAATTATTTCCTGAGAAATTTGATGTGGTTGTAAACTGCAAATAAACCAAATAACATCAAAAAGTCGTACGACACATTGTGTGTGTACTTTTTGTGAAACGTACGACAACTTTTCCGACTCCAGTTACGACCCTGGCTCCGATTTTGCATTGTGTTCCAGCAGGTATGTGTTCTTGGAGCAAAATCTGCCCCAAGGTGGCCATTTTGTTTTGGTGACATCTGTCAAATCTTTTGTTTATTATTCAGTTGTTTATGCCAAATCATCATGGCAAGTTACACGATTGAACAGCACGTTCAAATGATACAACTTTATTATCAAAATGAGTGTTCGTTAACGCAAAGGTTGCGCGCATTGCGCCCATTTTACGGTAGACGTGGTGGCCCTTCACAGTCGACTCTTCAACGTTTGGTGGCCAAATTTGAGATGACCGGCTCAGTAAACAATCAGCCAACACCCGTACGTTCAAGGAGAGAACATCGCCGCGGTCCGTGAAAGTGTACAGCAAAACCAGAGGCAGTCTATTCCTCGCCCTGCACAAGAACTCGGCCTTTCGCACACTTCAACTTGGCGAATTTTGCGTAATGACTTGGACCTACACCTGTACAAGATCCAGCTGACCCAGGAGCTCAAAGTTCATGACAATGATGATGATGATTTGGATGAATGGCTGTGTTAACCAGCAAAATTGCCGTATATGGGACGACAAAAACCCACGCGAGGTTCACCAGGTGATAATGCATCCTCAAAAAGTTACCGTTTGGTGTGGATTTTGGGCCGGCGCGGCGGCGGCGGCGTAATTGTTCCGTACTTTTATGAAAACGACGTTAGTGAGGCGGTCACCGTCAACAGCGAGAGCTATATAACGATGATAACTAATTTCTTATGGCACAAATTGAATCGTATGGACCTAGACGACATGTGGTTCCAGCAGGACGGCGCTACGTGTCACACAGCAAACGCCACGACATCTACACACCACATCTACCCACTCTTATTGAAAAACCCTATACTTAAGAGATCTTGTGAAACTTTTTATACATCGATGGTATAGGTAGGTCATCATTAAGATTGCAAAAAAGTTTAACAAAAATTGATTTCCTCTAAATTTTAATAATATAAAGCAGAAAACAAATAGGTCATGGTAACTTAACTAAATCTAGGGCATTTCAACTTTCAAAAATGTGTTCTAAATCTAAATAAAAGTTCCCATTGAAATTAAATTTGATTGAAATAGAGTTCCTGTAGTCCAAAGTACCTACCTACTTACTCCTTTCTTTTTAAACTAGTTAGTCTAATGGCAATTTGATTTTGTACGATTTGGACATCAAAACTAAATCTTCTAGATTCTAGTAGAATCATTTGAGTATTTTCCCTGCTTCTTATGTAGCTGTATACTACTATCAAATCGTGTGCTTAGGCTTATCCCGGGTTCCTCCTAGTACGAGTTTATTTGTTCACTCAATTTTTTGTGTTTGTTTTTTCTTACGACACATTGCACTTATAAGCATGAAATCTATAGCCAAACAAAGATTTCCTCTCTTCTTTAGTAGCATCTTGTTTATTCTTTGTTTGGTCAATGGCCCTGATAGTCTGGCAGATAAAGTTGAGATTTGAGTTATGATTTGCACTCTTTTGAGTAAGTGTAGTTTCTACTTGAACAGAGATAGAAAAATTAATGAAACCGAGATGAACGTCAAAAAGAGTTCAAAGTGAGCACTCTTCATCTTTGATGAAAAGAAGAAGATGATAAGAACATCAAAATTAAAATGTCTCCACACTTTAACTGATCGCCTTTAATTTATATAAAAGATAAATATATTAGGTGGCAAAACAGTCCGCAGAGAACTAAGACTAAGTGACTTACAACTCTCAACCATTAATGTGTGTGAGTCATTTCAGGTATGAAGGGGACCCTACAGTTTTTATACCGATTCCAAACGGTTAATTTGAGAAATTACTTTTCATGACAAGAATTACTCTTAGACCCGTGAAAAAAAAATTAAGTGAGCAGGCAGGGATAGAACCCTAAACCTCTAGCATATCAGTCCTACGCACTAACCATCACGCCTCGGGTACTACTTTTATTATGTATCCCAGTAAAATATGGCGCAAAATAGATTCAGCGTTTATACCTTTGTTATGAGTAGCGAATCGAGCTTAAACATTGTATTATGAGTATCGATTCGCTTAAATTAAATTCGTTTCAAATGTCAAAACGTTATCGAACTTGGTTATCGCTAAATTAGCGAATGTTCGCTAATTTAACGGCTCAAAACGTCAAATTCTATCGAATCAAAATATTCAGTGATAACCCTAGGGAATTCAGAATTTTGTTCGTTTGTTCGTTAAAATGAGTGATGAAAGAAAAAGGTATTTGCAAATAAATTTTATATGATTATAACAAAAAAGAAAATAAAAAATTATACTTTTAAGGACAAATGCAAATCAGGCTTCTTAGTCTGAGCCAGGCAGTTAATCCACAAGGCAATTGATTTGGCATACATTCACAGGCTTTACTTTCAACCGATGTGACGACTAATTCTGAAGAACTTCAAAAAGGGATTAGTATCAACCTTGAGGCATGCGGACAGGTTGAAGGATCTTTTTAACAAAACTCATTGATGCCAAGTGCAACGGAATGCGACCATGGACAATAATCATCAAATCGAACCAGATCAACAGGAATCAACAATTCCAATCCAAGGGAATCTGAACGATTCAAGTTGTTGCAAACACAGACTGGGACCCAGGCAGATCTTTTAGATGTATCTTTTTCCTTTCTTCCCTCTTTCTGTCATAATCTTTATCTTCAAAAAACAAATCAATGTTGCTTAACATTGTTTCTTTTAATAAAAAAACAGAAGATACATAAATGAGAAATACAATACTAATTGAATTTTATTATTTGACGTTTAATTTTTAATTTTTTTTTTAATGAAATAATGTTGGCACCATTGATAAGTGAATGGCTAAGCTCGCTAACGATAATACTATCAAAAAAGAAATTCGCTTTAACATTCGAACTTAAGCGAACGTTCGCTTCGCTACTCATTATAAGGGCATAAGTCTCCTAAAGTCTGGTCTGTGTCGTCGTAAGTATAAGTTATAGAACGCCAAAGATCTCAGAAACTGCCTTTTAACATTTGTCTCTGTTTCTTCCCAAAAAAACAATTTCTTGAGCGAAATCAACTTAAATACAATCGATATTTAGCTTACCACCGTAGAAAAGGGGCAGATTATTAATTTCTCCTGAGAGCATTTTGGCTGTCTTCTCCTTTAAGCTTTTGCAAAAATGAGACTTGAACTATTTCCTTACCACATGCCAATTCGGAGAAGATTCGAACCACGATTTCCCAAAACTCCCTTTAAAAAATAAATTGTCAAGAAGCAAGGAACACGTGAAAAGTTCTAAATCTGGTTTCGGATTCAGAGTGAATATATGAATTACGACTGGAGCTATGATATTTTACATTAAAACTCTTTATACCGAACTATAAGCATAACATAGCACTTTAAGTTACAAAAATGCTTTCATTGTTTATCCATGGAACAATGGTAAATCACATTGGCTGAAGCACTTCAAAAAAAAAACATATCTGCAAACATTAAATTGTGCAATGTATTTTTGTATAATCAAGGTTATTTTTGATATAATTTCGGATACAGGTAGATTGAGTAAAGTAACACATTAGTCTTGACCTTGATTGCCGATTCAACGACCTAATAAGCCTATGTTCCATTAACACTAAAGAAAAAAATAGTCATTACCTTCTAAGTGTTTCAATATGAGTCCAATTAAAGTTGTTAAAAGGGGAGCTTTTTTCATTAAAACAAAAAATAAAAACATCTACCACCACGAGTCGGAGAAACAAATCAAAGAGAAAAAGAAAGACAACAAAGAAGTAAAGATACGAATAACTTCATCTCAGAGTACGGTGCGGTGCGGATGAATTGGTATCCAAACCAAACCAAATCAAACAAACCATACCAGCGAAGCGACTTCTTCTTCGAGTGACTCCAATAATATCATGCCCGGTTGGCTCAACCGATTCAGTTGGACTTGTGAAGGCAGACAAAGTGGTACAACGCGTCGCCGTAGTGTAGTTAAACGGACAGAATAAATTTTGGCCACTAGCTTCAACTTAATCGAAAGAAAGCCTTCTTAAGGAACGAATTGTTTTGTTTTCAATTTTTTATTTTTCTAATTTAAATATATGCAACCTAACGCTTTGCATTTTCTATTGAAGACGCCTCCCATCGTGTAACGACGACGAAGTGTGGCTAATAAATCAATTTGTAACTTTAAGCTTATTGTATGCCCTTTTTGTTTGGTTTTTGATTTTCTTTTTGACACCGTAGTCTTGATTCGTGTCTTCGATTATAAAACGCTTTCCATTTGTGCAACATTTGACAGTGCAGTGTTATAAGCAAACAAAATTTCACTAATTTATTTATTTTTTACGGATAGTATTATTTTCATTGTATTTTTAATTAAATTCAAGAAAACAAAAAAAAAAAACAAGTGCATTGGCCTCGGCCTTCAAGTCCTTAATTAGTCACCACAAACAAGTGGCTCAAACTCCCAAGAAAGTTTATGGCGATGTAAATTGTTGAATCATGAAATTGAGACCACAACTGCAGCAGCAAGTACTGGTTCCAGTCCAAGGCTAATGAATATAAGTGGAGGAATGCACATTTTATTGATTTCAATACAAAACAACAATCTCTCCAAGAGGAAGAATCATCTCAGCACCGGGTTTAAAGGAAAAGGAGCAACCAACAACTAACAAAATCATCTGAATTGAAGAGATACTAAGCAAAACAGCAGCAGTGCAACATGGGTGCAAGTTGTTATTTACCACAAATAAACACAAAAACAAAAACAACATCAAGAGTAGTTATTTTTGTTTGGATAGTGATTGCCAGCGTTGTCGTGCAACTTTCACATGGCCAGGTCGATATGACAACGACAATTACTAGCACCATCATCAACGAAACGTCAAGGGCTTACAAAAACAACTACAAAACCAACAACAACAAACATATCAACAACAATAATGGTGGGCGGTTTTCATCCCTAGAGAAAGAAGTAGGTACGATTTGGTTCAACACAAAATAAATTGTTTAATTTTTTTGGTTTTCCTTTGTTTATAAATTTTGTGTTGTTGTTACTATGACTTAATTAAGCACGCAAGGTGGTGCCCGCCGAAGTTGTGGCAATAAAAAGAAAGTTGTGATTAAATTAATTCGGATTCAGTTAAATTGAAGATTTTGTAAGATTTTTGATTAAGCGCACGCACGCATTCTGCTAATCAATTTTTTTTTTTTTCAATTTTAATACATTTTTTATTCACCATGCAGCGTTGCTCTGGTGGCTGCGGTTTAAAAATGTTAGTTGAGTAATATCTAAAACAAAATATAGTCGTTATAATGGTGTGATATCGAGGAAGACAAAGAGATTGGTTCCTCAAAAACCAAAAATAGTAGGTTCTACTGAAAGATAACATTAGGGCCAATTTGGCAACCGACCTTGCCCATATAAATTATTATTAGTTTATTACAAATAAGCAGCATCGTAATCGTGTATAAATGCAATATTAAGTAAATGGTAATTAGGTGCCAAAATGAAAACATATGTATACATATTTTCATTTATGATTTTGTTAAATATTATTCACGGCTTTTGATCGGTTGATGTGGTGTGTTGAAGGTCGAATTAAATGCTTGATGAAATGGTGGGTCGATTGTGTTTAATTAAGATTTTAAGACAAATATGAGATTTGGTATAGTCATAAATCTGAATTTATTACGGGAGGGCCAATGAGCAAATTGTTTCTGATCTGACAAAACGTGTTGGATTCATTTCTTATTTATAGAAACAAACAAAGCATTCAAGGCAGACATACAAAAGCTGTTGAATAATATAAAATGTTTTTTTTTTTCTTTAAAAATACAAAACATGGATAACAGCATAATTTACGAAACAACAATAAACCATCAAAGGAAAGGTATGGCAGCACTTTATTTAAGCCCATCTGTTATACTTGGGTAAAACAAAATACTTTATAATAGAAAACATTTAAGTTACAGGTAGTCTTAGTAAAGGTGATAGTAGCAGCGTTTCCCAGAAAAAGTGCATCAAAAGTAAAACTTTTTCGAATTTAGAAATAGGGATGAAAACTACTTCAAAAAATTGCATCTTGATGCCCTCGATTAAATGTTTTCGAATGTCGTATAGATACAGCTGTGTTCAAAATAATAGGAGTGCTTTTACAAAATTTGCTCAAGTGTTTTTTTTACCATGTGTATACTGGTAATCAGCCCATTTCTCTACCGGTAAGTATAACGGGACATTAAAGATGATAAAATAATGAACTGGTTTGCAATTAATAACCGTTTACATTTGTAACCAGAGATCAAATGATCTTCACTCTCAATCAGGCTATTCAAAATAATAGGAGTGTGAGTTATATTGTACGTAAAAAAATCAAAAACTTAAAAAAAAATAAACAGTAAATATCTAAATTAAATTAGGAATATAAAATAGTTGGAATATCGAATATCTAAACAGGTTTGGTTATTTAGTGGGCCGAGGAAAGCACTGCACCGACGAAAAACGGGAAATCATAAAAAAGATGCGAAATGAAGGAAAAACGTACAAGGATATAAAGTTGATGTTGGGGTGCTCTGACCAAATGATCGCCAATGCTGTAAGATATGAAAAAAAAAGTCGAAACCCGGGGACGGAAACGAGAAACGAGTGAAAATGACGATCGCCGTATTGTTCGCTACAGCCGAAAGGATCCTTTTGCGTCCTCTAAGATGATCCAGGAAGATCTAGGACTGGCAGTAAGTAGCCTAACAATAAGAAGGCGATTGTTGGAACACAATTTTTCCGCTCGCAGTCCACAAAAAGTTCCGATGCTTAAAAACATGTAACCGCTCATTTGAAATTTGCAAGAAGCCATGTTAACTGGCCTGCAGAGAAATGGCGAAACATTTTGTGGACTGACGAGACCAAAATTGTTTTATTCGGTGGAACTGGCTCTAGGCAATACGTCCGACGTCCAGAAAATTCCGAGTTTAAGCCTCGGTACACTATCAAAACGGTAAAGCATGGAGGTGCTAAAGTGATGGCATGGGGCAGTTTCTCATATGCTGGTGTTGGCCCCATACATCAAATCATTGGCACGATGGACCAGCGCCTTTATGTGGATATAATGTCCAGTGTGATGCTGCCTTATACGAGTTGGAATATGCCGGTTAAATGGGTATTTCAACAAGACAACGACCCGAAACACACCAGTAAGTCTGCCAAGGAATGGTTTCGGGTCAATGGGGTTGAAGTCATGGACTGGCCAGCTCAGTCGCCTGACCTCAATCCCATAGAAAATTTATGGGCAGATGTAAAAAAGGGTGTTTCTCGCCGAAGACCCCTGAATTCGAGGCAGTTGTGGGACGCAGTCGAGGAAACATGGAACCAAATTCCAGTTGAGCGTTGTCAGGCCCTTGTGAACTATATGCCACGCAGATGTGCAGCAATTATAAAAAACAAAGGGTTTTGCACAAAATACTGAGAAAAAAAATCTTAATATTGAATATTTTCTTTAGTTTTTTATACTTTATTTTGTGTACTCCTATTATTTTGAACAATTCGTTTTTGATTTATTTTGATAAAATTCATGTTTTTACTACCTTATTTGTTTTAAACAAAGTAGTCTTTAAGCATAATTAATAAAAGACCGGATTTCCTATTTTGTACAAAAGAAAAAATAAATTTAAGAAAATTATACAACTTTTGAGTCATGATTTAATCTAAAAAGAACAGGCACTCCTATTTTTTTGAACACAACTGTAGATGGCCACATTTCCTCGACAGAGGTTACTGAAAATGCGATTTTTGTGTGTTGTGTTTTTGGACTCTTGAAATTGGTGGTATTCGAAAGTCCTTGACTTCCTGAGTGTGAATATTTATATATAAATGTACATGACAGATATGTAGGTGGACTCAAATTCCTGAGAAGGGATTTAAATCGCGTGAAATAAACATTCCTTCAGGCGTTCGCGCCCACCTAAATATCTATCATATACATATTTGTACACTCAGGAAGTGAAGGACTTTAGATTACTGCCAGTTTCAAGTGGTTTTCTAAAAGTAAAAAAACACCACAAAAAAAAGCATTTTTAGCGTCCTCTGTTGGAGAAATGTGTCCACTTATAGTGAATAGATGCAATATGTTTGAAGTGAATTCCCTCCTTCGGAAAAGTTGTTAATACGCTTTTTCTCGGAAACACTGCCACAAGTTCTAGAAGACGAGCATTTGAGTTATACAATGTACACTTTCCAAAAGACTCTCTTTTATTGAAAAAGTTATGGGTCCACGTAATACCTAATAAATAATACTACACAGAAATAAACAATGGATACATTTGGATTACGATGACTTTTTTGTAAATAATTATAATTTATAAAAGCATTTCATAGAACGTTTTGTGAAAAATCTCTGGAATTAATAAAAATGTTAGCTACCAACAAGAGGGTGGAATTTCCCTTCCGGTACCGGGTAAATAAAAATGTACCCACCCAAAAACAAAATATTAGTGCAATTTTTCAACTAAAATGTTCTACACCCCAATGTTTGCGACCGTTTCTCTAAAAATGTATTAATTGTAAAAAAAATCATAATGTTTTCTGTGTAGAATTGATCATAAGCTTTAACGTGTACCCACTACTTTTTTGAGAAACATCTAGTTTTTGAGTAATTTAAATAAAACCAAATCTTACCCCCTTTTAACCTCCCTAAAATATTTTGTTCCACATCAAATGGAGACCGCAAATGAAATAAACTCTCCACCATAGGTCTAATGTCTACTAGCCTGCACTAATAAAATCACGCTGATTACAGATCCGATGGATAAGTAACGAATGGATTCGTTGCATGGCTAAAAACGGGGATTTTCAAGATATTTGTTTATGTATTTAAGTTGAATCGTGTTGGTTGTGACTACACTTAAAAAGTCTCGAATACCGAAAATTTGTTTTCCAAACAAAGACATCTTTCAACCTTCAAACCACAAATTTGTAGTCAACTCGCAGTGTATAATGATTTTTGAAAAATTTACTATGACAGAAATGTCAAAATATGCTTGTTTCCGTCTGCAGCATACTCCTCGGTTGGAAGAAGTTTATTCGTTGGCCTTCAGTTTTAACCAGATTTTTTGGTGCTTCGCATTAATACTATATTATGTTTCTTGGACTAAGACATTCGACTTTTAACTTTAATGTGTTCAGTTAACTTTACAAAATGAAACCGTAAAGTAATTAAAAAAGAGATGGAACCTAAAAGATAACAACAATAAAAAAAACCAGCGCCATTCGTCATCAGTAATAAAATTTACTACTTTTACTTTATCTCGATAATCGATCTATTTTATGGACCACTCCTATATATTTAAGATACCGAAATACAATCTATTATATTTTTTACTTTCTCAATTCCCCCTACGCAACATGATTTAAATTAGCATTACACATCCAAAAGTAGTTAACCGAGGCAGTAAAGTGTAGCGAGTGAATTGCAATTGATTAAATCTTGTATTCTATTACGAATTTGTTTTTGTTTTGGGAAAAAGCATCTTAAACATAAATAATCAAACTACCAGTTTTTACTTATGTATTCTAAAAAGCAAACCTATATAGGCATACGTACAAGTATATTTGGGGAAAGGATTTCGTGCAAGCCCACATTTCCAGTCAACAGGTTTTGAGTTGTTGTTTAACAAGTTAGCAACATTTTATAACAAAATTCATTCTTTTTGTTTTGCAAAGAAATGTTTGCGAATAAAAACATGATTTCTCATAAGCGTTTCCGCATTTGCATGGTTTTATTTGTCGTAAAGAAGATACTTTAATTAATACACAGCGGTTCTTCAGATAAAGTGCACATCTTTTTCTTACTATATATTTTTGTTTTATTATAGTTCCAAGAATTCCTTTTTAATTCTTATTTAAATTTTATGTACTAAACAGGCATAACAATTAATGTCGATCCAAAATAACAATAAAGACTCAAAGAAATATCAAAATCGTTTGCACAATCTGAGGCTTCATTTATAGAGTTTAGTTAAGTTAGATTCATGTTGATTTTTAAACTTGTCTAATTATTTGAACCGCAGTGTATAAGATATGCAAAAAAGTATGTATGTTTTACTATACGACCTATTAGGCTCTATAAAAGATTAAGTTGTTGTAATATAAAATGACGAAGTTTTTTAAAGCAATTTAGTTTTTGTTTGTGAATTTTACGCAATATCTGAGTTATGACCGAATCGAACCACCCGATTATGTTAATGAGACGTTTTTTTTTTTTTGTTAAAGCTAAACATGTGCTGTGCAATGCAGGTGCGCACAAACAATGCGTAATTGGATTATGTAACCTCAAATACTTGAGTTGAATCAAATGATTGCTTCTGTCTGTGCGAGTACAGCACAAGAGACTCAAAGCTATATGCAAATGTAGAAGGTATAAAGCACGCTTAATGCAGACACTGCGTCACCAAACGCTTTCCATTTATATTTAAATATATTAATCTATTCACCAAAGAAAACAACAACAAAAAACATTTCTTTTGCATTTTAGTTGAACGTTTGATTAAAGAATGGGCCCCAGTGGTATGGCTTGCACCAGAGGAAAAATTCATGCCATTAGGAGTAGAAGAGTTTCTTGGAAATGTTCATGCAGTGGATAAGGGAAATGCCGAAACTGAAGTAAAAGGAATGCCAATAGGAGACAATTCGAAGAAAGCTTACTTGGTAACAAATGCTGAGATAGGTATGATATTTTCGTTGTAATTGAATTGTATTGTGACGATGTTTATTGTGAACAAGTTTTGATTTTGTGAAGAAAAAAAAATGAATTTAATAAATTTAAAAGCATTGAAAGGGTTAAGCGGCAAATTTAATAAGCTTCATCGGTTGAAGTTTGAGTTTTGATTTTGTTTTGCAAAAACTCATTCAAGATATAAATAAATAAATAAATAAACAAAGTGGAAAACAACAAGTAGTCCACGAAGAAATTTTTTTTAATAAGTGCAAAGGGTACACAATTGTTTTGTTTAGCTATTTGAAAACTCAGTTTTGAATGATGAGTGTTTTAAATAATTTTGATAATTGTCTCAAAACTGTACAATTCTTTTTGAAATCATAAACTTTCCAAAAACAAGTGTGTTTAAAGAATTTTCCTACAATAAGAACTTTAAAATTTCAACTTTCTTGAAAATCGTAACAAATTTTGGAATTTTTTCATTGAAATCAAAATTTTTCGAAACAATGTTATTTGAAGTCATAAAACAAAAATAAAAAGACAATTTTTTGTGATCCATTAAATTATTTAATTTTCAGATGAACTCTTAGAAAATGACGGCTCATTTCTGTATGGAAAAGATCCAAATCAGCATCATGTACCAATTTATGCTGTTGTTCGCTTATGCAGCAACTTTATGGAATCACCAACGACAACAACATCTACAGGTAAGATACTTTACTTAAACTTAATCGCGCAACATTTTAAACGTTGTATTAATGTGAAAAAAAAAACACTTCAATTAAAACTATCTAAATTTTAGACGAATACTATTTATTAATGTTCTGATTTTGTCTTAAATACACCTCACGGGTATTAAAAAAAGAAGATGCCAGAGAACAACAAATGCCACACTCCATCATCAAACCTAAATAGCATTCCTTCTAAAGTCTAAACTATTTTAGTTATCATAAGAAAAGTTTCTTGATATAATAAGTCACGGGTAGCGAAAACGAAGTTGAAGCTTTAAACAAAAATAATGCAGTCTACATTCTACCATCCTTACCGAAAGTAAGCCATTTCCCTGAAACAAATTAAAAAAAAAAAAAAAACAGAAGCCTGGACAGTTTCGGATATATGCAGGGGCAGGCCTGATTTATTGTTATAGATCATTCGCATTTTTTTCCTAGTTTCAATTTAAGTTAATCAAGTTAAAAAAACGTTTTACGAGAGTTGTGGTGAAAAGACTTCAATGGCACATAGATCGTCCTTCATATGAAACGAGATGAAAATAACTTGGTATTTTGCCTCTTAACATTCGTAGAAAGTTCACAGAGGTTATGTTCATTCGTGACATATTAGCAGACCATATTGATTGTTCACAAATTTTAGCTCTAATTAGGATTAATATTCCTGCGGGATTGCTTCGAAACCAATCTTTGAAATTGAACGAACATTCGCATACATCCATTAGGATTATTAGAATTTTGCTTATGTAGGAAATTATAAGAATCGGAAATAAGATTTAAAATTAGTTTTAATTTGTCGAAAGTGTGATGGTTAGAAAATTGTTTCTTTTTCTAGTTAAACCACTCTTACCGCCACAAAAGCCAATACCACAACCCCAACGAAGAGTTCCCTATATTCCAGTATCGATTAACGAATCAGGAGAAGCAAGTAACACAATTCGAAGATCGTCAAGACTTTTTCCGGGTTTTTCCCGCAATCGACGGCGACGAGAAACATCAAAGTTCTTTGAGAAAAGAGGAACAATTCAAGAAAACGCAGAGAATAGTCCTATTTCAACAACATCTCAAAAACCAACAACCGACAATCAACCAATTTCAACAGAAAAAGAAGTCAAAGAGTTTATTGCGAATCTTGTGGATAATGTGAAATTTAATGGCGACAGTGGAATGAATAATAATATAAACGAAGATAACATTGAACCTCAGAAAAACAAACAAAATATTCCAGCATTTCATGTGACATTTTGGATGTTCTACCCATATAGTCAAGGCAAGACTATGTGCACAGTTAGTTTGGGAGTTTTGGGGAGTATTCCCTTTCCAGCTGTTTATGGTTATTGTTTGGGTAATCGCAAGGACATTGGTAGCCATGTTGGAGATTGGGAACACATGAGTTTGTATTTTGATGGTACAAATGCTCATCCAAAAGAAATGTATGTCTCTGCTCATGATGCTGGAGCTTATTATACCTACAATCATTTGACGGGATCTTTTGAGTTTCGAAAGCAAGAAACTAGGAAAGGAATTTTGCAACGTCCAAATTTTCCTAAGACTGTTACCACATTTCTTAACCATCCAGTTTTATTCGCTGCAAAGGTAATTTAAGACAAACAAAAAACTCAAGTTCCAAAAAGTTAAAACAATCATTTCTTTAAAGGGATCTCATGGCTTATGGACAGCCCCAGGAAAACACAGATTCGTGAAAGTAGCTCGTCTCTATGACATTAATGGATTTGGTACTCCATGGCATACATGGAAAGCAGTAGATGTTTCTTACGAAAATTTAAGAACAGGTTGGTTAATATTTTATTGGATTAGTTTTAAAACGATATTTAGTCTGGATTTTGATTTTGCTTCTTCAGCTCGATCATTTGTTCCAAATTGGCTCAATTTTAAAGGTAAATGGGGTAACCCAAAAAGTAAGTGTCATCCGTTGCGAAGGATAGGTTTAAACTTCTGCGAATATTCAGATGGACCAACCGGAATACCACTTAAGGAACCCCATTTTCAATGTGATGCACCCAATGTATTATAGTGACTTAAGATAACTTATTTTTATCTGACATTGTATTCTTTTAAATTAATTTATTTTTGTGTATTTTTTAATTACTGTGTAGAATTTATAAGAATTTATTTATTGAAGAAAAAAATTAAAGTAAAAAAAAATAACAACATTTAATATTTTTCTTCTTACGAGTAACTGCTGATATGAGAAACAGAGTCTCGTCAAAGCAACAATTTAAGGTTCTTACAATAAAAAGACTTATCAAAGTACTTACTTGAAATATTAAATTGGCACTTTCACTGAGAGTGGTCTCATCTGGGGAATCAACTGGAATTTGTCGGGTGAATTTTGTATCGAATTGCGAAACATCATCTTCGCTCCTCTGTAAAAATTAATATAACATCATTTTTATTAAAATTACTATATTACAGTTGATTTTTTGATTTTACTGACCAATACTGGTTTAATTGGTGGTTCTAAGCGTCTGGCTAAAACATCATCCCAATTAACATGTTTAAAGAATGGATGACCTCGTACTGCGTCGGCATCTTCGGGTCCATATCCAAGTCTTTGGTGAACGACACGCTTAAGAAGTCTACGTACTAAGTCTCTAGCATCTTGTGTGAGGTATCCAGGTATGAATAATTTTGATTTTAAGATAGTTTCAATAGTCTTTTTGCGGGTATCAGCTGTGAATGGCGGCTACAAAAAATTAATTTTTAATTTATTGAACAATTTTCTTTTAAGCTTGTATAGAATACTTCAAAGGCTCTATATAATAAATCGGATGGCGATAGAAGGGAACTTAAACTTTACATCTACATATTTTAAGGTGCTTTAAAAAAAATCGTATAGAAATGGTTCAGATGTTTGTAGAATTGGACTGGGAGGATATCCAATTAAAAAATAAGGAGCAGCAGTTAATTCAAAATTATTTTGAAGAACAGCGGAGAAAAATCGTGTTAAAAAGCTTTAAGGGGACTTCAAACAAATTAAAACCATATCCAAGCGACAGAAATGATAGGTCCTCTAGAAGGAATGATCTCCAATGCTTCACTCAGAAAATCTTCAATTCCAGTTCGAAATTGCTGAATGAGGAACTCACTGAACTTAGCAGCAGAAACTGGAGACGGTTAGCTGAGTAATCTTAAGATTAAGATCCAGATTTATCGCGGGCTTATAACGCCAACTAATGTAATTGATCAAATTTGATTTTCTTTTCAAATAACTATAAAAATTAGCTTCACTAAGCAATTGTTTTGTCTTGATCAGCTTAGATAATTGACCAGGTCGGATTGAAATATAAATCAAACTTATTATTAAAATATGCAGCATAACTTAAAACAAATAATTGGAAACTTTAAATTTAAACCTTTTTAAAAATGTTCGATTTTGTATGCATATTTGTAAAAATATCCCCGTGCGGGTGTAAGGCCGGATTTGACAATTCGACTTAATAATTATAAAACCTTTAGATATTTACTTACCACGCCAGTTAACATATCGAACATAAGAGCTCCAAGTGACCACCAATCGACAGCTTTGCCATGGCCACTTCTCGTAAGAATTTCTGGAGCCCTATAAATACAACAAAAAACACAAACTATCAATAATTTTTTCCAACAGCACGAAATTAGAAAAGGAACTTACATATATTCAATTGTACCACAAAATGTATGTGTTACGCTGCCACCTTGAATGTGTTCTTTGCATAGACCGAAATCGGTTAGTTTAACATGTCCTTGTGCGTCTAATAAGATATTTTCAGGCTTTAAGTCTCGATATATAATTCCAAGTGAATGTAAATGACCTAAGGCCAATATGATTTCACTGAGGTAAAAGCTATTCATAATTAAAACAAGAAACAAAAATATTATTTATATTTTAATGCAATTATGAGTATGAGATTAGTATAAACTTACCAAGTTGTGTCTTCTAGAAATATACCTTCACGTTCCAAGTGAATAAATAGCTCTCCACCGCTTAAGTATTCTAAGATTAAATACAATTTACCATCTGTTTGGAAGGCATATACTAGTTCTACTATAAATGGATGCTAGAATTAAGAGAACAGTTAGATTTTAAGTTTGCTTGCGTTTTTTTTTTTAAGTTTTGATTGTAACTTACCTTAACGGCTTCTAATATATTTCTTTCGGCTCTTGTATGAGCTGTATCTTTTTGATTTGTGACTATTGATGCCTTTTTAAGGACTTTCATGGCAAAATATTTATTGGCATCTCGACCAGCGGTTTTGCGAACCTAGAAATTTAAGTAAATTCGAAATTAAAATAGAAAAGTACTATAATTGTAGTTTTGTTTAACAAATACATAATATCCTAAAATAAAATTTAAAACTAAATCTGGTAAAAGGTCAGGTCATAAAATGTCTTGTGGGCCAAATATACAGCTGTGGACAGCTAATTAGAAACACAAATTGAATTCACTTTTAAAGCAGTATCTGTATTTTTTTTTTTTGTTTAGCGAGCCGCCTCCATGCTTAATTACTGGCAAAACATATTTAGGGTGGAACGCTGTTCCTTTTGGCCTTCGGACATATCGTGCACCATCTTGGCTCATCCTATTTATTTTAGTTTCGTCACTCCACACTATGTACTTCCATTCTTTTGTTGTCCAGTTGGCGTGTGATCTTGCGAACTCTGTTCTTAGTCTACGTTGCCTTGCGGTTACTAATGGTTTCTTTCGAGAAATACGACCATGTAACCCAACTTCCACCAATCTTCTTCTGATTGTGTGTGGGCCTATCGGGACATCGAATGCAACCGAGAGTTGGCGTTGTATCTCTGTGGAGCTTATTTTTGGGTCTTTTTTGGCCAGCCTACTAATTGCTCGATCCATTTGGCAGTTTGTCTTACGGGCCCGTTTTTTACGTGGTACATCTTCAGCAGTCCGAAGTTTTGAAAATGCTTAATTGCATTGAAAACTTTCTTTACAGAACAGTTTATTTGAGATGCAATTGCTTTATAAGATATTTTAAGCTTCCAAAGCTCAAGAATTGCTTTCCTTGTAGGAGGATCACAACTCTTTAATTTTTCTATTACAATTACCTCCAAAATTTAAAAATTATTCTTTAAAAACGTTTGCAGACAATTCAGAATTTTTTACTTATCAATGCAAAATAAAAAAATTATTTTTATTTCACCCAAATCAAATGTAAATAAACTGTTTCTAATTAGTTGACCAGTTGAAACGAACACTTTTTACACTCTACCTTGATTTTGTTGTGAACTATGCAAAGACTTATGCACAAATGATGCTTTTTCAAACAATAATCTAATAACGCTTGCATTACACCGTTTAGGATACCGCTATTCTAGTCACCGCTATTCTAGTCACACATGACAAAGTGAATGTGGAAATGAGAAGCAAGTAATGTTTCTAATTAGTTGTCCACAGCTGTAAGTTCATTTTTAAAAATGATATAAAATGAAAAATGTTATTAAGTATTATGGTTTTATTAGTAAGAGCAAACATTTCCAATTTTAATATAACTTCGGTTGACGTCGCAGTAGCTCATTTTGTCACTCCAATTTTCCAAAATTTTGTTAATAGATTTTGGCTGTACCTCAAGAATTGTTTCGAAAATATTGGCCATAAGTGCTTGAATCATTACCGGATTATTGCCTAACAAAGATCCTTCCCGGTTTCCAACAAGAAGAAATTGAAAGGGATAAAATCGTTTTGTGAATTGTGCTGCTTAAAAGATCAATTGTAGCATGAACTGTACAGTGATAATGGGCATGGCGCGTTATACTGCATTACCCAAAGGTCATTCAAATCCAGTGCTTTAATTTAAATAAAAAAAAAGTCCTTTAACATGGCTCTGTAACGCCCATCATTGACCTAGCGTAATTTTTCAAACAAAAATGGTCTAGTGATACCACCACTCCATAATCCGCATCAAAATGTCACTCTCTGCAGATGCTTTGGTTTCTCAAAAAAAAAAATTGATTTTCGCCAAAAAATCATGCGTGGTTGAGCTGTTGAGATTAATGGCGACTTAGTTTTTGTGATTTCAGTCCCACTCTTTTGGCTATAGCAGCAACATTCTCATTGTGCGCCTCGTTCGATGACGGAAACCATGTTTGTTGTTAGCAGTTTCAAGATCTTTTTGTACAAACTTGGGTGCAGCATTTGCTGCACTTCATTTTGGCTAAATCTCCTTTTGAGAAAACGCACTGTTTGAGCTGCATAGCACTCAGTTTGGATAATGTTAATAACGTTGTCCAAGTTTATAGTGACGCATTTAGCTCAACAGAGGTATGATGCTGATTTTCTGTGGTGATTACAAGCGGAAAATAGCTTTCAGTTTTTAAATAATTTAATTTTATTACTATAAAGTCATTTTTCTAAGACTTGTTTAAAACAATTACTTTATATTCTGGTACTGGCCAACTCAGGTTTTATGACCTCTTAAACCTCAGGAATCATTCAGTTTTCATCTTTATTTGTGAGACTGAAATTTTTGTTGGATTCGTTTGCCTATTTTTTTTATAAATATCTTAATATTATAGTTAAACTTTCACTATATTACAGGGTTCAATTAAAGTTATTGCTCACTCAAAAATGTTCTTCTCATAAATCTGAAATGTTTAAAATTCTACTCAGAAAATTCCTCTGATAATCTATTTTTATGACATGACCTCTTATCATGGTTTCACTTTGAATACAAATTTAAAAATTAATTTATGTAGAGAATTGAACAGCAATATTACCAGTACATATACTCACTTGAAAAACTTTTCCATATCCACCTTTGCCCAGCACCTTTTTCAATTCGAAATCTTTTGGTCCCAATTTTATTTTTCCTGGATTGACGTTTTCTTCTGATAATTGTATCGTTTCCGAACCATCTGATCTAAAATTGATAATAAAAAAAAATCAATATGAAATAAAAAACAAATTAAATTTTTGAAAAGATAACTTATAAAATAATTTACTAAACAGAAGGAGAGCGTATACTATATAAATAAAGTTCATGTTCGAATCGTAAGCACTTGCTCTTTATTACAACAAACAGAGATTATAATTTTTATCTGGTAATTATTTTTTTAATGTTTCAAAAACCTTTTTTAAATTATTAATTGGCTAAACATGAAGCAAATAACACAAAAATTGGAATCAAAAATAAAAACTATTGTGAATTATTACCATGAAAGTGAAAATTGGGTGTTCTACATTTCGATGGAAATGAGTTGGAATGTCAAAAGTGAAAGTCGGTTGGTCGGTATCGGTAATTTGTTGTTGTTTTTTCTTGTATTTACTTTATAGAGTATTTATAAAAGTTTCAAGAATGAAGTAACAAACTGTGGGAGCGCCTTAAGATTGTTTTGAGTTTTTTTTGGAAAAGATTGGTCCAATCTAGTTGAGTCTTAGCTAACATTAGCTTAAAATTTAATTCACACACTTTTTCTTAAAGTTTAATCTTTTTTTGATACAACTTTATTCCTATTCTTTCACGAAACCCATATATATCCTCTTAAGCAAGTTTAAGCCACTAATAATTATGTAGGAATGAATCACAAAATCAGTAGTTTTATTTTTGTTGATAAAACCTGAATTGATAACTATTATGTCAAGCATAGGATTTTAAGACTCATATTTTTTTTAATAGAAAAAATTTAACACGACGTTACTCACGAGTTTTGATACGTTAATCATATCAAGATAAGATTAACTTATTGAAAACAAGATATTCCATCGATCAAAAATTAAACAAGCAATTTTTTTTGGAGAATTTTAGAAAGTGAAAATTATGTTTTTGGTTTTTGGCCAGATTTATCAATATTTTAAATAAAACAAATTAGTATTTAACTATGAACAAGTTTTGTTGCAGCTGATTGTCAGGGTTATACTAAGTGCAAAGGTAAGACTCAAGGGGATGAGTAAAAATTTGTCATGATTTGTATTTAAAAATTTCCTATGGAAATAAATAAGGCAATATATCTTCTAGTCTGAAAAAGGAAGTAGTATGTCTTCAGTATGACTTTGCGACTACAGCATTTCAATTTATTCATGATGTTCAGCCTTATTACAAACGAGAGTTCGAGAAAATTGGTATCAATAGCAATGTTTGAATAAGAAGTTTGGCTGTTTTTTCTACGATCAGTTATTTTGTGCAATTTAAAACGAAACAAAAATTAAATTTAGCGAATTAAGATGAAGCACACACAAATATATATTTAAAAAGAAACATGTGAAAGTGTACATTTTTGAAATTCCTTAAAAAAGCTCTGAAATCCCTAAAGAAGAAGTGAAGAAGTAAAAACGGAATTAAATATCTTCGGATATAAAGGGTCCGCCAAATAACTTCTTTTTTTTTTGAAAATGCTTTAAAAATATCGAGTGTAGCTTCGGCTGTGTGGCACGTAGCGCCGTCGCCGTCCTGTTAAAACCAAATGTTGCCAATATCCTCCTCCTCCTTTTGTGAACAAATATTCGTTCAACATGGCCCGATAACGATCGTCATTGACTGTAACGGCCACTCCTTGCTCATTTTCGAAGAAAAATGGCCCAATTATGCCTCTGGACCAAAATCCGCACCAAACAGCGACTCGTTTTGGGTGTATCGACTTTTCAATGTACGCGTGCGGGTTTTCTGTGCCCCAAATCCGACAATTTTGCTTGTTAACATACCCGCCAAGATCAAAATGAGATTCATCTGATGATGATTTTTTGACAAAATCGGAATCTTCTCTAACCGTTGTTCCCAACGTTGTTCAAGTGTATACACAACCATATTCGTTCAGCGGAAGGATAAAACTAATTATTATCTGTCAAATCAGACATGACCTAAGTGTTACCATTCACGAAATAAGCACTAGTTGAAAAAAAAAACGTTATATGCCGGACCCTATAGTTAGCAAAGCATAAACTGCATTACTTTAGTAACTTTGAAAAAGGTGTTATAAGACTGACTAGCCTTTAAATTATGACCAGAGGAATGAAAAATACAATTTGGAGTCACAAATTCTTTCGAATTCTTCTGAATCCAATGAACATTCTGAAGTGGAATAACTCGCCGATGTTTCGATGTCATTAAACGTCTTTGTTGGTATTTGAAGTTTTCCACGGCTCGTTGCAACCACCTAGCGTCAATCATATCATTCCTTAAGCCTATTAGAGGTTAAATAGAGATGCAACAACTTGTTGTTTTTCCACCAATAAAATTAAAACCAAACGATTATTTTTTGATCTTGACGCAAATCAACTGACTTTAAAACTTTAAAATTAGGATTTCTGTGGGGCGATGCCTTTTTGATTTAGTTCGGGGTTTATGATGTAAATTTATTCGTATTTGTAGCCTAACAAGATTTAAACGGACTTGATAGGAAAAACTCTGTAAAAGAGGTGGTTATCTTTGTTTAACATTATGTGACAATATTAAATTCAATTAAAAAACAAACTATTTAAACAATTTTCTGACATTAGTTTATAATTATTTATTTAACAAAAAAAAAGAAGAAGAAAAACATGCAAACTTGCAAGCTCAAATGACCCTATTGATTCAAATTCTATATTTATTTATTTTTGAGAGTCACACAAGCATATTGTGCCAGACAAGTCGCAAGGCATTCACCCAATTTACCGGCGCGGCGCCACTAAAAAACTTTTCTCAACCGAATTCTATACTACATCACTTCAAAAAGATCACCCAAATGATTCATTATATGTATGGTGTGTGTGTGATTAAATTAGAAAAGAATGAAAAATTGGCAAGTGATAGGAATTCTATAGAGACTAGAGGTCACATAGCGTCGTGGCCATATCGTCGATTGTTCTTTTGGTCTTCGTTGTCGTAGTCGTAGTCGCATAGCTGGCTCGCGAACAAAGACAATTCAGATCAGAACAAAAAGCTGAAAGTGGCGTCTTCGTTTGTAGCGGCTGGTAATGGCTCAGTCTATTTTTTTTTTTTTTTTATATTTTTGTTTAATATTATTTTGGCGGCGACAACAACGAGGCGGCGGAAGTTCATTTACAGTGACTGTGTCTCTTCTTTGGTTGAAGACGTTTTTGGTTTCTTTAATAAGATCATGAAAAGTGAACTTATTGCAGAATGTGTGAGACTGACTCATATATTAAACAAAAAATAAAGAAAATGAAGAAAGGGGCTTAAATAACGAGTAAACGTGCCATCCGGCTTTAAAGAAAAATAAAGCCAACGCATTTGGTAGTTGCAATGGATTTAATTGTATTTTCAATGAAATTTCTAGGAAAAACCCCAAGAATGTGCGTTTCAAATAAACTGCGCGCATTTCACTGACGGTTTATTACATTAATTCCAAGATGGTTGCCAGTTTATGAAAATTAAAATTCCATATAATTAAGAAGCAATTTTTTCTAAATATTTTTTTTTCAGTTTAAAAAAAAAATAGGCGTCCTAAATAAAACTTTTAAATCAAAAAGCTTTTAAGTGGCAACATCACCGAAGCCATTCGGACATTCTCAAGCGATATTTCGAAAAAGGGAAATTTTATCGATAATAAAAAAATAACGTCATACAAAAATTACTTTTCGATTAGAGAATTTTGTTACAAAAGGATTTTAAGTGGCAACATCACCGAAGCCATTCTCAAGCGATATTTCGAAAAAGGGAAATTTTAGTGATAATAACAAAAATAACGTCATACAAAAATGATTTTTCGATTAGAGAATTTTGTAACAAAAGGAGTATTGGAGAGATATTCATATTGAGGTCTTCTGAGGCGACTGGTTTCTTGAAATGAATTGTAACAAAAATCCTATGTTAAAAACTCCATGGTAACAAAAGTTTTTGTATTTTCAGATTTTCGAAACAGTAAAAGTCAATATTTAGGTTTTCTTAAACAAAATTTTGTTCAACGGGTGGGGTACATTTTGCCAGGGCCTGGAAAGATGGAATCATTCTCCATTTATGATCGATTGAACGCAGAAGAAGAGTTTTTTCAAAGAGTGCATCTCGAAATATTAGAGCATTGAACATAATTTTTAAGTTAATCGATTTATTTGTCCATTTGACGAAATGTTTCCCTTTTAATATGAGGAAAGTCGTTTCAATAGTCTATTCAATAATCACTTACCGTTATAGAGGACACAGCTTACAAAAATGTTGCTTTTTCTCAAAAATCATAAGCTAAACAAAAATATTAAGCTGAAGAAATTATTTTGAGTTTTTTTTACCTTTCCACTAAAAAGTGTGTTTGAACTACTTTTCTTCAGATCATTTTGCTAATTGAAAGCAATTTATATTGCTTACAGTAAGCTGAAAATTTGGTCTTTATAAAAAAAAAGGTAAATAAGAATTTGATCAGTGGAAATATTCTTAATGTTTTATATTTAAGAATGGTCAAGTGACATATCGAGCCAAATAATGTAAGGCGACAGCTTCGATAAATGATATGAATGAATTTATGGGTCATATACTATTCAGCCCTGATTTCACTTCATATTTCCAAACATCAAAAATGATTGCTTGAATAACAATAACCAGGGATATGATTTTACTAACTTTGGCTTTTTTTTTGGTTAAACAGAAGATGAAATCGACTTTCGACTTTCAAGCCCTGGTGATTGCAAATATATGTATTTTATTTTGCCTTTTTTGATTTTTATACCATAATTGCCTTTTTTTTGCCTTTCTTCGCCACTGTTGCCTTTTTCTGCCTTGTATTGCTAATTGGTTTAGCATTAAAACAAAAAACGAACATTTTCTCATTTCGTTGAGAATCTTTAGTTAAAAATCTTGTACAGCTTCAAGCACACAAAAATGATGGAAAAACGAAAAAAAATATTTTCAAAGACCAATTATATTTGAGAGTCTGTACCTACTTATTATTTAAGCTAACAATATTCTCATCAAGGAACATCAATTGGCGAAGTGCTGCCTGTTTTGAAAGACATTGGAGAAAATTAAAAAAAAAAGCAAAAGGGCCCATTGCAGAGGAAGTTTACTGCCTATTTCAATGGAAACACAGGGCTTAAAACGATTGAGCAGATAAAATCTGTAATAAACGGCGACGTGGATTCCAAACTTCCAGGAAACATTGAAGTGAATAATGTTGAAAGTTTTAGATGGGCTCCACTCGTTTCAGCTGAAGTTGAGAGATCATTTAGCTCCTTCAAAGCCCTTCTAAGGGACAACCGAAGAAGATTGTTACCTGAGAACTTTAAAAAACTCTTGGTAGCCAGCCCATTGCTACAATAATTAAATGTATTTTTGTTTATTTTCCTAGTATTTTTTAATAAATGCCTTTTCTTAGCCTTTTTAAGTGTTTTGTTTTGCCTATTTTTAATATTTTAGGTCAACAAAATCCTAACCCTGACAATAACACTTAAAAAGCTTTCAAGAATCATGTTTATAGATTCCTTTTTCCAAAATTGGCGGAAAAGACGAAATAAATTAATAAATTAGCTGGCGCAACAGTCCGTTGAGAACAAGAGCCTAGTGGCTTACACCTCTCAACCATTCCTGTTTGCGGGTTTTCAGGAATGGAGGGGACCTACAATTTTAAACCGAGTTCAAATGGCTAATTTGAGAAAGCACTTTTCATGAAAAATATTACCCGTAAACAAAACTTTAGGTTGCACAGGCAATGTTTGACAGTCCAACGCACTATTCATCACGCCACGGGTACTACTAAAGACTAACCCTGGTATTTAATCTCATTTTACATACAAATTGTTACAAACAAAAATCTTAAATTCAATTGGAGCATTTGGCAACAACGAATTAAGTAGCTTATGTACATTTCGTGTCGTCGTATCCTACAGTAATATGAGTATGCAATAATATTAATATTAATAATTACAAGTAATATTTCTTAATTCCAATTTGATTAACAACTTCAACTTTCATTAGCACTCTTGTTTGCTCATTCGTGTGTATTGCTCTTGCTGTTGATCGAAGCAAACAATACAAGTAGGTACAAAATATTTTCTAATGCTAATCTAACATTTACACAATATTCTCTCTTCATGTATTTATTGAGTGTATGTACCTGTGCAGATTAAAACCTTATCAATTTTATCTGTGATGTGATGAATTTTCGATTAGCACTTCATTTTTTGTTGCTGTTTTTATATTTTTAATAAGAGTACATATAGGTTTAGTTTATACAAATGTATAACAGACATAAAATGATTTATTATCAGTCGATTATTATGTATAATTTAACAATGGAAAAAATTCCTTGTTTACACTTACCCTTGTGGCATATTTATACTAAGCTCTGGTTCTAGGTCGACCTGAAATTATAAGAGAGAAAATATTTATAATAATGAATTTATTTTATTTATATTTTTAGTGTTTTATGGGGCCCATGATCATCGATCAAGAGAGTGTTTGATGTTGATGAATTGATTTACAACTAAACTTGTAATAATAATTAAGTTGGCTTATGTAGAATTTAATTAATGTTGTTTATATTCTTGAAAAAAAAAAAAAAAAAACTTGACTAACAATTTGAATTTTAACAGGTGTTTAGGGATATTCAATATTATGCAAAACACGGAAACTAAGCGCTCCATAGAGTAGAAATTAGCTTTACGAATTAAAACAAGTTAAAAACTTTCTGAGATGTTCAAATGGTAGACATGTGCATTCAAGAGGACACAAGCGTCCACAGGTTTTTCTCAAAACCAACCTCTGTCTATCAACTCCTACTCTCACCTCCCCGTGGTGAACATCGGGTGCCTAGTACCTCAACTGAAGATTGGGTTCCAACCCCAGTGGAAAGTTGTTGGGGGCAGCAAACGAGAGAGGGGGGAGTTGTGCGTCCACTAAGGCACCTCTCCTTATCCAGACGGCAGCGGAGGAATTCTCGAGATGGAATCAACGGTGGCGTCTACAGTTCCAGTAAGGCTGAACTACTTAGTGAACACCTTATAGGGCTTCTACGACTTATTCGGAGCCCAGGCCTATAAGGAGCGGTTGATCCGGCTCCCCGTCCTTGGAGTTATACTAAGGATCTGGCCCTCCAGGTTGGGGGTTGTGCCGTCGGGGATGACAACACCAAAGATATGTTCTTCGAGCTCTTAGACAAAACATATGAGCAGTCCTGGGCGATTTTAATGCCAAGCTAGGAAGGGAAGACATCTTTGGTGGAATAATCGGGAAAAACAGCCTGCACGACAACACTTCCGACAACGGATTCAGGCTCATAGATTTTGCTGCGAGGCGAAACGTCATGGTAGCCAGTACGCGTTTTCCACACCTCAACATCCACAAAGGAACTTGGAGATCTCCAGATCAATCTACCGTCAACTAGATTGACCATATTGTGATCGACGCCAGACACGCTTCCAGCTTCATGGATGTGCGAACTTTCCGAGGAGCTAACATCGACTCGGACCACTACCTTGTTGTAGCCAAGGTAGCACTTCGGGTTTCCAGGCCCAAGGCAAAACAGGGAGATGCTGGGAGAAGGTACAACGTCGAACGGCTACAATCGCAAGAGATCGCCAAATCCATCTCCGACCGAGTTACAAGTAACCTCTCTCGAAGTTCTGTGCCGCCAACACAATGTATAGAAAACCTGTGGCATCATTGCCAAGATGCACTCAGAGGAGCCGCCTCTGACGTGCTGGGTTTCAAGCAACCACCAACAAGGAACCCCTGGTTTGATGAGGAATGTCGGCAGGCAAATGCAGCCAAACAACAGGCACGCAAAGCGGCGCTGCATAAAAGGACGAGAGCTGCTCATGAGCTCTATGAGCAGAAGAGGCGAGAGGAACACCGACTTCTCAGAAGGAAAAAGAGAGAGCATGAGAAGCGTGCGGTCGAAGATGTTGAGAGGTTTAAAAGCAGAAATGAAGTTCGAAAGTTTTATGAACAGGTGAAACGAAATTCACAAGTACATAAACCTAGAACCGAAGGCTGCAAAGACGAAAGTGGAAACATCATAGTGGAACCGCAGTCAATGCTGAGGATATGGAAGGACCACTTCTGCAGACTGTATAACGGCGACGACGAACCGAATTCCGCTGTCAGGCAGGATGATCCATTCAATATAGACGACGAAAGCCAACAATCCCGTCCTCCCGACTTAGACGAAGTAAAGATTGCTATATCTAAGCTGAAGTCTAACAAAGCCGCTGGAGCGGATGGCCTGAATGCCGAGCTCTTTAAAGCAGCTGGAGATGAGTTGGTTAGGAGCATGCACCAACTTATCTGTAAGATATGGTCGGAAGAAAGTATACCCGATGAATGGAACCTCAGTATTGTTTGCCCGATCCTGAAAAAAGGAGACCCTTTAAACTGCACCAATTATAGAGGAATCAGTCTACTTAGCATCGCCTACAAAATCTTCTCTGCCGTTATATGTGAGCGTCTAAAGCCCATCGTCAACAACCTGATAGGTCCTTATCAGTGTGGTTTTAGACCAGGAAAGTCCACAGTCGATCAAATATTCACATTACGGCAGATCCTGGAAAAAACCCAAGAACACCAAATCGACACCCACCATCTTTTCATCGATTTCAAGGCCGCATATGACAGTATCTACAGGGACGAACTGTATAGAGCCATGTCTAGTTTTGGCATCCCTGCCAAACTCGTCCGTTTGTGCAGGATGACCATGCAGAATTCACGCTGCTCCATAAAGGTTGGAAACAACTTAACAGAACCTTTCGATGTCAAAAAAGGTTTTAGACAAGGTGATGCGCTGTTATGTGATTTTTTTAACATCGTACTTGAAAGAATAGTGCAAAGCTCACACGTCAACACTAGAGGCACTATCTTCCAAAAGTCTGTCCAATTACTAGCATATGCTGATGACATTGACATAATCGGAAGAACTCAGCGTGATGTCAATGGGGCTTTTGTGAGTATTGAGGCAGAGGCGGCCAAAATATGTTTAACGGTTAATGAGGGCAAAACAAAGTACATGCTGTCATCAAGAAAGGACCTACAACACCGACGTCTTGGTCAAAATGTCACCATCGACAGACGTAACTTTGAGGTAGTCAAGGACTTCGTCTACCTAGGCTCCGCTGTAAACGCAGAAAACAACACCAGCGCTGAGATCAAACGAAGAATAACTCTTGCTAACCGCTGTTTCTTTGGGTTAAGAAAGCAATTGAGTGGAAAAATCCTCTCTCGAAGGACCAAAGTGTCGCTATATAAGACCCTTATCATCCCCGTCCTGCTATATGGTGCAGAAGCATGGACTATGACAAAAGCGGATGAAAGCACCTTGGGTCGTTTCGAGAGAAAGGTTCTTCGTGTGATCTATGGTCCCGTATGCATCGAAGGGGAGTGGAGGAGAAGATGGAACGACGAGCTGTACGGGCTGTACAGCGACGTAGACTTAGCCAGAAGGGTAAAAGTCCAACGACTAAGATGGCTGGGTCACGTAGAGCGCATGGAAACCAATGCTCCGGCCCGGAAAGTCTTCGAATCCACACCCACAGGACAGCGCAGTAGAGGAAGACCGCGAATCAGGTGGCGCGCACAAGTGGAAGGTGACCTCACTCAACTCGGAGCGCGAAACTGGAGACATCTAGATAGGGACCGAGCTAGATGGAGAAGTTTGTTGGGTGAGGCCCTAGTTCACACAGGACTGTAGCGCCACCTTAAGTAAGTAAAAACTTTCTGAAAGGGGCATGTTTATGTTCGAAACTGATACAAACAATTTGGGTAGCTTGTAGACAGGAAATGACATTTGTATTGAATACGAAATCTTAGAAAATTTTTTGGGCAAAGAACCTCTGAGAAGTTATTCGATTACTTTGGCACATTATTCAATGATTTCGTTCAAATGTAAAATATTTAATTCATATAACTTTAAATAACCTCTTGATTTAAAAGTATAAAGTGGCTAGTAATCTCGATTTTAGATTTTAAATTAACTCAGTAAAAATAACTTCTCGTAGATAGTTAAATGTTTTATTGATTGATGAAATAAGTTCAATTTACACTTTTTGTGACTCATTAATTGAATAACGTTAGACATGGCATTGCTGTTGGCCTCCTCATCCCTTTACTAGGGCAATCCAACGATGACAAGCGAATTATTTTCTTATTTTACTTTTACCAACTATTCTAAACTACTCGTACATATATAGTAGGTAACCAACCACTTAAGGTTTTCAATTTGTTGTATCCCCTCACTTCAGTTGTGAATAACAAAATCTTACAATTTATTGATTAAGAGGTGTGTTCTGGCCGTATGTGCAACAGGTATTGTAACATTGGCCTCGTCTTTACCACAACACCCACTTTAAACCAAACGATGTTGTTGTATTTCCTTAGATTACAAGAAATTAAAATTAAAAAAAAAAAAACCTACCTATAATCGTTGTTCTGCGTTCATAATATTAAATTATTTATTAATTGATCATTTTGCTTGTAATGTAATTTTAGGTTGATAATAATAATAATAGTTTACACCACCGCAGCCGCTGCCGCTGTAAATGCATTGGACTGCGCACACGACACGACGATAAATACCTTCAATGCCACAAGTTGCATAATTCGAGGTTGAATTGGAATCGAGTATGATTAGATTGAAAAAATAAAATCAGTAGGTATATACAAATGCATTTGCACGAGTATGCCGCCGATATATCTAAGAATTATTTGTGATAGCAAAAATGGGTGTAAAGAGAGAACTGAACATTTGCAAATTATAAAGACTTAATGATTTGCTTGGAAAATGTGTTTTTTTTTTTTCTTGTATTCATCATCAATTAAAGAGCTTGCTGCAAGGCAAATAATTATAAACTTGTTTACAATCGATCATTGAAGTTGTATGGGATTTCCTGAAAATGGGTGAGCAATTTATTTTTACAGAAAGAAAAAAGAAATTGTTTGTAATTCCATGTTGATGAATTTTTGGGTGCAGTAGAATAATGAGTTATGCAAGGAAATGTTAAAGGTAGTAAGTTCTTACAACAAAAAATGACTCAATCTTCACCATAAACCAAATTTATGTCTCATCTCTTCAGTCGAAAAGTAAGCAGAAGTTTTTTTAAAGAACCATCCACAATACCAACAACAGATTCTTATATTTTATAAAAGAACTGAATTTTTTGATCGAACGTTGTAACACATGTATCAGAGAATTGATAATTTCTGGGAAAAAAATTATAAGGGCTAGTGTTATAAATGGAAATAGAAAATAAATTGCAGCACTATGCAGGATGAGTCAGTTAAATTTATGGTTACTATGCTGGATGCGTCAGTTAAGTCTGAATGAGTCAATTTAAATTTTGAACGTGTCCATCAGAAATATGATACCTATACGCTGTGCGATTTTAAGATTTATTGAACAAAACATTCCATTCATTGTAAATGTGTCATACAAATTTCAATGTACTTTTGGAAAAGGAAGTCTTGGGATCTAAAGGAGCTTACTCCTAGTAACAAGAACTCAGATCAGCTGTAGTGTTTATTAGGGAAAGAACAAACGTCGGAACATATTGTATGTACAGGATGGGCCATCTGGTGGTTTCTTCTTAAATCATAGATTATTTTGATACTGATAGCTGTTTCCCCCTTAAAATCTTTAGAGAAAATCAATATCATACATCAGCGAAACGAATTGAGTAACTTTGGGAGGTTTAAGTGGTATGTGCCGAAACGAATTGAGTCGCTTTAGGGGTTGCCATGGTATGTGCCGGAACGAACCACCACCGCCCTGTTCAACACAAGTTTCCTGCAAAAAGTTCGTGATAAGGTTATATTTGTTGACAACATTCATGATTACCTTCGCCAGCGCGCAAACGAAGAAGAATCTAGCTACCGTAGCCGATTGTGAGACTGAATTCACGAACTTTAACTAGCCATACATTTCAACAAAGATCTTGAATTGTTTGCTTAGGTGCAATTGAAACGGAAATTGAAGGCACACGGCTATAACTGCAGCAGTAATAGGCTCGAAAAACCTGCACTTTATCGTAGAGAAGCCAATCCTTAGAGAGGCAGTTTGGATCGGATTATGGAGTAGATTGGACCATTTTTCTTCAACAATGAACCTGGGAACAACGTTTCAAGTGCCGAAGTAGCCATTTGAATGAGTTTGTTGGTTCCAAGGTGAATAGAAATGTTTTCTCTATCTAATAAAGCCGTATTTTATGAAAACAAAACAAATGTGTTTGTCTTATTGCATTTTATTTTACCCAATATTTCCATTCCTACATACATATGCATTTTTTTAACTACATTCAGATTTTTAAACATGCATTTATTTTGTACGAATTTAAAAACAACCAAAACCCCAAGCACAAAATACACATATTATCTGTAAAATAATATTTTTAATGTATCAATATATTTTTGACGCCATCCATAGTTGTTCAGTTATAAAAATAATACCCACACAAACCACCTTCAATTTGAGCAAAAACGACAAAAATTAAATAATATCGTCTATCGCTTGTCTGCAGAATTTATTTATAAAATATTTTTAAACAACAAATGCAATTAACAAGATTCTGCCAAATTTATTTTTATATAAATGAAAAATGATGACAACATTTTATTCCAATGTTATGATGATATTATGTTGAAAATGAGAGCAATGACAAGAAGCCGACCCGAATTGAAAAAAAAAAAGTAAAAATCACTTAGACACGCAATCTATAAATAGATGTCTTATAAATTTTGACATCCGTTCTTGAAATAGATTTTAATCATTTTTATTCGTGGTTGTTATTGTTGTTGTTGTTATGTCAACTACCAAAATACTTGAATATTGACGGTCATTTAAGTTAATAGAGTCCCATTGAGAAGCAGCCAAGAGGAAAAACGACAGCTTCATAATAAGTTCCCATTATACGAGTAGGAAGATGAACAATTTAAAATTGAAAAAAGAACAAGGTCAACAAACCGTAACTCATTTTTCCCCTCTTGCTGTCAACAAGAATGGAAATAATGTACTCATATCAAATAACTCCCATCTTTCGGTCTTAATTTTAGCACTTCTTGTGCAAACATAAATATTGAAGACGAAGATTTTGCAGACATAAAAAAAAAACATAAAAACAGACTGGCATGTCAGTAAACCGAAGTTAATTGTGTAATACTAGCCGTGTGCATCGGCGCGCCGGCCGGTGGCGGCGGTAGAAACACCGCAGCAGCTGCGCGTTTAAAAATCCCAAACCGAAAATCACTTTATTCGGTTAGTCACCTTTGGCAACTTTTCGTCACACCAAAGTTATTTTGTTGTTGTTGTTGTATTTTAGTTGTTGGTATAGGGAAAAGACTCTACTTGCTGACGATGACACTAGGGGTGATCCCCTAGTGGCGCAATGACGACGTGTTTTTCGTCTTGTCTATTACAAGATCGTTGTCCCCTTATATGGCAAATTATTTTGAGTTCAATGACATCATTGCGCGAGTAAAATTGGTTTTGTCTTTGTTTGGTGTTGAATGGAGTTTGTTTGTATCGTAGTCTGCTATTTTTCCATGCTAGTTTCTTTTTTGGTGTTATTGAGATCGATCAGATTGGGATTGGAATATTTTTGTATAACAAAAAATATAAGCACAATGAGATAAATTGGCGACCATTCTCATTATCAAACTTCTCGTATTCGTTTACTCATCTGTTTTATCAATGTTTTAAAACAAAAAGAGTTACAACAAGAGTGCGAGATAAGAGCAAGAAACAAAATCAGAAACATATTAAATTTTCAAGTTCACGGACTCCATCCAATGCAGCTCTGTTATAATTATCTTTACTTTTATACTTTTCGTCTGATCGAAAGAATTCTGTTTTTTTCCAAGTTCAGAAAACCCCTTGATAACTTATCAGCTGGGAAAATTTACACTATGAATCCATATCACGGCCGTACCAGACTCGCTTAAAAAAGAAATATGCACAAGAAAATTGCAATATTTTCCATCGCATATACAATAATGTATGTATTTGGAGCATTGAGTGTCTCGTCCCGTATCAATCACTTTTGCATTGGATTAAGAATGATCGCATTAAATTGCTGGAAACTTATTATGGGTGATGTTAATCCGTATAGTTCTAAGTTAAAGATTCCTAGGTTCCCAATTTATCATCAGTCGAATGACTCTCTTTAGGCAGTTCTCATATTTTGACCACTTATCCACTAGCATAGGTTAGGTTAGGTTAGGTTAAAGTGGCTGTCCATGATGGAATCGGACACACTTAGGCCAGTTTAATGGCCCATTGTGTTGCCACATGAATCTTAAGGCTTCCTCCTAAGCTCAACGGAACCAGTTTCAGTCCCTTACGAAACGTGAGATCTAATATGATTGAGATCGTTTAGATCGTTAAAGAAGAAATCTCCCAGGTAATTCTTGCGTTTTTGAGCCAGAGCAGGGCATGTGCAGAGAAGATGAAGAACTGTTTCTTCCTCTTCCTCTTCCTCATCCATACAGCTTCTGCAAGTCATTTGAGAATACGCCTATTCTCGTAGCGTGCTTTCCTATTAGAAAGTGTCCGGTTGTGACACCTATTATCGAGCTTATATGCGATCTGCTTAGAGATAGCAAACACCTTGATCGCTTTAATCTAGTGTTGGCCAGATGTTTTTTGTGACCTGACACGTGGTGATGTTGTTCCACCTGGTGTTTGCCTTCTTCATAGCGTCTTGCATAAGCAACAGTTTACAAGTAGCGATTGGTATGCCAGCATTTCCCAAACGTGGTAGGATGGGCTGCACTGTACCGTCCTGGCGAGTTCATTTGCCTTACAGTTACCTGGAATGTCTCTATGCCCCGATACCCAGCAAAGGTGAATATTAAACTGTTGTGCCATCTCCATTACAGATTATGGACTGTTATAGCGTTTGTAGAGACAGAGTCCAGAGATTTGATAGCGGCCTGACTATCTGAGAAAATACGGATATTAGATGTTGATATCACTAGCATAAGTCAACTAAGTCGCTAAATTCCTCTACTCTTCTATCGACCTATTCATCTGAGTCGTTGAAATTTTACTTTATTGTCAAGATCAATGGCTCACTTCATCAACATCATTGGCTTGACGAAGCGTTTCGATAGTAGAATACTTGAAAGTCTCTACAATTCTCCTATCGTGGGCAAAAGGCATCACTTATGCATCTAGCGTCTGCCTAATTGTCACCAACCATAGAATAAGCTCCAAGGGATTTACTTTTCGAGGTCGCATCAAAGCTGAACGAATTTCACACAGTTCGGTTTCCCTTCGCAATTTTACTATGATAATCTCTAGCGAATGGTTGTTATAATGACGCCTTTCGATATTTCTTTAATCATGCGCTACTTTTCCTTCCACCTGGTGTGTATCCTCTCTGAATTGCACCTGTAGCCACCAGCACAGTTTTGCCTTTTATTTTCAAGATCAAATTTTGACAATGTTGACAAAACAATTATATAGCTTTGTCATTAGTTACAGGTCAATCCATGTTAATACAAAAGTAGCAATTTTGTCAACATTTTAAGTGACTTGGGCAATTTTGTTTTGCCCACTTAAAGCTTTATAGGCAAAAACAATTACCTTGTTCCGTATATTTTCTACCTAAATCTATAGTTTTCATTTAAAAACAATGACCAGATAATTTAATCTTTCCATTTTTATTGGTATTTCAAAATGCTACCTAAATATATCATTAAGTTATTTGCATTTCATGTCAAAATTGTTTTTTGAGATAATCAAACAAAAAAAGAATTAAAACTGTGTATACCACCTACCTATAGTTAGTAGATCAATTAATTAATTCATATTATCGTAGGTGTAGGTAGATGTACCTTTAAATAATTTTTTTCTTTTTATAGCTGAATTCTATATAATTTAAACATGTTTTTAATACAAGACTGTTTATTCGTTCGTCTGAATAATATTTCACAAACATAATCTATTAAAATAGACACAATTTGTGTGTGAAACAGTAATTATTAAAAGTAAAATCACACAAAGCAATTTTTTTAAAGTTGTATTTGGTTTCTATGACGTTGATATCAAAAACAAAATTTCGATTATCACTAAATAAAAAATTTGACTTTGAGAAGATTAGAGTTACCTACCATAATTAATTTTTTTCTTCATCATCTTTTGTTATCAAACAAGGAAACACCAACATCCTTGTAATTAGAATGGTTAACAATAGCAAAGATTATGAAAACTTATTTTTATATTGTCTATTGGCGAAAACTATTCGGTTTTGAACTTAATTTTCAACAATTTCCCATCTCCATGGATAAAAGTATAAACTAGGAACAAAGCAGACTGACAGATTTATACTTTTTCACCTCAGCCGTGGAGGAATTATGTTCGAAGTAGTTGAAGTTACAAGTTCAAGCTCTCGATTCTAGTAATTCCTCACAAACTTATATACTGTGCCAAACAGTCAACGTGTCTGTTGTCTTAATCAATCTGATTCCAACTTCAAATAACTAAATATTGTGTGTATACCTACCCACTTATGGTTCCCACTGTGTTCTCTACAAACGAAACAAAAAAAAAAATAAACAAAAACACATTTTTATTAAAGGTGTTCCTATTCAAATTGACCTTGATTGTTCCAAAGTCTGTTTATTGACCTCATCTTTCCAATCAAATACCTAATACCTATTTCTCTACTTTGTGTCTTTGCTCACGGTTCACATTTTTTTCTTATTTTACATGAAACCCATACATTTGAAGGTAAAACAAAATTGATATTTTTTATCACCAGCAAATTATACACCCATACATATGTACATATATTTTTAAGAAAGATTGAACGAAAAACATCCAAACTGTTTAAAGTTAAACAACAAAACAACCGTCTTCTATTGCTTTTGTGCCTTATTGTTCGTCGGTCGTCGCTGGTTCTTTTTTGTCTGTGTAGAAAAATTAAAAACAAAAAATAAGCTTCCACCATACATACAACTCAATCCCAGACCAGATACAGGGTTCTGAATTTTTATGCTCTTAGCCTTGAAGTTTTTTTGTTATCGAATTTTAATGGGTGTTCCGTTAAGAAATACAAATTTCAAAAAGAACAGAAACAGAACACAGACAGAACGAGAATAGTTTTGTCTTCTGCGAAACGTTCTTGAAGGGGGGAAGCATTTGATACATTCATACACGAAATACATCTAGAGCTTTTCAGAATCAACATTCCTAAAGCCCAATTTTGTTTTATTCGTAGCATTTCCTTTACCAAAAATAGATTCTCACATCAGAAATTTTTATATTTCTCCAAGAGTGTAGATTTGTGTTCCTAGAAGATAGAAAGATGTCCTTCACATTGTATGTGGATAAGAATATAGAAGAGAAATATTAAAAGAATTATGAGAAAGTTCGTGTTTCCAAAAAAAGACATTGACTTCCGATGAGTCCTTTAATTAAAAAGAGTTTTTGTATGGATCATAAGAATATTCTAAGGTCACATAAACAATTTTCTCTAATAAAGACGTTCATATACCCCTACCTACATCTTTTCTATGACTGTTTTGTGGAAACAAATATGTGATTAAATGCGGTTCAGTGACAGACATTTGACCATGCGACAGACTCGTTAGCGACGATGACTGTAATGATTGCAATTTAGAACAAGGTTATCTACCTGACGACCTTGAGTGGGAGAATTATTTACACACAAATTGATACACTTAAGTTTGGTTGTATTTATATGAAAGTAACAATCAAGTTGCTAAATACGAATAAAATTTGATTAAATAATTTCGAACACATGGGATATTTTTTTGTTTGATAAAAGAGCAAATAGGGGATTTTCTGCTAACTTTGATTTAATATACCGGGTCTTATAGTTAATTGTTAAGTGTGTATTAATATTTCTTATGAAATCCTCCTTTGAAATGGATAATTAGATTTAAAGTAGTATCTTCAATCTATTAAACGTAAGCATTAGCCACTGTAATTTAATTTTTGTATAAGCGACTTTAGATGCAGTTTTACAACTGACAAATCCAAACAATGGCTTCACATGTTTTCATTTCTGATAAAATTATGAAACTTGTAGTTTGAATACAGTCTTAAATTTAGTCTTAAATTTGGCAACATTGAAGCAGAAAGGACAACAGGTCTAATATTTTTGAACTCCACTTTGTTTGTATTTTTTATTAGGTGTTCCTAAGATACGAAATAGAAGAACAAACAATAGAAAAAACACATAACAAGAGCTTATGGTAGGTTTCAGATGTACCTATGCTTTATGAGTGACTAGGCTGTTGTCCCATATGTGTATGTAGGTACGATACTTAAAATGGACTTCACATTTCAAAAATGACCAATAATTTTTTACCAAGTCACTAATTCGCAGCAATCCGTACTGATAATATTTTGCAATGCTCCTAATAGATAAATTGACCAGCCAACTTTAATGTTAATGTTAAGGTCTTTTAATACTCTTTTAAATACACGAGTATGTAAGAAAATTCGTCCCATAAAATGGCAGTTTCAAATTAACGGCTATCTGTGATGCAAGCAAATTGGTTTTATCAATCGAGCTTAAAAAGAGGAAGTTATTGAAAACGAGCGTAGGAGTCGACGAAGACGTTTTGTTACTTTAACCTAAAAATGTTACTTCCTTTGGGACACTTTTTTCAATAATTTCAGTTCATGCAAACATTTAGTTTGCCGAACATGCCCGATACATGTATTTTTAGCTTGTTTAAGCTTATTCCGCGTTTCCTCAATGGCGATGACTTTTCAACAACGGAAACTACATCTCAAATCTTAATAATTTTTTTACAGCTGATATCAAATAATGAGTTTTCTTTAGGTTTGGTAGATTTTTCCACATTTATGATAAAATCTCTTATTCCACAAAGAATTAATTATGTTACCATTTCCGCACTGGAGTCACGTCAATATCGTGGAAGCATAGTGACCAGTTAAATTTCCTGGAGAAGTCGCTCTGAAAGTCTCAGTTGGGTTTCTCATATTGCCAAACGGTTCTCGTAATTTTTTCTTTAACTAGTTATTTTTATTTTTGTATAAGAAATTCACAATTATGATGTGTGCCTTAATCTTAAAAATAACCAGAATATGTTTTCTCTTATGCCCAATATTTTAATAACAAACAACAAACCTCTAGGTATTTAAGGATGAACAATGAACAAATTAGTTTTTCGCCATCCTAAGATACTTTATTATCTATTCTCGATTATCATATCAATAAAACCCAGACAAAGAATACGCATGCAATCTACTGAACTTTAAATATATCCTTAAAGGTCTCCTTTGTTATTGAAGTCAGGTCCGTTAGACAGACCACAACTTGACCTTTATAGGCACGAAACCATTGTTTTGACTGTTTACTAGTGTGTTTCGGGACATTATGCTATTGGATGACACTCGAAACACATTCGCAATACAATTAAAGCAGACATTAACGCTAGTAGTCCATGAGATTTAACATTATTTATTATTATTAAAATTGAATTATTACAGTAAATATTAAGCCTCAGAGAATCAAGGTTTGTTAAAATCTCTAATTTAAAACAAAGCTTTTAAATGTGTAAAAATAATTAATAAAATAATTAAATATAAATAAATAAATTGGGTGGCGCAACAGTCCATTGAGAACTAGGGCCTAGTGACTTACAACTCTCTACCATTCCTGTGTGCGAGTACTGTTGTCAGAGATGGAGGGAACCTACCGTTTTAAGCCGAATCGTAAAAGCTAATTTGAGAAAGTACTTTTCATGACAAGAATTGCTCTTGGAGAATTGGTTAATTCCTCGCAAGGGGCAGTACCCGTGAAAAAAAAACTTTAGATGGCATAGGCAAGGATCGAACCCAAGCCAAGACCTCTGGCATGACAGTCCAACGCACCAACCATCATGCCACGGGTACTAATAATAATTAAATATATTCGTTAAAAAAAACATCTATTTCTTATATTGCAAGAACAAACGCAAAAATAACAAACATTTTGGACTTAAGCACCCACAAAAACCAAAACGTATTTTTTTAAATCAAATTCGAGAGGTTTTCTACTTCTTTATGAATAAGTTGATATTTTAGCATACAGGTTTTTCTTTTCAGTTTGTACAACCAATATTTTTTGGGATCTAAGTTAAACAAACTCATTGTGTATCATCATCTAATATACCGCTTTAATCTGTTTTAAAAGATTTAATATCATTTTTGAAATTTTCAAAATAAACATTCTAATATCAAATATTTATAGCACACAGCTATTTTAATGAGCAAAGAAAATTTATATAATTATTAAGTAGGTACTTATGAATGTATGTGAAATAAGAAATAATTTTCTTTCTACTGGTTGCTACATCAAATTTTGAATGTTTTCATAAAATTCCAACTCTCAACAATTTCTGTGTGAGAAATGCCAGGAAAAATGGGGACCTTCAGTTACACTAATGGCTAAATTGAGAAGCACCTGACGAGAGTTACACCAGGATTTGTCAATTCCTCAAAAAGAGGTAATGATACAAAAAAAAACATTTGTCGGCTAAAAGCAGGGATTGACTCTAGACCTCTGGTACGACCCATCACGCCATCTTTTTTTTTAAGATGGCAAATAAATTTCAAATTTTGAAATACAACAATTAAATCGCTTGTAACATTCTTTGTTTTTTTTTGTATATTGTGCGCGCACTAAAGGGGTTATGAATACCCTTATAATGATTAGACATAATGCGAGCATTTAGGAAAGGAGGATAGAATTAGAAAGGAGAAACCGATGCACATTGGTTTTGATTGTCTGCACATTGTAATGAGTGAGAAATAGTGAGTCTGGTAAAGCATTCCACATTCGAGTAGTGCGGCTAAAGAAGGAATCCCTGGACTTAACAGTACGTCCAAAATTGGGCTCAAGGGTAAACTGATGGGCATTCCTAGCAATACGCGTATTACGGTTGATTTTTTAAAAGGGAGGAAATTAGAGCATTGTTTATAAAAATAACGATAAAACAATGATTGGCATGAGACCTTGCGACGGTGTTCAAGAGAAGGAAATGTCTCGGTAAGGGAACGATCTCCTCCTATAATTTTTAAAGCTCTTTTTTCAATTCTATCCAGAAGACTCAAGTACGTTATTGGGGCACCAGCCCAAATATGAGAATGAGACTCGAGTTTTGTAAATTATGACCTGATCAGAAGGGGTAAAAAAAAACTTTTTTATCGTCTGAGAAAACCTAAACAATTAGCAGCATTTTTGGCAATGTCGAATATGTGATCACTCCACAACAAGTGGTTTGTGATGCATATAGGTACCTAGAACTAAAAGTTGTTCAGTCTCTTCGATGCAAGTTCCACCCATAGATAGTGGCATTTGGAAGGGTAGCGCTTTTGAGACAGTGACAGCATTGAGTTTTCGAAGCATTAAATTCTACACGATTTTTTATTCCCCATTATTCAATAGTCCACATCCGAAGAACAAGGATGAAAATCTAAAAATGAATATGAAAAGCTGAAGGTATTATCATCAGCAAAACAATTTAGTGGTAGTGATAGTTGAGCCCTATTATGGCTATCAACTATCAATTATGTATTTGATAACTGATAACTTCTATCAATTTATTGATAATTTGGTATTATGAGTATCAAATGATAATTTTTCACCCATTGTGAATACTAATCAATATACGATTGTGAATAGGTTTTGTTTGGTGTTTGACGTTTGTCATTTGTGTTGAGTTCTTGTGTTTTGGCCTATAAATAATTTCGGCGGAATAATGTAAGTTGTTTTTATTAAATTAATTTCTCTTTTTTCTTAATAATATTTTGTTTATTTAGGAGTAGAATATGTAGTTAGCAACAGAAAACAAATAGAAAAGCTTGTGGAACTAATGGAGGAAAATACTCGTTCCTCAATACAATTGCCTTCAAACAACAATTCTAGTGAAGGCATTTCGTTCTTCAATTTGTAGGTATATTCAATAAAAACTACAAAAAAAACTTTTATAAATCGTATTTAAATTACAATTATTTACCATTTACGAATATTTGATACATTTGTCAACGAAGATTTTGTAGCTGATAGAATATTTGATGGGTATCAATATGTTTGATAGCCGTAATACCGAGTTTATCAATAAAGCTATTCACAATAGATCTTTTAATTCACTATTTATCAAAAATATTGATAATTGATCACCATAATACCGATTCATTAATTTTGTTGATAATTATCAACTATTATCGAATATTGTGTTGATATTTGATAACCATAATAGGGCTGAGAAGTTTCAGACAAAAGATCATTTATAAAAATAAGAAAGAGCGTCGGAGACAAAACAGAGCCCTGGGGCACACCAGCGTTTATTTTGTGGATATCAGATTTGAACCCGTCCAATACTACTTGAATTAAGGGCATGTGGCATGTAAAAAAATTGATTGGTGCTTTGCGCTTAGCTTTGTAGCGTTCACATTTTTTTAAATATTTAAACGAAATAAACGGGTTTTGATTGAAAATATATTGGGCTAAATATTTATAAAGGAATCCAAAATTAAAAAAAAATTTTTGTTCCTTAACAGCACTAGAATCACTAAAAAATCATTAAATTCAGGTAGTTACTTGGGAAAATCAATGGGGCAGTGTTTTAAATATAATTTTTTATTTTTTTTATATTTTTTTCCAAAAAACAATACATTTTTATACATAGCATCGATCTTTTTTTTTTTTAAATTTATTTATTTATTCCAAGAAAAATTCTAGAAAACTATGAAAAATAGGGCAAATTTGCATTGTGGCATAGGTGCAATAATTGATAGAACTTCCAAAGTATAACAGCCAGCTAAGTCAATTCAACTTTTTTGCAAATTCTAAAGATATGTGCAGATATTTGCTTTTTAATTTTTTTTTTTTTAAATAGTTATAGTAACTTTTTTAGACAAAAAATCCAAAATGCTTTCTTTTTTTCCCAATTTTTTTTGGTAATTCATGGGGCGAACTGATTTTTTTGTTTTTAGTTTTAACTTTTTTTTTAAAAAAAAGGTCCATATATATTACACATAGTGTGGATTTTGAAAAAAAAAAATATTTGTCGCAACATAATTAAAAATGCATTTCAAAATAACAACATTTGTGGTGCAATTGTGAGGGATTGGGAGCTTATATAATTCCAAAATATTTTTTTTATTTTTTTTTGGAATTTTTTTTATTCTATTTAAAAAAGTAAAAAGTTCTTGCGCCCACTATTTATTTAATTTAATTTTTATAAAAGAGGTCTATTTTGCATTTTTTAACAACAAATTTCTTTGTAAACGCACACAATGAAGTTTCCAGTTCCCAAGAATGCCGCTGCAATACACAGCGCTTAGGAAGAGAATTCTTTGCAAAAGAATTTCGCCCGCCCATTCTCTCTCAGATTTTTTTTGTTGTTGTTGGTTCATGGCTCATTTAGTTTTGTATTCTTTGTTTTGTAGGCTTGCGGTACACAATAACAGAAAATATCAAAAAAAACTTTTCTTAGACATATTTTTTTATTTCTAGTATGTGCTATGATGTAAGGTCATGGAATCGTGATTTGGGTGTTACGTAGTCAATCGTATAAGCAGAATTTGATTTTTGGTTCAACTTTCGGCAAGTTTTGTTGTTGCACATTGTAGTGTAGGTATAAAAACGGGTAAATAGGTATCGTAGGTATCGTGAATTCGCTGTCATATATTTTGTTTTCTTGATTTTTTTGCGTACTATCACTCCTGAATATTGCATTTTTTTGTGATTTTGTTCATGGTCAGCTGCTTTCCTTAGATAAAGGAAAAAGGCAGAAGTCATATAAAAAAGGAAGGTAGCTATGTACGTATGAAAGAGGCTGGGATGCGACCCACAGTGATAACTTCCCATCCCGTCTGTCGATTTGTCTTGCTTAAAAGTTTGTCTATATGTATCAAATTTTAGCAAATTTGCGTACTATTTTTTGTAGATTGTGTTTTTTTTGTGAAAAAACTCACTGTTGGATTTTTATAAAAAAATTACTGAATATCGAAAACAATATTTTCTGTGAAATTAAATAAGTTTGAAGCCAAAATTTGTAATTTTTGAAAAGCTATTTGAGTCGAAAGTAAATTTTTACCAAGTTTTAGTACATATTGTTTTTTTTAGGTTTTTATTTTTTGTACAAAAACTGTCAATTCGATTTTTCTCAAAATTGTTTCTAATGTTGAAAACAATATTTCTTATAAGTTAAAATTATCTAGAAGATATTATCTCAAATTTTTGAAAAGATATCGCACGTTGAAAACAAAAGTGTCACTAAACGAAAAGCATAGTTTTCGAATATGGACGTTTAAAGATTTGGACTTACTTCAATTGTCTATAGCTCTAAGAAAAAATATTGAATTGCTTTATTACTTTGACAAAATATAGTAATACTATCTTTTTATAATATGTCATTTTAAGATTACAAAAATAAATTATGGGTTTAAAGAAAAAAATGGATTTTTGAAAAAGTTTTGTATAGTGCCACTTTTTTATTTATATATTACTCTTATTATTTTCTTTTAAAAAAAGTGAAAGAGTGGCTTTAAACCAAAAGTGCCTGTTAATTAATTTCAGTGGACATTAAATCACTGTTTTTTTTTTAAAGAAAACTGACACTAAACGGATTATGACATTTTTGAATTCACTTTTGTCACTAATAAAAACTCTATGCTTAAAACTTAATCGACATTATGCAAAAAGTGCCACTTTATCACTTACCTCGACATGCGACCCCTCCAATGACTTGACTTGAACTGCCAAAGTGCCATTTTATCTATTAGCGATAGAATGATTTACGTCAAACTTAAAAGTGACACTAGCGACCTACTGTGGATATTAGACGAGGTAAAAGGACAGGTATCTTCACAAAAGATGCGTGATATATATTGGAACTAGATGGCACTCTAAACTTAAAATGCACAATTTTGTATAGTGCCACTTTTGTTTTCAGCGTGCGATATTTGAGTCGAAAATCAATTTTTACAAACTTTTGTTAAATTTTTCTTTGTTTTTTATTTTTTGTACAAAAACTGTCAATTCGATTTTTTTCAAAATTTTACTGAATGTTGAAAACAATATTTTCTTATAAAATAAAATAAGTTTGAAGCCTTTGTCTCAAGTTTTTGAAAAGATATTTGAGTCGAAATTCAATTTTTCGCAACTTTGACTAATGTTTTTTTTAGGTTTTTATTTTTTATAAAAAAAACTGTCAATTAGATTTTTCTCAAAATTTTATCAGATGTCAAAAACCTTATTCTTCGTTGCACAAAATTGTTTTGGAGATGAAATCATATTTTGGTCTTAAAATTTTCGAGGTGACAAATTTTTTTTTCAGTTTTTTTGATTTATAAAAAAAAACGTTAATTGGATTTTTTTCCAAAAATATACTCATTTTGTATTACGTTACAGTATATAATATAAAATTTAATTCAAGTATCTAGCGTCATTGGTTCATGAGATATTTAGGTTTAACCAAAATTTTCACCTTTTTTTTAAACTGCTATGGTAAAAAAACCACCCACGCAATTTTCTTGAGAGCCCTTTCTGCATCTTTCTGCCTTATTATCTGTATAAAAAATTTATTTGAAGTCGATATCTCTTCTGGTTCTTGAGCTATGGACGACGAAAAAAACGTCGCGTACGTACGGACGTACGAACGGTCGCACAGACGTCTTTCTAAAAATCTTTCATTTCGACTCTAGGGACCTTGAAACGTCGAGAAATGTCAAAATTTTCAATTTGACAAATCGGACCCATTACAATAACTTCCTATGGGAAGTTAAAAATATTAAAACAAAATAAGTACATATTTTCAATAATTAGAAAATGTCGCCCAACAAAAGAAATTCAAGAAAAAAACATCTCCATCGATACCAAAATACCCACTTGCTTTATAAGATTCGAACCATATGGAAAACACAACGACAAAATATCTAGGTAGAAAGCAAGATCCTATTTACAAACAAATTCAAGAAAAAACATTTCCATGGACAGCAGAAATACCTACTCATTTGCTTTATAAAATTCGAACCATATGCAAAAGACTACAACAAATCTAACTAACTAGACATACAAAATAAAAACCGGTTTATCATGCAACGTTGTTCATCCATATATCTTGTTGTGTGAATGTGGAGTGGATATCTATTTCTTATTTCTTTGATTGGCTGCTTGAGTGCTTGTGCGAAAATATATCCCTCGCTCTGAGAGACAAAAAAGATCAAGAGGCAAATATAGAGAAATTGGAAATTCGAATTTTGAATTTGATAATGAAGAGAGTAATTGTTCTTTCACTAATACATTCAAATACATTTACATGAGTTCTGAGTTCGCTTCTGCGGGAGACATGCCCTTAAGGTAATTTCTAAGTCAACAAAGAAGAGATTCATCAACATCAAAAGCACGCATTTTCAATAAGAGAGCTTAATGCCAAACTCTATCAAATTCCTTTGAAATATCAAGTGCAATAATCTTAATGTAAAGATGTGTTCCAATGTTTGGTGAGATAAACCATGACATCACCAGTGGATCTATTGCTACGAAAGTCATACTGGCGGTCATTAAGAAGCTTTCGTTCTTCATGATATTTCTTAAGCTGAAAATTAATCTGATGCTTTTTTCAAAGTTTAGAGGTATTGGCAAAACATTTTCGCCGAGATGTTTATATATAAAAAAGCATAGGTATCATAGTATCGGATTCAGTCATATTTCCTTAGAAATGGCTCAACTAGTTTGGAATCCTCCAAAATCCAATCGCAAAACAGGTTTAAACTTTGAAGCAGAGGCAGGTATTCAACATAACACCACACAATGCAAATGTGGCAGGTGAAACTTCATAAGAACTTAGGTAGTTATTCAATAAACCTACTTTACCTATCAGCAGACCAAAAATTGCTGATCAGAATTTAACTATCCAAAACCTTCAAAAATTAATTATTGCAGGAAAGAAGGAAGGTAGGTAGATTCCTTTCATTCTTGTGCTAGAAATCCAAATTACATTTACAAAATAAAACCCATAAAGAAGGAAAGAAGACAAAAAAAAAACATTTCTGGACAATTTGTCTAGACAAAACAATAAATCTGGTCATGCTCCGTCTCTCTCGTACTCATTCGACCCACACGCATATCGAAACAACCATACATAAATCGCTACCCAATAAAAGTGCTGCATGATAGTACCTACTCGTACTCGTTCCTGTTCTCGTAGTTAGTTCGCAGAGCAATAAATCGTGTGAAAAATTATTATAAGGCCAACAACTAAAAACAACAACGAAAAGCAAGGCACAACACGCGCATGCAGCAGCAGCAGCACTAACAGCACAAAAAGAACCGTTTTTATAGTTTTACTCATTGTTTACTCCAGTGCAGCTGCACGTGAATATATATATATTAAAATATATATTGCAAAATATATAACGGAAATGCACGTTAAATGAGCGAGAAGGCGTTATATTTTGTTGCATATGAGTAGTTCTACTTACATCATCAAGTTCGATAATATCGTCATCCGAGTCTCGATGTTTTTCCTCCTCGTGCAATTCCAAATCGAAAACGTCACTCACATCACTAATTTCAGCCATTTCGATTCCGAATTCCGTTTGCGATTATTATTATCAATGAATGAATCAATCAATCAATTGCCACCAAACTAATTTCAATTAAAGTTTTTGAGTGAATAAAATGCAATTCGATTAAATTGATGAGCGACTATCGCAATTTTGATTTCGAAGTTAAGCCAAAAGAAAAATAAAACTGTGTATTTGTTATTGTCTTCTCCTGTTCTGGTTAACGCTAAACACGTTCTCGACGCGCGCGACACTACGACGACCACGACGACGACGACAACTACAGCGACCAAAAACCAAGAACAATTGCTTTTGCTTTGCGGCGAAAGTGTGGAAATCGAAACAGAACGTCGTTTGCAAATAAGTAAGACAAGGACGACGGGATGTGTTTTCGATGACGAAAACTTGTTATCGTTGCACTCGCGAGTCGCGAACGATATTTTTGTTGTTTTTGGGTTTTCCTGTGTTTACACACACGAAACTCAACTTACTGCCACAGTGCCACGCACACTGTCAAAGTTGAGACTTTTTTTTTGAACTTGTTTAAAAACTATTTCTTCTTTTTTAACTATTTGGCTATGTTTTTAATGAATTTATCTAGCAAAATTAATCACTTAATTCAATAATAGATCTTCGAATATTAGAGATGTGCGTAGGCCGTAGGATAAGATTAATCTGAAAATATGTCACGCAATAGAACACATCAGACCTCACCTCACTTCACTATTCAGTATTCACTCTTCACAAACGACCAAACGAACTTGATCTCGTTTTCGCGATAACGAGGATTCCAAAAATACAAAATTCTCAAGTTTTTCAATTGAATTTTCAAAATATTCTTCTAAATTTAATGTGACAGCAGCACAAATTGAATTATTTTTTCACTTTTTCCTCTCAAACTTTTGCCCACTGAATTTGCTTTCAAAGCATAAAATTCATCTTCACAAAACGCGAAACCAAAAAGGTAGACACTAGCCTTTTTTTCTACACGCTGCCTTGGCCCATTCCGTTTTGGTTTTAGTTCTTTTCTTTGATTTTGTTGTTTTACATTTAATCTTTTTTCACTTTGGTAGTTTTTGTTTTAAGTTATTAACTTAATTTCTTTAAAGAATTTGGTGTTTTTCTTTTATTTAGAAACAAAATTGCGCGTGTTGATCAAAACGATTTGCGTTTTTCACGGACTTGTATTTGTTTTCTTCACGGAGAGAATGCTCAAATCGAACTAATCAAAAAAAACGAAGAATGAACGAAATGGTGAAGAAAATGGTCGATGGAGGAATATTGCTGTTTGTGTTTGGCCAAGGCCAAAGTCGAATGCTTTATATATCGATCTCTTTCTAATGTAGTTAATATTGGGTCCGGTCCGGGTGTGTGTTCAAAAAGTAGAGTTTAAATAATTTTGTAGTGTGTTGGTGATTTTTTAATTATGATGTTCTAATGGTATATTTACATGTGGCTTGATGTGGAAAATTTGATAATATTTAATGTTGAAAAGATTACATTTTATTTCTGGACAAAAATGGATATAAAATACAGAATTTATATTTTATGCACAGAGACAGCGGGCCAAAATGATGGACAAATATGGTTTTTCAGCTGCAAATTTGATATTTATCTGTTTAAGAGGTTGATTGACACGAAAATTGGTTTACAGGCGCTTTTAAAGATAAGCTATCTGAAATAATGAAGGATTAAGGACATTTCACTCAAAAAGAATTGAAGAAACAATTTGAACAGATTTTGATGTGTTAATTTGAGTTTAATCAGGGTTTAAGTTTATAAATAGACTATTACCTAATTAATCGCGAGTTATGCATTGAACTACGAGTATGCAACTATTCCTAAAAATATCGTTCCTTTGACTATGAGCTACGCGAACACCAAATATAATTTTAAACATATAATTATTAAAAAGGTTTCATGCACTTACTTATGTCCAATTGGCTAGCTAGGGACAGGAAAAATTCCAATGGCTCATTTTATTTAATTTAGATAAGAAGCAAAGCACTTTTCAGTGAATATTTTAATTGTGTGTACCTATTTGATGAACTTAAGTGGAGTTTTCTTTATAATAGATTTTTCACTTTAATAAATAAATTCAGATCACATGCTACACTAAAGATTTGAAGTTTTTACAAAATAATAACGAGACCAAGGCAGCTAGTTCATTTTGCATATATCCATAATTTCAAACTTGGAACATAACTTTGTTTTTAGAAAGTACCAATAACATTATCATCTACAAGAAAAACTCCTAAAAAAGGTTACAAGTCCATCATAAGTTATGTTTTGTATTGTAAGGAAAAAGTTCTTCTTCTCATTTCAATATGAAAAGGAACCCTTTCAGACCAAACTTTAAAAAAGTGCACTAGATAAATAAATCACAGAGTTATGAAGTTGAGCTTCCATTGAATGAAAAGACGTGATTAGCTGTCATTTTGACATAAGAAGGTTTTAATCAGGCGACATAAGGGACTTGAAAGTTCGGCAAGTTTCAAGTATCTAATTACCCAGCTGCCAAAAAATTACCTTCCAATTAAGGCAACTTTAATGGAAAGTTGACTAAAAAGTAAGTCAAGAAAAATCTTCCTAACTATTAAGTCAAGTCTACTTCTATAAAAATGACAGTTGATCATGTGTTTTCATTCAACTGAAAGCTGAACTTTATTACTCTATGGTTTATTTAATTTATTTTCTGCATAACTTCATTTAATGCTTTCTGTAAAAGGGTTCCTTGTTTTTGGTAGTTTTTTTCTTACAATGAACTTAATGTAAAGGTTTGTGAAGTAAAGTTCTGAATTTGAAATTATTACACTTGACAAACTAACTAGTTGCCTTGGTCAAAATTTGTGTTCAAAGAATGAACTCAATTATGTTGTCTGAACATAACTGATAGGGATATTTTTCTGGACTCATTTTCCTGTTAACAAACTAATAAAGTTGCCTTAATTGAAAGCTTACCTTTTGGTAGCTGAATACTAGAAACTTGCCTTACCTTCAAGTCCCTAACCCTTATGCCGTCTCAACCTGCTGAAGGATTATTTGTATAAATAGGCACCTGCACACATTTTTTTTACGGTGGACAAACTAATAATTAAATATTAAATTAGAATTACAAAAAATTCAGAAAACAGGCGTTTGTTATTGAAAAATTCCCTTCCATTCCCCTATGATACCTACTTTTAAATTTTAGCAAATCTTGCAGGCGAAATAGCACATGAACTTATAAGTAAATTCTTCTAACCTTGACCCAAAATCTTATTAAGGCCAATAGAGTAAGTTACGCGTAAGGGCCTCTTCATTTAGACTATTGAAAAAGAGGATAGGTTTGGTAAACATTTTTACAAAAGAATTGATCATACATTTAAATATAATTTGAACATACAAACTTCCATTACTGTAAAAAATATTACACAGCACTTCATTTTTTAATTCTTGAGACGAGTCAATAATTCAGGCTTTGCCAAAATCCGGACTTGGGATACAATCTACACAAACTTAAATCAAAGAAAATTCTTCTGATCTGTTTTCTAAGTTGGCATAATATATTCCTGACTTAATAAACAAAAGTTTGAAGGTTGAAAGTTGCAAGTTACTTGGCCATGTTTCTCCACATAAATCATTTCCCAAAACCTTATAAAAGGTCACATTTTCAGCAAAAAGACTTACACTGAACAAAGAATTTAAGCATGGGAAATCAAATACTTTTATTTGCAAACAGATCTTTGTTTAGATTACACATTTTAAGTAACTTTACATACATTTAAATATTTTGCAGTAGTTATTCTTTTTTTTTTATACACATCTTTTTGATCATGCTTATTTTATTTTGTTTTTAATTAATATTTTAATGATTTGATAATAATTATCCAGTTGAAGTGCAAAAATATATATACGAATAGCCCATACTGTTAAAATAGGAAAAAGAAATATTTTTTTTCTAAAATTTATAATATATTCCTTTTTGTTTTTTTCTTTTCAAACAAGTGCACACATTTAACTTGTGCTGATTTTGTTTTGGTTTTTTAAAAGTGAATTCAAATCTAGGCAATCTTAAAACTTAATTAGCTAAGAAGTAGTTGAAAACAATCTCCGCCTGCATGGAGGAAATTGTTTTGTAACGAAAATAATAATATCGGAGCACCTATAAACTTATCTTTTGTAAGTATTAAATAAAAAATAAATTAAAATTTTGATTCCCATATTATTTTCCAGGCAAAATGACAATTATATCATAAATGTATTCCTTTTTTGATCTTTGTCCAGCCAGCCAACGTTTATTGTGATAGGATTCTACTGCGAGGAGATTCGACACCCTGCTGCAGCTGTTATTTCAAATTATTGAAACTCAGTGTATCTCTTAGAATGGGCCGTTCCCTAGGCAGAATATCAATACTGTTGCGAGTGAGTACATTGTTGAATTTGAGTGGCATTTTTGGAGAATGTTCCATTGATGCCGCCCTAGTTTCCTGGAAAAAACAAACAAAACACGCACACACACAAATATTGCCAATTGTTTTTTTTATATATGTCACAAATGAACTAATTAATTAACTTTTTATTTGCATTTTTTTTTAATAATAAACAATGAAAAAATAAACAAAATAAAAAATAAATTTAAAATTAAAATTAAGGTTGTGAAGTGTCGCAAAAAAAAACAAAAAAATAATAATAAATGACGATGTAATGGCGTGTAACAATTTTACACCCGTGCTACTAACAACGTACATTACAAAAAAGGTACATGAATATTCCACAATGTGATCGAATAAAAGAAATAAACTTAAAACATAAACAAAAATAAGAAAAGAAAGGAAAGAAAAATAAAGAAACGATATTAAGGGTGAAGTAAAGTTTTAAATGGTGGTCTCGCGCTCTCTCATTTTTTTTTTAAATGCCGTCCCAACGGTAAATAGGTCTGTGTTGGCCTAAGCTACCTGATTGCTGCCTTCATCGGGACCTGGATTCGTGTACGACTGGAATGTGGGGGCATCGCGCCTCGTCGTGACCTTTTCCTGTATAGAATTGAAAGTCTTTGACAGCCATGGTTGCCAGCTGCTTCGGTTGTTTGAAATTTCTGAGAGGGTGGCATTCAGTTGATGGTTAAGATCCTGATTCTTACACTCGGCTTCGACCTGGGCCAGTTTTGCCTGAGCAAGTTCGAGCTCTAACTCGCGTATCCTTTGTGTGGCTATATTGAAGGGATCGAGAGGTCCTAGTGCAGGTTCTTCTGTTGGCTTCTTTTGTGGCTTCAGAACGTTTCTCAGGGACGAATCCTTTTCAATACTTTCTGAGCACACGCTGCATTTTGTTATTGTTTCCTTAAAAAATACAAATGAACTTAAGAGAAAAAGTTACAAACTTAATTAAATCTGCTTTCTTACCGACATCCCATCAACGACTTTGTTAAGCCTTGATATTTCCTCTTCCTGGCGCTGTATGATTTGTTTATAATCATGAGTTATTCCAGTGTGTGTCTTTTCGGTTTGCATAGCTTTTTCATTGTTCTCCTCGATTTTCTTTTGCAAATGAACAATTTCAGCTTGGAATTTCTTTCGTTCCTCGCCAAATTTCGCTTCGTAGATTTGTGCCTCCTTTTCAATGCGTTCCTCATTCTTTTTCTGAATGAAAAACTCATCTTCGTATTGTTTTAGTTTCTTGACTTTACGTTCACAAGCCATTTTCATAATTTTACGGGCTTGACTAGAGCTGCGACATTTTTTGGGTAACGTGACACGGAAATACTTTAGTATGCCTTCGAAATCGAGTTGACGTAATTCAGCTTCGCAAATTGAAAGCAAAGTGATGGCCACTTGGAAAAGCAAGGGTATTCCATCGAGTAGGAATACATCAAGGACATGAAATACAAAACACAATGGGAATCGTGCTGTAAATAAGGTGAGGAACCACTGTGATGCATACATATGAGTTTCGACACCACATCGTTCGAAATGCTCATGCAGCTTGGGCAAATGTTCTCGAATAAGGCGGTCAAGTTGGAACAATCGCAGGTAGAGAGATTCAAAGCCTTGTTTGTAGAGATCTCGCAGACGATAGTCGTACATTAGTGAGACCAGTACACAAAATGAGTCTTCTTCAGGCATCTTTTCATTCGTATTCAGGAAAAAAATTCATTTAATATAGAAGATAAAAATAGAAAAGAAAAACACTTACATGCAATAATAAACTGGCAGCAATAAAGCTCAGACCCTGACAGTAGCCAACCTCACTGTCATACACGGCGTATGCCTTGGACACTTTAAAAAGTGCATCCTGCCCAGATCCACCAGTTTCCTTGAAGCACTTATGAGCAGGAAATGTTCTGTGGATGTCTCGCTGAATTACTGTTTCACATTTTGTTTTCTAAAAAAAGCGTAGTCTCATACAAGGTTTAATTTATAAATAAAACTAAATTCAAACTTACTTCTGTTATCAAAGTCCTGTACATGTCAGTCATTTCTATTTTGCCTTCAACATTTGACAATTTTTGCCAAATTTTTCCTCGAAGCGCCTCAGGAACTCCGAGCCTCACAAGCGGAGCCAGATTTTTAGGTCTCTTTTCTGTGTCCCATTCTTTTAATATCGGATCCCATTCATCTAAGGTATACTGTGAACACTCCTTGGAAACCTCACCGGTTCCACTCAGCAACGGTTCATCACCATCGGAGCTATAATCCGTTGGACAATCATCTTCAATTGATACAACACTTGACGATCGAACCATTCGCGATAGATTATTAATGCCAAATTTGAGTAGAGACGACTGTGAGGTTTGTTCGAGTATCTCCTCTGAAGGATCAATAGATGCAACCTCCCAGGAGGCCTCATCGGTTTTCTTTAAATGTAAATAGAAACGCAACGACATGGGACGCTTAGAAGTGAAATGATCCATTATACGAATTTCAGTTTGTGACTGTATTATGACCGGAGTTTCAATGACAAATCGAACAGGTTCCTGTATTCCCCGAATAACAAGATCCACAGCTACGGTAAGGAACGTTTTGTTGGATTCATAGTTAAGTTGTTCAAAAGCTTTATCGCTGGCTTTCCATTCGGCACGGATTTGATAGGGATTTAGTGTTATGGGAGTTTGGTTATCAGTGTTAGCGACTTGGTATCCCATCGATACCATATCGAGTAATTGCATATCAGCCTGACGGACAAGCTTGCCTGGACTAATGAGCACTCCAAAGCATCTCTCAATGAAAAGTGGCTGAAGTGTTGTCGATGCAGCCTGTTTTACTGTGATACACACTTCTTTGTCGGTCCTGCAACGCAATTTGAAGCTTGATCTATCACCTCGAGGCACCGCACAATAGGCCTTCGCCACCTTCTCACGTATCTCGAGAGAAACTATAAACTCATAGCCGGCTGCATTTATTGGATTACCACTTATGTCCGATGTTATTGAGTTAATCATTATACTATCGACGGCAGAGGTGACACTACACGTCAGACTGGATGGATAACGTCGAAAAGCTTTGGTGAAACAAGCTAAAACACAGGCATGTATTAATTATAATTTTTCAATAATCAAAACAACCAAACTGAAACCTTACCACTAACTTGGTTAACTGCTTCTGGTATGTGACATCGAAATACATGACATTGGAACAAGGATTCACCATACAACCAAGTGAAAGCAAAACAACTACGTTCGGTACTCTCAACTGGTCCACGGAAATACAATATTATGGTTTGTACTTCATATGACGATATAAGTGAGTTATTTTCTGCGTCATAGAGTCTTTCAAATAAATTTAATTGATTTTTATTTTAAATTGTATGCAAAAACAAAAGAAAGTTTATTTACATGACAAGGCCATCAGAACAATTGGGAATGCTGACAGAAACTTTAAGGCCAACCGAATTCGATCCTGTGTTTAAATCACACATTATCCGGTGAATGTCTAACTCAGACTTTGGTGCATTTATGTTGGCTGCTCCCAAGTATGTGACACCAGAGAAAATGGTGCATCCCTGTTGGTCGATATCTGAAACTGAAATGAAATCATCAAATGAAATGTGTTAATAATTTGAAAGAACAACTCTGGTTAAGGGCAATCAAAATCAATTAGAAATTTATTGCAGATTGTTTGTTTTAATTGGAATTTGAATTTTAAATGTCAGAAATTGAAATGCAATTAAAAGATGAGTTGAAAATCTCTACCTAGTCCAATATCCAATAATATGTATGTATGTTGTGCACTTTTTATGTTTTCTTTGTTTACAAATATTCTAAGAAATAACTAGTATGAACTTAATCAAATAGAAAAGTGAACATTTTTAGAAGGGATGTACTTTATTTTAGTGCTGCACAATGAAGACTCTCCAAGGTTAAAATTCGTGTAGAAAATCTTCTAATGAAATAGATGATGGCCTTTCGGTACAGATGTGGAGAGAGAAAAAGTAATTTTAGAAAACTTATAAAGGTATTAGAATGAACGTAGCGTTTGGATACCAACTTTAAGATTATGAAATATGTTTAGTTAAATTATTTGTTTTAACATTAAGAAAAAAAAACTCATATATTTTAATTTAATACCAAAAATTTGGCGTTATTATAAAGTTTAGGGTTTGCCATTACGTTTTAAAAATAATTTCGGGCAAGTGGACTCCGCGTCTAAGCCGAATCTGCTAAGCTATAATTTGAGAAAGCACGTTTCATGACAAGAATTACTCTTGGAGAATTTGGCAATTCCTCGTAGGAGGCAGTACTCGTGAAAAAAAACTTTAGATGTCACAGGCAGGGATTGCACCGAAGACTTCTGGGATGACTGTCCAATGCACTAAACATGACGCCACAGTTACGGACTCCACGCCTGGCTCAAATAAATTCCAACGGCCTATCGATTTGATTGATTTAAAAAAAAATAAATGTTTACCTAGATAATGGTTTTAGGGCAGTGGTTTCTCAAAATCTATTATAATTAGAAACAAAATATTTTATTACTACTATTACTATTCTAAAACCAGTTTTTTCTAAAACGATAGCACATTTCATCAGCCCAGAGATTGTGGTCGGTTTCGATTCTAGATTAGGTTAGGTAAATGGGCTGAAGATTGATGACGTTTTCGCCACACTTAGGTCAATTTAGATCCATTGTGATACCCCGAGGTATCGAAATTCCCCTTCATAAAAATATAATAACATATGATGTTTATGGATTATCTTATTCTAGCCATTTAGAGGCTTTGATAAAGACTAATAGGCTGTTTCTTGAAATATCTGCCACTAGCGTGGCATAGTGCTGGGCAGTGGCATAAGAAGTGGACTATGTCTTCTTGCTCTTGCTCATCACTTCAGCCTTTGCACATAACATCGGTGGTAAGCCGCATTTTCTTTTTATGTTAACCCAAAAGGTTGTGACCTGTTATTATGGTCAAAAGCAAGCCTAGAGATTTTTTATCTAGGTACATAATCGAAAGGGATCTAGATTTGTTGAATTTTGGCCATGATTTCCTGGCCGTGGCACAGGTTTCAAGGCTTTTCCATCTTTCATTGATTCCAATGACCTGTCTTAGTTTACAGGATGGGGTTTTTAACGCGAGTCTATACGGAATTGGTCCAGTGTTGTACCTATCCTCTCCAGCTCACTGGCTCTCTTGTCCCCAGACACATAACTGTCACCTGGCACCTAGCAGAGTCTAGAGTCTAGAGGGCTAAGAACTGTTAGTTCTAGCTGCTTGGCTATCAATGAAAATAGTGATATCAACTCGTGATAGCTCCATCATTAAAATTGCTAATACCTCGGCTTGAAAGACACTACACGAGGAGTCTGAAAGCGTTGGCAAGATTGAACGTTTTAGAAAAGAAACCGTCAGACAGGTTGTCATTTAGTCTATGCTTTCATTGTTCCTTATGTACGATAACGTCAATTATATTAATTATAAAGATAACAGTGATCAAAAGTTTTTAAAATAACAAAATTAACATGACCATCACTTTCATTGTTCTTTTGATGAAGTGATTGCTGTGTAAAGTGAAGAGATTTAATAAACTCAAATATGTAGGCATGTTTCGAACCCATTTTGTTTGTGATTTTTAATTTAATTTGTTTCTAGAAGCATCTTTGATGCCGTTTGTTTTTCAAAGTTTGTTATTCATTTGTTTTTAAATATATTTTCGATTAAAGCTTCAAACTACTTAATTTTATGTTTAGAACAAATAACACACTGAAAGCGGATTGGATTGATTGATTGATTAAAAAATCCTTTTGCTAGAAATATAAGGTCAGTCTTATTTTCAAACCAAAAAGTTATACTGCTTATCTATAAAATAATGTTAGGCTCATAATTTTACTTTTTAGGCCTTTAATAGGTGTATTATTATGGTTAGGAAAAACCATTATTACTCACCTTCTTCATCAGTATCACTCTTTTCCGGTTTCATATCATCTTGTTTTTCTCCTCCGGCTGGACTGCCATCGATACAATCATAAAACACTGAATGACCCACCTTATTTACATCGGGTGTTGATATATTCGATTTAGGTGATAGCAGTCCACCCCCATGGCGACCAAGAGTTTGAATACCCAACTGTGTTGCTGGTGTGTCTGTCGCTTTAGATGTTCCGGCTAAAGGAAGTGTCAACGACTTTTGTGCCAATTTTGCGGCATTACATGAAGCTATCCAAAAATAAAATAAGAACAAGTTTTAGTCTCACTCATTGAATTCAATTCGATTAAATTGAATAAAAACTTTGCAATCAAGTTCGATACGATCATCAAGTAGGCGTTTTGTTTACAAATAATACAAAAATCAATTAATTACAAAATGCACTCTACGATGTATTCTACAACACTAAAATATAAAAACAAAGTAAAGAGGAATAAGAAAATAAAAATAAAATGATATAGGAAAATAAATCAAACTAACTTGTGTACGCCGATAACATACTAATTTTGATTTTATTACAATAATTATCTTTGCACAATAATTTATTATTTTAATCGTTTCTTTTTTCAATTGTCCCTCTCTATAAAACTTATTATTTTAATGTAATAATAAAAACAATGGAAAGGTTATTCACTCTAGTTTAGCTTTGCTGGTTCAATGCTTCCACCCAACTGAATTGATCATTTGCATCGATAAATCATCTCATTCAAGTTAATATCGATAGAAGTAGAGAAGCTCGATCATGATCCTCACTCACTCTAATAATAAAACATCTTCGGATCTATTAGGCTGGTATATGAGTATGTTTCGTTGAGGTTGACCGTTTGCGTTTCTCTTATTGGAAGCGCCCAAAATCAACTCACACGACAGACACGACGAATACGAAATGCAACAACGCCAACGATAAGTTCAATTGAGCGAATCATGATAGAAAATTATAAATTTAAACAAAAATAAAAAAAGAGATAAATAAACAAATAATGTAGATCACCGCTGTGCGTAGGGCTGGCGAGTGGCGGGTCGGGCCGGTCCGGACGGTGCGGTGGACTGATTGCGTTCGGGTATTTTTATTTTTCATATAAAGTTCAACATTGAGTAATCGAAAAGCAACGAAAGGTGCAGTTTTTCTTTAAATTTGTCATTTGTTAAACGTTCGTTTGGCAGTACTCATATGTTTGTTTTGAGACTTTATTTTAAATAAAATACAATTTCAGGGAACTGCACCTAAATAAATAGAAGATTAATAAGAGAAAATACAATTCTTCTAAAACTAAAATAAAATGCCAGTTTCCATCAAGTTTAAATATTTTATTAACTTGCAACTTGATATTGTGTGCTTTACATAAAATAGTTTATAAATGTTTATAAAAACATCTGTCAAGTGTTTTAAACAAGTGATAGGTCTAGTTCAACAGATTATTTAAAAAATTATTTGCTATACGTGTTCGAAAGAGAAGATAATTGAATAATTAAATGCCACTTTAAAGTCTGATATGGAGGCTTTTTTGTGCCAAATATGAATATGTATCTGAGAACAATGAAGAAGTCATATCAAATATTTTTCTTTACAAATGTGTGTATTTGTGGAAATTTTAAAAATACATATTAAAAGGCGTTTTAAAAGTTTGGCACTTATTATTTCAAGATTAATTAAATGAAATTGATTCAACACGAATAAGGTTTACGGAAAATTACAATTTTAAGAAATCATACAAATAAAATCCGCGAAAGTTTTTTGTTTGGTGTTTTGAGTAAAAGCCCACGAATTATTTCCGTATGTTTATTGTATTGGATTGTGAATAAAAGACTTAAAGTCTTATTATAAACCCATTGTAAATTGTATCCAAATTCAGACAAATTCAAATTCAGAGTATTGGTAAATGTTTGTATGGATTGTTTTACCTAGAAATGCACACTCTCGAAAATAGTGCGCATAATTAGTAAAGTTGGATAGACATTTCGCATATCATACTCAGTGGGAATTATTGAGCCCAGTAAAGCAATCCCCATTCAAGTGTAAACTGATTTGCAGTCCTAGAAGTACGAGTATCAAGGAGACCCTCTTAACTGCACCAACTATAGAGGCATCAGTCTACTTAACACCGCTTACAAAATCTTCTCTGCCGTAATATGTGAACGTCTAAAGCCCATCGTTAACAAGCTGATAGGTCCCAGTGGGGTTTTAGACCAGAAAAGTCCACAGTCGATCAAATATTCACATTACGGCAGATCCTGGAAAAACCCAAGAACATCAAATCGACACCCATTATCTTTTCATCGATTTCAAGGGAGCATATGACAGCATCTACAGGCACGAGCTGTATAAAGCCATGTGTAGTTTTGGCATCCCTGCCAAACTCGTCCGTTTGTGCAGGATGCTCATGGAGAATTCGCGCTGCTCTATAAAGGTTTTTCGATGTCAAAAAAGGCTTTAGACAGGGTGATGCGCTGTCAAGTCATCAACACTAGAGGCACTAGCTTTAAAAAGTTTGTCCAATTACTAGCATATGCTGATGAAATTGACAAATCGGAAGAACTCAGCGTGATGTCAATTGGGCTTTTGAGAGGCGGTAAAAATGGGTTTAACGATTAATGAGGGCAAAACAAAGTACATGCTGTCGTCAAGAAAGGACTTACAACACCGAACGTCTCGGTCAAAACGTCACCATCGACAGACGAAACTTTGAGGTAGTTAAGGACTTCGTCTACCTAAGCTCCGCTATGAACGTAGAAAACAACAACAGCGCTGAGATATCACGAAGAAAAACTCTTGCTAACCGCCGTTTCTTTGGGATAGGAAAGCAATTGAGTAGCAAAGCCCTCTTTCGAGGGACCAAAGTGTTGCTATATAAGACCCTCATCATCCCCGTCCTGCTATACGGTGCAAAAGCATGGACTATGACAAAAACAAATGAAAGCACCTTAGGTCGTTTCGAAAAAAAAGTTCTTCGCGTGATCTACCAATCCCGTATGCATAGAAGGGGAGAGGAGGAGAAGATGGAACGACGAGCTGCACTGGCTGCACAGCGACGTAGACTTAGCCAAAATGCTCCGGCACAGAGCCTTCGGATCCATACCCACATTACAGCGCAGTAGAGGAAGACCGCCATTAAGGTGGCGCGCACAAGTGGAAAGTGACCTCACCCAACTTGGTGCGCGAAACTGGAGACATCTAGCTAGGGACCGAGCAAGATGGAGAAGTTTTTTGGGTGAGGCCCTAGTTCACACAGAACTGTAGCGCCACCTTGAGTAAGTAAGTAAGACAAAAAAAGACAGACATAAATCATTGAGGTGATGTGTGATACAAAAAAGGTTCCTTATAATTGGTAAAGCTCTCTTTTAAATTCTTTTTAAGGAAAAACATTCTTGCAAATAAATACTCAGCATCCTTCTTGGCGAGTCGATGTGATCAGTTAACAACAATTGGTCTGTGATGCAGAGCACATACCTAGAACTGAACAGCCACCTAAATGTATGACAAGATCAGCTTATGATCCAAACATTCGAAGTAAAGGGTGTTATTTATGGACGTGTGGTTTTCAATATGACAATACATTTTTCTGTGTTGGTCTTTTAGACAACTGTCACATTATTTATGCTCAGTTTGGTTTGCCTTTAGACATTTCATAGACTTTTTCCTGAATTTGCAAATCGTGCACATTTTTTTTATAAAAATAATGTTCGGTTTGCGAGACATAAGGCCCCTAAGTGGCCTCTCGGCTGGATTTTTTTTTCGAACCAAGCGCTCCGGCAAACCTCTATAAATATAAGTTCTTGGACACAACATTAAATTGTATGCGTTGTATTTCTTCTTGAAAACCACACGTCTAAAAAATACCCTTTACAAGGATGTGCAACTAAAAACGAATATGAAAGGTGAAGGTTGCCAGCAAAACAGTTTAGTGGATTAAAAGTTTTAGTTAAAATATTATTTACAAACACGAGAAAGAGAATAGGAGACAAAACGAAATTTGTGCTAATGTGATTAAATTTCGCACCAAATGATCGTAATGGCATGTGGTTTCAACAAGACAATGCCAATTGACTAAATTTCGCACCAAATGTGCGTAATGACATGTGGTTTCAACAAGACAATTCCAAATGCCATATAGCACGCTTAGCAATGGACAAATTGAAAGGCTAGTTCGGTAAACAGTTTATTTCACATTTGGGGCCGGTTAATTGGCCGCCTAAAAACTTACGATTTAATTTTTTTGTTGGGCTACGTTTAGACGCTTCGATTGACGCAGATGAACCATTTACTCATGTGATATCGGCAGAAATGTTAGAAAGAGTATACCAAAATTGGAATAATTAGATTTTAATAAATATTTCATACATTTTTCTAAATTGTATGATTGTTTTTGTGTTAATTTCCGATAGCTCTTAAAAAATCATTCGTTACTTAGTGTATTTATCTTCAAGACGTTTTAGGCCTCGATAGTGTCCCTCGAGTGTGACTTTCAGAGCCTATCTTACTTTTAAAAATATCAAATAAAAAGGGAAAATTTCATTGTACAACAATGCAAAGGTATTTGTTTCCTTTTATCAGAAACATTTTCATCCAAATTTTAAACAAATAATAATATAATTCTGAAGCATATTTGATTAAATCAATAAATACATATTTATGTATATATATATATTTATAGCTAAATAATCAAGACCATTGATAATATAAAATCAATGAATTATTGAGTAACATTTATGAAGCCTGAGGGAATATTATAAACATTTTCTTTAAGTAACAGTCATGTCGAAAGTAATTTTCTTTCATCAAATAAGTTTACACGTGGCAGAATTTTAGAACACCTACAACATCGATGAATGAACTAAACATAATTACTTTTTAATTAATAGAATGTTATCGACATGAAAACTACATTAGCAAGAATAATTCAATATCAAATTAGAGGCAAGTGGCCGGAGCACTTGCACGCTTTAATTTACTAATCAATTTGATTCCAGATTCACTGCAGTGCAAAATCAATAAATTAAAAATATTTCGCTAGAGAAGTCAAACATTGAACAATAATAATTCAAAATTAATAAAATCAATTACCAAAACAAATCAAATTGAAAACAATGAAATGCCCAATACTTTACATCGCAATCGAAACAAACACAATTAAATAACAAAAATACAAATAACTAAGCTAACGGAAGCATGCAATTAAAGAACAAAACAAAATTCATAAAGAATAATTATGATTTTACTATGTAACATGACCCAACTAGAATATTATAGTAAATGAGACATTACTAGACTACACACTCTTTTTTTATAAATTTAATAAATTTACGAACGAGAAGCACAATAAAGCACTTTCAGTTGGTTTATCACCTGTATCTTGCATAAGACCTGAATCATTCATCATAATATTGTTATTTACAGCATTCTCATCGTTAATAGCATCCAAAATGCAGGCTTTAACTTCCATCGAATTACGTCCGTTGTTTAATTGACAAAATGCCATCGCTTCTGTTTCAGTTTCTGTTTCTGTTGTCCTATCCACACACAAATCATTCAGAAGTTCATAGTCGCACTTTGAAACAATAAGATCTAGAGACACACATATTTTTGTTTTGTTTTGTTTCAGGCGTTTAACAGTTAAAAATAAAAACGAAAAAACAAATTAGAAAAAAGTGATTTTTAAAAAAAACAAAAAATGCAAACAAAAAACACTTGGGACAAAGACTTTCTACAGACAGAACCGTGGTGCAAGTTTTTGAGATTAAAAGAAGAGAAATAAACAAACTGAAAAAAACAAGCACCAAGGAACACCAAGGAGCTGCACCATGCTGATGGAGATTAAAGTACATATAAAATACCAATTGTAATCGCATGCATTCGTGCATCAATATACAATATTTGTTTTTTAAATTGGTTTTTGGGATTGAGAAGCATTTAGAAATTACGCAGCAACTACTGTTAAATAAAAAGTATTATGTAGTAAGTTAAATTTTTGGAATTTATTTACCTGTTTGTTCTAGCTCGCGAATTGCTTCAGTCATGTCGTTTTTTAAATCATGAAAATCACCGTTATTGGGTATATCTAGAGTTGGTGACTTATTGTTGACGTTGCTTGTCTTGGTTGTGTTCATTGGGTTATCAATGACAATTTCGTATTCTCCACTTGTGCTTATAGAATCAGTCGACGAATTCGTGCTGATGTTATCATCCATGACGTTATACGCGAGTTCGAAACACACAAAACTTTTTGGATTTAAGGTGTTTTCAGACCTCACTGTGATCTTTGATCATTGAAGCTTGAATCATCTTTAATTATTGTTTTTGTTACTGTCCCCACTAAAGATAACACATCCAAAAGGTATTCAAAAACGTGTCACTGAAATGAGAATTTATTAAGAAATTTATTTTATCAATTTTAGAATTCGGTAAAAAATAAGGAAGTATACGGGAGTAAAATGACATCGAAAAAGTCGGAAAAATGTGAGTTTAAGTTAATTAAGAGGGACCAAACTAAGAAGAATTAAATAAAAATTGTGTACACCAAAATGCGTTACGAAATTCCTCGGCAATAAAATTTGAAAAATCATTTAGTAGTAAAGTTAAAAACAAATAATTAAAACTTAAATTTTGTACGAGTTCAAGGATTTAATTACGAAATAGAGAATGCCAAGGAAGTAAAACATACATTATATTAAAAAAGGATGTACAAGGACGAACTTCACAAAAAGTGTATCGTCGCAAAATTTGTTATGGATTTGATACCCATATATGTACATACATTTATTTCTTATAAAGATCGACTTTCTGTCATTATTATTCACCAAGACTCTCTCCCACTTATAATAACCTACAATTGCCTTACTCTCGCTTTATAATTTAACTGTGTAAGGGGTTGACATTTTTTCTTCGAGGCTTCATGTGTTGGTGGCTTAAAGTAGTTCAAAATTAAAATTATAGAAATTAGTTTCTTATTTAAAAAAAAAAAGGTGGACGGAAGTATTGTAGCAGTTAGGATTAATTCATGGAATGTCTTCTTAAAAAAATTTAGGGCAAGGTGTTAAGTGAAAACATTATTTAGTTGAAAAGTTATTAATCTTTCTCTAATGAAACGATTTAAATGATAATTAAATAAATAAAATAAATTGGGTGGTGCAACAGTCCTTTGAGAACTAGGGCCTAGTGACTTACAACTCTCAACCATTCCTGTGTGCGAGTAAAGTTGTCAGGGATGTGGGGGGCCCTACAGTTTTAAGTCGAATTCGAATGGCTAATTTAAGAAAGCAATTTTCATGACAAGAATTACTCTTGGAGGATTTGGCAAATCCTCGCAAGAGGCGGTACCCGTGAAAAAACTTTAGATGGCATAGGCAGGGATCGGATCAAAGGCCTTTGGCATGATAGTCCAACGCACTAATCATCGTGCCACGGGTACTACAAATGATAATTACCGGCTTCATTTAACGTCGACGAACTGAAGATAGCGATATCTAAACAAGTCAGAAAAAGTTGCTTGATCTGAGGGGTTTGTCCACTGTTGTCAAGAGGCAGCCAATGACCTAGTTATAACAAGACACGAGTTATTTATAAAAAATGCCGTCATTGTGTGCCCAGTCTTCCAGAAAAAGAGGGTTTCTGAACTGCAACAACTATAGATGCATCAGTTTCCTAAAATTCGCACAAAATCGTCTCTGCCTGTTATGTGAACACCTGACCTGATAGATCCATACTTTCACTTCAGAGAGCCTGGAAAGAGACCCAGGAACTTTAAATCGACACTAACATATTAGATAGAACCATATTTTCCCTTTAGAGAGTCTGGAAAGAGACCCAGGAACTTCAAATCGACACTAACATATTAATTGATCTTAATTCCACATTTGAGAAACAAGCAATATCTAGTTTTTTCATTCCTTTTAAACCCATTCGTATTTTTAGAATGACGATGCAGAACGGGTCCTTCAGGTCAGGAAAAACCTTACCGATACCTGTGATGTTAAAAAAATGTAAAGCAAGGCGATTCACAGTCAATTCTGTAAACAATATTGCAAAACTTATATCTCAAGACTAGAGGCACAATCAATTAAAACTCGCATATGCAGATCATATTAATAAAATCGGAAGAAAAATTGATTAGTATTGATCCAAACTATACTGGCTTTGCTGCAGAGAGTAGAACTCCCTAAAAACGGGTGAAAGGGTTTAGGAAGCGAAAAGAAAATTGTTAGATTACTGAGTCATGTAGATCTAATAGAAAACAATGCTTAATACTCGGAAAATCCTAGATTGTAATATCGGATATTGTGCAGAAGAGGAAGAATCGGACTGAAGTGGCGCAAAAAAATACGTTAGTAAATATCTCTATGAACTTGGTGTGCAAAACATCAGGGACCAAACTAGCTGATGAAGCTTGTCAATTGAGACCCAACATGCTTATTGCAAACTGTAGTGCCACTGAAATGAGTACATCAAACAAATCAACATTATAATATAATATTTTGTTGCTATTTTCGGAATGAAGGATGAATACCAGACGCCAAGATGAACAGATTGTTTAGCGGGGTTTAAGGGACTTTCGGCATCAAGTAGTTGCCCTGAACAGTGTATGTTAACCGCAGATGGACAATATGTGGTTCCAGCAGATCGGGACTACTTGCCACGCAGCCAATGAAACAATGACTCTTATTGGAGATTAATTTAATGTTTTCGTTAACCATAATATATTTACCATCAGATTCAGGTATACCTCCGAAGCTGATATTTAAGTCTTAACAAATAACTAATTGCCAAATCTACATTATATTTAATTAAGATAATTCATTAAAAAACTTTTTGTTTTGTTTACAATTTATCTCGTTCGCAATTCTCAACCAAAAATGTTTATTTAAACATTGAGATAAAATAAAAATGATGATGAAATTTTGTATGAAGAAAACATTTGATACTCATAAAAATTACAATAAACTCATATTCTCATCTTGAAGGTCGTTTTTGGTGGTAAATATTCAATGTGCAACAGCCCCCATCCCCCTCATGAAATTGTCTGACAAGTTGCAGGAGGAACTGCAAATCAGGAGTAAGACACTTACAACACTATTTCATCAATTTTTTGAGCCAACAAGTTTGATTTTAAAAATACCTTAATTTTGTAACTTCATTACAATTATTAAGAAAAATATTCTTTGCTATTACTTATGTAGGTATGGAAAAACAAAAATAGAAAAGGTAAATAAATTTACAATTCCAATAGGCACGACTAACTCAATGGTAGATGGTGGAAACGGGAACGTGGTGATGGTATAGAAAAATGTTGTCATAATAAGTACACTACGTGAATGCAATTTTACAATTGATGATGCTTGTTTTTAGCCACAGCCACACTCCACACTCTTGCCTCTCTAGGAGGAAATCGATGATGATTAATCTTCTGAAAGGTAGACACCCTATCCAAGGTAGGTAACTATTGTTGTAGATAGATAGGTAGATAGGTACTCTGCACGGAAACTATTTCCTAAATTAAACCCCTTTCAATGAAAATAAAAGGCACCAACTCTGTTGGACTGGGAATTCAAGAATTACCACAATCAGCTTTGTGATCTTTTATATTTTGATCTATTTCCGTAATCCAATGCAATTTATATCATTCGAGTGCATTGTAGTGTAGGCTAAGTATGATTTTTCCACCCAATCGAATAGAATCGAAATCGAAACCGAATAGACTGTCAAAATCGATGACGGGGGCCATCAAAAAGTAGAAATTTATGAATTTTCGATTGAATTTAGTCAGTTTTTTAATTATTTTCACTCACCATTTATAATTATTGAACAGAAACTTAAAGTAAATAAATAATTTATTCAAATTTGTATTTTTGCTGTAATGAATTAACTTTAACTAAAACTATACAAATAAGAATTATTGAGTTTTAATATCTTCTTTTTTTCGTCTTCTAAATATTCTGTGAATTGTGAATAAATGATGAAGTTTTCCTTTCTGCTTTTGTGTCAGCTGCGCGATGTATCTCCACACACACTTTTTCGGTTTTTCGGAAAATTCACATATACTTGGAGGAAAGTAGTTCACCTATTTGAAATGTTTACATCTTTTTTATTTGCAAACAATATGTGAGAGTGAAAGAAAAATGGAAATATTCCAATGGATGGAAGAGTTAGACAGGAGGTGTTTTGATTTTCGGTAGCCATGTTTTAATTTTATGTGCTAAATGTCGGTAGTGTAGGTTTGTGCAGAACAGGGATGGTTATTGCACTTAGTAAATGTGAAAGCTAGATGTCTCTAAAACTAGGCTTAAAGAGAAGTGTGTTTCCAAGTAAAATCATTTTTAATCTTTGTGCATAGACGGGGGATTTTACGGGGGTAGAGTGGTTATATCATTCGTACATAAAACCCCCAAATTGTGGTAACGTTAAAAAATTACTTCGTGATAGTAATATAGGTATTATTATTAAGATTAGATAAAAATAAATAAATTGGGTGGCGCTACAGTCCGTTGAGAACTAGGGCCTAGTGACTGACTTACAACTCTCAACCATTCCTGTGTGCGAGTAATGTTGTCAGCGATGGAAGGGACCTACAGTTTTAAGCCGAATCCGAACGGCTAATTTGAGAAAGTACTTTTCATGACAAGAATTACTCTGGGAAAATTTGTCAATTCCTCGCAAGAGGCAGTACCCGTGAAAAAACTTAAGATGGCATAGGCAGCAATCGAACCCAAGACCTCTGGCATGACAGTCCAACACACTTACCATCACGGGGTACTACATAAATACTAAATAAAGATTGTTTTAATATCTGCGCCTTATTGTAGGAATAATAAGTATCGGTTAACTTTTAACACGTAATAAAACAACAATTCGTAACCCTGCTTTCTATCTGGGTCAAGTTCAGAATGACAGGTAGATGGCTTTTTTGTGTTCAAAATAGTAAGGTAGTGTGAACTGTAGTTGAAAAAAAAGAGGTAGAAAATCATTCACCTACTAAATATGGACTGTATCCAACTTCACGTTGATATTCCTTAACGGTACTAGCCTTTCTGTAAGGTCAGCGGAAATGTGTAGAAACATTTGAACATGATTTTCGTATAGTGTCAAGATTTATAATTATACATGTCCTTAGTTTATTTGAAGAATAATGATTGGTGAGGCAAAGAAACAAGAGATGGCGTTTAAAAATTGATTATAATTTTGTCTATCAAACCTACAAGATGGCGCAAGCATAGCTAAAGAGGTGGAATCAGTCTTAAGGGGCGTTTTCTATGGGAACTTAAGTCGACTAGCAGTCCATATCTAGTATGTCAACTCAGAAAATAATTGAAAAGTAAACAAACATAAGAAAAAAAGAGATAGGTAGGTGTATGAAAACTGTATGTCTTGGATCTGCATCGTTTCATTTTTGAAAGATACCTAACCAATATATGTCATGTGAGGTAATAAAACTCAGGTACTACCACCAATCATCCATATCATAAAAGTTGTATATAATGATATCTTTGTTCTTTTTATTTGTTTACTCTTACTCATTTTATATAATGATATCTTTGTTCTTTTTATTTGTTTACTCTTGAAACATTTTCTGCCACATTTCTTGCAACTATAATTCACACTACCTTACCACAAGTAACAAAAAATAGCCATCTACCTGTCATAATAAAAACTAATTTTGAGTTTCTGAATTAACCTGACAGAAACTAGACTCCCATGCTGTTGTTATAATAAAATTAAGCTATTGGCAGCGTTTTACTGTTGCCTTTATTTCATATTAGTCATTTCAAATGAACTTTGGGGTTTTAAAATAAGCTCAGATGGAAACCAATTTAAAAAAGTTGTTGTTGTAATTCATCCATATTTAAATAAGTCAAATCCTGATCCAGGAATCAGAAAACGGACCGAAGGTTCATTAAAAAAGTATAAATTGAGACTTTTTAAGTTAAAATATGGATCATATTTCAAATTAGTCGAAAATAGACAATCGTTGTCATAAACTATAGTTTTTGAAACTCAGTTTAAAATCGTATTTAATAGAATCAATCGTTTGTATTGAGACAGTGAAATGATGGATAACCACATCATTTTTGTTATTGAAACAAATTTGATTTATTTTACTAACTTCGGCAGGGTTTAAATTGACTTCCATCATCAAATGAACTTCGAACCATGGTTGAATCGAAATTAGTGCATTAAAATTACCGATATTTTGAACTACAAACGTACTATTTGACTCCAAGTCTCTACCAAAACTAATCATAATGAATGACAGCGTGAAGATGTACATGTTGGTATCTACCAAAATGAATTATTGCATCATGTAATACAAAGGCACTGGGAATCTTCTTTGGAGTGGTAAATATGGATCGTTATATAGCATCCAATGGAAAATGTATAGTAAAATGAATAAAAATCTTTAGTTTTTGATTTACCAATAATTTTATTATTATAAAAACAATGCATAATCAATTTGTGTGTTTAAAGTTCTATTTTTCTTTGTCTTAAATTATTTTAAATTTTTTGTTGGTTTTTGTTTGTTGTTAATTGTCTAATAATTAAAAATGACATTAAAAATACATAAATATTACTCATTATTTTTTGTATATATATATATATATAGAATTATATATATATTATTATATAATATAAAAAACAACTTAACTGTATGCGTTAAAAAATTTACAATAATTATATTTTCAAAACATTTTACTTCCTTTTTCTTTCTCTTTAACTTAAACTACATACATGTATCATATTACATACATATATAATAATAATTAAAAAACATTAAAATTTACAATAAAATTAAAATAATAAAATCAAAAAATAAACTACAAATTAACGATTTTAAATATGTATGTTTTTGTTTTGGTTTTATATTTTCTCATCAGTAAAATAATATTCTAACATTGGACTATCTAAGCTTTTTTCTGTACTTGTTATTTTTATTTTACTATAAAATAAAATTTTTAAGAATCCAGGCATATAGTAAATATTTACAAAAAATCTTTATATATAATAATATGTTTTTATGTTTTTGTTTCTTAAATAGCATTTAATGTCATTTATGAATTGTATTTAATTTTGATGGAGGTATAAATGTGTGTTTAATTATTTAATTTTGTATTCTTTTCTTTTTAATGATTTTAAATATTTTTAAATTTATGCTAATTTTGTTTTTCTTTTTTATCGTATGTATATGTATAAGGATGGTTTTATTTTAAAAATGTGTAAATTTGAGATAAATTTTCAAGTTAAACTTCTTTGTCTCTTCAAATAAAATTCATTCATTGGATTTAGTGGTAATTAGATTTGTCTTGTACTTTCTTAACATGTTTTGAAAAAGTTTTAAATTAGAAGAAAATTTTGAAAAAAATTAAGTTTTATTTAAAATTAAATAATTCCTATATTTGAAATGAGAAACATTTCTTGCTTTGGGACAATGTTGTCTTCCTATTTTATTAACAACAGACGAAACAACTATAATCTTGTGTTGAAGTGTCAAAGTGGCACGAAAAACTAGAAAATTTAAAAGTTTCTAATAACTTAAGTCATGCTTGTCAAAATCCATATTGGTAACATCACATGCACACCATTTAGAGATTTGACAGTACTTATACTTGACGTTTTCGTAACTGTCCAAAACCTTCTATATGATGTCTAATTAATCTGCCAAAAATATAAGTAAACTGATGGACTTATTTTTTAAACTCGTCTGTTCGGTAATCAAAAAATTAGCTGTCAAACTACTTCAATGCAAACTACTTTTTTTTTTTAATTTTTAAACTTTGACGTCTGGGAAAACTTATGCTTATTATTTTTAAAACCGCACATCTTCGTTGAAGGCAAGACATTTTTTGCATTAATTTGGATATGATACTGACACTTTTGCAGTGGAAGTGCAATTTAGAAAAGATATCCCAACCGTTTTGATTTGTGTACAAATAAGAAAATACTATTTTGAATAGTTCAAATTTTGTTTTTCGCTCCGTTATTATTCCTTCTATTATTACGAAACTACCATATTGACCTTTCAGAAAACAGAAATTATTTATTTAAAAATAAACTTTAAAAATAAATAACTGAAATAAACTTTTTTATAATTTAAACGTCAAATTTTGACACATCTTTCAGTAACACGAAAAACATATTTGCAAAATACTACTTTTTCGAATTAATATTTTAAGTATTACTATATTACCGACTTACGGCATAGGGAGCGAGTAGACTTAAGGTTCGTTTACATTAATTTATTAAAAGTCATGTCATGTGGTCTGTCAAATGAATTTTCTCGATAATGTAGTTGGTTTAGGATTAAAGGCAGTTATGAGGAGGTAGTTGCATGTTTCATAATTCAAATCGATGTTTTTAGAGATAATTTTTGTTGTTGTTTCGTCTTCATATTATATTTTTTTAATAAGTAAAACTTAAAAAATAATGATTATAAAATATTAAAGTTCCACTAAATTCAATGAATGTTTATATCACCGGAGTTCTCTTGTCACTGCCAATTTGTTTTTGTTACCAATTTTCATAAACTATTCTATATCTTTTCATAAATTTTATTATCTTACTCTGCACCACAGCCGAACTTTTCATATATATCCACATTTCTGTTTGTCCATTGTCCCCATTAATTTTAATTTAATTTTGAATTTAATATTTAATTTAACATTGTATTATTTTTTGTTTAACATTTTTATATATGGAATTTTCAAATACATACTCATAATCTTAATTCTAAAAATGTTTGTGAATTTCAAAATACGTTAGATGAAATATTTAATTTGTTTGTCTAATTGTTTTGTGATGTGAGTTTTTTGATCTATTGAATTTTGTTTTTATAGATATATAAAATTAATTAAATTAACAACCTTTAGTTAGGTTATATTTTAAATTTTTTTATATTTTTGTTGGTGTTTGTTTTTATTTTATTTTTGTAATAAAGGCTGTGTGAACTTTTGTATATTCGGTTTTTGTTTTGTTTGTATTTTTTGTTTGTTATTTTTGAAACTTTGTGTACTTAATTTTATGTATAAAATTTGTATTTTATTAATTTTGTAATTTTTATTTTCTGAATAACAAACACGCAATAAGTGTTTGCTATGGAAAAATCGGCAGTAATAGTCTGGTAAATATTGATAGCGCACAAATGTTGATGCGGTGAATTTATACTTTATACTTTACACATGCAATAAAAATATTTGTATTTTTGTTCAAAGATTTGTTATTTGGTTTGGATAAATATATATAAATATTTTGTTTTTTTATTTTACATATAATATGCAATTTGACGATTTAATTAATGAGGTCCAAATGTTGTTTTGTTTTTTTTCTCCGAAAAGGGTATTTTTTTGTTTAAATAATTTTTGTATTTCCATAAACTTGTATAGATATTTTTTTTTTATATTTAACATAAATATGAAATTTCAAGATTAAAAACAAAATTTTAAAATTTAAAACACTCCAATATAATCTATAAAGTTTACAATTTAAATGTAATTTATACAATAGAGCATATAGAATAATATATGTAAGACATTTATCAATCTTGTTTTTAATAATTTTCGTTTTTGTGTTCTTTTGTTGAAAGTTGTACACTTTATATAATTTAAATTCACGTCATATTCTAATTTTAATTTTTCTTAAAAATTAATTAATTTTTATCTTTAGCCAATGGGTTATTTTCTAGTTATTAAAATTTTGAGTCAAATAAATCGTTTCTTAAATTTTCCTATTCAAAAAGCATTGTGTTTCTTTAAAATCCGAAACAGTCTTTACATCATACGAAAAATATAAGTTTAGATATTTTATTTTATTAAATATTTTTTTTTTGGTTTTTGAGAAAACGGGTTGTTTTTTTGTTTGGAATAAAAAACTTAAAACAAATTCTTTAACCAAAATATGTTTGAATTAAATCAAACGAAGCAATCTTTTTATATTTTGCTTACAATCACAGAACGTTTCATTATTCACACATCTTTGCAGCCTTTCCCTAAAATTCTTTTTGTTTTGTTTAAATTTGGATTTTTAATATAAAATATTTGTTTTTTTTTTTTTGCGTTTTGATATGATAAAACTTAATTATGTATAGATTAAAATTTTTAAATTTAAAAATATTAAATTAAAAGAAAAGAAAACAGAGTAATTTTTTAATTGTTAATTTAATTTTTCTATTTTTAATTTTATATTTAATTGAATTTTTTTGTTTAACATTGTCTAGAGATGGTTTCTTATAATATTTAAAATTTTCTTTCTTTTCGTTGTACATTATTTATTTTGTTTTGTATTGAATTCAAATAAAAATATATTCCTTAAAAAGGGGACTGTACAATTTGAAATTTGTAATTTTTTGTTTGTTTTTTTGAAACCTTTCTGAGGATTTATTTGTTATTAAAATTTATACTTTTTACATAATCTTATGCATGTATTAATTATTTGTATATACTCATAGAAATTGTTTTTGTTTGTTGTCAACAAGGTCTTGTTAGAATAATTTTTGTTTATGTTGAAAATAGAACATATCAGAAACAAATATGGTTTTTTAAAATATTAATTTGTTTTACTTAAAAATGTTTGTTAATGGCGAGTTGGTTTTTTGAATATAACTATAAAATTGCTGGGCAAATTATTTAAAAGAAAACATACGAATTTAATCTTAGTTGCTATACACAATCTGTAAAAATTTGAATGAACAAAAAAATAAAGTTTCTAAAAAATCAGTAATTTATAATAGAGTTTCGGTAACAATGTGTCGTATTCGAACTTTAGAGTTTTTAATTCAAGTTCAAAGTTTAGAGTTTTTTTAGTTTTTAATTCAATTTCAAAGTTTTTTCTTCAAATATTTGTGGAAACATTCAAAGTTATGTTTTTTCTGCTTCTTGAATGCAAAGTTTGTTAAATATAAACCTAGTATGTGGAAAATTCAATAACATTAAATTTATTGAACTTATCAAGTAGTCACTTTTATTTCTGTTTACGTAATCGTCTGTTTTTGTCTGATGAGTTTTAATGTGGACACTTTGGCGTATGCGTACTTTTTTTTTTTTTTTTTTTTTTACGATCGAACTAATGACCCGTTTCAAAGAGTTAGAATTTAGAAAACCAAAGTATGAATTTAAAGTAAGAAAATCTGTTCTATCGGTGATTTTGTTGAAATCCTTTTTTTTGGTATCGTTTGATGTATACCTCTATTAACGTATTTTTCAATTTTAATGTCGATGTTAATACAAAATCACATCACAACATATCCAAATGAACAACAAATATTTAAAAAAGACATTTATGAATAACCTAAGAATATGCAATAATTTTATTTTGAATACACTAAATTGAAAAAAAGCAAAGTATAAATTAGGCTCTGATGCATCTAAACAAATTGAACACAATTTTTATTGAAAAGTTGATCAAGTCGGTTATTACTCATTCCCTCAAATATTTCAATACATTATGACTTTAATTCTTCGAATCCAATCCCGAGGGGCGGCGCAGTAGAGGAAGACCGCGACTCAGTTGGCGCACGAAGGTGGGTGAAGAACTCAACCCCGGACTCTAGTACCGGACTGTAAGTAAGTATTATGACTTTAATTTATTTGCAAAACTCTACAAAATTGTACACTTTCAAATTTAAAACTTTTCAATTTATTTATGTATTTTTTATCCTAAATAATTTTAGGATATTTAGATTGAAAGCTGGTTGGTTTTAAAAACAAATTAATTGCATAAAGCTCACTTAGAACTTCTTCAAGAATACATCAGGAACAGGGTTTCAAATACTCCATTATACTAGGCATTACGCATTACATTCAAAATTCATCATTTTTTAACCATGTGAAGCTAACGAGAACTTATTTTCATATTATATTGGTCACCTAGGCGTATGTGTAATATATATATTTTTTTTTAAAGAATTGGTTTTAAAACTTTTAAAGCCTGAAGGTATTAGAAAGTTCGTCTAGACTATCCTTCAATTTATAATTTTTTTCAAACGATAGGACAGTTTTCTCTAGAAGAACCAATAAAAGCACTATACTGAGGGGCAACAGTAATCGAAATCCTGAAGTAATTTCTCTTTTCGTTTAATAAGATTTCTTTTTAAATATTTGTACACATTTAAGAGAATTCTAGCACACACGTTATTTTTCTTTTCTTCGTAAATAAGAAAATTAATTTGCTGAACCTGAGCTTATTGGTTGTTGCACTTTAGAAAGTTAATTTATTTTTACAAGAAAAAATTTAAATCAGGAAACAGGAATACATATATAAAGTAAACATTTACTTAGAATAACATCAAAAGCTTCTCAAAACACCTCATTGTATACAATACAATATACCAAATAGTATAAGATATTGATTCACTTTTTTATCAGTAAATTTTTATATTTTTATTTACAGTGTTTGTGTTTTCCAAGAGAGTTGATGGTATTGAATGAAATTTATTTTTATATTACATTGAATAATAAGATCAAATTTATTCAATTTAATATTTCTTGTTATCGACAATGATTTAAACGAATAAAAGCGAAGTTTTAAATTGGGATTCTGGGCGTATCCATAAAATTTTGTCAATACATTTCGGAGTGTAAAACTCTTAATATGAAAACAAATATCAAATAATACCGAAGAAAACATGAACATCCTATGTACATTTAAATAAATGTTGAAATTTAGTAAATAAGCCAATGTATTAATCAATCAAAACGTTAAAAGCTTAGATTTGAATATGAATTTAAAGTCGGTAAAAAAAAAAACAATTTGAACTCGAAATTCCGTGAATTACATAGTTATCATTGCATATGTGTAGGTACGAGTATGTTCAGAAATATTTGCCCTAGACTTGACAAACAAACTGTTTTGCAATCTTAACTAAATTGATTGTTTCACTTGCTAGTTTCGTCGAATTGAGTTTTTACTTATAACTTTTTGAGATTTTAACTTTTTTTCTTTTCTATTTCAATAATCTTTTTAAATATATGTATCTTTAACTTCCATCATCACAAAATCCAACCAAAAATAAAAGCATCTTCACCATCAAGAATACATCAAAATAAGATAATTCACTAAAAACAAGAACCATGCAATCGCCTCTGTGTATGTAATCACAACGAAAACATCCAAAAATCATAACGAAACAAAAATGAAAAACAAACAAATTTATTATTATTTTTTTAATTTAAAAATATTTATTCCTAGAAAAAAAAAAATAAAATATATTTTTTTTTTTAAATGTAATATATTTAAGAATTGGTATACAGAAATAAAAATAATTAAAAATAATATAATAATTAACTATACAATTTTGTTTTGTTTGTTCTTTATACAATAACTATACACAGAGAAAATAAAATAAAAATATAATTATCATCATAAAAAATTATATTAATTAAACAAATATTATTTATAAAAAAAAAAAGAAAACGAACTAAAGCAAAATACATTTTTCTTCCTTTAGTAAAATCTTAAAAAATTATAATCTACAAAGACAATAATCTATACATAGAATAATAATAATAATAATAATAATAATTAAAAATAAAAACGAGAAAAAATAATTAACAAAATTTACAATAACGTTAGATCATTATATATTTTTGTTGTTATCTTAAAAAAAAAAAAGAAAATTCTGTACAGTTCTACTTTTCTTTGCTTTCACGAATAGAAGAAAAGAAAGAGGAAAACAAAAAAAATAATAATGAAAATACAAATTAGGCAGTGATCCTTGGTTGGTGGTTAAATTGTTAAGATTTTTACATTATTATGGTTTATTTGTTTGGGCTTAAGGTTTTCCATTGCATTTATATTATTATTTTGTATTTAGATAATAAACTTAAAAAAGAGGAATATCGCGTATCTATCTATTTTTTTTTAACGAAGATTATGTGTGTATGTAAATATGTATGTTTAACGGTAATATTACACGAGAGTTGGAACTTATATAGGTAAGAAATCTAACAAATTCAAAACTAAGAAAAATAATATTTATTACAAACTATTATATTTTGTATGTATATTTTATAATAATTTTCACTTAATAATAATTAACAAAGAAATTTGATTAGAAAAATAATAAAACAATAACTAAAAATATGTCCAGCAGTTTCTTTTGTTTTCTTATAAAAATAAAAATAAAATAAAATAAAATATTACAAAAAAGAGCAACTCATCTATATATAGGTATTTTTGTTTTTGTTTTTTTTTAATTAATTTATAAATAAAACAATTTACAGTTTTTTGTTGTTGTATTTTTTTGAAAAATAAGTTATTTTTGTTTTAACAATTTTATTTTATTTAACTAGATTTGACCTAAAGTAATTTAATTTTAATTTTAAATTTAAAATTTTAATCTTTTTCTTTTTTGTTGTTGTTTTGTTTTGTTTTTGGAAAGAATTCCGCAGAAAAATTTTGTTCTAAATTCGAAATGTTTGTTGTTTTTTTTTGTTTTTGTTTTTCTTACGATACACATTTTGTTTTTTGTTTTTTTTTTTTTTTAGTATTTGTACAAATTATATATAATATGTATGTGTATTAGTATTGTTCTTAAGCCTCCACGCATCACATTCCTTATGTCTACACACCGTTACAATCGATTTCGATAATGTCCTTTGGCACATCGACAAACTGATAGACTAGCCGCTGGCCATCGACTTTCGCCAGGATACCTCGCTGATAGTAGTACCTTAACGCACGACCCATTGTTTCGTAGTTCATGTCTGGTTTGTTTTTGTGCATGCCCCACAGACGTGAGACAGCCTTGGAATCGACCAACTTAAAAACGCCCTTCTCCCTGTTGGTCCATTTGATGAAACGCGGACAGTATTCACGGTCTTGGAGGAGCTTGAGGAGGAACTCCCACAGATATGTGGTGGAACCTTCTCGGCTGCGTCTTTTGACGCCCATTTCGATCTTCGGCTTGCGTGGTTTCTTGAGTTTTCGTGGTGGAAAGCCTAGCTCTAACATGTAGGAGAGATCATAGTTCACACTAGATGTCGCTGGTTGGATTACACTTTGTGGATGTAAGCCCAAATTTGGTCCGGCGATGCCAGCTGCTGCTGCGCTATTTCCGGCTGCGGAATGTGGATGATGATGGTGATGATGCGGGTGGTGTTGGAGGTGTGGCGCATGTTGCTGTTGCTGGTGATGCTGGATGGAATGATGCGATGGCGGGGCACCATTGTTGGTACGTGGCGGGGAAGGTGTGGTGAAGTGTGGTGAGCTCGCGTAGCCGTTTGTAGTGCCACCACCACCTCCTCCACCGCCGCCGGCATTACCACCCCCACCGCCAACCCCACCATTACTTCCGTTACCCGAACCACCGCCAGATGGCATGGGAAGGTAATAATTGTCTGGCACTGTAAATAAAAAATAAAAAAAGAACTTTTAAGTAACTGCATCTCAATTGAAATTACAGAGAGTATAGATATACATATTTCTTAACGCGCATTTTTGACATTAAATTTTGCTTCTTTCTTAATTGAATGCAAATCGAATTAGAATTCGTGAGCAAAAGATATAAAGAGTCAAAAATGACATCGACACCATTAGTGTGTGTTGGTTTGGTTGAATCAGCAGCGATTTATATGCGCGCGGGCGAGTGCTGCATATATGCACACATGTGGCGCATTTTTGATTCTTTATTATCAGTGAGAGGGATGCTAAATTTGTGTGGAGAATTTTTATATAAATTGTTTTTTTTTTGTGTGAATTTTATTTTGTATTATTTTCTCTAAACTTGTTGTTGTTGGTTTGAATTTGATAAGTGAAATGGAAAACATAAAAAGGAGGTGTTGGCGGGATGATAGGAGCAGCAGCAGCAGCAGCAAAATGATCGCTTGTTTGCTTGCGTTCTGTATATATGTATGTAGGTACCTATATCGAGCTGATGATGAAGATTATGCCTTTATAAAATGATTTGCATATACATATGTCTGTAGGTATGTGGGTTGAAGTTGCTTTTGTTTTGTTTTGTTTATTTTTTCGGGAATTTTAAACCGCTTTTTTGCTGCTTTCTTCAATTATAAAAAAAAATATTGTTTTCGTTTGCGTCGGCATTAGGGGTGGTGGAGATGATGTGGTGAGAAGAGAGGTGAATTTCGTTTGGTGTCAATGAAACTTTGACGCTTTGTCCTTGAATTCTAGTTTGAAAAGTTCATCGAAAAAACACATATTTATGAACATGTACATTATAGAATAGGTATAGGATAGTATTTATTGAAGAGCGAGATATATGTACCTAATGTGTGAATCAGATTTGTTTTATTTGCATTTTTGCAGTCGGTATATATATATGTATGTATGCATGTTTAATATTAACCTACCACCCGAATTTCATTTGTTTGTTCTTTTTTTTTGTTGTTGTTGATTATTTTAAATTGTTTGATATATATTTATGGATGCTTATCATATTGATGTGAATTAATATGCATTTTTAATAGGAGTTTTTTTTTCTTTTTTTTTTTAATTATTGACGTTTGAATATTAAATAAGATAACATTTAGGAAGATGAGGAATTACTGCTAAGCTATATTTACAATTGTCATGATGTTTTTTTGTACAATGGAAAAGTTTGAGATTATATATTTAGCTTCACATCCGACTTTGTACATTTCAAAAAACAATCTTTGACATTTTTGGGCTTATAGATTGAATTTCTAATAAGTGTGCACTCAGACGAACAATACAAATCTTACGTAAATTATAAATACAATTTTTCTACTATTAGATGTAGGCAAGTAATATTGTTTTAGCGGCAGATGGTGTGATGACAATTTAATATGTTTCTTGGGTTCTACTACATCTGACAGCTTTATATAGGATTATATTTCTGAACACGTCCTTAAGAACTGTCATCTGTCAATATAACAACTTGCATTTGCTGTCAGATCTTTTTGTTCTGATTTATAAACATATACATACGTACGTGTGTTTATTATATTGTGAAAGACCGCAATTCTTATCGATCACAAACTTCCGTGATACCGGAATCAAACTTTTAAGTTAGAACTTATACGGAATTTTGTATTCATTAAGCAGGCTAAACACGATTGAATTCGGTTTTCAACTAGGATGCCAAACAAAGTGATACTTATCCCTCAGACGGATATTTTGTATGAACTTAGTTGCAATTGCAATACTATGATTCAGCTGTCAAAATTATTATTTATCGTAAAGAAGTGAATTTTTAACATTAACGTTACTTCAAAGGATAAGTTGAAAAGGCCTATAAAGAATATAATTTGTAAAATTTTAAATAATTACAAATAAGAACATAAAAGGTTAAGTAAACAGGTTTGAAAGAGGCTTAAAAAGTACTTAAGTTTTTCAGGACTATAATCCTCTCAAGCACAAGTACTTGTACTTTAGTAGCCTGGTTCCAGATAGGTACCAATTTGGAATTTTGACACTAGTACAGAGTACTAGGTACTTCAGTAGAACTTTAAGTACCTTTTTGGTCAGTTCATTCTTATTCTGTGTACTTATGCTTTCTTCTCAACGTCAGTTTATAAAGAAAATGTTTTGTTTTTTATCCTCTATATTTTATAGGAAAAAAACATATTGGCCAAGTACCTACTTCTCAGGAAGTTCTCAAGTACTCTGATGGACAAGTACTTCTCAGAAACTCATTAAATACCCTTTCATTAGTTTAGTACTTTCGGCGCAAACTAAGTAATTCTGATACTTAGCAGTTTCAAGTATCAGGGTACAATAGTCCCACTACTGGTGCGGGTATTTGTATTACTCGAAAGCTCTGATTTCAAGTCAGATCGAACAAGAAGCCAACTCTGTGTAGGTGCATTTTGTTTACTTAAGTTGAAAGAACATTTTGTTAAACTCGATTTTCAACTGTCAAATTTTTGACATTTGAAGTTTCTTTCTCACCAAGTGTGTTTAGAAATGCAATTTCATCTCATTTACACATGATCTTTGGCTTCAAACAAAAACTATTCAAAAATTGCAGGACCGATGCCTCAATCTAATAATCAACCCAAACATTTATTTAAAAAACAAAATCGTTTAAATAATCTCCATCTGTCAGCTGAAAAGAAAATCAGAGCAAAATAGTTCGACCAAATTAATTATACCATCCGGTAACAGGAAATACAATAAATTCTTCACCACAGAAAAACACCTCATCCACTACACAAACGTATAGATATAGAACATTCTGCACCTCATTGTGAATTCAACAATTTTAATTGTTTACTTGCAGCTAAAAGTTAAATAGTAACTGATCGCACGCAAAAAGAAAATTCCACCTATAAAATTTATACACACAGTGAAATAAAACAAAATATAATCGCATGAAAATCATGATGATGATGATAATGATGTGCGATGGCTGGCTTCTCGTTGTTTCAAAAATACAAAAATTAAAACACATCGCAAATGGCGTCCTCCCATCCTATCCCACCACACCACACCACCCCAACCCACCTAAAATATGCACTTCACCATTTTTATGGTAGAAACATTCTCTATTTATAGATTCCGCATACTGTCGAGGTAGATAGAGGTAGGTATACGAAATACAAATATATTTGTCAGTCAGTCAGAGAGAGGAACAAATATACAACTGCAATGCATGTTGCACAAATACATGAAATTGCATCTACACTCCACAGTCTACACTGTATAACAACAAAATTTTTGTTGTTGTTTTTTATTTTCATTCATATTTATATGTGTGTTGAAATATCCTAGAGGAGAAAGTAATTTAATTAGAAAGAGAAACCTGCGCAAACAGCCGAGATAGATAGAGCGAAAAAGGGGTCAATGCAACTAGATGCCCTTCAACTAAATTGATACATAGATACAATAAATTGATCCACATAGAGCGGGTATAAGTAACGAGAACGAGTACGAGTACGAGTAGGCTAGGCAAGGTAGGTAAGGTAAGGTAAGGTAAGATAGGTAGGTGCATAAATAGAGAAAGATAGGCATTTGCTATACCTCCTCTACCTACATTTATACTATAATTGCAATGGCATATGTGTGTGTTAAAAGTTCGTTTGATTGTGTTAATAGGAAATAGAATGAGAGTACAATAGGGAGGAGGTAACAAGAAGCAAGAAGTAATAATTAGGTACGAGGTAAGTAAGTTACCGCACCCTTATGTCATCTTTTCGTTCGTAGCCATCGTCATCATCACCGTCGTCGATCGACCAATGGAAGAGCAAAAACAAAATTATGACATTTTATGACATCTTGAAATATACGGATGAGGAGAGTAGGCAGGTACATTCTGTTCTGTCAAAATGCTTCAAATACCTACCACAGCACAGATTAAAAACCATTAAACCAGGAATACATATGTTTGTACATACCACTAATGTACATATATATATAAAATGAACAAAACATATGCAAAATTCGAAAACAAATAGCAATTCAGACTTCAGAGAGTGTAAGAATGTCAGAGGGAGAGAGAGGGAGAAAGGAGGTAAAAAGAGGAAACAGAAAACAAAAATTGCACCTCTTCTGCTTCTCACTGCTTACTTCTTACATAAAAATAACAACAGGCTTAGGGTGAAGATAAATCTGAAACTGAGGGAAAAAGGAGGCAAGTACTAGGTAGATAGGTATAAAAGCCAGCCACGAATAGCATGCCAAAGCAAATTTCAAAGTATATTTTATTTAACTTCTATGAAGAGGAAATATAAGACTCACTCTTATTTTTCTTACATAAACACACACACACACATTGAATATAATCTAGACAACAACATGGCTTGGCTATATGAAGTTAGCATAGTCGCATTGTACCATTACATTACATACCTTCTGCTTCTATAGTATACTTCAAGTTGTGTTTTTGCATTTTCTGTTTTCGCGATTGTTCGGCTTCAGAGAAGATCTTGGGAATGGGGGCACATAGTATGCGAATACTAAACCAAAAAGGAACACCCCGATGTGCGATGGTGCACGGTGCACAGTGCATGGTGCACCCAGCACCCAACGTCAAATATGTACACGACCCCCATGGCAAAACCGGCCCAAGTTAAAACAAAACGAAAAATAGCAACAGACAAAAGTCGTAAAAGAGGAAATGGATATTGCGAAAGACAAAATAGGAAAGAGAAGATCTAATAGTAGCCATAGGCAGGTTTATTTCTCCCCCTGCCTCCCCTTTTCACCCCCTCTTCCACATCAGGAACTAAACAACTTCTACCATACCTAAACCTACGAATACTATCATCTATCTCTATAGCTGCTACCAAAAGCATCCCCATTAAAATTGGCGTCCCATGATGTTAGTGGCAGTGGCACAATAAGTCTGTTATTGTAAGCTATTAAGAGCAAAGGGGGTGGCGAGGTTGTGCACAGACAGAGATGAATGTTGCACTTTTTTTTCTACTCTGTGTATTCTTTTGTTTTTGTATAAGCAGATTATAATAACATTCTTTGTTTTATTTGTATTTAGGGTCGGTTATTGGGTTTTTCTTTTTAAGTTTAATGGTGAATTTAATTATCACCTGTTTTCTATAAAACTGGAAAGATCTGTCAACGTAAAAACGTTTCTTTGAAGTAATAAATCTATACTTAACGAAAACATCACGTAATTCAAACGATCCAACTTAACGAGAAATAGATCTGTCAAACAGACAAACAAAGAATTAGCTGTCAGATTTACTTTAATGAACTACGGTGTAAGGTCATTCTTATGAAAGGCAAGAATATTCAACGAAAAGTCAAATTTTTTGAAGTGTATGATCTTATAGTAATAATGACATTTAGACGACATACACAGTTTTTAACGAAGAAACGAAGAAGTACATTCCCCAACGTATTGACAATACCATTTTCCGGTACTTATCAATAGGTATCGACAGTTTGTCAAAGGAAGACGTCTAATTGTTTTTGATAGAAATTGCACTATTTATTTGCATGGAACCATTAAAGTGACTTTATATTTTTAGTATCTTATAATAATACTAAAAAAAAAGTGCGATTAGTTGTACATTGTGTCACATTCTGTTCTCTCTTCTTTTTAATGTTGGTGTACCTATAAAATACCATATATGTATATATTCCAACGAATACATTCATGTCTTTACATATACATGCATAAGTATGTTTAGCCATCAGAAAGTGTAGCAAAAATACAACAACGACAAAAAAATAGGAATGTGATGTGCAGCCAGCAGATTTGTGGTGTCAGTGGATTTCTAGGGTGATCGTTCGATAGAAGGTCATGGTGGATTTATTTATAAATGCATTATATGCCGGGCAAAGAACAAAAACTCATTCTCATTTTGTGGTTCTATTTTATATGCGTGACTATCATAATACTTCTTTATAACAACAATTTGATATGAGTGCAATTTATCAACAACAACAAAAACTTACAAATTATGATTTTTATATGGGAAAAGTTTGATGTTGCAATAATTGTTAAACAAAAATGTACCTATTCGATAAGAAAAAGAACTCATAAATTTTATTAGATAATCAGTATATTACATCATTCTGTCATTCGATAAAGGCTTGAATGTTTTGTGTTAACTAGTGTTATAGAGGCCTTAATTTTTTCAGATTGAACATTTACATATATTTCTTCTTGTGTTTTACTTGATTATCAGTTGATGGATATTTTTTTTGAGGATCTGAATGAAACAGTACTTAAAACTACAATACTTAAAAGAAATGTTAAGATTGACAGCTAACAATTTGATTAGTTTGACATACATTATGCAAAAATTTCCAAACGAAATACATCTAGCTATTTATAAATCATTTTTAATATGCTTGAACATTAATGAAAAAAATACGTCAGATTCCACAAAACACTTTGACGTTTATAAATGAACAAACAAAAAATGTGTGGGTCGAGAAGTCCCTCATTGATCGATCGACGATCACCTGCATGAACAAAACTTAAAACTATTCTCTTCTGATAAAAACAAACTTTCGATTTCACACTTCACGTCATTAAAAAAAAAATAACCCAAATAGATATCAGTATTGTCATTAGGAAAAAGAAGAGGGCAGCACTTATGCAAGTGAGCAAATTATTCTGACAGATCATTTAGAACTCGTCGAAGTGACTTTTGAGCACTGCACGACGACTGACAGTGACGATATGCATAAGTATATTTGTATGCCAGTGTGTCTGTTTGTTCTGAATTATAATTCTGATTGTAAATTGTCATGTAAAAATAATCAACAGTGTAAATTACAACACCAACACACACACACACATCCAAACAAAACACACCCATCAAATAGTACTTTGTATACATTGTATACAATGCGCGCGCATTACGAAAAAATAAAACTTTTCTTACGTAAGTCAAATCGAGCATGGTCAACATTATAAACAATAATTCAATTTGAATTCCTGTCATCGTTGTCGTGTTGCGCTATTTTCTGAAGCTCAAAAGAACTGACAGATCGAAAATAATGAAGTATTTAATTAAACGAGGTAGGTAAGTTTGTGTTGTTTTAATTAATCGTGTCAGAGAGATGATGTTGATTGCTCTTATTGTTTAGTTTTTTGTTCGACTTCGAAAACAAAACAAAAATATTTGATCTTTTTTTTCGTTGCTGTTGTTTTATTTTAATTTTTTCTTCTGATTCTTAATGGTACATACACATCAGTACATCAGATACAGAGTACTCAATAGTGACAGATTGTTTACAAATGTCATCAATTGGTTGCGTGTGGAGTTTATCATTATCATTACATTTAAATATACAACTATAGTTGTTATGTTTGTATAAAATGTACATTTGTAAACTGTCCCTGTATTGAATCGAACAATATTCAATTTAATTTCTGATGTGCTGTTGCTGATATTGTTGTTGTTGTTTGTTTCTGGTGCTGCTGTTGTTACTGTGGTAATTTATATTTATTTACATTTTGCTTTAAATTCACCTTGACACAATTCAACAACCAGCTATACAGTAGTTTTGTATAATCGTCGTCGTCGTCGTCGTCATGAGTGTAGGTGCAACATTTCCTGTAGCAGTTTTTATTTTATTTTATTGTAAAGCTTTTTGTTGACGGTTTTTACATCTATAAGTATAGATATTTCGTATTGTTGCGTTGTTGGATTATTAAATGGTTCATGCGGCAGTAACAGCAGCAGCAGCAGCAGAGCAGCGGGTGGCTACAGGTGCATTGAAAATCGAATGGTAAAGGGGGTAACAGTATAATATTATTGTCTATAAAGATCGGGGCCAAGTATTCATTTCAGGAAATACCCATTATTCCGTATGGAGTTAATAAAATAATTGTCGTTGCATCTGTTTTCCTTATTGTTGTTGGTTGTATACAATAAATTATTATAGGTACCTATTTATTCAATTTTAGGTGTAAAGATGTGGGCTTGGAATTATTATTATTATTTCTACAATTGCAGAATTAAGTCATTTAAAATTTTAATTTTTGTTTGAGTGAAATCTGACATTTAGAAAATTTCGCTCCTAACCTACAATAAATTTTGCTTTAAACATGTTTCGGTTAAATACGGACCTCATCTTCATAGAAAGCAAACTGATCGATCAGCATCTACGTGTTCAACGCGTTCGGATCATAGGAAACCTCTTAAAATTTGAATCTAAAAGTTTAGTAGTTTTTAGGATTAAAGAGGACAACAAAAATTTGATCAGTGATAAAGTTTGAGAAGATGATTTGAAAAACATTTTTGACATCTTGTACATAGACTGCAAATCGAATGAGACAAATAAACAGCGCGTCATTAGAACATCAAAAGCGCTGACATTTATAACTTTGTTGAGATTGACAGAACTGTCATATTGTAAATCGCATTATCATCCTTTAAGAGATTTAGGCTTAAATACGATGCTGCTGGTTCTTAATTCGAATAAAACATGGGTACAAAACCTCTTACGTTCGATATCAACGATATGTCATATAAAAACGGATCAGCAAATGTCAGATTCAAGAAAATGGCGAATTCAAAGAGGAAAGCCCAGTTGACATATATAAAACTTTTATCTAATGCCAATTTTTAAAAATTAACTTAGAAACGTTATCTACCTACGTTATGTAGTATGTTCCTGAATTGATAAGACTTAGGAAGTAATTTAACTTAAAAATTAGTGGAAATATCCAAATTTCAATTCTCCACCCTTTTCCTGCTTTTTCCTTTTTTTTTGTTTTAATGACTTTTGGTTGTTCCAACAACATCCACAGAGGGGGTCTATAAATACCGTTTGTTTTTATAATGATGCGCGAAATGTTAAGATAACAAAAAAGAAAAGAAGCAAAAATCAAAATATATACTCCACACATGTGTAGATATTATGTATGTATGTATTTCTACTTATATTATTGTATTATATCTGGTTAGAAGAGTGTTTACACTAAAATAGAATATAAAATATGTGACTTGACGCGGTGCGGTGGAGCAGTGGAGCGGCAGTGATGGCAGTGGTGGTGGCGGAGACGATGCGATGGTTGAGTGTTGTGCTGAATGGCTGAGACATTTTGTGGGCAAAAATGTGGCTGGGGGACATGTTGATGGGATGGGAGTGAGTAAGCTTGTATGGATGATGGGGAGAACTCAGAAGTCAGAACTCACTCACCGCCATCGCCATCGCCACCGCCACCGCCACTGCTGCTGTTGTGATGTTGCTATTGCTTGCTGCTGCACGGAAAGAACATTGTGACGGCAACGACGACGACGACGACGTTTCCGAGCTCGCACATTTCCGTGTAGTTGTGACCTTCAGAATTTGTGCAAAGGCGATGTGTCGATGACCACGAATTTATTTGCTAACTTTTTTTTCTTTTTTTATTCTTTCATTTTGCTTTGCTTGTTGCTTGATAAATTCTTTTTTCTTTTATTGTATGTTCTCGTATGGTCTTCGTTGCTCTTTGCTTCTTATATGTTTTCTTTTTATTTTATTGTTCTTTTTCTCTGGTTAGGTTTCTTATAATTCACATATCATTTCTTCGCTTTGCTTTCGCTTGCGTTTAGAAGTCTTTTATTAAAAAAAAAAAAACAAAAGTTAAGTAAAAATGAACGAAGTTTGCTTAGTGCTTGTGTGTTTGTTGTTAAAGCTGAATGCAGAAGCCCGCAGCAATGTTGTTTGTAGGTTTTATTGTTTTTATTTACTTATTTATTTTTGTTGTTGTTATGTTTGTGTGATCCTAGTGGAGTTTATTGTGGAATGCGTCTTCTTTGGTGTAAGGGAGAACTTATCTATACTATACTTAAGGACAGTAGGAGGTATAAGAAGACGTTATAGCTTCATAGGGTTTTCTCGATGCAATTTCCGTAGACAAGTAGAAAAATGAACATGAAGAAATTTGACAAAGAATAAGAAGAAGATGAAGGTAGGTAAATCGTATTTGTATGATTTTTACTTGATATAAAAGCAGGGTAGATATAGAAGAACAGGTTGGTATGCATATAGTTATGTATTTTATTTGAAAATGTTAAAGTAAATAAACAAATTCGATAAAACTAAAACATATTGTTGGGCGCCACTTAAGAAAAAAAAAGGTTTAAATTAGTCGTAATTTTGAATGATCACCATTGCTTGAACAGGTTGATACTTGCAGTATTATAAATACATAGTAATAAAGGTACTAGGTAGGTATTAGAATTGATTAATTTAAGCTCTAAACGACATTTTGAAAAAGCGTCATCTGTCGGGAACAATAGAAGAGAAAAATTACACTATTTGAATTTGGTAGTTGCTTTAAGAAAGTTACTACCAGCGTGATATTTAAGCAATATTTTTGCTATTGAAATTGTTTTGTTGGGCGCCATTTAAAACATTATTGATAAGCACAACAATCTCAGAGCAAATTTGTAAGCTTGATATTTATTATTTTTTCCGCAAAATTTCAGTCGTATTTTAATGTTAGAACCTACATAAATCTACAGATCTTATTGAAATTTAAGCTTGTCACTAAGAAAAAAAACCACAAAGATTGGTTTTATCTTAAACTCTAGAAGGTATGTATGTTTTTGAAACCACACGAGCAAAATTTAGCAATGTACATAGGTACATACCTACTTCTGGATAAGGGATAAGAATACTTTGAATCGACTTAAATGCCAAACATATTTGTTGTATATTCGCTTAAAATAAAACTTCCTGTACTCCAATTTCTTATAGTTTATAGTAGTAGAAAATATTCACAAATAAAAAAGAGCTTTGATGGATTTATTTTTGTCAAAATATTTTGTTTTGATCGACATACAAAAATAAACGACACTATATAGTGTTGAAGTTTATACATAGGTATTAATTGCCGGAAGTAAAATTCACAACGGAAACTAGGCTTCTTGAATGCTTTGCTTAGTTTGTTTATTTTTGCTGACATTTGTGTCAATAAATTAATTTATGATTTATTTCGATTTTATGCTAGGTCTACACAACTGACAAAAAAATCAGATGTTTATTTTGCAAATTTTATTTTTTGCAATACATATACATATGTACATATAACGAAATAGCTAAAGTATTCTACAATATTGGCCATCGCATGATTAACTATAGATTTTGACAGCTAAAGAGAAAACTGCAGGTTCAAAATTAAATCTATGTATATCTACATACATATATCTGTATTTGATTGAATTGAATACAAAATCCATTTGTTTTTTAATCTTAAACAAATATTCAAAGCTTGATAACTGCTTTCCAACTTATTAAGACTCTTTTAAGTATGTATTAATATTCTTTTGTATTTCTAAGAATTTTAACTCTACATACATATTATATACGCCTTGACGTAAATATAAAAACTTTAATCGAATGCAATTCTATATAGAAAACAATAAAGTGTATTGTCTTTTTATTTTTTTTTTGCAAAATTGAATTGGTTATTTCCTTAACATTTTCTTTTTTAATAAACAAAGCGATACAGGTAGGTATTTTCATGACACCCAATATAGGTAGGTACAATCAATTAATTGACGGAAGTATTACACAATGCGCTATAAATTGTATGAAATGTATAGATAGTGATATTGAATTTCACGCAATATTTCAAATTATTTAATTGGATTACCTATGTGATTGCCGTAACTCTTCGGCAATATTAGGAGAACTTCGTTGTTTTTCTTTTTTTTGATGCGTTTATTGAATTTGAGTCTAACAAAAATTGCCTTCTCGAAGAAAAATGTTGATTATGCATATTAAATTTCTAGAAAGAACTCTATCCTGTAAACTTTTTTGTGAGGAGGTTTCAAAGTTTCAAATACATTGAAAATAAAAGTACTTCCTTAACTCCTCAGAGTACTTTTATTTAGTGACAACTCTTACAAAAAACACTAAACAAACATACCTTTTAGACGAGTTCAAATATGAATATTAGTTAGAAAAATATATATCTAAATATTTGTACAGGCAATACAAAACTCTTAGAGAAAACAAAACTTAAGTTGTCAAAAAAAGCTTAAGTTCATGAGTTTTCTTACAGAAAGGCTAAATTCCAATTTAAACTGTTGAAACCGTGTTAAAAACTAAAACTTCCTCTTGGATCTAAAGCCCATTTTACACTTCACCAAAATAAAGGTATCTATGTACCAATATCGTAGTTGACTTCTTTCTTAAATCTTATAAATATAAGTGTCATCTGACAGTTTTGTAGTTTTGTTTGATTTTTCTAAATACATCACAATTATAAATGTCAATATATTCAAGATCATAAATATGTCACTTTTTATTTGACAGAAATGTCAAATGAGAAAATCATGATGAAAATTCTCAAATTATTCTTTTCAAATCATTTCATATGTATGCATAATTTATCTATATTATAAATAAATATGCATATAAATATAAAGAAAAATTCAAGTTCAATACCAAATCATTAAATTGCTCTTAACAAACACAAAGATGACAAGTATTATTGACAAACAAAAATGTACATCTCATTCAAAAAAAGCTCCCCAATCGTTGTCATTTTGAAAAAGCTTGTGATTAGCCACAAAACCACTTAGCTGAAATGAATGTGTTTTTTTTTGTTAACAAACATAAATAAGATGATACCAATGGATATCACATTAAAGCCACTCAAAGTGTCATTTCTTTCGAGTCAAAACACTAAATTATCTTGAAAATACAGAAAAAAAAAACAAATCAAATAAAATAAAATAAAAATATTTGCACGTTTCAACTTCATCATATTTTTGATACCTAAATAGAATGTAAATATATAAACACGAGTATAATATTTGAGGATATTGCGGAACTAGTGTGAACACCTACTTATTCCACAAATCCAGAATATATAAAATTAAATGACGACTCATTTATAAAATAAAAATTAATTTGAAACAAAACAGCAAAACATTAATACTTAAGTTGTTATTTCTTAGTATTTATAAAATTAAAAATAAAAAGAAAAAAATATTATTTAAAAATCATAACAAACCAAAATGATTTGAAAATTATTTTTAAAATACAACAACGGAGAAAGGTATACAAACTCATGTACCTACAAACGTTTATGTTAATTCTCATCAATAAAATTAAACTTTTGGAGAAATCCAAAATATAAATAGAAATATATATTATTTTTTTTTTTTTATTTTGTGACTTGTGCGGTTGTGTCTTTAGGAGGCGGAAGCCACGGTAATTAAACAGATATTTTGAAAATTCGCGTGTTACTCGTAATTTGCACGAGAAAAGCAATAAATTGGTTAAAATGTCAAAACCAAAATACGATTTTCTTGTTTCGTTTTATGTGAGTTTTTTTTTTGTTTTTTGAATGCTGCTGTTAATAAAATAACGTTTGAAACATCTATTTGAGAACAGATTTTAGGAAAATTAATTTTTGGAAATAAAAAACAAGCATTTTTTCGGAGAAAACAATATCTAGGTATTATTTGTTTGTTTATAGACACTTTTTTTTATCTTAGTAACCATTTCAAATATATTTAGAGGTCGTTAAGAAATAAGCCTTAAAATTTTTGTTTCAAATCTTTTAATAAAACTTTGTTTTTAAGTTAATTAAATATGTTATAAGTTTTCGGTCTAACATATCATTCAATGGGCTATCCAAAAAAGAGGTTAAATGTTTGTTATGATCCTTCCATCTTTTAAGTCTTGAATCGATATAGAAGAACACTAACATAGACCTTATCTTTAAGGTAGTTCCAAAAAACAAAGTTAGGAAGTTTTAAATTAGAAGACTTCGATGGAAATTTGAGGTCAAATCTTCGAAAAATAAAGAGCTCTTACAAAACTACAAACTGCGAACTGTGACTGCAAAATATTGAACAACTGTCAAAAAAGTGACAACTTCAATACGAATGTTGAAGCGTGTATGGGTTATTTTTTAGTAATGGTGTATTTTTTACTTGTCAAATGTCAAAAGTTACAACTAACCAGCAGCAGGGTATTCAAAATGACAGCTCGAATTGGAAAACCTTATAAGATCACAAATGCATAATAAATGTCTTTAAGATTAAGCAGCTCTATGAAAGTTACAAGCACCTTTATTCTGATTTGTATTCATAGGTCTTTAAATCCACAAAATGGAAGTTATATGTACTAAACCACTATTTAATGAGAGTTAAAAGAACTCACAATCCAATTCCTAAAGTTCTCAGTCAAAATTACGCCTAATCAGATGACTTAAGTCGGTTTAAAAAAGCTCATAATGAACTTAAGTATTCCAAACTTGATACTTTGATGATTCGATGAAGATGAAAAGCTTGATGGTAAATGAAAGTCAATTCTTTTTTTTAACAAGAGGCATAAATAAGGCATTGGAAATAACCCACCAACAACAAATTTGTCAAAATTTAATGTCAAAAGAAACATTTTTTTTAAAAAAATGATTTTTCATAAAAAAAAAAAAATTAAGATACTTACATCCAACTCCACGATTCCAAATATTCCGTAGAGGCGGCGAATTGTGATAGAAATTTGGATGTAAAAATGTACCATTTGGTACATGTCCTTGAGGTGGACAATGTGGTGGCATACCCAAGCGTGCCTTTAACTCTTCACTGCACGGTTGACCACCAGAACTCGAGCTATCTACATCTGAAACACCGCTATCAGCTGGACTGGGTGGAAATGATCCTGAAAGGGAAGAACAAAGCAAACGAGAAAACAACAAAAAACATGTGTTGCTATTAATAGAAAAGGATTCAGTTATATATTATACATGTAGATATTATAATAAAGAATGAAGATACATTATTACTATCTTAGGAACATAAACAAAAGCAACTTATAAAAGAGTAGACGTCTTCTTTTAGTAATCACATTCGTAATCCTTCATAAATGACCTCGTTTTACTTTTCTTTTTCTTTTTTTCTTGCGTTAGGATAAACTAAGACTTTCATCTTTCTTTTACTTTTTCAAGACATCAATACATTTAGTTCCCCCTTTTTTGTATGTACATATATTAAAACCTTAAAGGATATTTAAACAATGCCAAAACGGGATGCATTGACGGTTTTTGTTTTGTTCAATTCTTTAAAATTAAATTCCATACCTGTTTCAATCAAAAAGGTTATTGAATCCCTTCATTCAAGGATTTTATATACTCAACGTTCACATAACTTCTATTCAACTTTATTTTTGTTTGTGTGTAATGTAAGCGCACAGCAGGAATATTACGCGCCATAGTGCAATGAAATTTAAAACATACTTATTTTTTTTTTTTCCATTATTCAGGCCTCCCGCAATAAACCGTTTTGTAATTATTATATTTCCTTCGAGCTCGAGGTTTTTCTCTTCGATCTTTTTTATTATGACTTGCTATCGAAACTCGAATTAAATTTCGCTCCACAAACCCATAAAAGGCAAGGTCCTTGTTCGATAACAAAGAAAAAGGTAAACAAAAAACTATACACCGAGGTTCAAGGACTCCTGTCTTTTACTTGAAAAAAAAAATAAATATAAAAACTGAATACCTTCACAGCAATAAAAAAAAAACATTCCCAGACATATTGTCTCGTCAAAACACTCACAAACCGAAAACACTGAGTAAACCGTTCCAAACATATTATTATCATTTTAGGGGACCCAAATAAGTATTTCATCAAAAGTGCTCACATTCGCATCTAACAACAAAAAAGCGGCTCGATTCTTATATTTTTGTTTGATATCTACAGGTGAAAATAAAAACTGTCTTTTCGAGTGGAATAGGTAGGTTAAGGTATGTCGTGAAATATGGAGGCTATATATATAATAAAGGATTTCAAGTACACAAGCAGACACGCACGAATATGAGAACCACATAAGTGTCCTTAAATCAAAACATTGAGACGGGGGATTTTGCGGGACAACAATAATAATGTTTTGCGAAAAAAAAAACGAAAAAAAAATATATCAATACAACTGATCATCTAATTAGGTTACCAAAACCTTAAGATGACGCGGGAATGTTGTTATTTCGTGTATTGAAACTATAAAAATTGACATCTGCATGTGAGTGTCATTTAAAGGTCCTGTGAAAGTTAATTCTTCATCATTTTTGACTGTCAAAGGGACACTTAAAGAAAAACATCTGCACTTATACATATGTGCAGTATATACCTAAATCGAAAGGAAAGGATTTCTTCTCAGATCGCGTAGGTGAAGGTGAAAGGGAAAACAATTTTATAATTTTCATTGTCCAAAAGGGTTTTCTCTATTTTTCTATTTGCAAAATTTAAGTGAATTTTCACATTTTCTATGATAATTATGCGAATTTTTCGGAATGTGTATGCATAGGTAAAAATCTATTCAAAGAAATCGTGGGAAAAAATTTGAGATGGAAAATTGCTTTTTAATGTTTGTATTCAATATTTGTATGTATCATAAGACGAGAAAAAGGAGTTAAATTTGTGGAAAATTTAATCAATTTATCAAAATATGGGAATTGTTCTCCTTTTCCGTGTTTCGAAAACGTCTAAAGAAGCTTCAAAGAACTAATGACTCGATATTGTTTTAACGTATAATCGTATTAATCGGAGAACCGAAAAGAAGAGATAAGGCCTTTATTAGAAATGAACTGCTTACTATAAGTAAATACTTAAAAGCCCTTAATAAATACCACCATTAAGTTTTAAGGTATACTGAAAAATGACTAGAAATTAGAAGGATATTCAATTGACTTTAGTTCTTAATGTGTTCATGATTATTTTGTATAATCTACAAACTTTTAAATAGTAGGTAAAAGTTACAAAATGTGTACATTAAAAAAAATTTAAATTATCTCTTGTACCACACCAAATGGTCAAATGGTCACCCTTTTTCATGCTTACTTTATCTATTCGAAAAAATTAAAGATAAAATATTAATAGTCTAAATCAATGTTTCAAACGTTTTTGAAAATTTAGAAAGAATTTGTAATGAACAATGATTTATTTTTTAAAAATAAATAAGTTTAAGTTTTAACATTTCTTACCTTTAAAAAACAAATTTTAACATAAAAAACCTCCGAAACAATACATTTTCCTCTCTTTTTCTAGTGCCAAGAGAATACTTCTAATATCTCGTAATATAATGAATCTCGCTATGAAATCATATCATTCAATAAGCCCTAATATCTCCCAAACAATAAATAATAAAAGCAAGGTTTTTGCGGATAAAATATCTCTACAAAATAAAAGTTCTTTTATTCTTCAATACCAAAAATATTTCAAAGTCCTAAAAATATCTTGGATGTACAAAAAAAACTCGCAATACCTCTTAAGCAATAGGAATGACAAGATTTTCTTTATCAAATGTTTCGGAAATCAGACTATTTTACAATTTAGAAGAATAATACCGGAAAAGTTAAATATATCAATATTTCTTATATAAAATTTGCAATTTTTCAAGGAATTATTAATTTTATTATAATGTTGGAATGAGTTTACACTTGCATAAAATTACAGCTTTTAGACCTTCTGGGAGTTGAACTCAATTTTAGACATTCAAATTATGACATTAATCTAAACTTAGAAACGTCAATATCTTATTTAATTCAATTCATTCATTTGATCTAGTTCATACTTCACCTTAAACGTTAAACCACGTTAAATGAAAGTTTCTTTAAAGTCAAAGAATAGTTCTTTAATTTTTGTGACAATTAAAATAACATTACTAATGGTGGCGTTCTTTTTAGTTACCACATTTTGACGTTTCATCATGACATTTTTCTTCCATTTTATGATTCAAAAGAAATAGTAATTTAAATGAATGGAAGGAAGATAAAAGAACGAAACGTTATAATAAACCGCTTAAATTCTGAGCATTGTCTATTAAATGCGAAAAAAGCATCATGATCATGAGACAACATTTTTCAACTGTCAAAGTAGAGCGTTCTCAGCTAAATGTCATCTATTGAACTGTCAAACATTGAGAATTGCAAATTTAATGCAATCTGTCAGAAAAATGGAACAGTAATTTCAAGAGGTTAAATACAAATTCAAAAATTAATTTATAAAAATTATTGATTAAACATTTTTATGGTTTGGATTTTGACATTTCCCTATGTTTTGCAATAAGAAAAACCTTAACAATGATACGTCAAAAGTGGCATTTGTGCATAATCAAAATTGACAAATTTACAAACAATACTCGTTTATAACCATTTGTCATGAAAAAAAGGTGCGTTTATATTACCAATCACCATCATTCTTATATTTACTGAATTTAATTATATGCATGACAATCTATTGAATACTTATTATTAATATACCTCCTTTATCCTTCCAAAACAACAGTCCCGATATCTATTTTGTCTATGTGCAAAATTAAACCGTTTGTATATGCAAACAAAAAAATATCCAAATAACTGTGAAATTGGATTATCAGCTTTTTGAAATCGAGGTAAGCCGAAAAAGTAGTTATGCGTATAAGTACTTGTATTCATTGTTTTGTTGCAACTTAAACTATACAAAATAAAGGACTTCATTGATAGTTAAAAATTTCATATTACACACATGTATTAGTCAGGTAGATATGTACATATATACAAACAAATAATATACATAGAATAAGGATTATCCACATCAAGTACTTGAACAATATACGAGCCAATATTCTCGCCTTACGATCATCAAACAATAGCCATTCATTGACCGCTTAAGGGTCGCCTCCTCTGGTCTTCTGTGTCATGTTGCATTGGTTGTCGAATTTCATTCAGTATTATGAAATACCCTATACTAAATATGCATAGAAATACTTTTGCGTGAATAGAATAAAATTTCAATTGTTATTGTACGTAAACGTAATATAATCAATTTTCTCCAAATCTACTTGCTGATGGAATACATTTTTGTACAAATAAAATGAACAGGAACACATGTGCGCCGCGCCGCCAGCCGCACCGTGCGGGACCCTTTTATTCCTCCCACGCATGCACATGCAAAATAAATTGCGTTCGAAAAAAAAGCAACCCTTCAAAAAGAGTTTTGTTGCACAAGTCTGAGTCATCACCATCAACATCATCACTCAGCAATTGTCAAATAAATATCATCTGACATTGGCGTAACTCTTTTACCACACAGTCCGACTGAATAAACACACAAAGAGTGAACTGTCAATATTATCATCAATGGAAATGATTTTCTATTGTCATTTTTGGAGAGTGAATTGTATTTATTTATTCACCGATTCAGCGGGTTAATTTCGGCAAGATGATGTACATACATATATGGGAATGGGTATTCCTATTCCTAACCCCATGTCATGGAGGTATGCAGATGTTTGTCTGTCAGATTACTTAACCTTGGTGTTTTTCTTGCACTACATTATGGAATTATGGGACAGCACAGTTGCATATAATATGTATTGAGGGTGTTACGCATATGTATGACAATTAAGTCACTATTATATTTTTTGACAGATCGATTACGAACGCAAAGAAGACCGTACCGTAATACGCCACTCACGTCAGATAAGAAACATTGTTCTTGATTAGGATTGCATCTGCGAAAATTCATTGCAAAATGTGACGAAAACTTACCAAAAATATTTTATATGAAAAAGGATGTTTGCATAGTCATCCACATTTATAGCATGTGTCTATTGTACGCAATATTTTTGTGTGAAAGGGAAAGGATTGAATTAGATTTATAAGAGAATGAGCAGATGTTAGGCAATAAGGATGATGATGATGCTCTTGCTGAAGTCGAAGTTGATGATAAACGCCGCGCAACGCAAAAATTAAGGACGCAACGTTCTAATGAATGTTTGATATGAAAAATTGTCAGGCAGACCAGTTGCGGGCAATAAGTTATATTGACATTTGGGGTAGTGGTTGAAAGTTGAAAGGAATATTAAGAAAAAAAAAAAAAAGGTTTCATCAAACCTTCTTAATTTAATCCCTAATGCAAAGCAAAAAAGGAGACAAAAAAAAAAAAAAGAGTTAGAGAATCGATTTGATAGCTCTTCATGCGTGGACACTGGTCAGTTTGCGCAAAGAAAAGGGATATTCTTTGTGAAAACAAAAGGGGCGAGTTGATGAAAAGAAGGAAGCGACAGCCAAAGATATATTCTCACACACAATAGCCGGGTGTCCAGTATTCCTTTTATATTATTATTTTATTTTTTAATATCATGCGGAAGGTAAATATACATCCATACATCTTGGTTTCTTCTTTTTTTTATTTTATAAGACCTCTATCTCCTCCAAGAGGTATTTAGGATTCAACCCTTCTTATTCTTCGTCTTAAGATTAAATGTGTGATTTTTCTTCTATTTTTTTTTTTTTAGTTCTTCGGGAATAAAGATCATCATGTTCCGCAATCGTTAATTTATGCACACGAAGATCCTTTTCCTTGTTTATAAGGACGATGATCAAATAGTAGGTAGGTTTATATGATGGGGGAATTAAATGTGTTTGATATCAAACAAAAAAAAACTATCAGGGAAGGAAGAGAAAACCTCGTCAAGGATAATTGATTCATCGCTTGACCAACGGTCAGTTTTATTTGAATAGAATAAAATGAAGGAGAAGACAAAAAATCAGAAAATAAAAAAGGATTTTCAGGAAGGATGCGCTGCGCATAATATTTAAGATATCTACGCGTATTTGTACACGAGTATAATAGAAACAGGAAGGTGATTTTATATAAAGATGGAATTTGAGATAGTCATTTTTCTTGATATAAATTTTCTAGATCTATTAATAAAAAAAAAAAAAGAAGAAGTAAACCCTTTTCGTATTAACGGTGCCTTAGGTCTTGTGTAGCTGTATATATTATAAGAATGACAAACAATAGACACCGGTCAAGGTTGTATTCTTATATTGAGGTGACCACTTACTTACTTTACTATAATTTTGTCTTATACTCAAGGGTTCTGAGGGAATAAATCCTTTTATATTGAGTTTATTTTTCATTCTTTTTTTTTTATTTTATTTTTATAATAAACTTTTCATAAAAGATTTTGATGCTGTTTAGAAAACGAAAAAAAAAAAACTAAGATTTCGCAACACACAAAAAAAAATATACAATTGAATTCAAGTTTTAGCGCGGGGCGTTGAGGTTTTGTCACCGTTAATGTCCTAAAATTTGTGTGTACCTATAGGTTTAGGTTCATATTTCTTTTGTAAAATGCGGACTAAAGTCGGAATAACTGGTAGTCATAGTTATACAAATACAAAATAGAGAAAATGTCATTAAACTTGATTTTTTTTCTCAAATGTATGATTATTTTTAAATAAGACAACTTAACATTAGAATATATGTAAGTAATGCTCGGAAACCATTTTGGTTGAGTTTGCTCATCTTTCAAAAATGAGAGAAAATTTCCGTTGCGAAGTTTTTTATGTTAAGCTGTCATTGGCATCATAGGAATAGAAAATTGTAATTTTTGACAATTACATTTCGGAAGCTTTTAAAAGATAAACCTATTCATTTTAAAAAAGTGCTTCTCAAAAACACTAAAAAAATTGTTGAAATTTAAATGGCGCCCAATTCAAGTCCCTTTTATAAAATTTCAATAAAAGTGTTAACGCACAATTTAGGCTTAGTTTAGTGGAATAAAAAATTAAAGATTATGAAACTAATAGGAGTAAAAACTACATTTTTGTGTGATAAATGTTACACGGTGTAATGACTTTTTTATGGCGACGTTAGAGCTATCTTTCAAGATGCGAAAAGCGAGCCTATTTTATATAAGTTGAACTGTTATAAATTGGCACAAAAGCTATAAAATTAATTCCCATAGCGTATTATATGATTTATTTTGTGAGAACTTTTTTTTTTTTGATTCTTGGGCTTTGATGATCAATCAGTTGGATGCGATTAATAATAAAATAAAACTAATCCATCTTGGTTTTACCCTACGTTTCGCCAATTGTTTTCCAGCTTCTTCAGGGGATTTATTTAGCTACATTATTTTATATTTAAAAAAACCATGATTAAAAGTTGCACAAAAAGTGCGAAAAGTTTAACTATGGACAACACTAGTATCACCGTATTTAACAACTAGTGTATGGCAACACTATACAAAGCACTGATTTATTTTGTTTTAATCAATGATTAAGGAAAAGGGGGAACACCAAGGACCAATAAAAATAAACATTAATATATTATATAAAATCAACTGACCTGTACTGGAGGTGCAATAATTTCTATGGTACGGTGTACTATGAATCGGCGCTCCACTTAACAAATTATGCAACAATGGCCTGTGTTGCGTTGTCGTCGCTGATTGTTGCTGCTGTTGTTGCAGAGCTGATGGACCGTTGTGTTGCGATTGCGTTTGATGTTGTTGCTGTTGTTGTTGTTGCTGCTGTTGTTGTTGTTGCTGTTGCTGGTGTTGTGGCGATAAGGCAGTGTTATGCTCTGATTTTATGTGCAGGGCAGCCGCCGCAGCGGCTGCTGCTGCCGCTACAGCTGATAACGATGACTGATGTTGCTGTGCCTGAGCTTGTTGTTGTTGCTGTTGTTGTTGTTGTTGTTGTTGCAGATGATGAAGTGATGTAGGTGGTGGGCTTGGCGATTGTTTTATAATTGGAATTTCAGTATCTACTGAAAAGAAAAAAAACAAGAAAAAAAAAACGTATTATAAGAAATGTTGATACACTCAAATTATATATTTATGACGACAAAAAGTTGTTTATTAAAGGCACAAAGGTAAGAAGTTTATTATTCACACACAAAAAATCAATGCCCTAAAGACATATCTGCAATTAACTCTTAACAGGCTTCATATATGTGTGTGAAAAGAGCCTAAAAAGTTTCACAACGCATAATATCTGCGTATAAAAAGCACCTCTTTTAACTTAATTTGTTGTTGTTTTTTTTTTACCTAACCTATATATATCCGCTTCAAATAATAAAATTAAAAAAAAAAATGAATAAGGTGTGCAGAATTGCTGTGGCAAATACAGCTATTATTAACTTTGGTTGATGATGGCGAAACACCGCGCCACACATCAAGACTTGTATGCCAAGCCAAAGCCTTAAAAATTGTACTTTCAAATGGTCGACCAACATTCTACAGATTTGCTCCAAGGAATGTTACCGCACTAAGTGCTCCACACATGCCAGACGGACCAGCAGCTATACAGTTAGCCTCAATGAACTAACCAAACAGCCAGTCAGCCAGTAAGCCATTTAGCCAGCAGGCGTATTAGTTATAAAGTGCGTGAGACTTACGCAATACACATCACATACAGTTCAGTTTGTGTGCTGGAAAATATAAGGCAAATGGATGCATTTAATGAATGTTTCAATACCTTTTTCTCTTTCATATTCTTAGAGATTTATATATGTATGTATGTGCCGATATATGTGTATATATTGAGTTTTTGATTTATTCTTGGATTGAAATTGATTTCTAACCGTTTTTGGTGAGGCCCCACCCTTAAAACTCAAAGAGTAAAAACATTCAAAAAAAAAAGTGGAATGTCAAAACTCCTTTTTCCCCATACCTAACCTACTAAAAACTTCAAAATGCACTTCAATTAGCATAAGGTGACTATAGTATCTAGCACGTATGTAGATACGATACATAAATGTATATTTGTCACAAGCGCAGCCAGATCGATACGGCTAGACAAGGTATTACGATACAGATACAAATACCGGCGCATGTTTTTATGTTATATGAAGCTACATTTTATAAGGGGGTGCGAACAACTGTAGTGTGAAATAAAATGTCTTTGTTTTAAAAGTACCTTACCTTATGCACCTTTAGGTACATACATATATACTCACCACACCTTCTTGTTAAAGATGATGAACTATTAAGCAAGCAACTTTGACTTTTAAGGATGTACCCAGATGGAAAGATATGAATAAAGTATAGACTTTTTTTGATTTAATATATGTAGGTACAGATGTACTTTGAAGCTTAATTAAGAAAAGGTGATTGCAATATGACAATCCTATGAATATTTGTCATTTATGAATCCAAAATTAACCTGTTCAAATAAACAATTTAGCTGAAGAGAAATAATCCAGCGATAATGCTTCATTTGACAGCTGTCAGATGATTGGTGATCATTCAATATCAATATTGACATTTTAATATGGCTTTTTAGAAAAGAACATTAGTATTGGCAAAAACAGTTTAAATATACAGTCTTGATATTTCCCACTAAAAAGTCTTTTTTATAAAGTGTCAAAATCCTCATTTTGGTGAAATTCATTTAGAGTTGATTTGTGGCCAGAATTGTTTGCCATTTTATCATAAATATTGCCTTTTTTAGAAATGGTTTCAGATTGATATAACTTGATCAGTATTGCTTTTTCATAGGCATATGTCAATTTGACAGATGTTTTGTGTTCAGTGTGTTATGAGAAAGTTTCCCTCTCCAATTTATAGCAAATATGTAAAAGTCTTTAACTTTGAGGTAATTGACATTTGTAACTATTTTTAAATGTATTGTTTTTTATGGAAAAAAATTATTCTAATAGGAAAGAATTGTTTGTAGTTAAATTTTAACTCTTTTTGTACGATTGAATTAAAACCAACTTTAATTTACTTTTCATCTGTCAGTTTCATCAAAGTAAAGCTTGTCACTTCTGACGTACTTAAGTAAATACCGCGTTTATTATTGTTATCAAAGAGTGCATAATCTTTTTTAAAGATCTCATTTTCATTGAAACTACCATTTGAATTATCCAAACACAATTTGACACAAACGTCAAAAAAATACAAAATTGTTCGTTTTTATACAAAACGTCATTGTGCAGCATACAGTTATTTACATCGTAATTTTATCTTCTTAACAGATGATCCATAATTAGACATTATGTATATCCAATTATAAGCTATCGATTAAGCAATTTTTGCTCCTGCTGTCATATCAATTAAATGTCATTTCCCTATAAAACGACACACAAACCTATATATATAAATCTAATTTATAGTAAAACACCCACAATAAAACATAGAAGAACAATAAACCATTAACAGATTTATCACTTCATTTAAATAAACAACAACAATAATATCAAAATGAAGAAAAATCCGGCTTTTTCTCAAAAAGAGGTAAATAGGCCAAGTCAATAGTGCAAGTAAATGAATTTATAGTTTGGTTTGTATACTCAGCTAATCGACAAATTTATATCTACACCTACTCGCAGTTTATTCAGAAAAAAAAGAAACAACAAAAACCAACCCACAACAATGTGTCTAGCAGCAAAAAAAAAAAGCCTATAAACATTGTATACATGAGTAACCATCAGCGCCACCATCCATCGCACACCGGCAAAATATATATGTATATTTAGTATGTACATATATCTATAGAAATGGAGTGTATTGCAAGAGAATTATATATTTTAATTTCAAATACCCATAGAAACCATACTAGTGCGCGCGCTGCATTCCTTCAATTAAATATATCTAGATATAGGTACTAAAAATTCAAACAAAAAAATAATAAAACTAGTAATGTATACATTTTTAAAAAGTATTACATTTCTAGCCATAGACGAGCACACATAATGTATGCCCGCCCGATCCATAGAAAAGCTTCTGTATAAATATGTAGAGATATAATTATTCCGCTCAATGAAAGTCATTCCTCTCATTTTGACGTTTTATAGTTTTTCACCACACACACATTCAAACTTCACCACACTGCAAAATCAACGGAAGTGAAAGTGAAAATATGCCCAAACAAAAACATAGAAAAAGGAGACAAAACTATATAAAAACTAGGCGCTTCATTTGAATAAACTTCGTTCACTCTTCCTCCGGCCTAATTCTTCTAAGGCCTCCTAGAAGTCTTGGGGGTACATAAATAAGAAAGAAAGAAAAAAAAAACGAAAAAAAAATCAAGTGTGCACCACTTTCGCCGGCACCCTGTACCAGTTTTAGTTTGACTTTTTTCTTATAAGAGCGTATCTCTATAGATTTTATACCGTTTCTGTTTATTTTCTTTCCTTTTTTTTTTGCATACAGTTTGTTACTGCTTGAGATGCATTTGCCCTCCATTAAAAGTGATTTGTATTTCCGCCACTTGGAGTCGCACTGGATTTTCTACTCCATCTTGTTTGCCTACTGACATTTGAAGTTTTTTTTTTTTTTTTGTCTTTTATGAATGTATTGGCCGGAAAAACTAAGTTATCTTCTAACGATGTTAACGCCAATTTTTGTTGTTGTTTTTCCTTGCGTTCGTGTGAGTTAGACGGAAGAAGGAGGAAAAGCGATAGTTGAGTATATGAGCACCTACATAAACATCTCTTACCAAGTTGATGCACTCAACTATACTATACATGCATCTGACATCTCTCATAGCATATGGCATAAGGCATAGCGTGCAAAACTAAATGACGACAACAGTGAACAACGACAAATACGACGACGACGACGACAACTACAACGACGAGCGACGATACACTAAGCCTTGACCTGATTTCTCTTTCTATCTCTTTCGTTCGTGAAGTGCATTGGAGCGTATGCAACTGCAATTTAATAAGCTTATAGCACAATGTACGACATAAGCGGCAGCAACAGCGCTACAGCCAGAAGCGCCAGGCAGCAGCGGTAGTGATGGGACGGCATGCAGTGGCAGCCGCAGCAGGCTCTATCATTTTCCGAGCGAGGAGCGCCCGCTTTTACTCTTATATAGTATACATATATACTATACACAAACACACACAGTGTTCCTATCTTCTACAATTTTTGCTGTTTCTTTAGCCCAATGTGCAACAAATTGATGCATCTAATGGTCTTTGTAGAAAACAACAAAAAAGAAGTATAAACGTTAGAAAAATTATTTGCTATTTTCTTTTGGCATTTCATTTTATGCTGTAGTGTATACATATGTATGTATATGTAATGTACGGATGTACAGTGTACGTTGCATGAACAAAGTATGATGACTTATAATGATGTTTGGATTGCTTTGTTGAGCTGCATTCTAGAAGTGCCTCAACTTTTACTTTCTATCCTGCTGCTTGCTTTTTACGGTACTAGTAAAGTTTGATGTTGTGATGGGTGGGAGGGTAGGTGAGGGGGTGGGTTGTTGGTTGGGTGATGATAATTATGTTGGGCGCACTTGCAAAATGAATTTTAATTTGTCGGATTTTTCTCTCCTCATTTCACGTGCATAATTGACCCTGACTCATATTCAAAAAGAAAACGAAAATAACCTAAAAAAAAGTTTAAATTAACAAACGAAAATGGGCTACACTCGACTCGTACCTATTCGAGGAAGAATCGTGAGGAGAGTATTAACACACAAAATAAAACCCAACCGTTTGTTGAATATAATGTATTTTTTATAGCTACCGCATTACCAAAAATGCCGTGTGTAGCCTGTGTAATAGATTAAGTAGTATCCGTTCAGATTTTAGTTTTTATTTTTATTTTTATTTTTATAATTTTATTTTTATATAATTTTATTAAAAAAAACATCAACAACCACATTAATAGCTATGCGATTTATTTTTGTGTTGAATCATACAAACAACAATTTGAATGATGTGAACGAGTTGCTGTGAACCTGCCTGCCTTTCCTCCTAAGTATTTATCAACAATAATGATCGAACGGACCGAAACCGACGACACGCTGCCGTGCCGACAACGGGACCGATCAACCGACTAAACGATCGACCGACCGACAATGACAAACGCGAGGAGAGTATAGATAGAAATGTGTATAGAAGGAAGAAAAGAAACCTAGACCTAGTTTCTGTTTTTGCATTGTTGTAGTTGTTGTTTTATCGGGCGGGCGCGCTTCTCAATTTTTAATCATTTTAACTTGGCTTGGTGATATTAATCGTTGTTGTTAACCAAAAAGAGGGGGTGGTATATTCCAACACTATATGTGCACAAAAGGGTTGAGTAATGATATTGTTGTATGTATATATGTATGTACATACTTTTGTTTTATTTTTGCAATAAAGTGATAAAGTTTCTTGTTTGCTGTCAATTATTTGTGTCTAGCTATAACTTCAATTAGCTGTCAATTTTTTGATTGTTTTTGTTTATTATTGAGGTAGGTAATAGATACCATAATATGTACAGATAGAGGTTAGTTATAAAATACATAAATTATAACAAACACATGTACATCAGGTGATTTAGAAAAGCTTAATACATTAATTATTTTAAATTTACCATCATTTATAATCATTTTCTTAAACAAATAAATGACATTTAAATGACAGATGAAGCAGTGTACTTGAATTTAAAAATGATTTAGATGTGTTTAGATTTTAAAATAAAATTAAGGAGAAAAAAACTCCCCTCTTTAATCTTTCTCTGTTGTCTTCGTTTGTTGCCTTATACAATGGGAAATTATTAGCTGGATTTTTTTTGACGTTTCTATTAAATTATCAAATCTAATGTACATAGCTGTCACCCACCGGATCCTTTTTTAACAGTCTTTTGAAGTGTCAGGTTTTAAAATACAATAAAGAAGAAAAGACTCTCTTCAATATTTCTCTGTTATCTTCGATTGTTCCCTTTTAAAATGGGAAATTATTAACAGAATTTTTTTGACATTTCCATTTAATTACCAAATCTCATGTAAATGTCACCGGTTATTTTCTTTCACAATCTTTAGAAGTGAAATACTTCAAATCGCTTAAATAAGTGTTTAATATTAAAAATACTAAGGGAAAAAGTAAAACACCACATCCCAATGCGGATATGACATTTTTTCCCACTAAGTAAACCAAATCCAACCGACATCGACAGGTGTATTTATTATCAACCCACACAATAAATTGACATACCTACCTAGTTTTGTATTTTATTCACATAATATCTATCAACCCTTTTGCATTTTTATATTTATAGAACTTTTCTAGTAAGTATAACATCCGTTTGCTAAACTATATACATATAGGTACTTGTAATTCTATATTGACAATGTTAATCTTCATAATATGATATAATTTTTGTTTTTCTATTGAAAATCTCTACTTTTATCGATAATATAAAAATGTGTATAAATAAATAAAAACGATCAAATCGAGTAGGACAGCTACTGACATCTGGTTCGATTCAATTTGATATTCTGAAATGCTACAAGAGTTACATAATGCAATTTTCCTATTTCTGTTTACACGTGTATTTAAGTTAAGATACAGGTGAATTATGTGAATGTTTTTTGCGTAAGTTTTAAGTGTGTTTTTTGTTTGTATTGTTTTGATTAATTTTAATTTTGACATAAATTTAGAAGCTTCATCAATTTAGTATCTATGTATATACACATATTCAATGCATACCTTACCAATATAGGTTAAACAAAATAAGGTACATGACAACAACTTCCAAAAATTAATAACGACAACACGTACTTTCAATTTCATTGACCTAAATATGTATATATTTCCGAACACAAGCTCGATGTCATTTTTATGTTTATTTTTTTTTTCTTCACCTTATATCCGCTGTAAAACTTGGCAGCTCACCACACCAAACCAACACCAGAGTTAGGTAAGGTATAGAGGTTGGTACTTTACCATGAACACAAAAATAAAAAAAAAACATACCATTTTTTCGCGAATTTCAGTGAAAATGTTCAAAACATGACGCATTCACACAATACACAACAACTGACAGTTTAGTGTTGTGTGATCCGTTCAGCATCCGTTGTAGGTAACTGAGTCTCCTCTCTTTTTGTTGAGATGTTCATATACGTAGATAATGTAGTTATGATGCATCACAAAAAGATATAACACTATAAACTGCACAACGAAGACGACGACGCAACGATGATTTCACTTCTCATCCGTTCGCTTTTCAGTCATCCATTCATTCACTTTTCCTTGCCGTTGCCGTGATTGGAAAACCAACAAAAAAAACCAAGACGGCAAGAGGCAGTAGTAAATTGCAAAAACAAAAAATTACCGCAAAAACGCTCGAAAAATGAAAAGAAAACGAATATGGCGCTTTTCTTGGCCAACTGAATGGAACCTTACAACGTGAATTGCATGCGGCGCTGCACACTACCCTTTCGGATGGATATTATACACCATCAGTGTAATAACGGTAAGCGCGGTTATAAATGGCAATAAATAAGTGAAAATTTAGGTTAAGAAAAGGAACGCAAAAAAAGTTTTTATACTTGACTCGTTTGGCTCGTCGTAGTCGTAGCAGCAGTCGTTGTCGTCGTAACGTGAACGGAGATGACGTGCAATTTTCTTTTTTCATCCGCTTTATTTTTGTTTGGTTTTGGTTTTCTTGATTTAGTTTTTCACTATCGATTTTCCTCCTCCTATAGTTAGAAGGAAGACATAAACTGTACTGTGTGATGTATAGATCGGCATATTTATATTTCTATATGTTCCCCCCACCCCACCAAAAAAAAAAACGTGTTCATTCGGTTGTTAATTAATGCGTAACTTAAACGCAACGTGCCACGCATTAATTAATCTGGATGATAGCAGAAAGAATACCCTCATATTATTAAGGTAGGTATAAATATATGAATCAAAGACTGCCTGGAAGAGAAAGAGTGACGTGTTGGCCTATGCTAAGCGCCCTAACTCACTGAACAAGAACACATCTATACATGTTTTTCGTATTTTGAATAAAATTATAATTTTTATTATTTTTTATTTAAAAAATAATCATAAAATAGTAATGAGAAACAGAGTTTCAAAATATAATTTGCTGTAATCTCAAAGAAGTTAAACATGAGCACACACACTCCTCAACATAATGCAGTCTGGTTGAATCATCACCATCAGGCAGGTAAGGTATGACAACTCGTCTTCCGGATTGACATCTTGATATCCGCTTTGATTGTCTAATTAGAATTCATTGAGTGTTTGCATAGTTTTTGAAATGAAAAAGAGAATGAGAGAGTTGGAGCTGAATTTTTGTGATTGTCCTTTTGGTGTTGTTTAAAAAGGATTTCATCATCAACTTCCGGTCAGGAGTAAATTCGAAAATCTATTTTTGATAGACATTTAAATTACTAAAATAACATCGACAAAGAGGTTTCTGTTTTTTGATAGAACATTCGGCTTCTTAAAGTTTGACGTTTGTTGGTGACACTGATTTGATTAGCGATTATTTAAGAAAGACATTGAAAATGACAACTCAACTGACATGTCTAACAAAATATTTCGAGCATACATGGAAATGGATTATATAACTTCAATTTGACAATGATTTTCACTATACAGAAAATAGCGCCTTAAAATGTCACTTTTCTAATCAAAAAACCTCATCAAATGTCAGTTCCGTCGTGTTGATCAAGTTCGATATTTATATTGCCCAATAAAATCAAGAACCTAAATACAAAAATATTTCAAAGTTCTTTGACTCAACCTAAGGCAGTATTTACATTTAAAGGCAATCGGATAAACTGCATTGCATTGGCATTTTGCACCATGCTCACATCAAGCCTTTTTTTTAAAGTTGTTCCATCAAGAGAAAAATAAATAAACAACTACAAAGATCTTTCGTTTCAAATACATATGTAAGTTAAATAAAAAAAGTGCAAGTCAAAGAATAAATTAACAGAAATTGTGTACTCATTACTTACTTGCTTATCTACTTCTATATGTTTTAATTTTACAAATTTAACTCCTTCGGAATTGCATTCTTTTTATAACTCTTTTTAACCTTGAGATAACAATCAAGAAAAATCAAAATAAATACAACTGGGAACAAAAAAAAGAAAATATAACTGACACAATTTCCGGAGGACGATATCGTAGATATTATATGTAAGTCTGCCATAAATAAAACTAAAGTTACTACATCATTTTTAAAGGTCATTTCCTTCACTGAGTCATGGTGCGAAGCGACGCGAGCGACGGACGGACGGACGGCAGCGTTTATAGCATAGCCAGCTTATAAACGAATAGCGCGATTCCATAAAGTGATGATAATGTTTGTTTTGTTTTCTTGTTTTGTTTTATTATTTTATTATTAAACATTTTTTCTCTTCTTAAAATTTAATTTCCAATGAAATAATACACCGCAAGGTTATCGCGAGCTATAACTGTTATTCTTGTAAAATAAATGAGCTGTCAATTGCACCATCATATAAATGACAGATAGGTGTGATATTTTGATTTACTTTTTGTTCTGTTTGTTTTATATGTTGCCCCTATGTACATATACAGAAGTGTTTGTAATTTCCAATTTGTTTTTCAGTTTTAGTTATGCCCATTTTGGGTATTTGCTGATGATGGTTATTAAGTAATTAACCGTCAAAAGTCATGAAGTGCACTTTTAGTTCACCGCGCCGCCGCCACGGGTAGGTCATGTTACAAATGTCAGTGTCAGATCAATGAAAACAAAACGAAGAACACAAACAGAAAAAAAAAACTAAAACTCGCATTAGCAAGCAAAAAATAGCAACAACATTGAAATATGGTCAAGAGTATAAACAAAAAACAATTAAAAAAAATAAAAATCAACAAGAAACAAAATTTCCAAAGGTCATTCCGAAAACTACGACGAACGCTCTGCTGATATTGTAATACCGGAACGTGCTCTAGCAGAAGGTAACTTGGTCTATCTATAACTACATATTACCGAGGTATCGGCCAGCGTATGAAATGAATTTTAAATTTCTATGAAATATGTTTTCGTTGGTTTTTATGTTGCCAATTTTATTTGATGGTTCGTTCATTTTTTGTTGTTTTCAATTTGAGAAATGCGTTTACGCAACAAAATTTCAAATGAAAAAAAAAAAAAAAATAGTAACGAAAAATAGAAACAAAGACACGGAAGACTTACCTATCTACCTACCTACCTATTTGCGCTCTGACATTTATGTCATAATCTTTCAATCAAAAATATAATGTGTTTTTTTTTTTTTGAAAAACAATAGAACTGTTAGTGTAAGTTTTTATGACGTCGTCGTATACCCGTACCCATACACAATATCTACACCAACTCAGTACTGACTGACTAATAGAGTCTCTGAGTTATTCAAGCCTCTCATTTAGTAGGTCATTGTATTTGATTTTTTGACTTCATAATAACTAACGATTTTATAATAGAAAATATGGTGAATAAATATTGAGCTGTCACTTTTTAACGAAATAAAAAGTAAGACTGTTTTGTTAATAATGATTAAATCTTTTGGGGTTTTTGTTTTTGATCTGGTTTTTAAATTAATATAAATGATGGGGAATCCAGTAGCATCTTGTTTTTGATTCACAAGAAAACAGAAATAATTTTAGATAAGATTTTGCATTGTTTTTGTCTTAGTATTTGTTAGACTGACATTCGATCATTAGTCAATTAGTCGTTTATTTACCAAATAAGTTTACATTTTTTAAAACTGTAGTTGCATTTGACTCAGAGAAGAAATGATGAACTTGATGACGGTACTACATATTTCATTCACATTAAAAACAAACATATCATTTGTCTAGTTTAGTACTGTTTGATTACTTTTGACAGTAACAGAAATTGAGTATTTGATTGACATTAAAGAATCCGAACATTAGTTCTGTTCACTTTAACATTCTTCTGACAGTTCTGCTAAATAAACGAGATATACATATCTGCCAAGGTATTGTGAAATTATTATTAACTTGAATTATAATGTCACTTTTGAACTAGGAATCAACATGATTTCAACTCGGCTTTTATTTGAAGAAAATTTTGAATTTGAGTACTTTTTTCTTCTTCAGAGGTGATTTGTTTGATCTTGTTAACATACCCTTAAATACTTCGTATTAACTGTCACAATCAAATATAAATTATATATGACTTATTCTTAAAATATCTAAGTTCTCTCCGCTAGACTTTCATTGGCATTTAAGGTCAGATTACCTTCATATACTCGCAGTAATATTATTTTATTAATTATTCAATAAAGCTAAACTTTCGCACAGGCAAATACTTCACAATTATCATTCCTCAACTAAAACTCGCAAAAATAACTCAAGTGCTCAATAAATAGTGATAACTTTTTGTCGATTGTAAATATAGAAACCCCCTTGTTTTATTACAAACTAAACTACCAACGCAACGCAAGCTAAGTTAAGGCATATTATCTTTTTACTACATCAATTCAAATACAAGCTTGTATAGTACCTACCTATAAATGATTGCCTTAGCGCGGTGCGGTACAAGCGAGAAGTACACAATTTCTAATAACACAAACTTATAAGTGCCTTTATAGGTAACTGTTTGAAAAAAAATAAAAATAAAAACAACAACTGTCAAACCATATGACCAACACACGCAGTAGTTTTATCGACCATGACCTACCTTACCGATTTTAAAATGCATTTCTTGTTTTGAGTTGTAATTATTATTGCGTTTGTTTTTTTCTTCTTTTTGTTAAAGGTGAGAACCCATCACAGTCAATCGGTATTGTAGTGTGAATGTTGTGATTTGCATTTCCTTCCAAAATGCATCTCTGAATTCTGGCAGAAGCAAGAAGACATCGCAATAAAAATAAAAAATTAATTCCTTACACACTTCGAGGCTTTTTCCTTCCTTCCCCCTTCACCAACAAAAAAAAAAAAAAAGAAAAGAGGAAACAAAAACTGAGTGTACCACCAACCTAATAATAAACGCCAAAATACTCGTAATTAAAAATAAACGAAAAGACTCAACAACACAGGAAGAAGAATTACCGAAAGCTGACAGAAAACAGATATTCCACTATATACATTCAGTATTTTTATATTGAGACAGAAAAGAGACGCAATCGCAAAGTTCTTTTTCTTTATATAAATTATATTGGAGCCCGCTCCACTCTGTTTTTTTTTTTTTTTTTTTTATTTTTATTGTATGAAGAAATTGTTTTATTCTTTCTTTTGTTTTTTTTTTCTTCTTATTGTTTCTTCTGTTTTTGGTTGAATTTCTGGCTCGTTCTGTGTTTTTTTTTTTTATTTTTGTTTTTATTTTGTTCAAATATTTCGTCTCAAGTTCAAGGTCTTTTGGATAACGTATACTAAACGGCGAGCAAACACGCATGCTGTCTTATTTTTTGTTTCTTTTTTTGGGTGAATTGTTGCCCAATTTTGTTTTATTTAGTTTTTATTTCGTTCTCGATTAATATATTCTTTTTTTCGTATCTTTAGGTAGATATTGTTTGTTCGAATATTTGTATTGGTGTATACATAATTCTCTTTTGGTTTTGGCAGTGGCAACGGCGGCGCGGCGGTGACGGTAGTGGCGGAGACGGAGGCGGCGCGGCGGCGGCAGTGGCGAACGGCGGCGTCAGCCTCCTAAAGTAAGTGTCATTTCTTTATATCGACGACTTTGTGCTTTCTTTTTTGGAGCTTGTTGTTGAGGATGATGATGACGAATATAATGGAGATCATTATGTATATACAATATACATATATTATATGTGTCGTCGCTTGGCAGAAATTTGTGTGTTGTGTGCGTTGCTATTGAATTTAAGAGTTATATCTAGTCTGATGATGTCTTTTATTGCTTATTATGCAGTTTTTTTTTTTACCGGAATTGACTAGAAACAACTTAAAACTTCTTATATGAACTGCCTTTATAAAACCGGAAATATGTGCATTATGTTCATAAGCATCTCACATGAAATTTTAATTTTTGTCTGCTTTTTTAACGGTATATAGATTTTGAATAGGTAGAAAGGTTCACGTTGGGCGCCAATTTATGCATTTTTTTTTTTTAAATTCTATTGGTTAAGTTGGGAGAATTAAAGCGAATTTTATCTCGAAGAAAGGCGTTACATATCAAACCAAGTCTATACGGCAAAATAAGAAACTACTACAAATGTTCGTCTAGAAAGGTTCACGTTGGGCGCCAATTTATGCATTTTTTTAAAATTATATTGGAGAATTAAAGCGAATTTTATCTCGAAGAAAGGCGTTACATATCAAACCAAGTCTATACGGCAAAATAACAAACTACTACAAATGTTCGTCTAGAAGGAAATGGCTCTTTGCGAAAAGAGAATACCTTCGCGTTGCTGATTTTCTTCATATTGACGTTTTCATAATACATATTATTAGTTTGATAACTATTTTATGTGAAAGTCTCGATATTATCTCAATAAATTAAACATTTACATAACGAAAAAAATATTTAATGAAAAAGCAAATTAAAAAAAAAAAAAAAATGGCGCCCAACACGAAACTGACTCTTTTTTGTTTTTGTATGGGGAAGACCTAACCAATTATTTAAATAGAATTATTGAGTGTACAAAAAAGCTCTGTAATATAGTAAAAGAAAACTATGTACACAAAATAGCCCCCAATGTTTAACATCTTCTTAAATATCAGAGTAACAAACAAACTTTGAGAAAAGGGCAATCTGTGCATAAATATACTTATGTTATCTATTTGAGTTGAAGGTAAAGTTTTTCTATTACATATTTAGATTTCAATGATTTTCGTATTAACAAAATGTCTACATACCTCAAAACTTTAATCAAATTTAACACCCAAAGCCATTTTTTATAGACTCTAAAAAAGCTAAATATGACTAAGAGGTTATAAAGTTGAAACAAACAGTATGGAACAATTGCAGTTTGAGGCCAGATTCTAGAACTTTTTTTGTATTTCTCTTTTGAGCACAAATATTTTAAAGTTCACAAGGTCGTTAAATTTCACACAAACCATTTCAAGATTGTCTCTTTACTTTAAATCATTTAAAACATATAATATAATCGTCAGCTATAAATATATATGCCCCATTATTTGACACATATTTTTGTCAATTTTCCAGTCTAAAATTCTCCTTTAAAGCAAAAGCCTGTATATTATGTATCATATATTTTCACTTTTTATCTAAAGAACAATACAAATTTTACACATTTCTATTTGTCATACACGTGCCACTCGTTTTCAGTTTGTATTTTCTTTACATATGTTTTCATCATAAATTTATCATTACTCATTTGAAATTGTTTGATTGCTGTCATACTAAACCTTAAAAATAAAAAAGACAACCAACCAAATTAAGATTGATTGATAATGACCTCAATACAATTTCTGACCATAAAACGTATAGCTACCTAAATTTTATTGGTAGACGAGTATATTATAAATGAAAAAAAAAGAACGTCCTTTTTATGAAATATTTCCCACCTTATAACAAAAAAAAAAAAAAAAAACAAAAACAAAATTGAAGAAGAAGAAAATAGACCAACAAAATCTAAATCATCCTATGACTATACACTAAACAGCCTTTCATACATAAACCACATCCTCGTGTTCTCATCGCCTATCAACCTCGAAGGCATAAATAGAAATAAGTCCTTGAAGACCACATAACTTAACATTCCCAACAGACAGGAAGACCTTTCCACTGTTATTATTATACACCTATAGATATAAATATATATGTACTTGCTATGTAAAGTACATATTGAAAAATATTGTACATACATACATACCTAACCAGACCTAGAGCAAAAACTTTTACTTTCTTTTACCAAAAAAGCTCAAGCTTTATTTTATATTTAATTTCTCAATGTACATAAGTCATCAACCCACAAAAGAATTTATATCCTTCGGCCTATTTCTTGTATATAATCTTCATCAAACCATCATATCAACAAGAGAAACAATGTGAAAATGAAATTATCTGAGCCATAGTTAGAGCCAACAAAGATAACAAAAAACAACAACAACAAAAAAGTGAGGTTAAAAGTTGCTCTACATCCTAAAGAATCCCCATCATCATCATCAGCTGATGTTTGTCCTTGATTGGGCCGGCACGCGGCTACCCTTTCCTTGTTATTGTGATGCCATATAGCTTTTTCCACTTCCGCTTGGCTATATTATTGTCTAGGAAGGAGTAAACAAAAAGTATAGACACCTAAATTATATGTATCTATGTATATTGCACGAGGCGAGGTATCCTTTTATACACAGATAGATATACCTATGTTGTATATACATATGTATATAAACATAATGTTCATTTCGTTTTTCTTCATTTTCGGCAACACCATCATACACCACCATCGCATAATTATCTACCATTTTCATTTTGAAAACATAGGTATGAGGTATAAGCGTGTGTTAAAAAGGATCTTACATAATATTCCCAGTTGGAACATGTGTCATGCGATAGAGATACAAATAAATGTATATACAATCTATTTTATTATTCATAAGATGATGGAAGGTATGGATTATTATCATTTCCTGAAATTCACCAAGGTCACTTCCACTTGCCATAATATTACACACGATTCTCATTTATACATAATCGTTCCCCATACAACAAACGGCGGGCGACATTATTAACCTCTATCTATACTTTCTCTTTTGAGATTTGAATAATAAATGATGATGATGCTTTACCAAACATAAAAATCATATGCAGATGAGAACCTCAATAACCCAATGCATCTTTGACATTCGAACAAAAAAAAAAAAAAAAAACAAACAGTAAACTTCCAACTGTCAAATGTGACAATTCTATCAGAAAAGTTCACTAGATTACTAAACAGAAAAAAAAAAAAAAAAACAACATTCAAATGTAGCCCATATAAGACTGATGTAATAGCACCACAAGAAATGTTATAACAAAGTATTATGCAAAATGGAATAATAAAAAAGACTTAACCTAACCTATAGAGCTGCGCCAATTTGAAATTTTGAAAAGAAAGTGAAATGTGACAGCTGAGGTAACCAGATAAGTTGTTTAATAGATAGTTTCGCACAGATCGCTATGGGCTAAATTTATAATTTTTTTTTGTTTCTTGTTTATGCGCCGAATTGCGAAATTGTTCAATAGTTGTTTTATTTTTTTTTTTATATTTTTAATAAAATAATACAAAAAAGGAAACAAAGAAAGAATTGAATAGATCAGAGCATTATACGGCGGCGGGCGGAGGGGATATCATAATGGAATATAAAAATAATAAACTAACGGTTTTTGGTGAGCTAAATTCATTTTCGTTTACGTAATTGAAATATCTAAAGTGTATAGACATCATCAACATCATCAACAATAACAACAACAACGGTATACGCAACTATTCACTTCGAAGAGTGACGCGATGACAGACGGAACACATTAACGTATAAATACCTTGCTATGTATTATATTTATGTAGGTATATGTATACGTGCTTTTGGGTTACCAAAAAAAAAAAAACAAAAACAAAAAAAAGCTAAACGAGAAGAAAAAAATCAATAAATTTGTTGAGGTGGGTTAGGAAATCATTATACGCACACGCACGCAAAGCATAGAGAGAACGTCCGACTACGACACTCTCGCATTTAAACGTCATACCACAATCTGACAGATAGCAAGTGGAAGTGGAAGCACTGCTAGTATACTACTTTATAGAGTGAAACTCGATTTTTCGTTGCTGTTTCTGTGGCTGTTCCGAAAAATTATTCGTTTTTAATTCCGGAAGAAGAAGTAGGAGGAGAAGGACTATAACAATTATACATATTCGTATATTCACCATTACGGTACAGGTCCTATGGCAACGGCACCTACATACTATATATGAAGGGCGGAGGTTGGGGGTGTGGTATAATGTCATGTTTATATTCTCCCTTAGTTTATTCGTATAGAAATATACATACATACACACTCGTACATACATACATATATGAATGTCATCCTACACATTAACTGGGTCAGTGGATAATAAACACATATCTACTTATAAAAATAGGTACCTATCGCACTACATCTTGTTTTATGTTCCTTTTGGGATTTGGGATACATAAACTATACATACCTCCTACCTTCCTCCTTCGATGCCTCTTGCCTCTTGCCCATCCCCAACCCCCCTCTCCATCAACATCTCTTCACCCTTTCCATCAATAGCCTTTGGTTTTTTTTTATATTTTTCACGTGGGGGAAAAAAGAGTTTTCCACACAGAAAAGAAATGTGATGGAAAATTCAAATTAATTCCGGACTGACATTGTGCGACAAAATTTTGTAAAAATACTTAAATTTTTTTTTTTTTTGAAAACTAGGGCAAGAACTTTTGATTTACTTTGATGCTGTTGCCAGTATATTGTTGTTGTTTGTTTAATTTTGTTTTTGTGATTTGAAATAAACAAGTGGAAGGGCTTGTCGACGTAAATTTATTTAAAAATTTCAAGTTCAACAATAAAGATTTTATTTGGCAGATACTCAAGTAATATAATAGTTGACAAGGAAAGAAAAAAAAGGGCCAATTAATTGTGAAACTGTCCGGAAGAATCGACAATTTACTATGCTTGTAAAAGCAATAATATGACAGGTGGAATGGTATTTAAGGAAATAGGTTACCTTGAGAATATACATATATGTATGTATGTAAAGTGTGATTTTGAGAGGTCTTCTATTTAAAACGCTTTATTTTATTTCAATTTTTCTCTGAAATTCTTGGATTTTGTGGTAATTGTACGTCAAAAAATAAATTTTTGTCTAATAAATTAAAGTCCAAGGGAAGTAAATGAATTTATTTTTCTATTTTATTTCACTAAATTTTCATCAGAAACAACTATTTAAAGATATAAAAGTTCGGCGTTGGGCGCCAGTTTGAAATGAATTTAGTTTCTAGGATTTTAAAGTGGTGTTTTTTGATGAAGTTTTTTACATCAAATTGGTTTGTTTTTCAGAAAATGCCTTTTAATCCAATTTAAAACGAATAATTTACCTATAAACAAGTTCCAAAATCATTGATTCCTTGATATTTTGAGGTTTTTCAATACTTTGAAAAGCAAATAGCAAAATGATGTACTTGACTCATGCATTGCTTATTCATAGATACACATTTTTATATACTTTTAAAATGTAAGCATCAACAATTTCCTAAAAATGAACTACAGAAGCATTGATATGATGAGTTTTGAAGTTTCTGTGATTTTTGGAGTTAAAAATGAATAGAATGAAATATCTTCAAAGAATTTTACAGCCTTTGAGGAAATTTTAGTAGAATTATGATACATTTTGTAAAACCGAGTTAGATTGAATCTTCAAAGCAGCTGAGAATGGCTGAGTTTTCATCATTAAAGTTCCCACATTGGGCGCCAGTTAAGTTAATTAAATTTAAACAAGCAACTGAACTATTTAAATGTCATTATACACAAGACTCCCAATTTAGTGCAAAAAAGGGATAATAATATAAGGACTAGGTTGTGCTGTATAAATAATCAAAGACTTCATCAGTATTCAACCATGTACTTGGTTTTTGTTTGGATACATAAGGTTCTTGGAATTAAATGATTATAATAAATTGAAGGAGTCAATGGAATATTGTTTTTAAAGTCCTTGCATAAAATTATATAAGAGACTATCTAAATAAGTGAATTTGACTTTACATGTTACAATTTTTGGCAAATTCTCATTCTTCAACTTTTTTTTTTTAGTAGGTTTTGAATCATATACCTATTTACTTTTAACATAGAACCTTCTCTAACTCAAAAAAAGAAGGAAATTCTGACAAACAAATTATTATTTGCATCAAAGCTCTTTAATTAAAAATTCAAAGCAATTCAGCTCGTTGCTGAATAAAGCAGTACACACACTATATACCCACAAAGAACCACCTTTATTTCTTGTATTAATTTAATTTGAAATTCATTATCACTCTTCTTAAGCGTAATTTATGTCATTTGTTGGCTTTCAATTGCCGGGTGACTTTTGCCCTCATAGCCTAGATTTTTCCTCAAAACTTGTATATTTTTCCATTTTCATATAAAAAAAATATACGAATGTATGTATGTGATGTAGAGGTACGTACTCGTACACAAACCAACCAACTTCCCTTTTTAGAGGAAAATCTCTCACGTCAATTAGTTGTTCAGTCGCTTGTGCCTTTTCTCATTTTCTTTACAGTTTTTCTTTAATTTTTTTTTTTTTATTTTGTTGATTATATGTTTATGCAGAGTAGTGCATGTGTTTTCCAGTTTTTTATTATATTTCATATTTTTTTGTAGTCAATTTCATCCCTTTGGAAAAATTCTCTTCTGACCTAGTTTTTCACCCTCTCATTTGATATGCTGCTGCTGCTTCTGTTGCTGTTGCTGCTACTGCTACTGCTACTGCTGATGGCCTAGCTACCCCGTTTGGTTTTAGTTCAGTTCAGTTTAGTTTAGGTTAGTTTAGTTTTTTTTTATTTTCTTTGCTGAAAATGTATGTTAGCTATTTGCCCTTCCGGTATGTTCTACATACCGCAACATGAGTATCTTTGTGTAATATCGAGAAAATGAACGCTGATTACCCAGCACAAATATGTTTGTCCTTTGTAAAGAAGTCAGGAGAGGTGAGATGCTGGGGGTAAGGATATTGGCAAGGGAAAATTTAAATGGTGGAAAATTATGTCAGTCAGTGACTTTTTAATGATGTGAGAGAATTTCAATCGATTGATTGATCTCAACGGGATATTTTATCCATTGTGGATGAAAACTAGGTTAGGTTTTGTTTTGTTTTTTTGACAAAGCCCTCTGCGTGTTTTTTTTTTTTTTTTTTACTTAATTGAGGGTCTTACACACAAAATACAAATAACGGGAAAAAAGAGTTACATACATAAGTAGTAAGGGTAAATTTGTACTCACAATATCGCTTCATAAGATTCTTTTTGTAAGCAGCTCTGCCCTCGTCACTTTTCAGAGGATTCAGCTCTCCGTCGACAGCTCCGGCTCCAGAATCATCGGAGTCGTCTGTACCGCCTGAATAGGTGCGGGCTCTTCTCCGACTTAGAGCAGTGCTAAGGGACAAGTCCAGAGGACGATCTTCCTCGTCTTCCTCCTCTTCATCGTGGTCCTCTATGCTGACTTGTCTCATGGTAAGACAGTTAGGATCGTCCTTACGATCACAATCGTCCGAATCATCGGTGAAGGACGGATGACGACTGGAACGGAAGTTTTTGGCACGCTGATCTTCTTCCTCGTCGCCGCTGGTAGTGATGACACTGCGGCGGGCCTGTTGAAACTGATAGTTTCCCTTAATGATCGTGGCCGGTGATCCCGCTGTAGAGGGCCGTGATTCCGGTGATGGTGATGGCGATATTGTCGTTGACGTAGTCACCGTTGGTGGGGTTTTACACTGTCGCAGGTGATTGTAGAGCATGACGAATTCCTGGTGCCTCTGGAGAATATTAGGCTCAGCCGGACTCGCAGATCTTCTTCGCTCAACGATCACTTCGGCCCTCTGTTGGATTGAGGGCTTTTCAACGCGCTCACTACAACTCTTGATGCAGGTCAGCTTTTCACCCTCTTCAGCTGGTGTATCGTCTTCGACAATTGTCATCGGCTGGGGTGACGAACTTGAGTGTTCCGATGACGGTGAGGCAGGAATATTACTATGACATTGTCGTTGAGGTGAGCTCATGGGACTCATCGACTCTGAACGTCTATGATGATGAACGATGGTTGGTGGTGACGGTGATGACGATAAGGACGATGATATTGAGCCGATGCTCTTCGATGATGATGAGATTGCTGTTGTTGAGGCAGTCATTGTTGTTGTAACATCACCACCACCTCCGCCACCCACAAAGGTGTGCGGATTCGCGGCTGTCAAATGTTGTAACATTATCATGGTAACAATTTTTGTTTTTGTTTTTTTTTTTTGTGTTGCCCGTTATCCTGGGAATATAGTCTGTGTTTTGTTACAGTTAAATTGTAATGTCTTACATTCACACTAGTAACATTTTAAAGCGACACAATTTGTACATTAAGTTTGACGTTTAAATATTTGTTTGTATTTTGTTTGCTCTTAAAACATACGCATTTTTAAGTTTTTTTTTTATTTTTATATTTTTATATTTTTATATTTAACTATATAAAATATATATTTTATTTTTTGTTTCTGGTTGTTTAAATAATTTGTAAAACAGAACCTGAGTTGAGGTTTTTTTTTGTAATAGATTTTTGTTTATTTAAAATTTCTTTTTGAGGTAATAACTTATTTTTTGTTTTGTTTTGTACAATTTTAATTTTCTTGATTGGTAAAAATTATTTTGAACAAAAAACTTGCACTTAACCGGAAATTTGCACCTTTTCTGTCATTTATGTTTAAAATAGGTATTTATGAAGAATTAATAGCTGTCATTAACGTCAAAAATAATTATTGTTGATAAAATATTTTTCTGTTTCTGTTTGAGAGAGGAAACTGATTTTTTTTTTTAAATAAAAAACTTATATTTATTTTTAAACGTCCGGCGGATATTAATTCACGTTATTCTATACGCTCACTGTCGATACGCGCGGCCATATAATTTAACTTTATGAAACGTCATGTATCTATCACAGTATCAGCGACACTAAAAATCAGAATCTTGTGTTTAAACTTGCTACTGTCAAAAAATTTCAACAAACACAAAATATCGCTTCAGTTTTTTATTTTTTGGTTGTGTGTAGTGTATGTCTAAAACTCTACGAAAAACGGCGACGATGATGACGACGACGAGACGAGTAGACATATAAAAACAAAGCGGCAATGATGTTGATGATGACGGACGGTGCGGCAAATGACAGAGCGAACGTACGAATGGCAAACGAACGATTGAGCTAAACCGAAGACAGTCTCTGTAACTGTAGGTATCTAAGATGCAATAGCAATAGCAATACGTATCGCAGCGCAGCACGGTGGCGAACAGCGTAGCACACTTCACTTACACACGCACACTCTCTCTCTCTCTCTCTCTCTTACACACACACAAAATTGAAAATTTGTCTTGTGTTTGTGTGTAGGGGTTGAATCACAAACTCACTACAGAGGCACAATAGTGCCTTTTTTCAAAGAGACCGGCTACGGCTTCCTTTGTATTGCTCTCTCTCTCTCTGTCAGTTCTTCCTTTCTATATTCTTCATCTTCACCACATGTGTATATACTCTCTTTGTTGTGTGTATTGGTTTTCCGTATCCAACAGAACAACAGAAATATATAATTTATATTCCCACGTCTAAACAACAAGTTGCAGTCGGGTGTGGTGAATATCTTCTTTAAGTTTTGTTGAATATTCCAATTGTATCAGTATCGGTATCGTTATCGGTGTAACTGTCGAAATTATGCGTCTAACAAACACGCATGGGGATAAGAATTTTTCACTTTCCGTTTCAATTACTCGCAAATGCAGGAGAATTAATCAACAAAAAGCTGTGTGCGTAGAAACATTTGGTATAATTATTATTCACCATAGCAGCTATATACAATGTTGACAGAGCGCACATCACAGTTCATAAATTATTATTATTGCACTAGGCTCTCAGTCTCAATTCGACTCAAATCAAAAGACAAAAATGAAACAGACGGTACCAACAACCAACAACAGTTTATGGTTTGGTTTTACCGGGAACGGGAAGAGTCAATACTTTACAGAACAAGGGTGGGTGGTTTTAGTTTGTAACTTTACTAATGGTAGGTAGGTAGGTGTAGATGGGTCTGGTGGTGAGAAAGGGTTGAAAAAGCTTTGATTTTTGTGAATTGCAACGGCCAGACAACTTTTTTGTTTTTTTATTACAATTGCTTTTTTTATGTTCGTCTTTTTGTTCTTCTCCTGTTGCTTTTTTTTTTTAATGATTTATTAAAAATTATAAAGGTTTTTATTTATTTAGGTAAAAATGTGTTTGTGTTGATTGCAGTTTCCGATTTGAGGTAGAATTTATTTGCACTTCTTGAGAAAAAAAAGTTTTAATTTATAGATTTGAACACTTTTGTTGCACTATTGTGGTTTAATAAAATTAAATAAAAAAACTCTGTTTTATTTTCCTCCAACGAGTTTCAGTTCCGAGTTGGGAAATTTGTTTTTTTATTTTTAAATTCTTATAGAAATATTCTATTTTCTAAATTTAATTTAAAAAATTAAATTAAAAAATAAAAACACGACCCAATAATAATATATTAGAAAACGTAACGCGTCTTGACCCGTCCCGTATTCGAGTCGGAATGATGAAACAGCAACCCGTAGAAGCTGTATAGTCTAAACAGTAGGTAGGTATTATTTTTCTTTTGGTGAGTATGGGGTCTGTCTACACCGTCTACCGTCATCATAGTCGTTCGTTCGTTCGTTCGTCGTTTATCGTTTGTCTTTCATCGTTCGTTTCGTCGTCGTCGTTGTTGTCTTCATCGTCGCGTCGTCTGTGTCTCCCCCAAGAGTTGTTGCTATTTTTGACTGTTTTCCTATGCTTTTTGGCTTTTTCATTCTTGTTTTCTTTTCTTTTTCCCTTCACGCTCCACACACTCTTTGGATGCCTTCTTTTGCCATGATTCTTTTAAGCCTCATACACAGTTGCAAATGCAAAAAAAAACAAAAACTGAATCCAAACGAAACAACATACCATTGCAGCAACAAGCGCGAGCGCAGCGCCTGTGCAAAAGTGTTGCTATTGCTATTGAGAGCGAGCACTGAGCTGAGATACAAAAAAGTGCAACATTTTTTCATTTTCGTTTTCGTTACCTGTTTTTTCGTTTCAGTTTCGGTTTCGGTATCGGTTCCCTTTATATACCTACACTCTTCCTCTCTGTCTCCGCCCTATGCTTTCTATTCTACTGCCTTGTGCGCCTATCACAAGACAAAACCCTTAAAGAGGGTTGAAAAATGACCTTCCAGATCACAGTCGAAGTTTTTCCTCTTCCTTCATTCGGTTTTTCACCACACTGCTATGTGAATGTGACGTTAAGGGGCTGTTTAGCGAGTTGAACACCACAGCGGGAGGCGGAGGGAATGGAAGAAAGAATAACAAAATAGACGAACGACGACGCGGAGAAAAAGAAATCAAACCATCATCATTTTCCCTTTTGCTTCCCTCCATCATTTTGAGTATAAACTCTCATTTTCAATTCGCAATACTTTTTTGCAAATGCATATAAAAACAATGTCGGCTTTTATTGTTGTGTGTGTGCAGTTTGCACACATACATATACGACCAAAGTCTTTAGGCTATTTTATTTATATATAAACCTACGGATACCTATTTAGTTGTAGGTTGTTGTTGTTGGAGATATCTACACTAAACTATATCCAGATCCAGAGTATTCGCCTTCTCGCACTTTTGTTTTGTATTTGTTAGCAACATTTTTGTGGATGTTTTTAATGGACTGGTGCAAGTAGGGCAACATTCTCATGGTTTTTTGTGCCTAACCTGGGGATACCTTACCTAGTGCTAGTCCTCTACCTATGCAATACCTAACTTTACCTTACCATGTTGATGAATGGGTAAAAGATTTATAATGTCCGTATGGCTGGCTTGAGTCTCTAACCTTATTCGATATTATGTATGTAGGTACATATTGGATGCTATTTGGTTGAGTTAGCAGTTTAAACATAAATGTGACTCGATGGGTTTTTTCGGTTTAAGGTTTTCAGGAAATAGAAAGAAAAGAAAGGAAACAGAAAAAGAAAGAAGACAACAAAAAAAAAGAATGAAAGATCATTTAATAAGTTGATCAAAAAAATTGGAAGTAAAAATAATGATGATTCATTAAATCAAATTTTAGACGGGACCGAGTTGCAAAGTCGCATAGACTTTAGGCTTTAATAGAATAAAAACATTAACAATTTTATAAACTCTGGATAAATGAGACGAATATCGAAAACTTAGAATGTTCTTCTTTTCTTTAATAATGAAACTAATAAATGTTCACGAACAGAAAGGAGAGAACAATTTTATAATATAACAAGTCTACGCCACAGTGTACAATTATAAGTTTTCTCCAATCAATAGAATGATACATATTTTCGATTTTAATTGAATGCCCCTTCAAACTCAAAAAACAATAAATTGGAAAAAATTTGTATGCTAAATGAGTCCTCTAAGTTGATCTTCTGGAAAGAAATTTTCGAATACTTAATAAATCTTTAGAATAAGATGTTTTTAGTCTTTTTTCTGATTTTAAATATTTTTGGAGATTTCTTAGAGGTGTCGTAAAATAAAATATAGAATTCGAAGTTGACCAATCAAAAAAAAAAACAAATTCTAATATTTCCAAGCCGAGGAGTTGCAGGGGGAATGTATGCCCCCTTCATCATAAGTCAATGTTTACACTCACCGTAATGCTGGGTGGTTTAAATTTTGTTAAAATAAGTTTATTTTTACTTTGTTAAAGTGTAACATGACTACTTACTTACTTACTTAGGTCCTCAGACCTGTTAAGTCCGTTGGGAACCCCTTAAGGGGCATAGGGCCTCTACTACGCCTACGCGCCATCGTATACGGTTTTCGGAGATGTGTTTCAACTCCGTCCAACTCTTGCCTAGTGACGATGATTCCGCCTTGACTGTCTTGCGCCATGTGCTTCTCGGTCGTCCAGCTCTTTTTTCTTCTTGTGTGAGCGGATTTCACTGCATTGCTTGGTCTGCAATGCAGTCGTTACCTTTTCGGAGCGTATGTCCAATCCATTGCCACTTACGCCTTCGTATTATAGTCTCTATAGGTTCGTGACCTGTCCTTCTATGAAGGACCTCATTTGATATTCGGTTTGGCCAGAAAATCCTTAGGATGTTACGAAGACATCTATTCACGAAGGTTTGCAGCTTTCTTGTAATGGCTGAAGTAACCTTCCAAGTGCTTCACCCATAAAGAAGCACAGATTCGACATTTGTGCGAAACAGTCGTAGCTTTGTTCTTAAGCTGATAGAGTTATTCCCCAAATTTTCGACAGCATACCGATACTGAACCCCGCTTTTGGTCGGGTCGGGTTCCGAGGCTGATCGGAATTAAATTTCAGCCCCACAACTTCTGCTTCTCTCTGCACACTTGTTGTCATTTGATGGAGATCCATGATCCTATGAGAGAGTAAGCAAAAATCGTCCGCGTAATCCAAGAGCTTTAAATAGGATGTCAAAGTCCATTGGATCCCTCCGCTACCTGACAAAGCTGCGCGCAGTACATCGCTTATCACCAACAAAAACAATATTGGCGACAGAATACAGCCCTGTCTGACTCCGCTACGGATTTCAAAATCATCTGACAACCTACGATCGTGCAGAACGTGACACTTGGATCCATCATATTATGTTGCTTTAATAATAGCAATTAGTTTTTCTGGGTTGCCTCTTCTCCGCAAAGCTAACCAGATGTACTTCCTGTTAACGCTTTCAAAGGCCTTCTCGAAGTCGATGAACAGCAGGTGTAGTGGTGATCTATATTGAACGCACTGTTCAATAATGATCCGCAGGGTGTTGATATGATCAATACAAGAGGATCCAGCTCGGAATCCTGCTTGTTCGGCATCGAGTGTTGCCTCAAGGTGTTCTCTGATGCGTTCCAGTATGACTTTTGCTATAACTATTTTGGCAACGGCAGGTAGGACGCAAATTCCTCTCCAGTTTTCGCACTTTAACATGACTAACTCCTTTAAATTTGACTTATTTCATTTTTTTTTCAAAGTACAATAACGCAAAGTTTTAATTGTTGCCCTTATTTTACTTAGTTTTATTTCACGGTATCTTCTTAGCATTTCTTCTTTCAATGTTTTCAGCATATAGAATAGACCGACAACAATGATGCGTTGTTGAGTAAATTTTGAAGAAATTTTACAGGAACCCTTTCCATGCTAAGATTTGGTTGGTATTTTGTTTAATAATTGTTCTTACGAATTTATTTAATTGAACATTCCACTTATGTGGAAGCTTGAAAGTTTTTACTGCACTGCATAATGGTTATTTTCTGTAACTGTTATAACGAATTATGTTTGCTATTTCGGAAATTTCGAACAAATCATAGAATGATATAATTTTAGCAAAGCAAAAGTTAGTTTAAGAACCTAATAAAAATACTGATAAATTGATAAGTCAAATTTATAAGCGTAATAGCCGCTTGGAAAAAGTGAAAACACTTAAAGTTTTATGGGGATTTGGTGAGAGGAGAACATATTGTTTGTTCAATTTCTGTATCTGTATCTTTGTTAATTATCTTCTTTAAAATTCCAACATTTGTCCTGTCTCCTTGAATCATTCGGTGTTCCTGACATGTAACTGGAATATAGGCAATGAATGTAAGAAAAGGTTTTGGTCAATAAGGTCACTGGAACTTTCTTCTAATAGCTTTTCAATTGAAAGATTTTCCTTTAAACAAAAAAAGAACTTCAAGACATAGATAAAGGGTGGTTTTTTAGCTATTATCTTTTTGGCAACACTGGTTTAAACAGCTGACGCACGTTTAGTGTTTTGTTTCACTGTCAAACATCTTCAGTTTGGTCTATAATTTAACTATGAATCGTCTTACAAACGAACAACGCTTGCAAACTATTGAATTTAATTATCAAAATGCGTACTCTGTTAAGAAAGTTCATCGCGCGCTTCTGTTCAGCGTGTTCAGCGACGAAGCTCATTTTTGGCTCAATGGGTACGTAAATAAGCAGAATTATCGATTTTGGAGTGAATGTCAGCCAGAAGCATTGGAAGAGCTACCAATGCATCCAGAAAAAGTCACAGTTTGGTGCGGTTTATGGGCTGGTGCCATCATTGGACCGTACTTCTTCAAAGATGATGCGAATCGTAACGTAACTGTGAATGGTGAGCGCTACCGTGAGATGATATCCAACTTTTGTTTACCCAAAATGCAAGAGCTTGACTTGCATGACATGTGGTTTCAACAAGACGGTGCCAAATGCCACACAGCACGCGCAACAATGGGCTTATTGAGAGGCGAGTTCGGTGAACATTTTATTTCACGTTCGGGACCGGTCAATTGGCCGCCTAGATCATGCGATTTAATGCCCTTAGACTATTTTTTGTGGGGCTATGTTAAAGCTTATGTCTATACAGACAAGCTCGCTCTAATTGACGCATTGGAAGACAACATTGAAGCATTTATTCGTGAGATACCGGCCGAAATGTTGGAAAGAGTATGAAAAAATTGAACTAAGCGGGTGGACCATTTGAAGCGCAGTCAAGGTCAACATTTGGGGGAAATAATCTTCAAACATGAAATTATATGGACTGTACTATCGATTCAAATAAAGATATTATGCTTTTTTTTTGGATTTTATGTGTTTTTTTTTGAAAAACTTTCCTATAGCTTTTAAAAAATTACCCTTTATAATGGTATGGATTGCAAAATTCAGATTCTGATCTGAAAATTGATTTATTTTCCGCCAAATCTAGTATACTCCTTTCAATAGATTCTTATTTTGCACGATGTTGATATGTTATTGTTCAAGGGAAGTATATTAGAACATTATGCTAATTAAAAATTATTATGATGTTTTCTTAAAAAAAAAAGTATTCTGTGCTGCTGTTAATAAGGCTAAATAAAAATCGTTTTGATAATAATAATTTGTTAATGCACTTTTTTACATTGTCAAAAAGATTTTTATTTTTTAGCTTTATTTTGCAGCATTTTGAAATACAGAATTTTGATATACAGAATTTTGAATTACAGAATTTTGAGATGCAGTATTTTGATCCTACAGTATTTTGTACATATACAGTATTTTGAAATACATAATTTTGAGATACAGTATTTTAAATACAGTATTATGATCCATACAGTATTTCGACCCCAACCGATCTGTCTATTATTTTGATGATGTAAAATAGTGGAAGAAAAACTATGTTGTCCATTAGAAGACCATATTCAAAATTAGCATTTTGAACATTAAAAATAGTAAATACAAAAAATATAAATAAATACATATTTTCCTACTGAAATGAGGAGTATTTAAAAAAAAATATATTGTACAACATTTAATTAACGCAAGAATATAAAGGTAAGATACAAGAATAATGTACATACCGAGTCTCAAGAACCTACAAAACGAAGTAAACATTTTGGGTATTCTTAATTAAATGTCTTTAACGCGAGGTGAATAGATTATATTTTTCTTTTGAAGATCTTAATCAAATACAAAACATGATAGAAGAATATCATCAGTTATGGACAACAAAATAAGTAGGTAAGTAAGTTAAATTACTTTGAATCATCTAAAGATTCAGGGTGGTTTAAAATAGCTTTGACTTCATTATTCGTGATAATTTTGTAATTCCTGAAACTTTTTTGAGAACTGCAGATGCCAAAACAAAACTTTAAATATCTTTTCTTTTTGTATTTATTAAACATTTATACAGGAAATAAGTAAGTTGTTATTTTGTTTAAAAAAAAAAAATTCTTATAAAACTTGACACCATCATTTCCACATAAGTATATATGTAAGTAAAAGTTTAGTGTGGTTTTAAGACGAGGGTGTTAATCTTGTGGTAGATTTAATTATGTTTGCATCACTTAAAACATAAGATATTTATTTAAAAAATAATTTTATCTGTACCAAGATTGCTGAATGTTATAATTTTAGGACCATATCAGCCATAGTTCTGATAATATACCATACAAATTCGTCTTAAATCATGAAGATTATTTTTAATTTTTAAATGGAAATTAAACCACATGTTTGTGGTTAATCCTGAAACTAGACTTGATTTCTTTAACAAATTTTCATCATAATCTGCAAAAAAAAAAAAACAACTCCTTCTTTAAATATGGCCACGAAGTACAAGATCAAATCTAATAACTGACCAAAGACCGAAATGGCACGACATGTTTTCTGCCTTATATTTGATTGAAAATACAACAAAGTTTCATGTGGCGTCAGTTTTCCCATACTTTAAACCGGGAAATAAAAATTCACATTCAGTCAAAATTACACAAAAACATATAGGAATCTATTTTGATACTGCTGCAATGACCATGTAAAGTGTGTGCAACATGAACTCCAATGTCAATGACTCACTTTAAGCCCGAATAACTAACATTAAACTATAGACCATGTACCAGCAGTTATACATATTTGACAACTCAGTATAACGATGCAGTGCAGTGGGCCGTGAAGTAGCCTAATGTTTATGTTTGTGGCACGTTCCAAAGCAACAGTGACAGAGACAGCGACAACAACGTCGTCGCCGCCATCCACCTTGCCTATAATGACGGGCTTAAATAATAATTGAGATCAATTAAGACCCACTTGAACTATATCCAAGAGTCTTTAGCTGTGTCGATATTATACTTTATTAGGCCCTTTGTTATCAAAAGTAAAACCCATATTGTAAGCCAATTGCATGATATTGTGCCGATGCATGTCGCATGATGCAAGTGTTATGCTATTTGTGTTTACCTATAGATCGGTGAGGTTCACAGAGAGAATAAAAAAAGTAACAAAATTCGGAAGTATAACTATTCGATTTCGATTTTGTAATTTTATTCATGAAATACTATTTCGATCTGCGAGAGTCTACACTGAAAGAAAACTTCTTAGTTGTATTAAAAACAGTTTAAACGGTGAGATATGTTAAACTTTAAATTTCCCCTATTCCTTTTTTCTGTAATAGGTATTTTTTGAAAACTTATTATCAAGACAAGTCTTAAATAGAAGTCATGTTAAGGGCCTTGCATATGAGAGCGAACAACGAATGAACGAATGGACGAACAAACGTGATTTTACACATTTCAAAAAGTCAATTCCAAACAAAAACATATTTAAATTATAAAAAACCAATTGACACAAATATTAGGATAATAAAATTTGCATTTTGTTCTCTGAAACAAGAAAATTTTGTAATACAATTTGGTAGTAACGAATTGCAGTGTGGTTGCTACGAACTGTCAAACTCTATTCGCGTTCCCATACCATCCACACTGCAACGAATAAATTGTTTGCGCTCAACTTAACCTCAAAATTATACCACTCTTGTTTTGCTTTTGTGTGAAAGATCATGGCTGAGGAAAATATGGAGAAAAGGGTAATTATAAATTGACAATTCGTCGCTGTCTGCGAATAGAAATAAAGCCCATGTGAAAGAAAAGTCAAAATATGCGAACATCCACAGTTCGCAGTTCGCAGTTCGAAGCTCACGTGCAAGATGCTTTAGTAGACAAATTTATCAACAGATCGGTTTTTAAATTGCGTGCTTGACTGAATAAGTCCTCACAGGCTTCGCTACCTGTGAGGACTTATTCTTATGGGTGGAGTTAGTTGAACTTAAAAGAAAGATGTGAAGTGAATATTTTTAGGGCGCATTATATTACTTTTCGATCACTGCAACACACCTTAATTCTTTTCATTATTTTTAAAATGGCGGTGTTGCTTACACACACAAATAATGGTATATTATTCAAACAAAATACACAAAATTCAAAACTGCACTATTTTAATTGTAAGGAGCTTTAATAGAACAGTGATACAAATGGATCGATGGTTTAGAGAAGATATTTGTCATTTATGTGTCAAAAATTTGCAATTTCACATTTTCTAAAAAGAGGCTGGGATGCGAAACACACTGATAACTTCCCATCCCATCTGTCGATTTGTCTTGCTTAAAAGGTTTGTAGGTTTTTGTGTTTTGTTAAAAAAGTTATCAGTTAAATTACTCTAACAAATTTAAAAATTACCAACAATATTTTGCATATGATAAAAGAGTTTGATTTCAAAATCTATTTTGGTTAACGAGATTTTTATTCGAAAACCAATTTTTATCAATTTTAGTAGCATTTCTTAAAAGTTTTTTTTTCTAATATAAACAAATACAAATTGGATGAATGAAATTAACTTGAAGCCAATGTTTTCTATTATTCATGTGATATAGAGAACCAAACATCATTTTTTACCAATTTTGCGTACAATTTTTTGTAGATTTTAATTTTGTTATGAAAAAAACTGGCTGTTAGATTTTTATAAAAGCTTTACTGAATGTTGAAAACAATATTTTTTATAAAATTAAATTAATTTGAAGCCTATATCTTAAATTTTTGAAAAGATATTTGAGTCGAAAATCAATTTTTACGAACTATTTTTAATTTTTTTTAGGTATTTATTTTTTGTCAAAAAACTGTGAATTCGATTTTTCTCAAAATTTTACTGAGTGTTGAAAACAATATTTCTTATAAGATAAAATTAGTATAAAGCCAATATTTCAAAGTTTTGAAAAGATATTTAAGTCGAAAATCAATTTTTACCAACTTTTGTTTATTTTTTTTTAGGTTTTTAATTTTTTGTAAAAAAAAAACTGTCTATTCGATTTTTCTCAATATGTTACTGAATGTTGACAAATCTTTGTAAAATGTCGTTTTCGAGATTATAATTATGATATAATGAACCATGATTTCTAGAAAATGTCACAAAGCTACATTTCTTATTGTTAAAATATAGCCCATTGATATTACACCATTTAATTTAATTATTTAAATCAATTTGATATAAATAATTGTTTTGCATCGTTCAATGAATTTATGGAACTGAATATTTTCAAATCGTCAGCAAATAGAAGACATTTAGAAAAAATAAGATATAATGGTAAGTCGTTCAAAAAAAATGATAAAAAGAAGAGGTCCAAGGTGACTGCCTTGAGAAACACCTGAAAAATGTATTATTTCCTTAGACAAAGCATTATCAATTTTAACTACCTGTTTTCTACCTACTAAATACATTTTTATCCACATTAGGAGCTGAGAGTGAAATCCATATATCTCTAGTTTTCACTATGTTGAACGCAGTCGAAAGCCTTTGAAAAATCAGTGTAAATAATGTCGACTTGAGAACGCATTTCCATCTGTGATAGACAAAAATTTGAAAATATTAATAAATTTGTAGTGGAGGATCTTCCTTTTAAGAAACCATGTTGGTAAACTGAGATGTTATGTTGTGAATAAGATTATACAATTTGTTTTTTTTTTTTACTACAGCTTCAAAAACCTTAGGAATTAACTGCAGTTTTGCAATTGGTCTGCAATTTTCAACCGAACTTTTTGTACATGATTTGTGAAGAGGATTTATTATAGAATATTTCCATTCATCTAAGAGCTCACCATTACTTAAAGAAAGGTTATAAATATTATACAAAGTGGAGTAGCAAGTATATAAGCACAAGTTTTTAAAAGAATTGGTGAAATATTGTCTTTTTTAGTATCTTTACCGCTTAAGATATGTAGCCAATCTATTGTGTTCAAATAAGTTTTTATAGAATCATAATCACCTTTTTAAAAATGTATACAATTGTAAATTATTATTATAACTTCCCATAGGATGTTATTGTAATGGGTCCAATTTGTCGAATTGAAAATGTTGACATTTCTCGACGTTTCAAGGTCCCTAGAGTCGAAATAAAAGATTTTTAGAAAGATGTGTGTGCGTGCGTGTGTACGTACCAGAAGAGATATCGATATATATTTGGAAAAAATATATTTTTGGAAAAAAAATCCAATAACCGGGTTTTTATAAATCATCAAAATTGAAAAAAAAAAATATTTGTCACCTCGAAAATTTTACGAATAAAAATGATTTTATCTCCAAAACAATTTTGTGCAACGAAGAATAACGTTTTCAACATCTGGTAAAATTTTGAGAAAAATCGAATATACAATTTTTTTTTATAAAAAATAAAAACCAAAAAAAAATATTAGGTACTCAAAAATTGAATTTCGACTCAAATATCTTTTCGAAAATTTGAGACATGGCTTCCAACTTATTTTATCTTATAAGAAATATTGTTTTCAACATTCGGTAAAATTTTGAGAAAAGTCGAATTGACAGTTTTTTTTACAAAAAATAAAAACCTAAAACAAAAAATTAATAAAAGTTAGTAAAAATTGATTTTCGACTTAAATATCTTTTCAAAACTTTGCGATATTGGCTTTAAACTAATTTTATCTTAAGAGAAATATTGTTTTCAATATTCAGTAAAATGTTGACAAAAATCAAACTGACAGTTTTTTAATAAAAAATAAATACCTTAAAAAAGCATTACTAAAAGTTCCTAAAGAATGATTTGCGACTCAAATATCTTTTTTAAAATGAAAAATATTGGCTTCAAACTAATTTTACTCACAGAAAATATAATTTTCGACATTCAGTAAATTTTTTATTATGATTCAACAGTCAGTTTTATCATAAAAAAATAAAATCTACAAAAAATAGTACACAAATTTGGTAAAAAATTATGTTCGGTTCTCGATATCTCGTGAACAATAGAAGATATTGACTTCAAATTACATAATTTCATTCATCCAATTTAATTTTTTTATTTAAGAAATAAAAACTTTTAAGAAATGCTACTAAAATTGGTAAAAATTGGTTTTCGACTAAAAATCTCGCTAAAAAAAATAGATATTGAAATCAAACTATTTCATCATATGCAAAATGTTGTTGGTGATTTTTAAATGTTTTAGAATAATTTAACTGATAACTCTTTTTAAACAAACACGAAAATCTTTTAAGCAAGACAAATCAACAGTCAGGATGGGAGGTTAACAGTGTGGGTCGCATTCCAGCCTCTTTTTCGATTTAGATTCATTCAAAATGGAAAATGGAAATTGATCTTAGCAAAACGGAAGCATACCTTCCTCATCTTCATTCTTCATCTTCTGTGTAACTGCCTTAAAAAGCAGGATGAAGTAAATTAAAAGTCTCCAAAAATCAAAATGGAAACCTAAAAAACTTTAAAAAAAGAAGCATTTTTTTTCTTTCAGTGCATTTATTTTTGAATTCTTACATCGTGTGTTTGTTTGTTTGTTTTTTTTATTTTTTTTTGTTTTGTAAACCTGCTTACATTATGCAACCCATTCAAAGCGCCTTATCAAAAAGGTTCGTCCCCAATCCGAGTCCGCTCTGCGATAAAAGAGGAACCGAATTGGGATTAAGTAAATAAGTTAAGTTTTCGGTGGGTCGTTTAGGTGGTGGTGTTGTTGATTTATTTCTAGGCCAATTTATTTTGAAGCAACTTCTGCTTGATTGTTAAGACATTTTAATGTCCATAACGATCATTCTATGTGATATCAACCAAATATTGAAGATGGTATTGTTGATAAGATAACAAAAATAATAGAGCCTACAAAATTATTTTTAAACTCGCTCAAAAATAAATAAACAACATTTTAAAAAAATAAAAGAGGAAATAAAATACAATAATTGCTAAAGATGATAATAAAAAATACTTTGTTGATATCTTTGTTTTTTTTTTTTACTTTGGAATTTGTGGTTGGTGCGGAAACCTCCGAATTCCAAAACCAGTTGTTGTAAGTCTTTTGGCAATATGTAAAGGTCTGAGGTAGGTAGGTTAACGTGAACGTGAGTAAGTTCAAAATATGATCGCAGAAGAGACGCGCGTATTTTGTGTACGGTTGTTAAATGTATTTCAGCCCTTTAGGGAAATATTGTGCAATTGCTCGATCGCGCAAGGTGTAATCAGCGTTGGATTGTTGAAGTGCGAGCGATAAACTAAATACGGTTTGTGTTTACTTTAGCTCTCAATAACAGGTTAATTGTGTCATCATCGAGGAAATGATAGCGTGTATGGAATTTTTTCGATCGATTGTAGTTTTGTTTTTGTTCTTTTTTTTTTTGTAAACTTTTTATTCGATCTTCTTTTATATCTTGTACGGGCGATGATGGTGAATCTGACTGTCATGAGGATTCTTTATAAGTTGGAAAATTGTTTACAAGCTTGGGTATTGCATAATAAGTTTTGGTAATATATGAATGTAGGTATAGGTTTATTGGTTTGGTGGTAGATTAATCATCATCGTCATAACCATCATCGTATCTTAAAGTACCTACATAGGAGTAAAGGCAGGAAATTAAAACGAAAAATGTAATATCGGTAGGGTATAATGGTGCCCTGGTTTCTGTTGATTCACAATTATGACCGATATTATGGAAAAATAAACTCGTTTTGAATCATAATTTATACACCGTTTAAAATGAAAAGGAACACAAACAATTATGTAGTTTTTTTTTTTTATTTTAAAGCATAAAACACGGAGTTTTTGTTTATGTAGTAAATATATTTTTGCATTCTTGTAAAATATGTATCGACACGCCTTCTGCAAAAATATTGTTTACTTATAAGAATACATAATTTTTGCTTTTAAATCATAAGGAAAATGTTTTGAAAAAAAAAAAAAAATACAAAATAATTCGCAAAATGTTTCATCGTCTTTTAAGTTCAAATAATGCAAATGTTTTAAAGAGAAAGTGTGATCTTAATATGATTAAATTTACATAAAATTATGTAATGCTTAATTTTTAATATTCAGATGCTGCATGTTTTTATTTGATTTGATTTGATTTGGTGTATAGGTTAATGATCAAAATGACAACAAAAAAGTTGCGTATCCGCCAGAGTGGGTAATTTTTTGGTCTAAAATTGAATTGAAACATAGTTTTATGGTTTACATTGTTGATTTATCAAAGCAATATGAGGTGATATTTTTTAACATTTGGTAACCAACGCAGTGCAAGAGCGTAATTGGTAGTTTTGCCTTCAACAACATTTCAACGCTTTTAAAATCTAAGTCCGCTTTGTTTTTAGAGAAATGTCTGTGTGCTAACTTTGTAGCATCGGGACACTTTCATTCCCTGACTTTATCTCAAGAACGAGCAGAGATATTGACTTCAGAGAAATTTTATTTTCAATACTGATATCTGTTGAACGCTAGAACTCTTATAAAAGAAAGTTAGTATTATACCTCCTTAAATGGAATATTTAATATTACACTTGAACAACGCTGAAAAATATTGAACATTTATTTCCAAAGTGAGTGCTATACGTAGCCCTAATAGTGCGTTTTTTGAACGGCTTTTTGGTGTATGTTAGCTTTAGCAAAAATGTTAGGTTGGTGATTAACGTTTTGACCAAATTTTTTGTTACTGAAATTGAAGACATGGTTAGGACCTCTCCTGGTTTAAGCAGGGTAGCGCGCCATGTCACACAACCCATTCTGAATCGTATTATAAGAAGTCTTGGGCGCCTGGAATTGCGACTTTATCCCTTTGGATTTTTTTTTGTGGAAACCGATATTATACTAACAATCTTAAAACGATTCAAGCACATAAGGTCTTTTTAGAACTTTGTAAAAATAATTGGTGTGACAGAAAGCGCTATTTGAATCACGTTGATTGCTCTTATTTATAAGACCATTATTCATGGAAATAATTCAAAAATTTTCAAAAAAATATTTTAAAAATTTACAGAACTAATTTTTTAAAAAACTAACTGTGTAACACGCCAACATGATCCCCGCACTCACAAGGAGAATGTAACACTCCAACATGATAACCATACATTCACATGTAGTATACCAAATGTACTAGCCTTCTGCTAAATGTAAAATTGTAACACACACTCACCAAGTATACCAATGTACTAGCCTTCTGCTAAATGTAAAATTGTAACACACACAAGTGGCAACTGGCAACCAATGTAGTTTTACCATCACACTCTACTGAATTTTGAACTTTAATTCTTAGAGTTCACCTTCAGTATTGTACAAGGAAGTTATTAGTAGTGGCCAAAATCAGAACACTCAGCACGACACTCATGGTTACTAGAACTGACAGTATTGTATCGAAGTTGAGCTACTCCAGCATCATACATATACTACACAGTCTTTTCAAACAAGAGTTCGTCATTCGCATACTTTTTATATGTAAATTCCGCTTTTTGTGGTTTTTGGGTCATAAGGGCGACGGTCGGCTTTCCACCGTCCCTTAGACTTCAAAAAGCCATACATCGTGGTCGCGGCGCGCATTAAAATTGCCAAATCTTTTTACTTGCTATTTTAGCTTGCCACTTGCCATTCTTGTTTTTTCACTTGCCGTTCTTGTATTTTGTTTACACTTGCCATTTCTACTTTGTAACTTAGATTTAACTTCAACTTGTTCTTCAAATTTTGTCTTAATAAAATTAATATTTATATTTAATTGAATAAATTTTAAACATCCGTCTTTTTATTTATCTCCTTTTCTTCCTCTGTCTTCTTCCTTTTCTGTGTTGCCAATTCAACGTTCGCTGTAGTCCCCGGACCGGACAGCACGAACGCGGTTGAGAACACATCAAAGCTGCTTACTTTTGTGGTGGTTTGACTGTATGTCCTACAACTAACCCCCGACGACAAGAGCAACCGTTATAACTGATACTTTTGTTCAATAAATATTCTTCAGCTCGAATATTTTTAAATTAAGAAATGATATACCACGAAAAGTGACGCTTTTTACATCCTTAAAGCTTTTAGTAAATATCAATTGACAGCTTTTTAACAAAAAAAAAAAACAATACTTACAGCCTTATTACGGTTGTCAAAGATCAATTAATTGACAATTGAAACATTTTGTCAATTAATTGATAAATTGGTATTATGAACGCGAGTTGATCATTTTTTGATCCATTGTGAACAAAGATCAAAAATCTATTGTGAATAGTGCAAATTTTAGTATGTTTGGGATGGATTGTTGTCTTTTCTTTGGTTTTAACTTGTCGTTGATATCTAAAAATACATTAAGGAAGGCTTCTTTCGAAAGTCTAAAGTTTTGAATGAATCTAAAAGCGAGCCAAATTAGATTTTGTAATGTAACTAAAAAAGATCTTTTATCTACTATGTTCAGCCAAATCCATGGGATTTGAAGCATCGCGTAGTTTTCTTCGAATCTTTGCTTGCTCCAAAGTATTTTCTTCTTCAATTTCATTTTCACCGAAAAATAGTTTAATAGTAGATATGCTTTTGGCTTTCGCGATCCGTAAAATATTTTATCAACAAGGAATTTGTGATTGACTGAAAATTTGATAATCAACAAATATTTTGACAACCATAATACCAAGACTGTCAATTTGAATCATTCACAATAGATCTAATTTCTGAAGAGCGTTCACAGTTTATCAAAAAATTTGATTGCTGACAACGATAATACCAATTCATCAATTTCATTGAAAAATGTCAACTAGCGTATTGATAATTGACAACCGTAATAGGGCTGTTAGTCTAGTAAAATAAGCCAAAAAATGTGTCAACTTGGGAATGAGAGATTTTAAAATTACTTATACCTTCCTTTTTACTTCTAAAAATTAAAAAAAAATGTCTCAAAAAATCTCGTTTCTGAGTCGAAATTAATGAATTTAGAAGGCTGAAAGCGAGCACCAATTAATATTGAAAAAAATTAAAGTTTTTTAAGATTTCGACTAGGTGACTCATCTTTTACCGATAAATTGCAGCATCTTATTAGCATGTTACCTGCATCCATTTGCAAAAACAACCACTACATCCAGTTTTAAAAGATCAAAATATCATTTAAAGTAATTCAACTGGAGCTAGTGGTAACATTTTTGTCACAGGCATTGGAAATCTGTTTTGGAGCACCTAGCCATATACATATTAATGCCCTAACCATAATTTGTGTTTGATAATAGTAAGGTACGTTTTATATTGGATATCGGAAAGCAAGTCTACATCTTTTAAGGAAAAAGTACTTTTGTTTTACTTTAATTTTTTCAATATTAATTTAATCTTGAATAATTGCTGGTTGGTGACCACTTTCTAACCTCTTACCCTTAAAAGAAAGAAGTGAGTAAATGGTATTCTTGACAATTTTCACCTTTAACATCGGTTTTACCCAATTTGCTCTCTGCAAATTATTAAGCGTTAAAATATAGAAGTCGTTTTTTTTTAAGTTTCTGTTTTTCGAAATTGATGTTAACCTCATGAAGATAGAGCTGAGACTATTATAGTAATACATATCGAACCCTTCGCCCCATTTTATCGTAAGCGACAATTTCAATAAAAAAGAAGATAACTTAATTATTAAAATTTTCTAGTAACACATAGAGCCTTAAAGGCTATTGTCATGTCTTAACTTAAGCATAATTACTAATATCCAATACTGACTATGTGTACAAGTTGTTTCAAGGACTAGCAGTAAGCTTTTGATTTGTTGTTTACGATAAAATTTATTTTTGTGCTTACAATTAATTTGCGGGAAGGGCTCAATATTTTATCGCTACTTCCATAAGGAATGCTCTAATGAAATAGCCAGTTGCATTCCTCTCCTCAAATAATTCAACCGTAATACTCGTTCTTTTAGGAATGCCCATCAGTTTACCCTTGAGCCCAATCTGTAAAGTACAGAGATTCCTTTTTTAGTCGCACTACACGAATGTGGAATGCTTTACCGGACTTAATATTTCCCACTCATTACAATGTGCAGGCATTCAAAACCAATGTGCATCGGTATCTCTTTTCAAATCCTATCCTTCCTTCCTAATTACTCGCACTGTGTATAATCATTATATCCCCTTGAGTGCGCGTACAATATAAAAAAAAAGATATTTTGTATCGTGTGATTCTGCTTTTTTGACAGACAGCTTTGTCATTTTTTTTTCAAAATCGTTTGGCAAGTTATCATTTAAAGACTCATACCCCAACAGAGCGTCTCTAAACCGTTCAGTTTTTAGGAAAATCAGCGTGCTGTGAGGATACGAGGAACTTAATATTTAGAAGTTTAAGATGCAGTTAAAATTAGTGGATGATACTCGCGCAGTTAGACCACGTATTAAAGAGACTTTAGAAGCTGTATAGCTAAGAGTGAACGAGAAGATCATGACGAATAGATTCTCCGTAGTTTTCAGCACCTTCGCTTATTTTACTTAAAGCGAATTTAATTTAAGTCATATTTTTAGTGAACGAGCTCTTGAAAACTCAATAAAAATCCGCTGTTTTATATTGAAATTTTACTCAGTATTGAAGCTCATTTCGGATTCAATGAATAAGTTTATACGTTTTTATACAAAATTGTAGTATTTGAGCTGATGACCATCCCAAAAAGTATTAAAAGCTACCAATTTATCCATATTTCTCGAAAATGAGTCAAATCAGATTGTTATCGCACCATGTTAACATACTATGTGCTTCCTGAAATTCAAGTTTATGATCTCGGTGAAATCTGTTCATTAAACAAAAACGAAACTTCGAGCCATACAAAAACGATAAATTTGTTAAGAAGTCATTTTGGTGAGCACTTAATTTCACGTTTTGCTTTAATAAATTAGCCCCCCAAATCGTGCGATATCACCTATTGTCTTTGGGATATGCAAATATTCAGGTCTTCAGGAATTCTGGACTCTTTGAATGAAATTAATTGTTTTTTTTTTTAATCATAATACAATTTTAAGTTAAGTTTATTTTATATTCAAAATCAAACCACACAAGGAGTCACCTATTAGTGTAATCTAAAAACTACTATTTATCAAAGTGATGCACTGGGGCGTATACGTAATTTGTTTCATTTTATAAAATAAAAAAATCTTAATTGTGACGACAAAACAGCGTTTACTATTAAGAACCGTTATAATTACAATGTGTTGAACTAAAATTGTTGTAAATTAGTTGAAAATATAAACAAATCAAATTAAGAAGAAAAATGAAAAATTTGTTGAAAAAACTAAGTTTTTTTTTTTAAATCTGTAAGTCACAACGACATCTTTGAACTTTGACAAAATATAAAACTCTGGTCTATTAATATGTATTTCTTTGTCATCTATGGGAAATTGTTTTCAATTTCTTTATATTGTAATCAATTTTTATTATATAAATATTTATATATCTATTTTTTTTTTAATTTTCTTTTTACTTAACAAAAGTAAAAATAAAACTTTCGATTTTATTTCAACGCGCACTTACTCGCTCGCAAAAATTTTGAGCAAAAAAAAAATAATAAAAAGAAAATACTAGAAAAACACGCAGATCAGGAAAACAGGTGGAAAATAAACAAGAAAACCAACATAATTTCCAATGAAAGTGAATTCATCCATATATACACTTAAACTTAACACATAACCCTTCTCCTCTCTCATACATTTTATTTTATCTCTTTTCAAGCAAAGAAGCGTACATCGTGGAAAAGAAAATTGAATTCGATAGAAAACAGAAAAAAAAATAACTCATTCTTCATATTTTCCACAATTTAATGTTACATTAAGATTATAAATTATACAAATGGGAAAAGTGAAGTGGAACTTGGCGGATGGCATCAGTGTTTGCAAAAAAAAAAAAAGAAAATGCAACGACCTCATTTTCACCAGACAAGGCAACATCATTAGTGGACGCGCATAGTCTTTCTCGACTTTGCAGGCATAAATGTATCTCTACCTATAACGTTCAAGCTATGTGGTTAAGCTTGAAAAACGAAACATAGTTTGAAAAGAAAATACTATATCTACCATACTATTGAAAAAGAGGCAAGTGGTTGTGTTCGGGATAGGAAATATCCTTTTTAACCTGGTATCTAGTTTTAGTTTTTGCTTCTTTTTTTGTTTTGTATTTTTTGTACTTCAATAAAAAAAAAGATACTGATCTAGAGGAAGGGGAAAAAAGAACTACTTCTGGGCTTGTAAGTAAGTCAGAAATGAAGTGAACTGAATACAAAAATTATATAAGTGTTATTTTGCAATGCAACTAATGATGGTCAAAGCTTATACTCTGTGAAATTGTTTTTAGGCTTTATTTCTGTAGCTAGATCAAATTTACATCTAAGGATTTAACAGAATTTCCATCACACTCTGTATATTCAATACAAAATTTCATTTTGATTTGATATAAAAAAGAGGATGCATTTTAAGAAATCAAAGAATGTTTATTTCATTGTAAACACTTTAACAGTTGAAAAAATACCAGCCAATCATCATACAATTTTCTATTACTATTTCGCGGATTTCCGACTGCATGCCTTTTATAACTTCAAGAATTCCCTTTTAAAGTCTTGAATCAATTGAGGAGCAATGATGCCATACCTCACCTTTCACGTGACCCTAAAAAAAAGTCTAAAGATGATATATCACCGGTTGTCTGTGGCCAATTGTAAGAATTTCTTCGAAAAAGTTTGGTATTTAAAATTTTCTTGAAAAATTGTTATTGTTTCTACATCAATATCTTTTAACTCCGGGCATAAAATATTATTAATTTCGGTATTGCAATCCATTCACCGCAACAGTTGCAACCAACCAAAAACTACTACTACTTAATGAAGAGGCTCTTCAACATTCATTCTTGGCTATTCCGAGCTCAAAATGCAATCGTAGCTTATAAAGCTGAAAATGGGTATTTTCAATTAAGATGAAAATCCAGATAATTGTGATGCCTTTCAAGGTACAAATATTCGCTGATACGACGTTTCTAGTGATCAACAAGCCGGTTGAGTTCTTGTCTTAACTGAACTTGAAAAGCCTTAAGACCTTAGTCTTTATGCAAAAAACAGTGTAATGTCATTTGTGGTACGCGGTCAATTCCAAAACCAACGAGAAATCGACAAACCTTAGGTTTTGCCCAGATAAGCTTAGTTATCTCAGAGCAACGTATACAGTTTTTATTCTTCACTGCACTAACCTATCTTAAAAGCTAAAATTTTACTACCAGTCTCATTATTGATGGACGAGAAGGTACATCACGACGATCCAAAAAAAGCCTCTTGCGAGGAATTGACAAATTCTCCAAGAGTAATTCTTGTCATGAAAAGTGCTTTCTCAAATTAGCCGTTCGGATTCGGCTTAAAATTGTAATTCCCTTCATTCCTGATAACATTACTCGCACAGAGGAATGGTTGAGAGTCGTAAGTCACTAGACCCTAGTTCTCAACGGACTGTTGCGCCACCTAATTTATTTATATTTTTGAGAACTACCAACGAAAATTATTATTTTTGCAGTGAATTTTAATAATTTCAGAGCGAGTTTAACTCTCGAAAAGTTCCATTTTTAATAACTGCATGGTTCTTATATCTTCATTGGACCAATAATAATACTGGCCAATCCATTATTCTGAATTCATTCAGATATTTACCTAGTAACGTCGCTTACATCACTCCTCATCTACATTTAAACAAAAACTTCCAAGAGTCCATAGCTTCTAGGTCTACTAACAATTAACGTTTATACAGATGGAACAAAAACCTATGATGGGGTTGGTGGAGGTGTGTACTCCGACTGACTAAATCTATGTCTCTTATTTCGACTTCCGAATCACTGTAGCGTGTCCCAGGGAAAAAAGCCCTCTTGGCTCAGAAAATAGTGATGTCGACTACCAATGTACGCAACTTTTTAGATACTCAAGCTGCCATAAAATGATTGGATTCTGTTTCAATAAACTCACTAACAGTCCGAAACTGACAATCATCTCTTGTGGAGACAGCAAAACAGTTCAACATTCACCTTGTTTGGGTTCCGGGTCATAGAGACATTTCAGGAAATTGCAAAGCTGACGAACTTGCAAAAAATTGAAAAACTTTACCTTCAATGGGTAACAAATCCAACATCGGTTTACCCCTACCTACTTGTAAACTTATGGTAAAGCATGATACCACAAAATTAGACCACAGATGGTCTAATACAACCGCTTGTCAGCCAACTAAATTTATTTGTCCAACGCTTGATGCTTAAAGCTCTAAACAACTTAATTCGGTTAGAAGATTGCACATTAGCTGCGCTATAGAAGTCGTTACAAGACCTGCTAAAGGGGTAGAGATGGTTTTTAACTTGGATCTCCTGCAAACGAATCATGGATAAAGAAAACAGTGTCTCTCTTTTAATGTTCATGTCCTGCCCTATCACAAAGACGAAAACTCCTTTTACTACAATGATATCAGCGATTTAAGAAATTCCAACATCTTTTGTCTTTTTGTCTAAAAATGCTTCATAGCTAGCTTTTAATGGTTTAATGAGTAAGGTAGATCTTAAGATCCATGTGTTATCACAACGGACCAACTATTTCCTGTCAAAAGGCGCCTTAACTTCACCTTACCTACCATATGTATATTTTTTTATTGGAAAACCCTTTATCTACCTTCAATTGATTTATATCTCCCAAAACTTCAAAAGCAGTGTCCGTTTATGTTTTTAATAGCTTAAACACCAAAAAGTACGGTACGATTGTTGTTTGAACGTTTAATATCTTGACTTGCGCTTCAAAATGTGCAACTTATGTTATTGATACCAAAGAATTCTAAAAAAAAGTTATTTTATGGCTTAATCTGATTTCAATTTTCAGTCCAGTTAAACACAAAACAAAAACACGATTTGCAAATGTTTAAAACAAATTTATTTTATTTTTGACAATTCGAAATTTCTATGAAAATTTGACAACTGTTAATTATCCTGAATACATTTTCATTCGTTCACGATTTTTATTTTTTTCTTTTGTCGAAAAAGTAAGTAGTTTTTAAGAATGTCTTTAAGAAACTTTAGTAACTGTTGAACATTCTAACACTGATTCTGTAAAATTAAAAGAAAAGTTAAAAACGTGTTTTGGTTGGTTTATCACTAGAGTACTTAAGCTTTTAAGCTCAAAATGCTTAAATAAAGTTAATAATTCTTAATACTTGGGTATATTTTCTAAAATTTTAACAAATTGCACAGAAAAAAAAGTTGTCATATTAACAATTGTCAATAGTCGATTTGAAATTTGGCCAAATTGTTGCATTGACTACCAAAATAATCAATATGACAACCTTATTTTAAAATATTGGCTACTGGATATAGTGAAGAGAACAATTTTCGATTGACAATTTCAGGTAGTCAGTATGAAAACCAAATTGTCATATTGACTACCGAAGTTGATCAATCGACTACATACTTTTGTTGTCAAATCTAGTAGCCAATATTTTAAAATAAGGTTGTCATATTGACTATTTTGGTAGTCAATGCAACAATTTGGAGAAATTGACTATCGAGAATAGTTATATTGACAATCTGGTAGTCAAATTAGAATACGGTTTTCAGAACAAATTGTCATATTGACTACCGCAATTATCCTATTGACTACCGCAGTTATCGTATTGACTACCACATTAGTCAATATGGCAACCGTTGTTTCAATTTCATTTTAACCAAAGTTGTCGTATTGACCACTACAGTTGTCATATTGACTACCAAGTTGTAAACCAATTCCGGATCCAAAATTGACAACCGAAAATTGTCCTATTGACTATCGCAGTTATCGGCTGAAAATTGACTATCAAACAGTCAATTTGATTACCAAAATAGTCAATAGGGTGACTTTTTTCGTTCTGTGTGAGTGAATATTCAAAAGAACAATTAAATTTAAATTGAGTTTTCGAATGTAACCTAAAGAATTAAACACCAATATTAAACTCATAACATCCCTCTGTTTAACCATAAATGAATATCAAGTTTATATAATTTAAACAATGTATGATTCAATATTGTACCTTAACCTTTTTGTGAAAGAAAATTCTCAATAAAATAGCAATTTAAAAAAAAAACATGCCAAACTCTATTGTTCCGGATAAAAATGAAAGCGTTTTTGTTTTTTGTTCATGAACACGGCCACTTGATACTATAGATATATACATCAAGTTTAATATTAAGCGGAGTATACCTAACCTACCCATCTTTGGTTTGATATTGAACATGTTGCATTGGAGCTGGAACGGAGCATGAAATGATGATGGTGCTTAAGGTCATGCAGCAAGTTTTTTAATCCACAAATTCCGTGTACGTTTATAACACATTGCCAATTTTATTCCATCTATACTACCATGAATGCATACATATACATATGTATATGTTTATATGACTATATAACTTGTGATCCTCGTTTATAATAATGTTGCTGTTGCGGCTGCAGCATTTTATAGAAACAAAAATCTCATATGTACATGCATTTTCACGGGCGCTGATCGCGTGTATAAGATTTTTGCTTCTGCTTTCGCTTCTACTTTCTTTGTAACCTGTTTTCTTTTTTGTTTGTTTTATTTGATCTTTGTATGTTTTTGCTGCTGTTTCTGCATTGTTGTGCGAGTTCGGGGAGCATCAAACAACCGTCTTGTCCGCACTTCACTCCGCCAACTTGCCAATAATAAAATGAGGGTCTAAAAACTGGCTAACACAAAAATGGTCTCCTTTCTTAATAGTCTGGGAAATGAGGTTAAAAATTTGAAAAAATAAATTTTATTTAGGAAATGTTTATAACGATGTATCTGAACTTATCAACCATCAACAAAAAGTTGATGAAATTTAAAAAATCTTGAAAATTTTCCAATCCAAATGAAAACCAATAGAATCTTTTAATTTGAGAGAAAAGCTATTGGAAATAACTCCCTTTTTTAATAACAACTCATGAAATCACAGTTTTCTTTAAACTTAAATTTTATCAACATTTTGGTTTATAAACAAAATCTAATATCTGCAACATTACAACCTTTGATTATTTCAAAAAAGATGCGGCCATGACGACCGAGACCGACATCTACAAAGAAGAACCAAGACCAAAGAAATTACGAGAAGCAAAAGAAAATGAAAAAGAAAAAAGCAAAAGACAAAACAAAGATGGCAAGATGCAGTTCAGTTGGTTTCTGGAGTGGAATGGCTGGTGGAGCAGCAATTGCATGTCATCATCATTCCAGCATGTGATGATCATCATTGCAATGTTTACAGCTGGATACATCACGTCTTCGATCATATTTTTGTTTCTTCTTCTTCTTCTTCTTCTTCTTCTCTTTCCACCCCCTCCCTCGTCTTCTTCCCCACAGTGCGTTTTTGATGGTAAAATGAGAAATACGATAAAACAACAATGTTAAAGATGTGGTGTTTCTATAAGATGATGATGATGATAGTGGATGGATATGGTGGCTCCGACTCCGATTCCGTTCCAACCGAGAGAGGTATGGAACAGAGAACAGAAAACCAGATGATGACAGGATTGCTCTCAATATACGCTGCGTTTTGCAATTGTGCACACAACAAAAAATAAAACACGCCAACTCAGACTCAGGTTTTGGTTTCGCTTTTCATTAATTAATTCAACTTTCCATCATGGGAATTATCTCATGGCATCGGACAAGCACCATCAACATCATCATCATCTAATATCTATCTTTATAGCATTAGAAAAAGGAGCGGTAGCTGCTAAAAACCGCACTTGAGTAACCCAGACTTACTTAATCCCCTCCAGTATAGGTAGGTTAGGTATAGGTAATTGTACATAGGTATCATCATACAACTCGAGCCCGTCCGTCTCTCGATGTTGATGGGTGTTGGAAAATGCACTCAATCTACTCCAAGTTGGTAGCAAATAAAAAAAATAATTGCTGATCGATGGAAATGGAAGAAATTTTCCTCGACAAGGTATTTTTTAATTTTATTTTATTTTATCTAACAATGTTGCACAGTGAAGCGCAAAAAATGTTATTAGGTTTGTTTTTAGTTGTTTCTTTTTTTTTTGTGTATGTTGCGAACGCGCGCAATTGCAGTGAAAACACGTCAAGAAGTCAAGGAAAGCGAAACTAAGAGGGAAAGTGCATTTGGTTGGATTTTTCACATTTTCTTCTTGTTGTTATTTCTAATTCAATTCCAAGTTTCCAAGACTAGGTAATATTATAGAAAACGAAATTGGTGAATTAATCTAAATTTTTCTCTTTTTTGTTGCTGTTGATGTTGTTGTTGTTGTTGTGTATAACTAACTACTTACGATATAGCCAGAAAAGTCCACATATTGTTAACATAGCCGGCGGGGGTAGTTAATGGGGTACCCACAATTAAGTAATTATAAACTTACCTGAAAAGAAATGGAGAAAGAAAAAAGAAATTGTTATTTTTTTGTGAATATTGTCAGGTATAGGTGTACAAGTAGTTAACTTGTTTTTAAATATTTTGTTGTTAATAGTATTTATTATTGGTAATATAAATTACATACTTCATTTATATGATTAATAGGATTTTTTTGAAATCTTGAAATATAGTACCTAATATTTTGTAGAAAATGTGGACTTGTTTAAAGCACATAAAGTTTAATGATTTATAAATAAAAGTTTTGCTTACAAGGGTTTTGAGAGTTAAAATGTTTATAAATTGTATTTTAGTATATACGAAAATTATAATGTAATTCCATTTATTTGAGGGAAAATCAATTTTTGACGAAATTATCTGATCTTGTATTTATCATCTATATCACCCGAACTTTGATTATTTTTATAAGAAATAAATAAAGAAATCTTAATAACTTCATCCATTAATCTGTGAACAAATCGACGATGACTTTAAAACAAGATGAATATCTGAATTTTTACTTAATGGAGATAGTTAACACTTAAAGAAAGTTTTAAGGATAAATACAAATGTTAAAAACCAAAGTTGAAAACATTTTCCAGTTTTCGTAATGGTAGCTGACCGCTGCATTAGATGTTAGTATGTGTAACCATTTTCCATTTTAGTTATTCTATGGAAACAACATTGAAAATTAAAAATGGTGAGATAGTACTCGTGGCATGATGGTTAGTGCGTTGGAATGTCGTGTCAGAGGTCTTGGGTTCGATCCCTGACTATGCCATCTAAAGTTTTTTTCACGCGTACTGCCTCTTGCGAGGAATTGACAAATTCTCCAAGAGTAATTCTTTTTATGAAAAGTGCTTTCTCAAATTAGCATTTCGCATTCGGCTTAAAACTGTAGGTCCCCTCTATTCCTGATAACATTACTCCCACACAGGAATGGTTGAGAGTTGTAAGTTACTAGGCCCTGGTTCTCAACGGACTGCTGCGCCTCCCAATTTATTTATTTATTTAGAGATAATCAAAGTAAACAGATTTGCTATTCCAGACTATGTTTTTTCTTAAATAAATTCAATATTGAAAAGTTTTTGTAAGTAAAATTAGCCTTTGAAGAAAAACTGATATCGATATTTGACATATTGAAAACTGTTGTCTTCTTCGTATGTGCAATTCACATTGTAAGTATCAAGATTATGCAGAACACGTAATTTTCAACTTTTGCCAATATTTCATCAATGAAACTGAACCACTCGAAATTCTTGCATGTGAATTACTACCCACGCCGTACTAAGCGAATGTGAAATGCTTTACCACATTCTATCTCCCCTATCACTGCAATTTTCAAGAATTTAAAATTAGTGTGTACCGATACAGGCTTTAAAGCTCTATTTGTCACTTTGTGTCTTTGGCAGAAAAAGGGTGTTATATAAAAAAAGGACTTTTATCGCTGTTATGTTAGTTACCTCAAATGTTGAAATAACGGGTTATCCATTTGGCATCTGTCAACATACAAATTGATAAGTCCTAATATAAAAATGATGATTCCGCCACAGCCACATATCGTGCTTTCAGAGGAGATTATGGTTTACATAATTGTCCAACTCCGCAAGCTATTGGCAAAATTGTAAACAAATTTGAAGAGACTGGATTAGTTAAAGATATTGTAAGGCCTCTGCATCATTGTTTCGCTCGTTCCACTGAAAATATCGCTGCTGTAAATGAGAGTGTTGCCGAAGACACGAATGTGTCGATTCCTCGTCGTTCTCAGGAATTAGCACTGTACTTGAAGTAGCACATTATGGCGTATTTTGCATTTGGATCTACACCTACTCGTACATCCAGCTCACAAAACAACTGAAGCCAGATATGAACGTCGAATGGGTGCTTGAAGAACAGGCGTTTGACGACGTTTTTTCGAACAAAATTTTCTTCAACGACAAAGCAATAATAAACAAAATTGTCGTATTTGGGGTTCTGAAAATCCTTAAGCTATATTGAAGAAAGGCCATTACATCCACAAAAAGTCACTGGAGGTGTGATTGGACCTTACTTCTTCGAAAACCACGATGGAACGACTGTCACTGTCAATTCGGAAAGGTATATGGTCATATGATAACCGAATTTTGTTTGCCTGCTATTGAAGATTACGATTTAGAGAATATATGGTTTCAACAAGACCCATCGTCACATGCCACAAAACTCGAGCGAATATGGCTTTATTTCCTGGCCATCAACTGGCCAACAAGTTTATGCGATTTGACACCGCTGGACTTTTTTTGTAGGGCTACGCGTTAGACCGTGTTTATGCAGATAAACCTTTAATTCTTGAGGACTTAAAAACCAACATTGGTCAAGTTATGGGTGGGATACCGCCCAATATTTGTCATAAAGTGGTCGAAAATGACCTCAAAAGAATCGATGCTTGCAACACTTCGCGTGGTGGTAATTTAAATGATGTAGTGTTTCACACATAATGTAAACGTTCAAACTTCATAAGTTATTTTAAGTTATATATGTATCAATCTCACGTTGGGCGCCAATCACTCAAAAGAAAGACATTTTTGATATAAGAATTTTTAATTTTTTGACTTTTTGTTGTAATACAAATTTGGAACATTGAAAAAATAATTTATCAAACGAAATGATTTAACTTATCGAATGAAAAAAACAATTCTTTCGATAAGTAAGTTTCCCAATATATTAAATTTTTTCAAATGAGTTGTTTCTTATGTTTCCTATAAGATGTGCTAAACAAGGAAGTGAATTGTATGGAATGTTTGATCAGTGATTTGTGTCTACTCAATCCATCCTTTAGGGGCCAGTTATAGCTATCATTGAAATCGATCCGGAAAAATGTTTGAATCAATATTTGACGGTGTTTCCCTTTGATTAGAAATGAAAATTATATACCGATCGATCGGAAATCACACAAAGAATTTTTTTTGAGAAATAAAATTTTAGTTGCAATTTGATTTTTCTCTAAAAATGCATTTTTCTATTTTCCGGACGGAAATTCATTTTCCTGAACAGCTGATACTTTTATGTTCAAAAGTGAAACGAATCGTTCCACTGATTTGTGTTCCAATTTCACACAATTACAATGACAGATTTCTGTCAGTAAATTTTTTTCGGTGGATTTCAATGAGGAAATTTTTTTCAAGGACAGAAATTTTTAATGATAGCTATAAACGACCTGTCAAAAAAATTCCAATGTTTGTTTTCAATGATGAAAACCAATGATTGCTATAACTGGCGCGGCGCCTAAGCGTCCCTAAAAGACACCTTACACCGGAAACAAAAACTCATACCAAGAAATTTATAATACTCTTAATTAAGAAGATTCATGGTTTTTGTCCTTCCAAGTCGACTATTTATTAGTACCCTTTATATGTTTATATTTAACACAGTTCGAGCATTAGGAAAATAGGGAAGGATTTAAGAGAAGATACCGGTGCAAATTGGTCTTAAGGTTCTGAACATCAAAATGAGAGGGAAAAACAGAATTGGTCAAAGCATTCCACATTCTCAATGTGCGATTTAAGAAAGAAACTCTATACTTGACAGTACGTCCGAAATTGAGCTCAAGGTAAACTGATGAGCATTTCTGGAAGTGCGAGTATTACGACTGAATCGTTTAAGGGGTGGAATGTAACATTGTTTGGACGGATGAAGGCTTTTTAAATTATAGCCAATTCAGAAGGGGTCGAAAATTTCTTGCACCGTCGGAGAAATCCTAAGCACCTGGCAGCATTTTTGCCAATATCAAATATGTGATCATTCCATAAAAGGTGATCTGTGATACACATTAGTTTCCTGGATGCAAGTGCCACTCATAGATAGCGGCATCGGGGGTGTGTTATGCTTTAACGACAGGAGACAGCATTGAGTTTTAGAAGCATTAAATTCTACACGGTTTCTGATTCCTCATTGGACAATGCCGTCAAGATCAGAATTTAATGAGCTTATCATACGCTGCCGTTGAAGTTCCACATCCGAAGGACAAGGATGTGAATCTAAAAACGAATATAAAAAGCTGAGGGTTCTTTCGTCGGCGAGACAGTTTAATGGATTAGAAGTGGCAGACAAAAGATCATTTATGAATATAAGGAAGAGAGTCGGAGACAAAACGGAGCCCTTGGGGACACCAGCATTTATTTTATGAATTTCAGACTTGTAACCATCCAATACAACTTGTATTGAAAGGTTTGAAAGGTGATTTTTAATCCAACGAAGAAGAGATTCGTCGATACTGAAAGCACGCATTTTCGATAAGAGGGCTTGGTGCCAAACTCTATGAAATGCTTTTGAAATATCAAGTGCAATAATCTTACTTTCTCCAAAACGATGTAAAGATTTGTTCCACTGTTCGGTGAGATGAACCATGAGATCACCAGTGGACCTATTGCTACGAAAGCCGTATTGTCGGTTATTAAGAAGATTCCGTTCTTCAAGATATTTCTTAAGCTGATAATTAATCAGCGTTTCTATGACCTTGGAAATAAGGGACGTGAGTGCTATTGGACGATAGTTGGAGGGAGAGGAGGATTCGCCTTTTTTAGGGACAGGCTGGACAAATGCTATTTTCCGGAAGCGGCGAATTAACAGCAAACTGTGCTGCAAGCAAATTGGCTTTATCGATCGAGCTTACATAGGGAGTGTCATTGTGGATGAGCATTGGAACCGAGGATGACGTAGTGTTTCGTACGTTTTTTACAAATGACCATACATTTTTACTACCTTTGGGACATTGTAGTATTTTTTTACCTTAATTTCTGATCATGCAAAAATTTGGTTCGTCGAATATGACCATTACAGGTTTTTCTAACTTGTTTGAACTTATTCCGGTTTTCCGGAATCATTTTTATTGAATTTATGTTGTTATTTCTTTTTATCCCTTATTTAAGTTTTTATTGTTACGATCGAGTATAATCAAGCTTTTTTTCAAAATAAGATAAGATTGTTGATCGTTGCTTGTTGTTTTTATCAAAAATTTGTTCTCCACAAATTTGAGGATATTTTTGTATAGCTCAATTAATAATATTTTCTTTTTTATCAAGTCACGTGACTTTCAAAAAGATATATTCACCGCACAGGTAAAAAATATTACGATTTTTATCCTACCCCACTAACATTTTATACGCTATCTTTATATATTGTATCTAATATTTCATGATATAATTTCATATTATTATCTATATAAAATAAGTTATATGCATTAATGTATATAGTCAAGTTAGATAAAATATTAAATGTCTCCAATGTTTGTATGATCACCGCAACAGCGCCATAAACAAGATGTATATTCGTATGTGTAATGTTTGTCGTCGTCGTCGTTGTCGTTACAAACAAACAATTGTGGAGCGCGTTGGAAGAGAAGTGCAGCAGCAGCAGCAGCTGGGAGCTTCATCATGCTTCCCAACCCCACCGCACTGCAACTACATGCTAAAAACTGAAGTGCTGCTTGTTCGCTGATATCATTTTAATTCAACGCGCGAGAGAAAAATAATAAACAATAAAGTTAAGAAAAAATAAAATAAAATAAACCGAGTTTTCCTTTTCTAGGTCTAGGCCACACACACATGTCAGTAACATTTTTATTTGAATCGTTTTTGTTTTGTCGTCGTCTCTGTATTTTTGTTTATATGTGTACTTGTATAATATTTTATAAATTAATTGTAATTATTTAGCGGATTGAATCTATCTATCTATTATATTTACAAAGAGAGAATACTGTATGATCGCAACAGGGTCGTATCTTGTGTTTATTGAAGGTAGTCATAGGTTAGGTATGTTTTGTTTATATACACATATATGTAATATAATGATTCTTAAGTAAAGTGTCAATCGATGTGATTATGGTGGTTTTGTTCTTTTGAAATTTTATAATCAAACAATCTTCCCATTTAAATGTCAATTGAAAAAAAAACAATTTTTATTGGTAAAGCCAACAAAACCTGCCTTCATATTGTTAGTATCTAACATGTGAAGAGTTGAAAGCTTTTATAGGATCTCTGTAAGGTATATTAAAGTGACTTTAATAACAAAGTTTAGAAATGCATGTTAATATTTTAATTTACATACATAATGTTAAAACTTAGTATAGGGTATAGGTTAAGGAAGTAGTTTTTGTTTGAAAATGTCAATGGAAAATTATTTTATACGGATCTTGTTTTATTCAGCGGATATGATTGATTTTATATTATATCAAAATGTGGGAAATAGATTTTTTGAATTCTCGAATTTGAAGTTTAAATGTTTGTTTTCATTCATTTTAATGTAGATGAGCTTTTTTAACACCATTGTCAAATACTTATTTTTTTCTATTTTATGGTTTATATTATCACTTTAATGAGAGTTGTTATCTGACAAACAATGGCATCCTATATGTAGCTTAGGAAGTCACATATCATTTCGGAAGATAATTTTTCTATAAATTTAATCGGTCTTACATTTTCAATCATAAACTCGGAATTTAATTCCCCATGGGAAGTTTTCAAATCGGTTCGTTTTTGTCGAATCAAATTTTTGTATATTGCTTGACGTTTATGTGTTTGGGTGTGTATGTCCTTACGTTTGGTATACTTTATCCACTTCAAATAAATTTTGTTTTACAGATATTAACATAAAAAGTGCAAAAAATTGTAGAAAAATTCATTATCTTTAGAATAAATAGAGGCATTGGCTTTAAAAGTACCCGTGGTATGATAGTTAGGGTGTTGGACCAGACTGAAGGTAATTTGCTACATGGCCCTGATACGGCTGGTTGTCCTGTGTGGTTCAACGTTGCCCCTTCCCGGATGGAGAAGTTTCGGGTGTTCGAGCGGCAGTGTTTACGACGCACGCTGCACCGGCTTATATCGAACAGCCGAATCTTCTTTCGTGCATAACGATCCCAACGAGGTCCTATACAACGGGGCTCGAATCAACAGAATTGACAATATCGTAATAAAACTCGTTCAAAGTCACATTCCAAGAGCTATGTCTTCGACCAACAATTTAATCTTCGGGGCGTTCTATCCGAACGACGAGTATTTTGAGAGTGCACGCTTGAGCGGCTTCATTCCACCAGAGGCATTCCTCTTTTTAGACAGATGCGGTCTGATGCAGGAAAGATTGGCAGTTCCGCTAATCAACCACGTCAGACGACGAACCGTGGATAAGCGACTCCTGTACAATCGGGACGTCATGGCACAAGGCGGAGCAGAGCTCCTTCGGTTCAGTAGGGCTGTGTCCGACCGGGACCGAAACGATAGGGTGAAGCAGGAGAGCCAGTTTTAGTGGCTTCAATCGGCACTTGATAGTGGTTAGTCGGGATGGGGTTTTAAGTCTTGGCCGGCTTCCATATTTGTTTTATAGTTTTAGGTTTTAGTTTTAAGTAGAATAAGCATGGTGGCACAAAAAAAACGCAATAAAAAAAAATATAAAAAAATAACAAGAACAATTAAAAAAAAAAACATGGAATAAGAAAAAAAAAAGGACAACAAAATATGAAAAACAAAAAAATGTTATATAGTTAGATTTGCTGCTGTGGTTGTTCTAGTTTTAAGTAGTTTATAGGTAGAATAGGTAGTTTAAGTTAGTTTAAGTTTTTTTTAAAGGACCTTATTTTAAGTAGTTTTTAAGTAAAAATGAAAAAAGATATTGAAATTAGTTTTTTTTTTTTAATTTTCTAATAAATAAAATAAATTCAATTGTAAATTCGGCAAGCAGCTGCCTTAAACTGCGAGTATAAAAATTTCATACAAAACCCCTTAGAATAAATTACAGTAAAATTGATCTTAGGGCCGAAAGGCATTAGAATTAAGTATTAATGTTTAACTTAGAGTGTCCGTATGGGACCAGTAAGTTAGTTGTATAAGTTATGGTTAATTAGGCTAGTTTTATGAATTTTTGTCTAGCTTTAAGATAGTTTTAAGATGGAATTAATAAAAATGAATTAAAAAAAAAGTGTGTTGGACTTGTCATGCCAGAGGTTTTGGGTTCGATCCGTGCTTGTGCCATCCAAGAAATAAAAACCTTTAAAAAATGTTTTAGAAAAGTCCAATTGACAAATATTTTTGCAAGAAACGAAATCCTAAATAATTAATTTAAAACTGACAAAAAATATGTTTAGGTTTTAAAAACTAGAAGTAAGTTTTTTTTTAATTACATCTTTAACAACATTCTTCACATTGACATTTAAATCATCAACTTTTCTTGTAAAGGGGTACCTACAGTTGATAAAAGTTTATAGGTCTCAATTGGAACACTATTGCTAAGTCTTTTTGCAAAATTTACCGCATAAACAATTAACAGCTATAATACATGGTATGAAATTTTGTTGTAAGCTCAATAATTTCAAAAAAGTACGTATACGCCTAAGTGCACATCTTCTTTTTACCGACGCCCCGCACCGTCATCGTCACATCTAGTGAAAGTTTGTGGTTTAAGTTAGCACAAATCAAGATTGAGTTCAATTTTTTAAAACAAATGTCCTTGTGATTGTTGTTTTCATTAATATTACATCTTTTTTTCAGGTTTTTGTCCTGTTTAAAAAAGTTTAAAAATCATTGAGGCTATTTTAGGCATGCACCAAGCAGTCACTTGTACCGATTACTTTTATTTTCCCACACTTATAAATTTTTACACACCTGACAGTTTAATGAGAAACGAACAAGTTTTCATAGTTAAAAAAAATATCTCAAAAATAACTGAATTGATTTGAAATTATCAACAATTCATAGGCACAGCAGAAGGATGTACAGAGTTCTATTATTTTCAGGAAGAAAAGAGTCTTAAGAGATTTATTTTTGTCAAAATTGAGAGGTTGACTTTTTCAAAAATCTGTTGGGTGTTTTTAGACATTAAACTAATGCTTTTTTATTGTGTTGAAACTGTTGTGATACAGATCTCTAAAATTTAATTATCCTAAGTATACATCAAGAAATGTGAGGATAGCTAATTGCATATTTATTAGAAATTATTGATGTATCAAATATCAAGGGACCAGTAGTTACGTAGTCTATAAGCTCAAATCAAATCAAAATAAAAAAAAAGTACTGAACACAGAAATCTATTGCATTTATATGCAGAATCTAAGCAACCTAAAAATGAGTTAAGCTTCAAATGCTTCTATATGACTTTAAGTTAGGTTTTTTAATATATTCTTATAGCATTAACAGGCACAGACAATTTAAAAAGGCTATGTGAAGCCGTTTATAAAAACTACTGTTAAAGGATTTCCTACTATGTAGTGTAGATACTAGTTGGATAACTTTAAAAGATTTATTTTAATTTTTAATTTTTTTATTTTATTTTATTATTAATTAACACATAATAAATTACATATTAACTTAATTTTTATAAAGCCATAGCCACCAGGCTTTCAGCTAGATTAACTAATTTTCAATCTGCGGAGGAAAATAGTGATCTAAAAAGTTTTAGAATCTACGGTTTTGAAATCATTATTGAAATGGTTCTCTTAAGAGTCTCTAGCAAAGAAGACAAGATTTGTCGCGAATTTGTGCTTTTATTTGTAACTTCTACATAGAAAAAGTTTTGAACTGTGAAACCAAGTTGCAGTTTATATTATAGTGCTTAAGTTTATCTCCTGTATCCTGTTCAGTGCAACTTCAATATTTCAAAGGATTTTTCTTCTTTTAGCTAGATAAAATACTTAATATTCAACATTTATTCTATCATTTCCCATCCAGTGCCGCAACTTGTCAGTAAAAATGTTACGCAATAACAACCAACTAATACTTAACAAATTGCACTGCCTTCATGCTAATACTGTTTGTCTACTTAATTCAGTTCGTGCTAGAACATAACCTACCCCAACAGACAATAATTTTCTTTATAAAACAAACATGACTTCATAATATAATAAATTAATTCTCGATCGCATTACGATGGTGGCGGTGTGGCAGGCGGCGGCGCAGCGGTAGCGGGTTATATGCTCCACCTCCAAACCAGGATTTCGCACATTCCATACGAAGTGCGTCAAATAATGTGTGTATAACATGCAATAATAATTTTATTGTATCAGACACTGCTGGTGCTGATGTGTCAGTATCGTCGTAGTCGTCGTTGTCGTCGTTGTCGGTGTTGTAGTTTGTTGGTGCAAACAGCTTAAATCAACGATCAAGCAATTGAACTTATTAGTTCAAAGTTTTTCGTCCAAGGAAAACTGCTGAAAGCTCACTGACTGCGTTCATGGGAACAAAACTATATAATACCTAATACTAGCGTACTATACAAACTATAAACTTTTATACCCTACCCCTACTCCTACCCCTATACCCAGCATGCGAATATGAGCTTGGAGGTAATTTTATAGATTAGATTTTTGCTTGTATATTCAATGCACAGATCAGAACATGCAACTACAATCATATGTGAATGTGTGAATCTCATAGTGTGAATGCGAGAGAATAAAATACAGAAAAAAACGTCGAAAAAATAAAATAAAACAAAAGCGAAAGCGAAAGAACACTCTAGAACGCATAGAGAACGCCAACTACGCGCTTTGCACTCAATCATTTAGAATGGGAGTTTTTGAATATGTATGGATACTGAAAGCCGCAATGCACCTTCCTATCCCTCTCCTTCCACCAACAGCACCGCCAGCACCACCACCCATCAGAACGTTTAAACAGAGACGAGAAAAGCAAAAACGGAAATTTTTAGGACAAGGATATCATCTATTCCACAATTAGCCGCGCGTCAAGCAAATACACCAACTAGCGCTGTCAAGCTTGTATACGCTGCGAGTACGACTATGTATACAATGAAAGCGCGTTGAGCATTATAATGAAAATAGAGAACAAAATCTTGACGGTTGTTGGTCGAGAATATGTGCTTTATAGAGGGGCTCTCCTGGGGGGGATGACCGAAGGCTTTTTCCCAGCCACTTCACCGGACGTCTGAAGTCCGTCGTCGTCGTCATCGAACTCTCGTCGTTGCGTTCGTCACAATCGCCTTAGCAGCGAGGCGGCGAGCGGGCGCTGCCAGCCGTATACTCTTAATGAAAGTTAATAGTTTCTGACTTTTAAAATGGACTCTTAATTGATTACCGATTTGGCGTGAGTGGCCGACCGCTTGCAGTGTCACACCCTCTGGCACCTCATCAGCTTCAGTTTTAACTTTAGCGTCAGTTTCAACTTCAGCTGCACCGGAGAAAAGCCAACATCAAATGCTATTTAGTTGCAGTGGTAAGCATTTGTTCGCGGTTCGACGCCAACCAAACGACCGAACGACCCAACGACGAGCGACGTTGATATAATGGATGAATGCGTTACAATTAATCGCAATGACATTATGCGGTCAAATATGCGTTGTCCGCGAAAGTGCTTTGAACCCGTATATACATACATATGTACATGAGCCATGGTGCGATCGATATTTATGTATAGATCAACCAACCAACCGACCGCATTGCAACCGCACCACTCTACACATTTATTAGTACATAGAACAAAATGAAGTTCTATCTAAAGAGCTATTATGGAGTTTTGAAGGATCTTTAGTGCATAGAAAAGTAACATATGGAGATAGATTGGCATTTGAAAAAAATTTTAAATGGAATTGGGTTTCGTATTAAAATTGTTGTTAGCTAAGTTTTGTTTTATTTCTTAATTTACGCAGTTGTTTTCTCGATTTTACTAACAAGAGATACAAAAAAAAATAAAATTAACACGAAGTACGTTCCTTCTATGCAGATAGAAACAAGGTTAGTGTTTTGATTTTAATTATTTTGCTTTTTGATACAAAAAAGTGTGTAAGATAAATCGAAATGCATTTAAGTTGTAAATGACAGTGGCTTTTTTTATCACAATATTATTTAAACAACGCATTTTGGTGAAGAAGTTAAATGGCGCCCAACGATTCCATTTAAATGTTTACTTATTTTTGGAAATATTAAATACTTAAAGTCAAATAATCATAAATAGTTAACTCAAAAAATTAAACAAAGTACATTTACTCCAAAAGGCATTTTACTTTAGAAGATATATGTATGTGGGTTTTTACAGCGCTTTCCTTTAAAATTCGCAGGAATGGGCAGCTATTGCCACTTATAAAATGCAACTTGATTGATTTAATAAATTTTCGGATCGGTATTTTTAGGCCTTGAAAACTTTCAAGCGTCGATCACACAGATAGATTCAAGATATAGCAAATCAATACACATCTTACCGTGTTCATTTTTTAAAGAGGTAATTTTACTAAAAGGTAAAAAAAACCTCCCAAGGGTACCAGCCACGAACCGAAGCCTGTAAGGATGATCAGGGAATTATCATAGTAGAACCGCAGTCTATGTTGAGAATATGGAAAGACCGAATTCCACTGTAAGGTAGATAGAACTACTCAACCTAGGCGAAGCAGATCAACAATTCTGCCTACCCGACCTCGATGAAGTGAAGATAGCTATATCTTAACTGAAGTCAAACAAAGCTGCTGGAGTTGAGCAACTATTTCAAACAGCAGAAAGCATGCCCGATGAGTGGAATCTCAGCATAGTTTGCCTGATATATAAGAAAGGAGACCCTCTTAATTGTGCCAACTACAGAGGCATCAGTCTCTTTAACATTGCATATAAGATCCACTCTGGCGTATTATGTGAACGTCTGAAGCCGTTCGTCAACAACCTGATAGGTCCTTATCAGTGTGGCTTCAGACCAGGAAAGTCCACTATCGACCAAATATTCACACTACGGCAGATCTTGGAAAAAACCCAGGAGCTTCAAATCGATAACCACCATCTATAGGGAAGAGCTCTACAGAGCAATGTCTAGTTTTGGCATCCTTGTCAAACTTATCCGTTTGTGCAGATTGACGATGGAGAATGCACGCTGCTCCATCAAGGTCGGAAAAGATCTCACCGATGCATTTGATGTCAAAAAAGGTTTTAGACAAGGCGACGCACTGTCATGCAACTTCTTCAATATCGTTCTGGAAAGAATTGTGCAAAACTCAACCGTCAACACTAGAGGCACAATCTTCCAAAGGTCCATCCAATTACTCGGATACGCAGATGATATTGACATAATTGGAAGATCAAAGCGTGATGTCAGTGGAGCGTTTTTGAGCATTGCGAGGGAAGTGAAGAAAATGGGTTTAGTTTTCAGTGAGGGCAAGGCCAAGTATAATATGCTGTCATAAAAAAAGGAAATTGAACAACGACGTCTTGAACAAAACGTCACCATGGACAGCTATAACTTTGAGATAGTTGAGGACGTTGTTTACCTAGGCACCGCTTTTAACATAGACAACGACACCAGCGCTGAAATCAAACGAAGAATAACTATTGCAAATCGCTGCTTCTTTTGACTTAGAAGGCAATTGAGTAGTAAAATCCTCTCCCGAGCATCTAAAATTACCATTTATAAGACATTCATCATCCCGGTTCTCATTAATGGCGCTGAGGGCTGGACCCTCTCAAAGAAAGATGAGAGCGTCTTAGGATGCTTCGAGAGAAAAATTCTTCGGGTGATTTTTGGTCCCGTACGTATAGATGGAGAATGGAGGAGAAGATATGACGAACTGTACGGGCTGTACAGCGACACTGACCTAGTTTGCAGAATAAAAGTCCAACGGCTTAGATGGTTAGGTCATGTAGAGCGAATGGACATCAACGCTCCAGCCCGGAAGGTCTTCGAATCCAATCCCGAGGGACGGCGCAGTAGAGGAAGACCGCGACTCAGGTGGCGCACTCAGGCGGGTGAAGACCTCAACCAACTTGGCGTGCGAAACTGGAGACAGCTGGCTAGGGACCAAGCTGGCTGGAGACGCAAGTTGGTTGAGGCCCAGGTCCGCCCCGGACTGTAGCGCCACCTTAAGTAAGTAAGTAAGTGAAAAGTTGTTTTTCGAGACGCTTATCTTATCATCACAGAATATTGTCTTATTAAGCAGCAGCCTATGCATCTTGGAAAAAAAAGGATCATTGAATATGTTTACGAGCTAAATTCCGAAGTTGAGCTTGTCAAAAATGAGAACATACGAGTACATCAGTAAAAAATTAGACAAAACCATTTAAAGCATCAGTTCAAAAAATGCAGAGTTACGAGTAGCTCAAAAAACTTTATGAGTTAACTGACGTTAAGCTTTAATAGGTGGGCCACAAAGTTGTATGTTTTACTTTCAAAAATATATATTTTCAAATAAAAGGACTCATAATAATATCTAAAAAAAAAAATACCTTTAAAGCAAATCAATATATGTTTATTTCATTGCAAAAAGTTATTTCATTAACAATCTTTAATAATATCCACCAAATAGTTGCCATGGCTATGGATGAAGCACCATGAAGTCATGTTCATACGATTTTCTATGACCAATTCGAACATTTTCGGTGTATGTCCTCGATAACTTCAGGCGAATTTCATTATTAAGGTAGTGAATTGATTGTGCAGTATTGGCATAGAGCTTATCTTTCACGTGGATCTAAAGAACAAGTCTAAAAGTTTTCAATTACAAGATCTTGGTGGCCAATTGTGATAACCTCTGCCAACTGTTCACCATTTTTTTAAGTGAATTTTTACAATTTAAATGCGTTCTTGAAAAATGTATCGTTACATTTTTAGTAATGACTTAACTTTTACATGTCAAAGGATGATGGATTTAAAATTGAGAGCTGCCCAAATGAAACCTTTACACCACAGCATAAACTTTGATTTTTTTTTTACTGGACGCGCACTAAAGGGGTTTTGAATACCCTTATAATGATTAAACACAGTGCGAGCAATTAGGAAAGGAGGATAGGATTAGAAAGAAGAAACCGATGCACATTGGTTTTGAATGTCTGCACATTGTAATGTGTGGGAAATATTGAGTCAGGTAAAGCATTCCACATTCGAGTAGTGCGGCTAAAGAAAGAATCTCTGTACTTAACAGTACGTCCAAAATTGGGCTCAAGGGTAAACTGATAGGCATTCCTAGCAGTGCGGGTATTACGGTTAAATTGTTTAAGGGGAGGAATGCAACTGGCTATTTCACTAGAGCATCATTGTTTATAAAAATATCGATAAAACAATGACAGGCATGAAACCTTGCGACAGTGTTCAAGTGAAGCAAATGTCTCGGTGAGAGAACGATCTCCTATCATTTTAGAGCTCTTTTTTCCAATTCTATCCAGAAGACTCAAGTTGATAAAAATTGAAAATCGACTTTTCTGAATTTTATTTATTAAAAAGTCAGTAAAAAATTGACACACGCAGTAAGAGTTTGAAAATGTAAAGCGAATTATATATGTATATACCAAATCTAATAATCTCATTAAAAAAGTCTAAGGACTAGAAATAAACCATTGTAAGTTAACCCTTTACGGTAGCCATTATATGAAAATTACTGAAAAAAAAACGACAAGGTTCTGGAGGCGATAGTTTACTTTTCAGTATTACGATTGTTACAATAGGGTGAACAAGAAAAAGTACACTGAAGGCAATCGTAATACAAATTTAATAGCTTAAACGAATTGCGTATAAGTCCATTTCAATAAAGAGTAACTCAGTGATGTTAGGAAAATACACTTATGGTTCCTTCAAGTTCCTAAAATAATATTTTTTTTGATGGTAATATTTGGAGATTAACACACAATAATACAGCTTATCGAACAGTTAAGAAACTTATTTCAATTTTTTAGGACTAAACGAAAACATTCATATACAAAAAATACAAGACAACATTTGATACGGCAGCTGATTGGAAAATTAGTTGAAATAAATTGGAAAAAAGTTCTGTCAAAATATCAAAGTTCATCTTGAGTGACGTCAATGTGTTTTGTATGTTGGGAACTACTCTACGATCACATCAGTCATAAAATATATAAAATGGGTGGAGCAACAGTCCGTTGAGAACTAGGGCCTAGTGACTTACAACTCTCAACCATTCCTGTGTGCGAGTACTGTTGTCAGGGATGTAGGGGATCTACAGTTTCAAGCCGAATCCGAACGGCTAATTTAAGAAAGCACTTTTCATTACAAGAATTACTCTTGGATAATTTATCAATTCTTCGCAAGAGGCAGTACCCGTGAAAAAAAACTTTAGATGGCACAGGCAGGTATAGAACCCAAGACTTCTGGGATGTCACGGGTACTACCGATCACAGCCATAGCGACTCAATAAAGAATCAAACGTACCAACGTCGAAGAAAGAAAACCTCGAAAATAGAATTCGGTACTCGAATAAAAATCAAATGTCTATCCACAGCAGGATTTCACTTTGCCTTTTTTCGGCAGTGACTCTTCTGCCGATATTGTATTTTTCAAATACATTTCTTTTGTACTGCGGGAAGCTTTTTCAAAAATACACGGCTAATATCTTCACTTGTAATATTAAGTTTGCTCTGGAATGGAACAAAGATAAAACCCTGGCAAAAGGGCTTGCATCATAACTAACTTCTACACATAAAAAGGTAAACAAAATAATAAAGTTCAAAAGCTCATTATGAATTATCGTCCAAGGAATCATAACCTTGCTTATAAAATAATTATTTCTGATGATAAAATTATCATCAAAAAAATATCTACATATCTATAGCCTTCTACAGCTATCTGAGATAAAACAAATTCCGACGAAACTAAATAAAACTAATTACTCAACTACTCTATGAATATAAATTCAAATGCATTGAGGAAGAGGAAGAACGTCACATATATAATTACAAGATAGCTTTTATACAATCCAGCAACAGCCAGTATACAACTTGTTGAGGTATGAAATTACACTCTGACAAATATGTATATCTAGAAACAAACCTCCGCATGTGTATACTTAACACTGTTTTTCATATATAATTAATTTACACTTGCTTTTTTAAAAAGAAGAAAATTATACAAACTAGAAAACAAAAATAAAGAACACAAAACTACGGAATATAATATACAACATAAACGAAGAGGAAGAATAAGTATAAGTACAGTGAAATGGAAAAATAAATATAAACGAGAAAAAAAATTGCACAAAATAAAATGATTAAAACAAATGATCGTGAATCTGACATCTGACTTCAAAGGAGTTTCTACTGCTTGCATCAAGAGCGGTGGGCCTGGATATACAATATACATGCTCGTAGCTCAGTAGATGTCCGTCGATGTTGACTTCAACGACTTCGAAGACGACGACGACGACGACGACAACAACGAGCGATCGACGACGGTGTTGCCGCCAATACCATACATCTACGGTATGCCTACCCCTCAAACGTCACGTCGACTGCATGTCTAAATAGATTAGCGATCGCAGCAATGTCGACACTCACTACACAGTACACAGCACCAGAAGCAACAGTAGAAACAAAGATGACTACGAATAAGAAAGAAGACGACTGAGAGTCTTCTTCCAGCTAGCCCCAATAGCCTTTTACTAGCTTTTTCAATAAGTCAGTGATGTTAGAAATTATAATTAAGCTATATCTTTCATGTTGAAAATAATAAACGTTAGCGAATGATTTTAAATACACTTTTCTTGAGAGAGCTTAGTTTTGTACTGGATATAATAATTTTCTAAATATTTATCAGTTGATTAGGTAATCCAAAATTTAAATTTTTTTGCGTTTTGCTAATTATAAACTATGCGTGGGACTATCTTGCCAGAGCTCTTGGTTTCAATCCCAACCTGTACCACCTAAATGTTTTTTTTACTACCTCTTGCAAGGAATTGAAAAATCCTTTCTCAAACTAACCGTTTGGATTCGGCATAAAATCTTTAGGTCCCCTCTATCCCTGACAACATCACTCAAACACCGAATTGGTTGAGAATTGTAAGTCACTAGGCCCTGGTTCTCCACGGACTGTTGAGCCGGTTAATTTATTTATTTAGAAAAAAATCTTTTCATCTGAACCCGCCTAAACAGTGACAACAACGCAAACAAACCTATAGATCTCTTTCAATCGATTTAAAAAATTTCAACTGAGATTTCTTCTTCTTTTTTAACAGTTTGACGAGAACGTACATATATTTCAAATATTTTTTTCAAATACCCATTTAATGAAATGAAGAATTTACTCTGATCACATTAAAATAATTGACTTGAGTGAGATGGTGATTGTTCCAAAATTAAAGAATTTAAATACATAATATTTTATAATTTTTTTTAAATCAAAATCGAAACATTGAATTATAATTTATGGGCACGAATGAAAACATTCTTTTAAAAATGTACCACCTTTGCATAAATATAACTCGAATTTTATTGAAAACACTACCTAAATTCATAGTATATTTAATTTAGAGCTGCTTTATACTATGTTACCCATATTATATATGCGTCATAAAAATGCTTAAAAGTAGTAACTGCTAGAATATGGGCTCTGTAAATTTTTAAAGATTCAACCAAATCTATTGCCAGCAACATTTTAAGAAAACTAATCCGCAAACGGTCCATTTTAAAAAGTAGTGGAATTTCTTGAAGTTTATCAATAATATTGTTTGATTTTTGAGAAAAATTTATAATTATATGTTGTTGTTGTTTATGCTCATTGGTAAAATTTCCACAAAAATTTAAACTATTGCCAATCCAAATAACAAGCAGCTAAACAACAACCAACAAACCTGGTCCTTCGAGCCGGACCAATAGCTAAGCTTTCGAACGGAAAATGTCCATTCTTCTTTTTCTGGCTTTTTTCGGATTTTGAAAAAAATATTATCAATTTTATCAAGAAATTAAAAATATTTTCAAACAAAATGTCTACAAATTGGAAACACTATGAGATTTTTTTTCATTAAAAGTGCAATGAAAATTAAAAATGGTAGCAACATTCCTTTTTTTTAAACTTAAAATTAAAAATTAAAATAACAAGCAGTTTTAGGAAAAAATTAAATTTATTTATAATATAATAAATAAATAAATAATAATAATATAATAAATTTTAAATACATACTAAAATACATTTAAGAAATAACATAAAAACAGAAACTTGATTTAATTTGGTAAATCTTCAATACTCAATATAACATCTCTGTCTTTATTTATGCTATCTATTCTATCAACAGAGCTGTATATTTATAGAAAGAGCTTCCACTACAGAATCTCCAGCCCATCAGAACAGCATAGCTCCAGCTCATTGCAATGCGAAGACGATAATATAGACGAGAAGGAAAGTAAACACAAAGCACTGTCGACGTTGAAAACTACAACGACAACGCACGGCACAGCAGCGTAGCGCAGCGCTACACAACCCAGCGATGTGGGGTAAGATGGTGATGATCAACATCATCATGCCAACGATAACCGCGCTAGAGAAGAGCATGCGCCACCAATAGAACTGCATTTACGCGTTCGTCGTCGTCGCTCCATCGCCATTGCCGCTACCGCTGCCACAGCCACCGTCCGTCGTCGTCTGTCCGTCTTCTCGCCCGTCCGTCCAATTGTTCGTTCATGCTTTGTTTATGTACTATTTTTATGCATGTATGTGTTTATATCATTGGCGTGTGGTATGCAGCCTTGAATTAGTTCGGTGCACTCTGGGGAGCTCTCCGTGCTCCACCATCTCCGTCAAACATAGGGATGATGATCATCCCAGTGTTATTTTTATTTATTTTTATTGTGTTGCTGCTCATTTTCTACTGATTTGATGGTGGTTTTTTCATCTTTCTTTCTTAGAGTGAATTCGCTTGCGTTTCTATACTCTTACGTCTTACAGCTTAGCCGACCTAACGCTCTATCGGTTGTTTCTGTTTTTCCATATTTGTTTTGTACATTTTCGTGCATTTTGGCATCGCTTCTGGTGTGCTTCAGCTTCTAGCAGCTTCTAGCTGTTGATGTTTTGTGTGCCTTGCTGGTTTTTGCAGTCTCTCGAGCTTCAAGCGTCGAGCATAGGTTTTGGCGAGTTGCTGCTATGTATATAACGTCTTCTGGTACTTAACAAGCGCTTCTCGAAGTAGACCCTAATCAATATTGTGTTGCACCATCATAGGTCTGTGAGTTCCGGCCCTAATCACAGTCACAGTCGTGTCGTGTGTGCTTGTGCTGCTGAAGGTGCGCGCGATGAGGTGATTGTCAGATGGGTATTGGGGGGTATACAATATGGGGGTAGGCCCATAAACCTAAGAGCTCAACTAGTTTTAGAGGAGATTGTTTTGCCTGTTATTTTTGCTTCCCTGGGAGTCTCTCGCATCTCTCTAGAATGGCCAGTGTTTCGTTTATTTTGTATCCGCTTTTAGCTTCGGCATATTATGTGTATATCTTTATGCTGGGACTTGTGGCTGATGATGGACTTTGTTTGGCGTTTGTTGCAATAATCTTTTTTTAGTTTTTGGATTTTTTTCCAGATTTCAACTTGTTCTTTCCGCTGAATTTCCAATTCAATTCTCGTCGTCTACTTCCTTCATACCTTCTAGTTAGTTTTCAACAAAACCGGTTGCGTTGTTTTCTGGTTTTTCTATGCAGAAAGAGATGTTCTTCTCGGAGCAAGTACCTCTATATCCTTCTAGAAGCCCATGCCCATGCAATCCATAGCTAGGATAGGAGTACCTAAACCTAAGGCTACGGATGACGACGGACGATCGGCGACGACGACGTATCTATGTACCTACCTACATAGCATTCTATGCATCGAACACACACAACTCGTCCGTCATAATCAATTCCAAAGAAAGGAAGTGATTGTTTTTTGCTTAGTGCATGCTTTTACTTGGTGTTGCTTTTTGTTTTCTTTTACACACTCGATTGGTAGTAAAAATAGCAATCCTTAGCTTAAGACATCAGGGGTATCCATGTGGAAATATATAGGTACGATTTTGTTATATGTTTACCATGAACTTGGCATTGGAAGCACTAGGATAGAGTTAACGCCGAAGAATTGGCAGCACATTTTGTTTTGCTTTTATGAGTGGAATAATTGGTTGAAATATAATTCTGGAAAAAGGGAAATTTGATCATACAGCTACAATAATTGAGTTCTATCTCCTATTCTGATACAACAAATAAGAAAACGGATATAAGACTTAGTTATTTTAACATTATATACTTATTTTTAGTTGAAATGGGAAAAAAAGCAAATCGTGTCCGATTTAAATAATTTGAAATTAGTTGCAAGAACTCTTGTAGAAACTACAGAGTTGTCACCTAATTGGCTTCTAAGATAAACTTTTGCACCACACTCTCTGTGAAATCTTCAGATAATAAGCAAACGTAGAAAATAAGCTTTGGAAGAAATTGGAAAACATGCTCCCAATTTATGAAAAATACGTTCAGTTATTTTATGAAGATTTTTCTTACACCTTTCGTAGCCTTAAATTACCTTTCTTATTTTGGTTCGAAATTCTCCATGTCTTTTAGGGATTATCACTATCATTATCCGATTAACAACCAAACTTCGGTATTGGCATCCAAGTCAAGTTTTTCAAACAAGGCTTCAGGCGTATTGGTCTAAACTATTTTTTCAACTTATTCTTTCATCCACCGAAGTCTATCTACCTACATTCTTGTTATAATCCCTGTTTAGAGGAAGATCGCTTTTAGTTAATGATTAAAGCTTTTTTTAAACGTCCTTCCTGATTGATACTTCCGAAGAAGCAGCCATTATGAATTGTACCTGGAAAGACTTCTTTCTCAAACGTGAGGAGGTTGAAGTTTTTATTCAGAACCCAAGTTTCAAATCCATATTTATGATAGTAATGGTAGGACCTTATCCTTAAACAGTATAATAGCTTAATCCTTTCGGGACGGGAGTGATACGTTTACATATAAATATTCTTTGTTCTGTCCCACTCTCGTACCGAAAGGGTTAAAGAAATTATGGTTTAGTTTTTGGATTAAAGGAAACTTCTGATGGAGACGTTGAGGAGACGTTACTAGTAATATTTTACTTTCATATTCCAATATTTTGTTTGTTTGATCAACTGTATTGAACGTATACAAAATACTGGTCTGTTTTTAATAAATTTAAAAAAATCACTATTTTGTACAAAAAAACGTTTTTGAGATTTCGCAACTACTATAGACAAAAATAATTTTTCGTATATAATTTGCATTTATTTTTAGAATATCCTGAAACAAAAAAGTACTATACAAGAAATTACGTAATATTTTGCACACAGTGTAAATTTAAGTTTAACGTAATTTACACTGACATTATTTAAAATCATAAGTTATCAGTTCAATTGATCATGAAATTCGCAGAAATTTTCGCAAAACACATTTTGAAGGTCAGCAGATAATGAACGAAACTGTTTGTTGTGTTGCAGTTGTTTCTAGAAACTAAAAATAAAATGTAAAAGAAAAACAAAAAGAACAACGCATTGATTATGCGTGCATCAATCAAATTCTTATAAACGCGCAGTCAGCCACACAATCTGCAAAATGCAATGTGTGGTTATTCAAATGCACGCAGAGAGATAGCTACTCCTACTTTTATTTAAAGCAGTCACCGCGCGCGTTCCACATTTTTAGGATCAGAGTCAAGGTTTATGTGTCCCGTTTTGCTTTTTGCATTCGTTTTTGTTTGGTTTTAGTTTATTTTTTTGTGTGCTTCGCCTTTGAAAACGAAAATAATATAGTTAAAAATAAATACCGCAAGCCAACTTTTCACTTATCTCACTGCTATATGCGAGAGTGCATGCAACACGTTTTTAATGCAAGACCCCACTACCCCGCATCCAATACTCAGTATACTGTGTACTGTATACTGTCCATTTCACCGCACACCACCAATGGATGCATTTCATTTTCATCCATGATGCCTTGCCATGCCAAGCTAGGCCACGCCAGGCCTGATGATGAAGAGCGGCATGCTCTGTATATAGTCTTTAAGGCAGCAGTCAGCCAGCAGCGCCAGCGGTAGCAAAACGTTGTTGTTTGCATCACGCCATGTGGCGATTATTTATGGAGCAATGGCAATCTCGGGAAAATTTCGCTTTCCGTCAAGTGACTGCACGAATAGTTTTCCAATCGCTGCTGCTACTGCTGCTGCGGCAAGCTGCACCAGTGCAACCAGCCATATAGCTAAATACTATATAATATATAAGATCGAAGCTCCCCCTGCCGGCATATAACATTATGACCACGGCATCATCGGTGGCAGGAAGGTAGGTAAGAAGGTATTTGTTAGGCAAAATAGCGGTTAGAAGGGAAAGTTGTGTGTTGATGCACATATACAATAGATTTTCCTCTCGATTTCTTTTTTCTTTTCTTTTTTTGTGCAGTTAGTGCGCGATCGCGCGATTTTCTTTTGGCGTCAAAATGCGCGTACATATAGAAATTTGTTTTCCTTTCTCCTTTTTCTTTTTGCATAGTGTTTTCCTTTCCTTTCATTTGCTTTTTAAGAGTTTTATAAGACATCGAGAAAGATTTTCTTTTTTTTCTGTTTTGTTTATACGAGTTGTAGGCAATGAGCGAACTCTTGATTAACCTGTAGTAATAGCATCGGGCATATAAAATGCTGGTTTTGTTTATTTATTTTTAGAGATAAAATAACAGTTATTTCCTCTTACCAATTGCTATTATTATTTCTTTTGTTGTGCACGGTTAGAGCCAATTATTTAACTTAGACTTTGGCTTTGATTTTCTCTTCTTGATCGTTGGAAACAATTTAAAGAAATAGATGACTTCAAGGAGTGAGAATCAACAAGAACGAACAATTTTGTTGAAATTTATAGGATCCTTTAGGATTTTGTCTTCTATGTTTATGATTATGATTTTAAGAGGGCGCAAGAGAAGGTTGACATATTTTTTTTAGATAAATTAAATTTTTTTGAGTTTTTTGACTTTCGTTTATCAACTTTTTGTTTTCCACAAATTACACGAAAAAATAATGGAAGCTTTGGTAAATCAAGGCCCTTAAAATGAATTGAAATTTAAATTTTTGATAAACCAATCAGTAAATAAAAATTAACTACCAAGTAGAAAAATTCAATTGGAATATACCGTTGGAAAGGTTATAAAAAAAAATTTCACTTCCCGTTTTCCGAAGAAAGTATAGGAAAATGTATGTTTAAAAATGCTGTATACACAATTTTAGATGGTTGTCACCCAAGATCACTGTATTTTTTTCTCATTTATAAATGACGTCGATTGTAGATTTGTCATTGATTCAGAAAATCAGTCCCCAATATGTGTAATTTTAAATGGGCCATAGAATGAAAAATTGTATATTTAAGTTCTTATTTAATGTTAAATATTGAAAATTAGGACAAAAGGCTTCATTGGTATTGAGCTTTAAAATTAGATGTTTGTAGGTTATATTTAAATGATGAAAAATACAGTTTTTACCATTTAACTTTTAAATGGCGTTAATCGATAAAAATGTTGTTTTAACTTAGAAGACAAATATATTCAGTAGGTATAGTTGAGTAGTATTATTAAGATTTTTTTTTATTTTGTATTTATCTTTTCCTGTCAAATAAAGGAAATTCATTTTAACATTGGCTTTCTCCCTTTTTCCCGGAGATGAATCTCTTAGTTCTTTTTTTTTTATGGCAAACACACAGTTTAAGTTTTTAATTTTAAATTAAACAAACTTATTTCATAGTTTAAGTCGGATTTGTGAACATTTTATTGATAACCTCCTTACTTATTGACTTCTAGTTAAAATATCAAACAGATTACGAAAAGAGTAATCATCAATTATAACGAAAAAGTTGGAAAAGTGTCAAAACTACAAAATGTTTCTTGCCTGAAAAAGTTAGTGATCATAATCATATAAAGTCAAATTCACGTTTATAAAATTTTTTTGGCCAATCAAACACAATTGAAAACCGATAACAGACTCAAAATTTTACTCATTTTTAGAAAATAATATCCATTTTATGTGCTGTTAGCTGTCAAAACGTATTGCAAACGCCTTCCTTCCTAGCTGTGACCCTTAGTCTGGTAAATTTGAGAAAAAATGACGGACCATTATTTAGTTATCAAGAGGGACATTTTCATCTTTAGGTAAATGGTGTGAATTCACCGAAGATCAGTAATAAAATAATATTGACAAAGAAAACAAAGATCAGATTAGTGAGAATCCCTCTTTTTTCGTCTCATTAGTTTAAATAGAAGCTTACCTACAAATTTTAATAGTTGACTGGAAAGTTGCGTACAACTTTTCATGATTACTTTTTTCAAAAATCATGAAAACCACTGATTTTATAATTTTTCGAATTTTATTTCCTGCCCGTTTTATTATCACAAAGATTCAGTATTATAGATCGATATCTGAATGAAATTGAAGAATCTATCCAAAAATTGCCTAATCGAGCAAGTCTATGAACAACATGACGTATTCTTAAATTAATTCAATTGTTGTCTTACAAAATCTCCTTTTCACAACTTCCCCAATATGATTATTTCTGAACATAACCATTTTCTCCTTATCCTTTTTTTGTTCTGTAGAATAAACATTTTCCCGAACCTGATACTTCTCTCGAAATCTGCATGCAGATATTTTCATAAACAACTTCTGTGATGAAAACTCAAGACAAAAGCCAAAACTCCATGCGGATAAATTAAGAAACTGATGATCATAAAAAAAGCGATCATCAATTTCAAGATGTTGGCATGTAGTAGGTACATGCAATACGAAAGAACCAAAGCCGCAATAGCACTAAGGTATACTCGTACCTACCTACCTACCTACTTAAAAAAAAAAACTAAGGAACAAAACAAAGTCTTCCGAAATCCGCACAGTTTTTAGCACAAAAGCATAGGAATATATACGTACTTGGTTGGAAGCTATAAAGACTATAAAAATTGCACCACTATATGTATATGCACATAGAAGTGTAGGGTACTTCTTATAAATACAAAGAGAACGAATCTTTTACTTCCAATTCCAACACCGATAGTTGTTGTCTATTACAAAATCGATGGTGCAACCCGACACAATGCACCTATGTACTGCAACACATGCCATCCGAGATCCGACATCAAATAATAGAAAACAAAAATAAATAAAAACACTGAAGAACCAACCTTCAGTTTTCGCTCTAAGCTAAGCCATTATAGAATAAGCCAGTCAGCTTCAGCCTCAGCCTCAGCTTCAGCCAGCCAACAACGATCTCTCTTGTATGAAGTTCTCCGCACCCCACGCAGATTGGCGTTTATTCAAATTGCACGCCACCACCGTACCGCCGTCGCGCCGCGCGCCGCCGGCCGTCGTACCGCACCGTCAGCCACCACTGTTTGTCGTACATATATACTCGATGGTGATGCCAAGATCTTCTCCGGGAGCCCGTTTCTCTTCTTCGGTGGCTGCCACATCCGTATCGTCGTCGTCCCGTCTTTCACATCGTTGGTCGTTGGTCCTCTTCATGGGTAACCTATGAAAGAGGAAATGTCTTAAACTGGAAATGGTTGCTTCTATACCTTCGAGCTTCAAGTACCAGCGCAATACAGCAACGGTGCGGCGGCGACGGAGGCAGTGGTAACGGCAGCAATGGTGAAATCTTTGCCAAACGAACTCTCTTATGAAAAAGGGGAACTAAAAATCTTCTAAATCACTAGAATCCCCTCGAGAGACGAGTACGAGATCTCTGGTTGCACATTTGCAACCTAACAACCTAAACCTATCTATCTAACCGACCGACCCGACGAATCCGTCTGTCTGTCTGTCAGATTGTCTTACTGACTGACAGTTGGTTCGTTTGGCATTTTATTGCAGAATCTTTTCCTGTTTATATCTCGACTCAAGTCGAGTCTCTGCTGTGGCAGTGGCACTACTCCGCTGACATTATTTCCAGTTTGGCGGAATAGAGTGTGTGTATCGGAACAAAACCAGCATCAAACATTTAGACAAAAAAAAAAAAAATAATAATAAACACAGAAAAAGAAGACATGGTCTGGTTGGTTTTTCTTTCTTCTTCATCTTCCATCTACTCGTTTATACCTTGTACCTTGTGAGGCAACCCAAAGACGAAGACCGACAACCAACGACCAAAGACAACGAACGCACGGAGGAAGGAGCTTGACGGGCCATTGCTATTTTAGTTCGGTTGGTTTTCCCACTGCTCCAAAGCCCCAAAGACTTCCATTCCTCCATCTTTGGTTGACTTCCTCTTAATGGGTTTTTGTGCATTTTTTCTCTAAGTGGATGTGTTTCTGTTGCTTGCTGCTTGCTGCTGGCTGATGTTGAAGTTTAAGTTGATGTTGATGCTGCCATGCCACACATAATATTGCATGCATACATCTGCATGTCGATTGATGGAAATTGCTTAATTCGAGAAAATTCGCATTTTCATTTCGATGATCGGAATCTCGAATCGAGGTGGAAATGGAAATAAATTAAAACTAAACGAAGAAAAAACAATATATTATTCAACTCAATTCGGACAATTGGTCAGCTGAGTGTCAGTATCTCTGTCAGAATACAAGATTATCTAAATCTGTCAGTTACCACATTCAGATAATTGTTGTAAAACAGCAGTACCCAGTACCAGCTCCAGCTCCAGCTTCAGCAGCAGTAGCAATACACAGAAAACATATAATACAAAACTATAGTTAAGTAATTCGAAGGTATTGAAAATTCGATTTCGAATAAAGTGACATGTGTCAACTTACTGCGCGCTCGCATTATCACCTGCTGTCGTGAAGTGATTTTTATCGCAAACTTCTGTTGAGACAACAATGTTATTGGAGAATTTACGAGACTACTGTTGTCGTCGTTGTTGTCGTCGGTCTGTCGGTCGTTTGTCTCGGTCGACTCCTATACTGTCTGGAAAAAGAGTGGCAAGTGGCAAGACAAAAACAAGAAATTTTAGCGCGAACTTTAAGCATTTTATTTTTACTCGTATTATAACAGTCTCACTTCTCACAGCCTTTTTGGTTATTTTCATTCATTTTTCATTTATTTATTTATTTTTGTTGATATGTTTTTTTTTTGGTAGTTGTTGGTATTTTCTTTTGACAAAAAACTGGGTCATAGCGCACGTCACGCTTAATAAATTATATGACTAACAAATAGTATTATGGCGATAACAGATTGTTTACAACAAAATTATGTGCGAGAGCTTCCTCAATAGCGATTGGCGATTAAGGTGTTGCACGTTTTGTTTTGAATGTTTTTTTTTTAAGTTGGGAAGTAAGTGTGATCTTTATAGATGCCTTTAAACTTTTAATTGTTAGACATAAACTAAACAATAGATTAGCTTTGAATGTGACGCTTAACATCTGTGAAAGAGCTTCTTTTTTTGTGTTATTAACAGAGGAACATTATTCCAAAACTATACAAAATTTTCGACAAAGGTTTCTATTAATAAAAAAGTTTTAACAATAAAAGTTATTACAATAAATAAGACTTTTGACATTTCTTTCTCGCTAAACTGAGATCACCCTTCAATTTTAAACTGACTAATTTGAAATTTTTTGTAGTTTTCGTTGATTCTTTACATTATTTAACAGAATAAAATATCTTAGAACTATTTTCTCAAAGTATGAAACCTATTTGGAAAAACTTTATACTGTTTTAGAGGCATTTCTAGTTGTTAAATTAAATTAAAATAGTTTAAAAATACATAGTTTTTTTTTTTGGTTTTACGAAACGATAGGTTTGTCTTAATTTATTGGAGAAAAACACAAATACCCATATTCTAATTTCAGGTTTTCCAATAGAGACTTAACAACTTTGAATAAATTTGTTTGTGAACGCACCCTTTCACAAATAATCGAGCTGTCATTGTCAATTTTTAGTTGTAACTCTCCCCCTGGTAGACAGGCGGTAATAAAAAGTTTAGTGCAAACATTAGAGTCTACATAGTACATATTCGTTGTTCTCAGACCACATTATGACTTAGGATCTTGGTTTAAGCCAATACAAGATCAATCTGGCTCAAGAATTAAAGCCGATCGATGATGAATTCCATCGCAAAATATGCGGTATTGGTTTGGAGAAAATCCACATTTGTTTCATGAATTACCAATTTATCCACAAAAAATATCTCTTTGGGTGGTTTGAGCCATATTTTTTCGTCGACGATAACAATCATCACGCTACTTGGAATAACCAGCGTTATCACACCATTATTAACGGTTATTTGTAGACCGAAAACATGGATTTAACAGGATGGTCTCACAAGCCACACAGTACAACTTAAAATCGATTTATTGAAGAGTAAGTTTGATGAACGTCTATACGAGGTGTGTTCAAAAAGTACCCGCAATTTTTAAATTTCGTGGGTTTGGAGAGTCCGAAGGTCAAAATTATTTTTTATTGTGTTGGTATACATGCCCCTAAAGTATGATGCAATTTTCAGCTATATTCACTGTTTACTTTGTCTGTTGTAGTTGCTAAGGTTCGACGTGTTTTTATGAGCTCGGCGATTTTTGCTGAAACTGCTGAATTTTGACCAAAAAAACAATCGCATGAACATCGCTCAAGAGCTGTTAAATGACGTCAACGACGATCCAAGTTTGCTTGAAAGGGTCATAACTGGTTATGAAACATGGGTGTACGGTTATGATGTCGAAACCAAAGCACTATCGTCCACCTGGAACCATCTAACGTCAAGAACAAAAAAAGCACGTCAAGTTCAATCAAATGTGAAGGTTTTGCTTACTGTTTTCTTTCGATTATAATGGTATAGTGCATCAAGAGTTCTTACCACAAGGTCGTACGGTTAATAAGGAGTATTACCTTGAAGTTATGCGACATTTGCGTGAAGCAATCCGAAAAAAAACGCTCAGATTTATTGAAAAACAATTCATGGCTTTTGCACCACGATAACGCACCTGGTCACTTGTCGTTGTATGTTCGTAATTTGTTGGCCAAAAACAAAACCGTAGTCATGACCCAACCTCCATATTTACCAGATATGGCTCCGTGTGACTTTTTCCTGTTTCCAAAGTTGAAGAGACCCATGAAAGGACGGCGTTTTTCCTATATTTTTTTGAAAAAACGAAAATTCCGGGTACTTTTTGAACACACCTCGTATCTCTATAAATGCACCAGTTGATTGGCCGCCTCGTTCATGCAATTTAACGCATGTAGACTATTCAATTTAGGGCTACTTTAGGTCACCAAGCTTCTGACGTTTGAAGTTTTCATTGAACTCGAAACAGCAGCCATTTGGGCCGAAACGTGCCCGCAATTCTGATTGTTCTTTGAGCCGAAAGTAAAGTTTTTTGTAAAATCTCAAAAGTTGTCAAGTCCCTTTATTTTCTAAAATCCGTACGCCCGGCGGCGGCGTTCCTGATTTGCTTTTCCACTAGGGTATATGCTAGTTCTTTAATTAATTAAATTTTTTTAATTTTAGCTCATATCCTCTTAGTAATTATGGAAAGACTGAAAAATGTGAAAAACTTTTAAAAATATAAATACAAAATTGCTGTTTGGGAAAATGCTATTATTTTAAGAAATTATTGCTGAAATGTTTTTTTTTTTTTCTTAAAGGCACATAGTGCAAACTTGGAAAGGGCTTGAGTCTTGAGCGTGAGAGTAAGATCAAGAGTTAGAACCAAAGAAAGGTGGCTTATAATAGATTAAAACAGTAAAGTCTTAGGAAAATTTTAGGGATTTGGAGATAATTGAGGTTAAAAAAATCGGTCTTTTTATGTGAAAATGTCTATAATGTGTAAGCTCTGATTATAATAAAGAATGTTGATTGTGGCGCTCGGTGTGCAGCAGATTGCAACTTAATTGTGTAGTATTTGATGAAACAAACTCCCAACAGTAATTGCCCACATATAAACCTGGTTTATGTTTTTGTCTTAAAAATTAAATTTTGGTATCATGGTCAGTCATTGATAAAATATAAGGCTTTATCGCTTAGAGTTAAGGACTTTTAGATACGCTACATATGACCAATATCTTTGAGCTCCTATAGGTCCATTAAAAAAAGTTTGCCAAGACTATTGAACATATTGTGGTTATAACGTGTTCTCCTCCACATTTTTATATTGTGATTCTAAATGTTGTATGTTCTTTTAATTAAATAAAGTTTGAAACATTTGTAGCAAAATATGTGTTTTTGACGCCTTGAAAAAAAAGTGTATACTACTTTTTTTTCAGAAACGATTATTTTTTGTGAAATTATTTATGTAATATACCTTTTTTTCTTTGGCAAAACTGTTTTTTGTGATGAATATCAATCTTGTTTTTTATTTCTTAAAAATAGAGGAACATTTCTGAAAATTGTTAGGAGCAGAAAATCTGTTTGAATCACAAATGTAAAAGTAGAATTGACTACATATCTGTTAAACTTATAGTATTTTTCGATAGGAAAACTACTGATATCTGATGATTGTTGTTTAGCCTTATATTTTGACTGGACTTAGTATTAGTGACTTAAACATTCCTATATACTTCTTATATACTATGTTTTTGAATAGCTAGGCAAAGTATTTTCTCTTGACTAGAGTTAAAGCAAAGAAAACTAATCTTTTTGAATAATTAATGTTGTAATCCTACTTACTAATCATTAAGTCACATACTTTAGGTTAGGTTAGGTTGGAGTGGCTGTCCAGATGTCATTGACTCACTTAGACCTCAAGGGTCCATTGTAATACCACTAATGAGGTTACTCATGGGAGAGTAATGAAAATTAAACAAACCATTTTGTGCTTTTAATAAAGTTAGAGAGACCCTTTGTGTCAATCGTTGCCAGTTCACTGGTATTGTCGAAGAAGGGATTACCAAGAAAGTTATTCCTTCTAATGGAGAGTGCTGGACATGTATACATAGAAGGTGTTGGACTGTTTCCTCTTCCTCCTCGTCCATGCAGCTTCTACAGAAGTCATTTGTGTAGACCCCTAGCCTCAGAGCATGTCTTCCTATGAGGCAGTGTCCTGTTATTACTCCAATTGTAGAGCTTATATTTTGTCTGCTCAAGGATATCAAGCCTTTTGACCGATTTAAGTCTATGCTTGGCCATATTTGCTTGGTTGCTAAGCAGGTGGTACTCTGTGACCATCTAGCATTTGTTGCTTCTAGAGCATATTGTTTGAGAAGATATTTGCATGTAGCAAGTGGTGTTCCTATGTTATGATTTTGTCTAACATTAGGCAGAAGTGTTCCGTTTTTGGCGAGCTCATCGGCTTTACAATTTCCCGGAATGTCTCTGTGGCCCGGCACCCAAATAAGGTGAATATTAAACTGTTCTGTCATCTCATTCAAAGATGATCGACAACCGTAGACTACTTGTGAGTTTGTGGAGACAGACGCGAGAGATTTAAGAGCGGCCTGGCTGTCCGAGAGGATTCGTATATCTTTGCTAGTTTTCTTTGAGCCAGGATAGTGCCTTTTTAATCGCCATTACTTCTGCCTGGAATACACTACATTGATTGGGAAGTCTGTATGATAGACTGAGATTCAGCTGTTCCGAATAGATACCACTTCCAACTCCGTAATCGGTCTTTGAACCGTCTGTATAGAAGTGTATCGCATTGTCTTCCAGGGGTCTCTCTTCTTCCCAGGAGGATCTTGAAGGGATGGACACATGGAAGCTTTTACCGAATACCATTTTAGGGGTGGTATAGTCTAAGCGATCTGGGATAGATCTGAAATTGTCTAGAATGGTAGTATGTCCAGTATTGTTACTGTTCCATTGAGAGGTGGCTCTAAGCCTCACACATGAGTTGGCTGCCACCATTTTGGTTTAAAAGCACATCCAGGGCTGCGGTTGGTGTTGAGCGAAGTGCTCCTGTGATGCACATACCTGCTGACCGCTGGACTTTGATGAACTTATTTAGATTTACCATCTTGTCCATAAATGAGTATCGGTCTGATTACCGAAGTGTATAGCCAGTGGGTTATTTTTGGGGAGAAGCCCCATTTTGGTCCTATGGCCTTTCTACAAGTAAAAAGCGCTACAGTAGCCTTTTTTACTCTTTCATCAATATTTGCCTTCCAATTTAGTTTTTTGTCTAAAATGAGGCCTAAATATTTAGCTTGGTTGGAAAACCTTAACGGTATTCCTTTAATCTTGGGTGGGCTGATCTGAGGAATTTTGTACCTTCTCGAAAAGAGTACTAGTTATGTTTTATGTGGATTAACGTCCAAGCCACATTGCTTAGCCCATTTTGTTAGCTTATTCAAGGCATTTTGTAGGAGTTCCGAGAGAACTTGGGGGTGTTTCCCAGATACAGATATTGCAACGTCGTCAGCATAGGCAATCACCCTGAAACCCTCTGCTTCCAATGATGTTAGAAGGTCGTTTACTACCATGTTCCATAAGAAAGTCGAAAGGACCCCACCTTCGGGGGTACCTCGATTCACCGATCTGGTGGTAGTAAAACTTCTCATGCTAGAAGTTATTGTCCTGCTTTTGAGCATGAGACTAATAAGATCTATGAGTGGTTTCTCTAATTGCAGATTATCCATTGCTGTCGTGATCGCCTGGTAACTGACGTTGTTGAAAGCTCCTTCAATATCTAGGAAAGCTACTAGGTCACATACTTTGCACTAAAAGAAAAATATTGGTTATTGTTAAGAAACAGAAACTAACAAAATAATTGCTCATTTAACTATCTGCTTTTAAGAAATCGATTTGAGACTTTTTCAAAAAATGTCTCCTATTTTCAGAAAAAGTTTTATTAAGTTGGTACTCATTTACATTCTCTGTCTGAACGTTGTTTTTTTAGGCAGAAATAAAGGAATAAATGAAATTATTTTCAAAGGTTTGAATTGAATGTTCGAAACCACACGCTCTAAATTTTTAGTACCATTCTTCAAATTGATGGAAGAAAGTGAATGCTAAAATGTGGTGTTTTATTATAAATACTTCTTTCGTTGTCGACCCTTGCAAAATTTTTGAATCACATGCCATTATCACTGACAACACTTTGAGTTTTGAGATGTGATATAATTGTCACGGAATCATGCTGTTTTTGGATTTTTTCACCTTTACGATAGTTTTGATTTAAAGTTTTTGATATCATCAGCTTATTGTTTGACCTTATGATCAAGTAAAAACAAATTACAACATCAGCTTAAGAAAAAAACAACAAATACAAAGCTATTTGTAAATCTAATAAAATTTGAAATATTAAACAAAGTAACAGTTAAAATATTGAACATAAAAAACATTAAAAAACAGCGAATGCCCCTGAAACAAATCGGCAAAAACTTCAAGTCATCAGCTTTATGAGTTATTATATCACATAACATTCCTTTCCTTATAACAACATAAAAAAAAAAAAAAAAATTAATCAAGTTATTGGTCAATTTTAATAAACAAAAACATAAATAAACGTCATATATTAGGCAATTTTCACCAACTCTGATTTATTAAAAAAAACTTTAAATAGCTGAATCTATCTAATTTTTTCTCTCACCCTCTCACCAACCTTTTACACCACATTCGACCTTCTGTGGTTTGTCTAATCGCACAACGAAAACAACAACTCCAACAACACAGAAGCTTTAACTTTTGACCAATAATTTGGTGGATTAAGTTTAATAAATGAAAGAGAGTGTAATAGCAAGTCATTAACCCTTCAAGGTTTTCTATAAAAAGTTTATATTCACATTTCTCCACCATAAGCATCGGCGGCGCGGCGGCCGCTCCGATAAGTCGTGTCATCAAACGTGCACTTTTTGGATAAATTCCAGTTTTATTTTTTGTTTAAATTTTGTTTTGATTTCGTATTAATTTCATCAAACTTGATTCGATAAAGAAACAAATAACAACAAAATCCATAACACTCTCTATCCGGTGGTGTGGGATTAAACGAGCGCTTGGATCTAACGAAATAAAAAAGTGCGACCATTGACCCCCGACTAAATAATGCTCATGTCTATTCCGTCGTCTCGTTGGTCGACAGCAACAACGGTCGTTTGGTTGTAGGTATCTTGTATCTTAAATTGAATTCAAAGCTTTTTGGGGCTAGGGTGTGACGGATGATAAAATGTTTCATCATTTCTTGCACGCATCTTTGGCATACACATGACTATAGCACTAGATGATGGCAGACACGATACAAACCGAACCCTATAGGTCCTGATGCCTGATGATGATGGTGACATGTTCCCCAGAGATAAACATTTATGAACAATGTCCAACTTCTAATTAAATATTCCGGTGAAGGACGATTTTGTGTGCGAGGTAAGCACTGTGTGTATACTGTGTAGTGTGCCGCACGAAAAGTTTCGTAGGGACTAGGGACCGCCTAGACCATCATTATCGTGATGCCCAATTGTGAGACAAGTGTCCAGACGCACATATCCTGGGTGGAAGTGTAGAAATATACGAAATAGTTGTCCCATGTTGTTCTTGTTGGACTGTTAAATGAAAGAACATGTACAATACATGCCGCCGCGTGCTACTACCGCTACCGACCAACCGATCAACCGATCAACCGCCCGGCCACAGGTCACTTACCGGACCGCCACTACGCCATGTTCACTTCTTCTTCTTCACCGTGCGTCGGTTGCTCGCGTCGGACGTTGTCGCGCGTTCAATTTTTGTCGTGCGCTACGTGTGGGCGGTGGCTGTATGGCGGCAGGGCCCTTAGATACGTTTTGAGTGATTTGTTTGATGGGGCCGCAATGCAATGTTGCATTATACGCGCGCGCATTGACAAATGGAAAACGAATAACAAATGCATTCGATTTCTACAATAGTCTTGTATTTTCTACTGTGATCCACAGAGCGTCTATGTGTATGGTATATTTGTTGTTGTTATTAATTTAAGTTCCAAATGCGCTTGTCAGCACGCGCCATGGTTTGTTTTTTTTTTTATATGTGATTGAATTGAGCATGTCATGTAATGTTAAAAGCTTCGCCGATAGAATTAATTTTCCAAAATCAAGCCAGCATGGCATACCAAAAGCCCTCAAATGAATAAACATAAATATTGATATTCAAATTATTTTGTTTGTTTTACCTCAACACTTAAAATACGGCGGAGTTCTACTGATCGAATAAATAATTTTTTTTTTGTTTTCTAGAAAAAGTTCTATTAATGGTAACCTGTTCTGTATTCCAAGTAATTTAGTTTTATTTTTTAAACTTTTGCCTGTCTATTTTTGTAAATAGTGTGAATCAGTGAAATTGTACACTTGACTTGACTTTTGAGCTACCTTTACCAAAATTATTAAGAATTGATTTATTTTAGTAATCACTGGAATCAAACATTTAAAGCCAATAGTTATTTTGTAAATTAATGTCGGAATCAAGAATAGTTGTTATCCTGAAATATTTTGGTTTTTGTTTCTTTTTCTCCATCTGATGGTAGTGTAGGCTGTTATCACACTAAAATCACTGTTTAATCAGGACCAATGTACGAAAGGTTGTCAAATGATTTTTCTTTCTTAATTTATAAAATAATCCACTTTAGGTTGTAATACTTTCAGATAGCTTTTAGACCATCAGCTCATGAGGCTTTGTTCTTTTTTTAATCTCCGAACATTGTCTAGTATATTTAAAACGGTCTCCATTTTGGAGTTGGTATGACTTTGAAGTCGCTGATTATGTGATACAACGTTATTTTTTAATCACTTCTGTAACCATTTAAATTTGAAGGTCACGAAGTAGGACTTTCTTTTGAAATTTTAAGAAAGGTTAAGCATTTGTTTTCTTTTAACAGCACTATACGAGGTGTGTTCAAAAAGTACCCTGAATTTTCGTCTTTTCAAAAAAATATTTATTTATTTGTTTACATCAATGTGGTCCCCTTCAAAGTAGCCCCCCCCCCAGATATATTACACTTATGCCAGCGTTTTTTCCAATCTTCGAAGCACTCTTGATGTTCACTTTTTGATATGTCCTTGAGCATTCTCAGCGATTCGGCCTTTATTTCTTCAATCGAGGAAAAACGCCGTCCTTTCATGGGTCTCTTCAACTTTGGAAACAGGAAAAAGTCACACGGAGCCATATCTGGTGAATATGGAGGTTGAGGCATGACTAGACTACGGTATTGTTTTTGGCCAAAAAATTACGAACAAGCAAAGACGAGTGAGCAGGTGCGTTATTGTGGTGCAAAAGCCATGAATTGTTTTTCCATAAATCTGAGCGTTTTTTTTCGGATTGCGTCACGGTAATACTTCTTATTAACCGTACGACCTTGTGGTAAGAACTCTTGATGCACTATGCCATTGTAATCGAAGAAAACAGTAAGCAAACCTTCACATTTGATCGAGCTTGACGTGGTTTTTTCGCTCTTGGTGACGTTGTATGCTTCCAGGTGGACGATTGTGCTTTGGTTTCGACATCATAACCGTACATCCATTTTTCATCACCAGTTATGACCCTTTCAAGCAAACTTGGATCGTCCTTAACGTCATTTAACAGCTCCTGAGCGATGTTCATGCGATTTTTTTGTTGGTCAAAATTCAGCAGTTTCAGCAAAAATCGCTGAACTCATAAAAACACGTCGAACCTTAGCAACTACCACAGACAAAGTAAACAGTGAATATAGCTGAAAATTGCATCATACTTTAGGGGAATATATACCAACACAATACAAAAAAATTTTGACCTTCGGACTCTCCATACCCACGAAATTTAAAAATTCCGGGTTCTTTTTGAACACACCTCGTACTTAGATTGGTATCCAAACGGATCTTAAATTTAAAACCTAAAATCTGTACTTCTTCTCCTTTATTTGTAATGTGCTCTTTTCATTTAAACGTAAAGTTTTAAGTTGTTTCAAGGCATTTGGCAGTATTAGAGTAAGGTACTTCTGTAGAAATTGGAACTTTATATATGTTTTTGTTTGCAAATTTATTTCATTGAGATTGGTACGCCATTTTTACGTCTAAACACTTAATTTATGGACTGCATTTTGCAATTTTTGTGTAGCCTTTTGCAATGGATCTATCTGTAAACAATATTGCAATATCATCAGCAAAGGTGGTCTGATAGCGTTGATATCCACTAGAACTATTTTCTTCATTTCCGAAATATTTTTACTACTCGTATCTAGGAGTTAAGAAGACAGTATTTAACAAATAAATATTAAAAAACTGTAAAATTCGATGCACTGCTTCTGTTTATTTTATGTGTATTCAATGAACTTAATTTATATTGAACCTACTGGGCAAAAAAAATTGACGGAAACAGTTCAACTGATTATCTACTTTTTTGAGAAAATATCCAAATCAAAATTATTTTGCAACAAATTGATAGTGTTTGTATGGGCACCTCTATATTTGTAAAAAAAACCCAACTTGATGTTCTTAAGACTCAGCACAACTATCCTGAGGCTTTAATTGAATACTGACATTTGAAGTCACGAATGTCTTGAACTTAAGCATCTTTTATTAAAAATGTACATGAAGTCTAACGATATAACATTAAAGAAGTTCTAATTGTATAAAAATGGAAATAGTGTATTTTTGTATTTTATGTAATTAACTATCAGTCAAACTTCCCTATAGCGAATTTGTACGGGACCAGAAAATTATTTCGTTAGGTATATAGAAAATTCGTTATACAGAAATTTTTTGTTTTTACTTTTATTTAAAGAAGTCAGTGATTTTAGTTTGGATTATATTCTTCCATTTTTCTTTTTCAACGAAATCGTCTAATGAATTGAGAGATTCAAATCAATTAGTCCATTTCAGCATTGCTTCATCAATATCCTAGAAAAGACATTTTCGAAGTCTTTTGCGTTTAGTGCTTAATTCCTCGTCTTTTACATTTCTTAAAATCGCTGCTTTGTTTTTTAAAATTGCTGATAAGCTACTGGGAGGAATTCCAAATTGCTTAGCAATATCTGTTTTTTTAGTCAATCCTTCTGCAACCTTATTAATTATCAACAACTTTTTCTCAAGAGAAATACTACTTCGAGACATTTTCAATAATATTCACTGAAGCCTGAACATAGAATGCTTGCATTTAAAATCTTTGGGAAATCCCCTTATAAGGTTTTTTTTCTCTGCATGCTGTTGTTTTTAACAGAAAATTATTTGAAAAAATTCGTTATGTGGAAACAAAAACGTATGAGATTTGAATTTCCAGCAACAAAATTTGTTCGTGGTAGAGAAAAATTCGTTTTATGGAAATTCGTTATAAGGAGATCAAAACACACCAAAAAAGTAACCAAAAAGATGTGTACTCAAAATCAATTCGTAATAGAGAGATCTTCGTTATGTAGAAGTTCGTAATAGGGAAGTTTGACTGTAATTCTAAATTCTAAAACTCAGGACTTTCTATTAATTTTTTTGATTTTTAAAGAAAACGAACAATTTAAAGAAAATGAAAAATCTTCATTATCTCAAAAACAGCTCTAACGATATTGATGCAAACAAATATCCATTGAATTGGTATGGTCAACATTTTGACGGAAGTAAATCTAACGCCATTATTACCAGTATTTATATTGATTTTCAATTGTTTTCTTATATTGATGGATTGATCGGTTTTAATGATAATTTTTTGAATAGTAAGTTTTTATTGCATAATTTAAATTAAAAAAAAATATTTTGGAATTTTGATAATGCAGTATTTTGTTTTTGTTATTAAACATCTTAAAGCAAGTTAAAATAAATTGGTAGTATTGAAAATTTCATCAATATTTTTCTTCAATCTGTGAAATTTATAATATTATTATATTTTACCTACCTATGAATGTTTTTTTTTTTAATTATCAGTGTAGTTAAAAATGTTTTCAAAACATGAACCATACCTGCAAAGAAAAAAAACAAATTTTTGTTAAAAAAATATTATAAATGGTTTTGAGATGAAAGTATTTAAAAAAAAAAACAAAATTTCAATTTTGTATTGTTTCGCACCGAAGGCGAAGTTACGATTTCATAAGTAAATATGTGAGGCTTATAATAATTTAAAAAAAGGCTTTGAATTGTGTGAGGCTTTTAATAATTTTAAAAAAGGCTTCGAATTATTATTGAATTTCACCTTTTAATATAATGTGGAAAAAAAAGAGCAAAGAGTGGAAAGATGATCTTATGTATAAATATGTAATGTATAATAATAAAAAGTTGAGATTTAAGACAGTTTGTATATTTTTGAATTGTACATTGTTTTCCAATAAGAGGTTTCCTTTTGATATTAGAAAATATACGCATATTTTGTAAAATAAATAAATTGGTGTTTATTTCATTCTAAGGTGGAAAGTGACCATTAACTAATTGTTATGATATCGAAGATATCCTTTTCAGAAAAATTACCATAATCAATTCGAACATTTGCGGATGTATACCCTCGATAGCTCTACAAATTCAATATTTAAGGTCTTTTACCTTTTGTGGTCTGTGGAGCATTGACAAACATATCGCACCTCCGGTGCAATAATGACGTAAATGCAATTTTCTTAAATGTTCAGTAATCACGGTTAAAGTTTGATTGCTTATTGAAAATACTATATCGCCGTAAAAAGAATCGACTTCAAGAGTCCTAAAAATAGCTGACTACAATCACGTCAATTTTACCACGGATAAAACTTGACATTTGGGACATTATGGCGTTCTTAACTCAATTTCAGAAAAAATTGCAATTGCGTCGATATTGGACCGGAGGTGCGATATACCTTATCTTTTACGTGGTCTTAGGTTAGGTTAGGTTGAGGGGCTGACAGTTGATGTCTTTACCGTCACACTTAGATCAATACAGATCCATTGTGATACCCGTGAGTATTGCTACTCAAGATAATAAGAAAAAACCTATGTGTTCAGTTAGTCAAGCCATTTAGAGGCTTTGACGAAGTTCAGAATGTTAGTACCTGGCGTACTAGAGAGTTCTATTAAATCCCCGAAAAAATAGTTGTCAAGCAGTTTTTTCCTTTGATGGAAGAGTGCGGGACAGTGACACAGAAAGTGCGAAGCGTCTTCATGCACCTCCTCGTCACCGCATCCTCTGCATGGGTCATCTGAACTGATTCTCATCTTTTTCATATGATAACCTAACACATTATGTCCGGTGATTATGCTTACAAGAGATCGAAGTGATCCCTTTTGTAGCTACATAATTCTTTCCGTTCTTTGTTTGTTAAAACAGGGCCAGATCTTTCTTGTAGTGCCACAGGTGTCAAAAAGGTTCCACCTTTCATCGGCCTTACTAGTTATTCTTTTTGAGATTTCCTGTTTTAAATAACAGGTAGGGGTGGTAACTAGCTGAGCTTGGCTTGCGTCAAGCATTGACCCCAATCTTGCTAATTCATCGGCTTTCTCGTTGCCTAGTATATCGCTGTGGCCTGGGACCCAGCGAGTCTAATGGTGTGCTGTGCGCGGCAGCATGAAACAAGCTTTGATTTTACCTCAATTTCAGTAATCGCTATTATTGCCGCTTGGCTATCAATGTAAAAGGTGATATCAGCTCGTGGTATCGCCATCATTGATACCTTTTTAGCAGCTGTTGTCACTGCCAGGACCTCCGCTTGGAAGACGCTACTGTAGTTTGGAAGCCAAAGCGAGGCGGTTAACTTGAGAGATTTAGAATAGAAGACTGCCCCTACACCAGTGTCCATTTTAGAACCATCAGTATAGATAGCTATTGACGACTCACTGGAGTATAGTATATTATCCAACCATTCCTCTCTGCTTGGGATGGCAGCCTGAAAAGGTTTATGAAAATCAAGTTCGGGTATTTTATAGTCTGCTGTAGTACTATGACCCATAACTTTATGAAGGATCTGGGCATGTCCTATTGAACTTTTTATCCAGACTTTAGTTTGACTAAGTCTCAGGGCACTTTTGGCAGCAGATTCTTGAAGAATCTGCGTGGTCTTAAAGAAAACAGTTTAAATGTATTAAATCACAAGACTCCGGTTGACAGTTATGATAAGCTCTTCGAAGAATAACACGTTCAGGATACGTTGCTTGTGTGGCACTAAGCGCCGTTTTGTCGATAGTAAACGTCGTCCACATCAATATCTTCCGGCTATGAAAAATCATTAATCCTTTCATCGTAACAGCTGCTCCAGACTTATTTTCGAAGAAATCATGTTCAATCACATCGCCAATTATAAAAATAAATCAAACTGTGACACGTTGAGGATTAGGAGGCTTTTCATCAATTATTCTTGGATTTTTTTCGGCAAAAGGGCCCCATAATTTAAGATGCTGAACCTTTTTCATGCTTTTCACGAACCCAATCAGGGAGTTCTAAATTTCTTGTTTTAACTGAACTATACCTTTTAAATTTAAGTCTGTCTGCAAAATACGGTGTAGTGCCGTTTGTGAAATGCCTAACTCCACAGATCGAAGAATCAATAAATCTGGGTTTTTGCCAACATCACGGGATACAGCACCACCACAATCTCAGTTGTTCTTTAGCCATTTTTAATCAGTCCATCAGTTTTACAACGATAATCCAATTGTGCTTTAAAATCTCCGATTTCTGACATTTTGTAGTCACCTTTTTTGAAGAGAATTTTAACAATTTCAATCTTTTTGTTGAAGCGTGTTTAGGTCTAATGTAAGTATTGAAGTAAATTTTATACGTTAAATTTCAAAAGATAACAGTTTCAAAAGTGATCTTTTAAAACCTCTTATTTGAAAAATCCTTAGATTAAAAATGTTTTAAAAATTTGGTTGGATAAAATAAAAAGCCTTCTTCTTTTGGTTAAGAATGAGAATTTTGTATTTATTAAAAATCTTTTAAGGGAGTTATTAGCCCCGGAGTTATTAAAAGCTGTAACAATGATATTTTATTTCTTGATTGATAAACTGCTCTGAATTTAACGCTAATTTTTCAAAACAACACTTTCTTTGTCAAAAATCAAAGAAAAGTAAAAAGCGAGAGCGTAATGCTTAGAGGCAAAAATACAACCATTTTTTCTTTAAATTCTAAGGATAACAGCAATAAGACCTACATATTTCTATATTTATTTGCATTACCCAGAGATCTTATATATGGAACTTCTTCAATACTCGCATTATATATTCAAAGTAAAAACGTTTTCTATAACAAATACATTTTGAGAGACCAAACGATGAATAATATTTTTTTACCAACCAATAAAAAACTATTAAAATACAGATATTGTAATTAAACTTATTTTATCATATGTAAAATATTGTTTTTAACTTTTCATCTTTTTTGAAAAATCCAATTGGCAATTTTTTTTATAACCTACAAAAATACTGATAAAAAACTCATCTAGAGAACAAAGAAAAATATTAACTTCAAACATTTTTATCTTACACAAAATATTTTATAAGACTTTTTTAGAAATACCTAAGACCTCTTGATATATTTAGAAAACAAATAACTGCAAGCTCTACTATTCGCCTCAAAGCTTCGTCGCAGTGGATCAACAACAACATTGGCCACTCCGTAATTCTTAGGTATATACAATCAATTCCAAAGCACACAGACTACACCATCCCCTAACTGCAATTCGACAGAAACTTCCAGATTTCTATACCTTCCAGATTTCTATGTTTCCCAGATCTTTCTGGGAGGATAGGGCATTCCTGGAAGACGAGTCAATCCATTTTTATACAGATGGTTCAAAAACAAAAGAAGGGGTTGGTGGAGGTGTGTACTCTGAACGACTAAAATTAAGTCTCTCGATCCGCCTTCCCAATTATGTAGCGTGTTTCAGGCGGAACTTTTGGCGATAAAAGAAGTCTTGTCCTGGATTAAAGAAAACGTGATATCAACATCTGATATCCGTATCTTCTTAGATAGTCAGGCCGCTATCAAATCTCTGAACTCTGTCTCTACAAACTCTATAACAGTCCATAACTAACGATCATCTCTAATGGAGATAGCACAACAGTTTAATATTCACCTTTTCTGGGTGCCGGGCCATAGCTACATTCCAGGTAACTGTAAGGCAGATGAACTCGCCAGGAACAGTACAGTACAACTCATTCTAACACGTTTGGCAAATGCTGGCATACCAATCGCTACTTGTAAACTATTGCTAATGCAGGACTCTAGTTAGAAGGCAAACACCAGGTGGAACAACATCACCACGTGTCAGGTCACAAAAAACATCTGGCCAACACTAGATTTAAAGCGATCAAGGTGCTTGCTATCTCTAAGCAGATCGCATATACATAAGCTCGATAATAGGTGCCATAACCGGACACTGTCTAATAAGACAGCATGCCAAGCGGCTAGGCGTATTCTCAAATGACTTTTGCAGAAGCTGTATGGACGGGAAAGAGGAGGAAACAGTTCTTCACCATCTCTGTACATCCCCTGCGCTAGCTCAAAAACGCAAGAATCACCTAGGAGAATTCTTTTATAACGATCTATTCCTATTCCATCACGGACAGCCACTTCAACCTAACCTAGAAATATCGACAGACGGGCACGATTGGAAAGTCTTGAAGTCGGAATATATTTAATATTGTCCTTCTTGTGAATTTGTCTTTTTCACAGCGATTAAAATCAAGCTTTAGTTCTTTTGAATAATTCAATGTCGAACGAGTTTCTGAAAAAATGTTAAGTTACAGAAGAACTATATTAAATTAAAATAAATTTGTTAAATGTTATTAGCAGTGTGCGTTTTTATCCTCTACCGAACTCAGGCGTTCACACAACATTATGAAAGAAAACATACATAAATACGATATTTAAAGAACTTTCGATCTTGATTTGTTGGAAATACTTTCTATTCAACGTATTTAACAACCAAGCTAGCCTTTTACTTCTAACCATAGCTGGCCTCGTGTCTTGAACTGTTTGGCAACTGGTTCATTAACTTCATCAGATTCATCAGACTTCAATTAAAATATTGTTGACAGGTTATAAATTAACTCATTTAGATCGGGTGTACGGCACTACTGAGCGACGTGCATTGTCAATGTTAAATAGCAGAATTTGCTTAGAAGTGATATACGAGAAGTTTTCCGATCACTTCACATTATCAGTTTCGACTGCATGGCTAATGTGACCTTTCAGACCTTTTGGGAATAATAAGAATATTAAAAAATCTTTATATTTTAGTAAAACTACTATACTGAACATTCGGCAGCGCGCTTTCATTTTTTTTGCCTGCAAAACAATATTCGTTTATTAACATTCCATAGGAAGTTATTGTAATCGGTTATAGGACTCTCAAAAAAAATTGAGTAGCTGGTTTTTTTACCATAGCAATTTAAAAAAACAGGTAACATTTTTGTTAACCCTAAATATTTCAAGAACCAATAACGCTATTAATATTGTCACGTGATACCAATCTAGTACATTTTTTGGAAAGAAATTCAATTAACGGTTTTTTTATAAATCAAAAAAACTGAAAAAAAAAATATTTGTCACCTCGAATATTTTACGAACAAAATATGAATAATTTATCTCCAAAATAATTTTATGCAACAAAAAATAACGTTTTTGACATCTGGTAAAATTTTTAGAAAAATCGAATTGACGGTTTTTTTTTTATAAAAAATAAAAACCAAAAAAAAACATTCTTAAAAGTTGGTAAAAATTGATTTTAGACTCAAATAACTTTTCAAAAATTTGAGATTATGGCTTCAAAATAACTTTGAAGAAATATTGTTTTCAACATTCGGTAAAATTTTGAGAAAAATTGAATCACCAGTTTTCTTACAAAATATAAGAAAAACAATACTAAAACTTGGTAAAAATGTACTTTCGATTCAAATATCTTTTTAAAAATTAAAAATATTGGCTTCAAACTAATTTTATCTTACAGAAAATATTGTTTTCGACATTCAGTAAATTTTTATAAAAATCCAACAGTCCATTTTTTCATAAAAAATAAGATCTACAAAAAATAGTACGCAAATTTGATAAAAATTGATGTTCAGTTTTCGATATCTCGTGACCAATAGAAGATATTGACTTCAAATTAATTTCATTCATCCAATTTGTATTTGTTTATATAAGAAATAAAAACTTTTAAGGAATGCTCCTAAAATTGGTAAAAATTGGTTTTCGACTTAAAATCTCGTTAACAAAAATAGATATTGAAATCAAACTATTTCATTGTATGCAACATGTTGTTGGTAATTTTAAAATGTTTAAGAATAATAATTCAACTGACAAATTTTTCAACAAAACAAGAAAACCTACAAACTTTTAAGCAAGACAAATCGACAGACTGGATGGGAAGTTATCTGTGTGGGTCGCATCCCAGCCTCTTCTTTCTTCTGTTCTTGTCTTCATATGCAACTCTTTTCCGGTCTTATAAGCACTCATTTTCATATTTGAGGTATTGTGTTAACCTTTAGAAAACTTTCTACGCCATGAACAATAATAGAATTAAGCAATTTTCTGTATTGTATTTAAGTAGGTACAAATTTGTTTAAATGCATGATTTTCATTTTTAATGTAAAAAATATTATTTTAAATGCATAAAATCAAAATATAAAAATATACACAAAATATCAAAAGCTATCTCGAATGTTCTTAGAAAATCCTCCCTGAGGGGTTGTGTATCTCTTCTCTACCCGACTAACTAAAGCCTTGAGCTATAAGGTCGTCTTCATATTATTATTCTATGTTCATTACAAAAAGAAAAAAACAAAATGACTTTAAATAATTTGATAATATGTATAAATTCAAATTCAATTTGATTAATATAATTTTAGGTAAACAAATTTTAAAGTATTTTCTACAGAATCTAAAATAGATAATTTTAACTCGAGTTTTTTCGAGAAAATAAAAAAAAATAAAACAAAACAAAACATCTCTATAAATGTTGTTTCCCTAGAAGCTCTTAACAAAAACCTAAATAAATAGAAAAGGAACAATCGAGAATGATGAAGAATACAAAGGAAAAAAACAACCAAACCACTTCGAACTTTTGTATATTCATTTTTTTTTGTAAATATAATGTTTAATGTAGCTTGACTTTATGTGAGTCAAAATATCTTCTAAGTAGGTACTCGTATAACTCGGTATATCCTTCTTTTGCTTCTGTTTCTACTTCTGCTTTTGCTTCTGCTTCTATTTCGTTGTCTCTATTACTGTTTGTTTCAGCAACTTTTTCAATGACGGCGTCGGACGTTAGGTTAAAAACCCCGCCGGAATATAAGACACATAAAGCAGATATACTAAGTAAAGCACGTATTCATCCATATAGTTGTCGGCCCACAAAGACACAGCAGGAGCTATCAAAACTCAAACCCTATCGCACTCGTTTTCAAAGTTTACCATCATCGGAAAGGTATGGAAAAGCCCTTTTGCCATCCTTTTTTTGTGTTTCCTTTTGTATGGAACCATCGGAGAAAAGCTTTCCTAAAAGTCAAATAAATTTCAAACTCTAAAGGGTATGTCATTAGGAGGTGTACAGTGTACACACAGAAGTCCAAAGCGAAGCTCCTCATCCGACTGATATTGCAAAGGTTCCCCAAACATGTACGTACAAGAAAGCACAAACGGTCATGACTGTTCTATGGAGAAAATCAGTTATTTACCACACTCATTCTTCAACCAGCTGGATTATATGTATATCAAACTTGTCTACGGAGTATGAAGTGTATAGTCACTTAGGAGTCATGAGTTTTCACTTCCAGACAGAAAGGGAACATAAACCTTATATATACGTAAGTTTAAAGTATATATATCTACATATGACTAGGTCCTAAAGGACGAGACCCATCCTTCTCGGCTCTTCTTATATACTTTGCTCTATCGAAACTGTCAAAAGCTTTGGGTCTCTTAGGGGGCTGGTAAAAAGGGTGTTATGAATGAGTAACAGTTTTTATTCGTAGATATAGCTCTTTGTTTGTGTTATGCTTTTTCTTCTCGGAAAAGTGTTTGAGTTTGTTCAGGAACACTAAATCGGGCGTTTTTTCTACCCATCAGAGGAAAAAAAGGTTTGAGGGACCAAGAACTTTGGATGGACTTTATGGTTCTAGAACAGCAGACGTCTCGTTTGTGCTTATGCATGTATTTGTGCTTTCCGGATCGCATATACACGTTTTATTTGTTCTTTGTTTGGCTTTTCCTTTTTTTTTTGTTGTGCTTTTGTTTTTGTTGTTGTTGGTGTTGTTGTTTTTCATTTAGAATAAAATTAATATTAATAAAATTTGTGCACGTTAGGCTGGTTTTGTGGTCGCGACGACGACTTTAGCTATGATGGGTAGACACACTTAACTGGGGAAACGACTCCTTGTGGAAAATTCACAAGGTCAAGGGCATTCACCGCCGCAATTGTCTTCATGAAAAGTTAAGCCCAATGATGAGGTTTCAGGATAGGATATACATATGAATGTATTTAGTATAGGTAGTGTATAGGTTGATATACACAATGACAGTATTTAGGAGGGAGGTGAAAATAAAAGTGAATCATTTTGGGATTTGAATGCGTATTTTTTTTTTCCTTTTGGCAAATATAAGTGTCAAGGGAAACATGTGGGTTATCATCAGGGAGACAGTTAAATAATTTCGGTATGAAAATGTCCTTTTTGAGAAATGTACGAGTTGACTATAGGTATACCTAGGTATAAGTTCTAAAATGTTGTTTAAGTTTAGAAAGAAGTTATGAAATATTTATAATAAATTAAGATTAGGTATGTACATTATAAAATGATGGAGTGTGGTGAAAACAAAAATATAACATATTTACGTACATAATCCTTTAATTGACTTTATCTTTATCCAGTTATTTATGGACCATGGAACGAATAAAAGCTGACTTTCAAGGATGAATAAATAGGTTAGTTTTATTGTTATTTTATGGGTTAAGCAATAGATAAGAATCGTTTTACTATATTGAAAAAAAGAATCTTAAGGCATGCTCCATTTAAATATTGTAGTTTTTAAAGAACATTACATTTAGGTCCCTCATAATGACTTAAATCTGTAAAAATTTGTTTTTAATTTTTAAAAAACCAATTAACAAAATCATTTATTATTTTATTTTTGTGAAATCTAGAAACTATTAATATAATTTAATTTTTTTTTTTTTAATTATTTCAGACATTTATTTAAAAGCAGAATCTGTTCTTTCGTTTAGTGGTTTCAAGTTGGTAATGCTGGCATTTGACACCTGTCAGTTAAAGATTCGCAACATTATCGCCATGCAATTGGCAATGGAAATATTAATGGGACTACTGGCGTTCTCAGCAATTGATAGTTTTATAAACCTCCCTTTGGCCGGCAATTTAAGATTATGACTTGGGCAATATGTGTTTCCAACAAGACATTCAACACTTTGAACTATAGTTTTTTTGTTGGAGCGTGAGTTCCCTGGTCGCATATTTTGACGTTCTGGATGACCCAAAATCATGCGACTGGACACCATTAGATTTTTTCTGCGGAGCTTTGCAAAAGACTGTGGTAATGGGAGTAATCCCTAAGCGCGAGAAGTATCAAGAAAACCAACATTACTGAAGTTATAGCCATATTACCACTTTTCCATACATTTTGGGAGGCGTCATTCCCAAACTGAATGGGAAAGTGGTAATTTCAAAGATATTATCTTACACACTTAATGGCTAAGTCTATAAGCTTTATAATAAAGGGTGATTTTTTAGCTATTATCTTTTTGGTAACACTAGTTTAAATAGCTGACGGACGTTTCGTGTTTTGTTTCATTGTCAAACATCTTCAGTGTGTTCTATAATTTAACTATGAATCGTCTTACAAACGAACAACGCTTGCAAATTATTAAATTTTATTATCAAAATGCGTGCTCTGTTAAGAAAGTTCATCGCGCGCTTCTTCCATTTTATGGTCAGTTTAATCGACCCGCTGAAGCGGCTATTCGGGCTAGATGATGCGAATCGTAACGTAACTGTGAATGGTGAGCACTACCGTGAGATGATATCCAACTTTTTTTTTGCTCAAAATGCAAGAGCTTGACTGTATGAAATGTGGTTTCAACAAGACGGTGCCACATGCCACACAGCACGCTCAACAATGGACTTGTTGAGAGGCGAGTTCGGTGAACATTTTATTTCACTTTCGGGACTGGTCAATTGGCCGCCTAGATCGTGCGATTTAACGCCTTTAGATTTTTTTGTGTGGGGCTTTGTTCAAGCTCATGTCTATACAGACAAGCCCGCTTCAATTGACGCATTGGAAGACAACATTGAAGCATTTATTCGTGAGATACCGGCCGAAATGTTGGAAAGAGTATGCCAAAATTGGACTAAGCGGATGGAGCATTTGAGGCGCAGTCAAGGTCAACATTTGCATGAAATAATCTTTAAACATTAAATTATATGGACCGTACTATCGATTCAAATAAAGATTTCATGCATTTTTCTGAATTTGATGTGTTTTTTTTTTAAACTTTCCTATAGCTTTTAATAAATCACCCTTTATAATAACATCTTCATCAAATATGCGTAGCTATGTATGCACTATTGTAGAAATAAATTGCTGGATTGTTAAGAAACGTCAGTGTGGGTTTTAAGTAATTTCAAATAATTTTATCCTGAATGAAAAATCCTTTTATCTGATTTTTCGCTACAATTAAACTGTTTTTGTGTTAAAATATTAATATGAAATTTACTTAATTCACCCAATGAACACATGAGAACTATTTAAATTTTTCACGCACTATACAATATTAAATATGCATCAGTCGCAATTGTAGACAAGTTTTTAATCGGATAAACGTTCAGTAGTTTTATTACATGCCATTATCATCACGACATTTTACAAGATAACTAACTATAAGTGAGAGGCAAAAAAACACAATTAAATTGACATTAACATATTCATATTAATAATTTATTTTAATATTAGTTTTAAAGCGTTTAATTCTTATTAAAACTTTGCATTTGAACTTGGATAGTTTTCTCATTTATTTATTAATGAAATGTCTTATGATTAAAACTGGTCTAATGCACGAATGAATAATGACTCATGTATAAGTGTGTTGGAAAATTCTTTAGAAGATTTTGAAGGAATTACCAAAGTGAAGGGACAAAGTAAAAAGTATTTTTCTCTTGACAATAAATTGACTTTTTTTAAAAGGCTTAAATATTTTGAAGGTACAATTGTTTCAAAAGTCTATGTCTGTATTAACAAAATCCATTAAGTTAGAATTAGTTAAAGACTTTTTAAGTGAAAGTTCAAACAAACTATAAAACATATGTAATTGTTAAATGTGTTTGTGATTGTATTGTAAGTTAATGTACTATTGAAAAAATAATTGAAAAATAAAGTCTTAAAACTCTCTCGAGCACTGTCGTAAGGTTTCATGCCTGTCATTATTTTATCGCTTTTTTCATAAACAATTCTCTAATGAAATAGCCAGTTGCATTCCTCCCCTCAAAGAATTCAACCGTAATACCCGTTGTTCTAGGAATGCTCATCAGTTTACCCTTGAGCCCAATTTTGGACGTACTGTAAAGTACAGAGATTCTTTCTTTAGTAGCACTACACGAATGTGGAATGCTTTACCAGGCTCAATATTTCACGCTCATTACAATGTGCAGATATTCAAAACCAATGTGCTTCGGTATCTCCTTTCTAATTCTATCGTCCCTTCCTAATTGCTCGCACTGTGTTCTTTACCTACACACAGTATTGATCGAAAGTATTGAACAATTATCTTTTGATTTTGGTGTAACCGTTTAATTCGAACAAAATTAAAAATTTTGTATAACAAATAGTATAAAAGTAAACTGAAAAATATATTTTATATTTTTGGGACTCCGATAGAGACAAGTATTTATTTCTAAGCGAAAGTTCTTTTTTTGTACTTGAATATATTTATTAGAGTTTGAAATGCTTTTGTAAGCTACTTAAAGTGAAAATCAAAGAATTGGGATATTCGATTAAGTTTCCGAGATCTTACTGACCTTGTTGGAACATAGCAATAACGGATTTACCATGTAACTTCTACCATGTAACTAAAGAGGCCTTTACGGAAAACTGTTTTAAATTGATAGAAGAGGTAGAAACAGAAACGAAGAAGGCTACACCGGAAAGAAACTTTTTTCACAAGTGTATAAAATTCGAAAAAAAAAACTACTTTGAGGGCATAAATTAACATTAATAAATAAAGAATTTTAAATTGAAAAACTAATACCTAGTATTTTTTGGTCTTTTTACTTTCTATAAAGCTTTGCTATTTGTTTGTATTCCGTTTACCTTGTAAAAACATTTAACGGTTTAGCTTTCAGGCATAGCCTCCGTTGAAAATTTCACAGGAAATTGTTTCTAAGATTTTAATAAACACACACAAACACACAGTCAAACATCTTAGTTGTACTTTCTGGAATGGAAACCCTCTCTGGATATGATAAAAATAATACTTAGGATATATATGATATTTCAAAACGCTGTATCTCAATTAAAGCAGGGGTAATCCTAAGAAAACAGATGTTGGCGTCTTTAAGAAAATATTTTTTTTTTTTTATAATTAGCGAACACTAAAAGAGTTTTGTATACCTTTAATATGCCAAAGACACAGTCTGAGCATTGGGAAAAGAGGGAAGGGTTGGATAGGAGGTGTCGGTGCACATTGATTTTGAATTCCTCTTCTTTGAATACTGTCCAAGAGGCTTAAATAAGTTGCTGGAGCACCAGCTCAGAGATGAGAGTTATATTCAAGTTTCGGAAAAATTTCTTGCAACGTCTCAAAAAACCTAGACATCTTGCGGCATTTTTTGCGACATTGCGTATGTGATCGCTCCACAAAAGGTGGTTGCTGATGCACATTCCGAGGATGTCGAGATTTTCCGTTTCGTTGATGCAAGTGCCACTCATAGATAGTGGCAAAGAGGGTTTATCTCGCTTTAACGATAAAAGACAGCATTGCGTTTTCGAAGCATTAAATTCCACACGGTTTCTTATTCCCTATTGTACATTGCTGTGTAGATCGGAATTTAATGAGCTTATCACATTTTGCCGTTGTAGTTCCACATCCGAAGAAGAGGGTTGTGAGTCTGAAAAACGAATATGAAAAGCTAAGAGTGCTATCGTCAGCGAAACAATGTATTGGATTAGAAGTAGCAGACAGGAGATCATTTATAAAAATGAGGAAAAGGGTCGGAGACAAAACGGAGCCCTGGGGCACACCAGCATTTATTTTATGGATTTCAGACTTGAATCCGTCCAAAACAACTTGTATTTTGTAAAGATTTGTTCCAATGTTCGGTGAGATGAACCATGAGATCACCAGTGGGCCTATTGCTACGAAAGCCGTATTGTCGGTCATTTAGAAGCTTCCATTCCTCAAGATATTTCTTAAGCTGATAATTAATCAGTGTTTCCATGACCTGAGAAAGAAGGGACGTTAGTGCTATCGGTCGATAATTTGCGGGAGAAGAAGATTCGTCTGTTTTTGGGATTGGCTGAACAAATGCAGTTTTCCAACTACTCGGAACGAACCCAGAAGAATAGGATAAATGGAAAAGCTGACGCAGTGGTTTTGCTAGAGGGGAAAAACACCTCTTCAGAATAATAACGGGGATACCATCCGGACCAGAGGATTTATGAATGTTGAGATCTTTAAGAGCTCTCACCACAGTACGAGTACGAAGATAGATTGGTCCCATACAATCATTTACGCGTTGAAGAACTGGAGGAGCCATGACACTATCTTGTAAGGTGGAATTTTTGGCGAACTGCCTTGCAAACAAGTTAGCTTTATCAATAGAGCTAACTAAAGGAGTTTCATTGACAACGAGCGTATATGAACCGGGGAAAAGAAAGAATTCCTCATGTTTTTTACAAATGACCAAAAATTCTTACTGCCTTTGGGACATTGCAGTATTTTTTGCCGTAATTTTTGGTCATGCAAAAATTTGGTCCTTCGAATATGGGCGTTGCAGGCCTTCCTGGCTTGTTTAAACCTTTCCCGGTTTTCCTCAGTTGGGTTGGCTTTGAAACACCGGAAGCTCACCTCTTTCTCCTTGATAACCTCTTTGCAGCTCGAATCAAACCATGATTTAGTGTCTTAGGTTTAATACTTTTAACCCTATTCGGGATAAAGGTTTCCATTCCCAAACGAATCATACTAGTAATCATATCTGCACTGGAGTCTACGTCACTACCGAGGAAGCATAGTGACCAGTTAAAGATCCTTAAGAAATTATTGAGACCGTCCCAGTTGGCTTTCTCGTACTGTCAAACGGTTCTCTTTGGAGCTCTTTCTTTAACTGGTTTTGTTTGACACGAGAAATTAGCAGATATGACACTATGGTCCGATGTGCCTAGAGGTGTCAATACACTGATTATGTACTTATCAGGATCAGAAGTAAGAAACAAGTCAAGTGTATTTTCCGCTCCGCCATTAACGTCAGATATTCGAGTAGGCTCATTGACAAGGTGAATAAGATGGTTGAACTCAGCAAAAATCTCAGCATACATTCCTTCGGGTGTTGTCTGGCCCGAATGGAGAAGCCACGAAGAATTGTGAACATTGAAATCACCCGTAATAACGATTTCAGTGTGAGGATACAGGGAGACAATTCTTTGAATGGAGTCAGACAGAGCATCAAATTCCTGAGAAGTCGAAACTCTGTCCAGGTTTGGTTGAAATTAAAGAAGGAGTTGGTACAATGACCGTATTGTGGTAAAAGTTGATAGGCAACATCATTCAAGTTTTCATGTTACTGGTAGATCAACATTTATTTCAAATCAATATGTACCTGTTAACATATATAAATACAAACATCTCTCTTAAAATCAATGATTTCGAGATTGGCTTCGAAACATCGAGAAATATCAACATTTTGAGAATTTGTTAAACCGTCAACGTCGAAAAAAAGTAAAAAAAGTAGTATCTTAAGAAAAACTTTAAATTTTTGAGGTCTACGAAAGTTTTTATGTATCATTGAAATGTTTCACACAGTCATGACTAGAAAATCTAAAAGGACTTTTCAAAATATAATTTGAATTTTTGTAGCACAGTTTTTTCATTTCTAGGACACTAAATCTTCAAATCTATTTATAGAAACCACAACTTGATATATTTCAAAATTCTCTCGAAAGGCTATCCCTATTTAATCAGCACCTTTTCCTTCATTGCATGATGGCCTTAACTTTCCTTTTCATAAGAATTTAAATTTGTTTTATTTTTTAACAAACTAAAAACAATTTACCAAATAAAGAATCCATTTGTATATTTTGTTTAAATTGCTAAAGTTTTCTTTATTATTCCTAAGAATTCCATGGAAACATAAATTATCTTAGCCGATATCCTTTTGAACGAAATGTTTTGTTTTCTATAGTAAATGAGTGTGAGTGTGTGTGTGTTTTTATAAGCTCCCACGCCTGTGTTAAGCAATAAAATCATCAGTAGGAGAGCCAGTCAAAGAGAAAGAGAAAGATATAAAAATCAAATGAGTTGTTTGCTCCCCAACAGGACCAAAAATAATAAAAATATCACAAGAATTCTGCATAATTCAATGTTCGAAAGCATTCACCAGCACCACCCAAATATTGCATCAGCAGCAGTAGCACCAAAATTTAATGAGTTTTTCTACCCCTGCTCACAATCCATAAACTCAGCACTCCTATCCTCATATATATATCTATGCAGACACATTATCCTGTATCTATATAGACTAGATGAGTCCTGGTCCTGGGCAATTTCACAGAAATCCCCATTCAACTGAAACGAAAACGATCCCCGTGCCAAGAGCATCAAGATGCATCAGCAGAGATTGAATTCTGCCAAGGAGCTGATAACACATCCCTGGAATATTTTTCTATGTAACGATGTCACCTACCATCACATCACATCACACGGAGCACCATGAACCAGAAAACTGGACAAAAACGAGAACGAGAAGTAGAACGAAGAGTGTTTGCGGTGTCTGTTGTGCTTCCCTGCCACACAGAAACACAGCTCCCACGCCACATAGCAATACAGTAAATTCCAAAAAGAAATAAAAAAAGCGCATGGATTGCACAATGGCATAAAAACAAGCGTTCAACTCACCAACCCCCCTCCCCCCACTGGGCGCACATTAACATCGTTGTCGGTCGCTTGAATGAGAATATAGATTGGGAGTATAGCTAAACTTTCACTTTCACATTCGGAAATAGTAAAGAATCCTCCTACGCTACGTTACGTTCATTCGGCCAACCACCCCCTAAATAGTTCCGTTTTCGTTTTCATTTGTTCCACATGGAGTGGCATTCATTTTGCATTGTTTTCGCAGAGTACCTATCCCTATCTATAGTGCGCTTATTGTAGAAGGGATGGTGGTTCTGGTTCTGGTTGGGCGTTTGGCGTGCAGGGTAACTATTGGATTATGGCATTTGGCTGGAGGGAGTCTGAAGTCTGATAGCCTCAGATCAGTGCAATTCCATTTTACGTGATGGAAACATCAAGCACTTTGTGCAAACGCACCCAGAGAATGAGTCAGGGACAGAGGCAAGCAGTCTACTGCTGTTTGGATGATATTGTCTGCTTTCAGCTTATCGCGCGAGTACTCAGCTGCAATACACAGCTTAAGTGGTAATGTTTATGACATGAGGGTGGTTTTGTGGATGATGATGCTGCACAAGCATTGTTAAATGGTATAGGGCAAAAATTGCCCAGTAAACTGGTAGACAAGTTTTACTGTTTACTGCAAAGGCAAGCGATACTCTTAAACATTATTATTTCCCTCTAGGCGACACAGAAGTAGATATATATTAACATGGATTTAAGGACGGGTTCAAATGGTATTTAATAGTATACTGACTTATTGGGTTTAGGATTTTTGAGGAATGTCCTTGTGTGAAGGTTATATTGTGAAGAAAAGGAAAGAATTTAAGGCGTAATTTTTTGAAGAAATGTATCAAAATTAATTTAAAAGTGAACTAATTTCTAAAAGTTTTGGTGAATTCTATTTATGGGAAATTCCTTTTTTAAACTTCTCCCTTTTTTTAAACTTCTCAAAACTAATGTCATAAAAAGTTGTTTAAAAATGTTAATTCTGATTGAAAAAAGACTTTTTAGATTTTAATTTAAGGTAAATGTTCTTTAAATTGAATTTAAATCAGATTGTTTAAGTTATTATGGGCTAAGAAATTCGTTAAAAACCTGCTATGAAATTGCTATGAAACACATTACATATTCACAGGAAAAGACCCATTAAGTTAAGAACATAATATGCACTCTTTTCGGAGAGTAATAATATTTAGTAAGCTTGCAATTTTAAAGTGTAGTTGACATCAGGGTTCAAAATACCAAAAACTATGAAAAAAACGAGAGATTTTAATGATTTTGTCAATTAAAGGTCATGTTGCATTCAGAGTTCGAACACTCAAATAACTAATTTATATAGCAAACAGATTTGGCGAAGGCCTAATTTCTGTTAAGAGACAATGTTCTTCGGATGTAAAAATGAGTATAATTGACTTTTTGAAAACTCAAAAATACGGAAATTGCCAAAATAATTGGAATATAGAAAATTTTTTTTAATTATGTGTTGAACACTAGTGTAAGGCAAATCTTAAATGTATCCATTTAATTTTAATTTTAATACTAAATATTTTGTTAATTTTTAAAAAGTATTATTATAAATAAATACATTAGGTGGCGCAACAATCCGTTGAGGACTTACAACTCTCAACCATTCCTGTGTCCGAATACTGTTGTCAGTGGTGGAGGGGACCTACAGTTTTAAGCCTAATCCAAACGGCTAATTTGAAAGAGCACTTTTCATGACAAGAATTACTCTTGAAGGATTTGTCAATTCCTCGTAAGAGACAGTACCCGAAAAAAACTTTACATGGCACAGGCAGGGATTGAACCCAATACCTCTGGCATGACAGTCCAACGTACTAACTATCATACCACGGGCACTCCTAAAAGTATTATTCGTTATTTATATTTCAGAGACAATACTTTAAAAATTTGTTTTGCTTAAAGACCTTTAGTAGGGAATGGTTCCCAATGAGATTCAGGTTCTGTTATTGAGAACATCTCACAAGAACATTCATTTAACAGAATATTTGGGCTTTTATTCTGCTGAAAACGGCATCACTGGGGCATATTTTTAATAGGCAACATTCTATAGTATGTATGTCACCATATTAAACTTTTTATAAAGTCTTCCATCAATAACAAATATTTTAGACACGGTCCATCCTGTAACCCTTGAGTCGAAACTCATTTTTTATCAGTTTTGAGCTGTTTTTGTAGGTTCTCGTGTTTTGTAAAAAAAGTTGTCAATTGAATTTTTCAAAAACATAACTTAAGATAACAACAATATTTTCATGTATTATAAAATAAGTTTGATTTTATATCTGTTGTAGTTGAAAACCAATTTTAAGTAGCATTTTCTTAAAGGTTTTTATTTCTTACAAAAAATGCCGATTGGAGTTTTCTTAAGAAAAATACGAAAATACGCAAAGTCAACAACAATGTTTTGTGAAATAATTTCGAAGTCAACACCATTATTTTTCTATAACTTTTGTTTCGATTTTTCTAAAAATTCTACAAAATGTTAAATATAATATTTTCATAACATGAAATTAGTTTGAAGCCAATATCTTTCATTGCTATCAAATTTTACCAACTTTTAATTCTATTTTTACTAAGTTTTTATTTTTGTGAAGAAATTGTCTCTTCGACTTTTCTAAAAAATTTTACTTTATGTCAAAAATGTTATTTTGCAATGCATAGATACAATTATTTTGGAGGTAACATAATTTCTTGTTCGCAAAATATTCGAAGTGACAAGTTCGTTAATTTTTGTTTTCCGAATTTATACTGATTTAATATTACGTCACAATTTATAATATAAAACTTTATTGGAGTCGATAGTGTCATTGGTTGGAGAGATATTTGGGGTCAACCAAAGAAAGAAAAAACTCAATTTGTTTGAAAGTTCTTTCTGCATCTTTTAATGTTATTATCTCTAAAACATGATTTATTTATAATCGATAAGTATGGCGGTTATTGAAATATGGCCGACAAATAAGGTACACCTCAGCTACAGCTTCGTTCACACGCACAAACAGACATCTCTCTAAAATTCTTTGATCTAGAGTCTATAGGGACCAGAAATGTCAACATTTTAAAACCAATTACAATAACTTCTAATGGAAAGTTAAAAAATAATTTCTGTTTCAACATTTAAAAGCACATTTGTCATTTACTTTACACCTTAAAGGCACCATGGTTTATGAAGCATATTTTCGCAAAATAAATCTTCTTCCGCGTTCGTCTGCTTTTTTTTTGTCTACAATTAGAGCTTCTATGCAGATTCTGAGTTTAGGTAAGTCTCCTACAGCATACGAAGAACTGAATCTAAAGCTGTCAAAATCTGATCTTGTGTTGGCATAAATAGATTAGCTTCATATTTTCTTATTAATTTTGGTATCTCTCTTGCCTATGTTATGAAGTAACATTCTTCTTTTATTTAATTTAATAATCTTTAGATCATGGTATACCCCAAAAAGTACTTTAAGAGTTTGAATCTCCAAAATGTGGAAGAAGACCAAATATTTTCGATTGTTCTCGTTTCTGACAAAAAAATTGTAACTTTTGGATTCGAAGCAAGGTATGAACATAGTCGTTGGATTAAAGTAAAATTGATTTGTTGCTAGAAATTGAATTAATTTCTCTAAACATAAATCAACGTAACGTACACTAACGAAAATTGTACCCTTTTTTATTGTTCCCGATTTCTCTTTATAAAAAGAAACATTTAAAAAAAACATTTCATACACAAAATTATTTTTAGAAAAAAATGTTGAAAAAATCCGACAAGTAAATACTACCGCTTTGTGTTGTTATTATGATGATGGCCAACTTTAATTTCCAAATAGGGAACATTTTAAAATTGTTTGCTGTAAGCTTCAGATTTTAAACCAAAAAAGGACTATGCTTACAAACTTGGTACTATACCTACACAATCCACTCCATTTAATTCACCCCCTTTAAATTTTCAACTAAGCCAAACTCAAACTCAACCTCTCTGCTGTTTTAGCTATTTAAATTTAATTTGATGGAAAAACGTTAAATCAAATTCTGTCAACAATTTTCCAAATTCTTCAAAACAGAGAATTTATTGTTGCTCTGTTGTTGTTGCTCTACAATAGCAAGAAAAGCAACATGCAACACAAAGTGCTTTGTCAACCTTGAAACGCACCCAGAAAATCAGACCGACTGCAACCCAAAGAGGTGGAGAAGGACGCTGCTGCCTTTATTGAAGTATAAGTACACACAATCGCTATCGAAATCGTTTAAACAAAAGATGCAAGAAAACAAAAAACAAACATAGAACAAATGACTGCTCACCTCATATCGATCGAAAAACTGACTAACTACCACCGAAAGAGACCGACGAAATTAATCAACTTCAAGCCTGCTGTAAAAGTCATGCTGTGGCACCTCAGCCAACCTATGTGCCAGCCTATGTGCAACAACCTTTCTATTCCCGCAGCGGCAGCTACATCCAACCGAACCGTATACACATCATAGGCTCTTGCCACAAAAACAGTTCGATGTTGTTTTTGTTGTCTTTTTGTCTCTCGTATAGTTGCTTTAGATAGAATCGACTACAAGGCGTTGAAATTCTGGTCAAGAACTAACTTCTTAAAAGTTCAAAATGTTTCAAAGACCTCAATAGCAACAGCAAGGTAGCACCACCAGCATCATCAGCGACAGCGATAGCGATAGCGACAAACAACCAGCGTTATAGCGAGCGGCAGCAACTGAACTTAGTGATTATATAAAAGCGCTTCCATATGGGAATAGTACAAGTATGTAGAACTAAGCTTGTGAGAGGCTCAAAAATGTTGCCCGCTTATGGCATGCGTTAAAATGTTCTTTCGGAGTATAAAATTGTCGAAGGTAAAGGTGTCCAATTGAAATGGAAACAAATAATAACGAACAACAAGACTCTACCGCATTTAGAAAGAACACACACAAAATAACACCAACAACAACAACAAAATCTAAAATAATCCTACAAAGGTATTTTTCTATGTGGTCTTAAGACTTCCATATAGACCTAAACTTTTAACGGTACCTACCCGAATAGTCGGTCAGTGATTGCTTGTTGTTCGGACCACAAATTTATAGCATTTCTTGTTGGAATTCCAAATGACTTCAAGTTTGATTTTGATATCGATAATAATCGATAAGATTCTAATCAATTTTTAGCTAGCTCTACAGTCAACCAGTCGGAATACAAATATTTTCACAAACGCATGCCAATAAATCCTAAAGTACAGGGTGTCAACTTTCAAAACGAAATTTTTGTAAAGTAAATTGAAATACATAAATTTCGAATTGTTTTAAGATTCTGTTCAAACATCAAAATCACCGGATTTTGAGATATCAATATTTTTATGACACATTTATGCATACATTTGAAAAGTCTTCATTTTTAGCAGCTTAAGCTTGAAGAATAAGACAGTGCAATCAAGATTATGTCAAAATTTAGAATTTGTAGTAGTTTGACGCTTGCTATAAGCTTACTACTTTCTGAAATTCAGAAGTGTAAAAAAAAAAAAAAAATTGTTTACTTTTTTCATCGGAACACATTTTAGCCCTCTGAGATAGTGTAATAAGGATGCGTTTAAAAAATTAAATATCGACCACGTTTTTACAATTTCATCGTAAGCAACATTTTCAATAAAAAAGAACTCTAATTATTAAAATTTGGTCATACGAAATGAAGTAATAAAATCTTTTGTTAAGTTTTAGCTTAAGTACAGTCAATAATTTCCTACAATGAGCTTAGACATAAATGTTTTTATTGATCAGCCGTAAACTTTTGCTTTGTTATTAACGATAAAAGTATTTTTGGCGCTTACGATTATTTAGCAGAAATGGTTCGATATGTGATAGGTCTCAAGTGATATTAAAGTTATGTCAGGAAAGTTGTCAAAAATATGTCAATGAAAAAACTGTTTTATTTTGAAAATGATACAATTGCGATGAACAAATTTGTCTCGTCTCTATATAATATGTTCAGTCAGTCACTAATCAATTTTGACGCCTCACATTTTATATCACTCTCATTCTATAATTATCATTATTTAATAAAAAAAAGTCACAGCTACTTTCTGAATGGATAAAATATTGAAACTTTTAAAAGAGTCTCCGCAAGTATCAATATGTATGTCAATATATTGAAATGTAATGTCTTGAACTAATTTTTAACCAAGACTTAGGCTAAAACAGTTACTTCTACAGATATCATGTCTTTGAACAACTGTCCTAAGTTACTGAGATGTTAGAATTCCTGTTACGCCAGGTATGTTTTCCTGATTTGCATATTTCCTGATTGGATTTTGATAAATAAAAAATCAAATTTTTTTGACCGTGAGCACCACGACCATGTTAAAGTCCGAAACATTCTATTTAATAATATTAACAGTAAGAACAAGTTCTGATTTTTCCTTTATGTATGGCTATATATGAAGTAAAATCGACTCCCTCTAAATCACAATCCCTCCAAGTAGAAATTTCCATAGCTCAAATTATTTTGTTTTTCTTTAAATAAACACACAGAGAAACAGAAAATCTGACATCGAAATTGATTGAAATAATGAACGTGTTGGGGTCGAATTACTGTATGGTTCATAATACTTTAATAAAAATAGTGTATTTTAAAATTCCGAATTACAAAATTCTAAATGAACAAAATATTGTATGGTGAAAGTTGGGTAAGACAAAATTCTGTATTACAAAATAAATACAGCATTTCAAATTGCTATAAGGGTTGGGGTCAAAATACTGTATGGACCATAATGGGGGGAGACCATAATACTGTATTTAAAATACTGTATCTCAAAATACTGTATTTCAAAATACTGTATGTACAAAATACGAGTATTGCATAATCAAAATGCGGTATCTCAAAATTCTGTATTTCAAAATTCTTTATATCAAAATGTGATATTAAATTTTTTTTAATTTTTATTTTAAGTCTATTTACAGCATTTTGAAATACAGAATTTTGGAAACAGAACACTTTTTTTAAAGAAAACATCATGATGATTTCTCATTAGCATAATGTTCTAATGTACTTCCCTTAGACAATAACATATGTACCTACATATGATAATTCATAAGTCTTTGAACTGATAAAAATAAAAACAAATATTTTTTTTCTTCTTAACTGTTTGTTTCTCTCTCACATTTTAACATGAATTGTTCTCATCATAATCAACAATTGCATAATCAATTGCACCAAACTAATTGATCTGTCAAAACCATCCAGTATTATACAGTATTATGAGCTACAGTATTTTGACAATACAGAATTTTGAGATACGGTATTTTAAATTTACAGTATCTTGAACAGAATATTAATCATACGAGGTGTGTTCAAAAAGTACCCGCAATTTTCGTTTTTTCAAAAAAATATTTATTTATTCGTTTATATCAATGTGGTCCCCTTCAAAGTAATCCCCTCCAAACATATTACACGTATGCCAGCGTTTTTTCCAATCTTCGAAGCACTCTTGATATTCACTTTTTGATATGTCCTTGAGCATTCTCAGCGATTCGGCCTTTATTTCTTCAATCGAGGAAAAACGCCGTCCTTTCGTGGGTCTCTTCAATTATGGAAAAAAGAAAAAGTCACACGAAGCCATATCTGGTGAATATGAAGGTTGAAGCATGACTACGGTATTGTTTTTGGCCAAAAAATTACGAACAAGCAACGACGAGTGAGCAGGTGCGTTATTGTGGTGCAAAAGCCATGAATTGTTTTTCCATAAATCTGAGCTTTTTTTTCGGATTGCGTCACGCAAACGTCGCATACTCCTTATTAACCGTTCGACCTTGTGGTAAGAACTCTTGATGCACTATGCCATTGTAATCGAAGAAAACAGTAAGCAAACCTTCACATTTGATCGAGCTTGACGTGGTTTTTACGCTCTTGGTGACGTTGTATGCTTCCAGGTGGACGATTGTGCTTTGGTTTCGACATCATAACCGTACATCCATTTTTCATCACCAGTTATGACCCTTTCAAGCAAACTTGGATCGTCGTTGACGTCATTTAACAGCTCCTGAGCGATGTTCATGCAATTTTTTTTTTGGTCAAAATTCAGCAGTTTCAGCGAAAATCGCCGAACTCATAAAAACACGTCGAACCTTAGCAACTACTACAGACAAAGTAAACAATGAATATAGCTGAAAACTGCGTCATACTTTAGGGGCATGTATACCAACACAATACAAAAAAATGTTGACCTTCGGACTCTCCATACCCGCGAAATTTAAAAATTCCGGGTACTTTTTTGAACACACCTCGTACAGTATTATGATCATACAGTATCATACAGTATTATACAGAATTTTGACCTTACAGTATTTTAAAATACAGAATTTCGACCCGCTCCCTTGCTATAAATAGTCTAAAACTAAAGAATCATGCTCTACAGAATTTGTATAACAGAATATTTTAAAGAATGAGGTATCATTACAATTTTGTATTAATTTTACTTGAGCAGAAAATTTGTAATCAATAACATGAACCAATAATATTCTTTGAATATAATGTACATACATTTCTTGTGTTTCTAAAAAGTGGGAGTTTTCAAGTTTAAGTGAATGAAAATATAGATGTTTTGAATTTTTCCAGTATAAAATTCGTTTTGATTTAAAAAAACAAAATATACATTCAATCAAGTTCAGGGTTGAAATCTGCTCAGGTGATAAGTGATTGTCATATTTTTAATAGTCAATCTGACTTTAACCGGGCTTTCCGTCTATGTAAGATGAATCAACTCAATTCCGATTAGAATTGTCAAATTCATTGTTTTTTCTTTATAACGAAGGAAAGATAACTGAGAAAATCTTGCAGTCGTTTAAGTAAGCGCTTGGCAGCTCTATTCACCTTGATACAGAAACTTCATATTTGTTGGAAAATGACTATTACTTTCTAAGCTATCAGTTTGACAATCACCTTACATAGGATAAATTCGTCTGTTTTGATTGTCATTTATCAAAAACTTTATTAGCCGATTCCACCACTCCTTTTTTTCTATAGAATGTTAAAAAACAGAACTTTCAAACACTTTGTGAGGACACAGAATTTAAGACATACAGAATTATGATCAGACAGTACCATATAGAATTTTGAAAAACAGTATTTCGAACCGTTTCCGAGTGTGATCTGATCAAGCAGGAAGTCCGCACGTAACAAGCTTACCATGTTGGAGTAATTTTTAAAATAGTATGCCATAAAAGTAAGAAGCTATTATTAAGTTTTTTATGACATCATTTTTTACATTCCATAGGCTCAATCATACCCGAACTAAATTTAACATCCCAAGTAAATTCGACTTATAGGAAACCGAATTTATTTGTGAATGGCTTCTAATTGTTATTTTTATGGATCAGTATATTTCCTTTATAATTTTAAATACTTAATCATAGTATTTCAAAGCGAAGGAATCCAGAATCCTTGTAAAAATATAGATGCCCTTGGCCACTTAACTATACAACAAAATCACAAACAGAAAGCGAAGACAGACAAGTTTTTTTCACTTGACTGAGCAAGAAATCTTTTAGACAATTTGTTTTTAATTGAATTTTATTTAACTTTTTTTTTATTTTTGAAAGTCTGGATATAATTTAAGCTTAGAATAAGGTCTTTGGAGTAATTCAATATTCGTGTTTATATATATTTTTTCTTAAAAATAAGTAAACGATTTATAGTTGAATTGACTAAACAAACAGAAAGGAGCACAACATCTTATTTTAAATTTTCCTTTATACTAAACTTTAGCTTTGATATTTTAAACTCCCTGAAAAAATCAGACTTTTGAAGTCAAAGGAAATTTTAATTAATAAAAAAGGGGACAATAGTTAGCATCTCAACCTTGCATTCTTTTATAGTGTTTATATTTATAGTTAAATCCAAAGTTTTACAGATTTATTTGAAAAAATACAGCTTGGTCTAGACTATATTCACTGGGTCACTGAAGTCACAAAAACGTCAAACAAATCTTTGATATAAATATTAATGGGCAATTTTTTCTCAGCGCTTTAACAAAATTTTGCTTTTTTTAATAGTACATCTTTTTCTATCAAAGCTAGAATTAAAATTTATTTAATTGGTTCTTGCATTACATTTTAATGGTGGTGGGGAGTTTAACTTAATTTTTTTATTTCACTCAATCCTAAAAAGTTGTTTTTCATGACGAAAAATATGCCGAGAAAATGTTAGGAATATAATTAGCCATAAGTAAATAAAACTAATAGAATCTCTAAGAAGATCTTGTAATCTTATCATAAAGTGACATGAAGTTTTGTTTAAAATTAATTTATAAAAATGTTGTTCACTCAACGTGGTTAGTTTAGAAATTGTGTAAAATAATAATTTTACACAAAAGTTTGAGTAAACGTCCTTTTAATCATTTTAGAACTTTTCGGAAAAAATGATGGTTTGTGTTTTTTTGTTTACGTAAGTGAAATTCTTTTAATAAAAGTCACAATGACGTTTGGTTAAGTTTGCCAGAAAAATGTTGATAATTTTATATGCACACCAAAATCCTTGGAGAATTTTAAATAAATCGTGAACCAAAATCCTTGGAGAATTTTAAATAAATCGTGAAAATCATTTCTCATACAAAATTGTACAGTTCTTTTAGAAATTCTGTCTAGTAACTCAAATTATATGTCATTATTTTTAAATCAAGAAATCGGACCGATTGCAATAACTTCTAATGGGATATAATCGATATCTTTAACTGTCTATGTAATTTTTATTTATCAAGTTAAACTAGAAGTTTTGACTAACTACATTGACTCTTTTAAGACATTTTAAAACTTGAATCTTTGCAGAAAATTTATAGTTGAGTCAATGGATAAATGGCAGTTGACATTGAAGTAACAGGTAGTCCTATCCTAGTAAAGGTGATAAAAGAACAGCATATCTGCTCGCACGTAATGGCAGCGATGGATTGAATCTTGACACATACAGACGTCTATTTGGCCGCATTTGTCTGGCAGAGGTTTCCAAAAAGATTTTTTTATTCTGTAGTCTTTGGACATTTGGGAAACAAGTTAAGATTAGTTGCAATCCAAAGCCCTAAACTCGATGACAGACGAATAATATTTGTGTATGCACCATCGCCTTAGACTAATAAGTTGTTTCTACTTTCTACCATTCTTATAACCAACAATAACAATAACTGTCAATCACTTTTTGCTATTCAATTTTATTTTAGTGACAACTGTGTCTTTTGTAAAAAGGGTTTCTAATGCTATATCCAACTGAACCAGCCTTACCTAGTATTGAACTCACACACCACGGGCATTATCCTTACCTTAATAACTGCTTTAAGGCTGTGTAACTACCCACTGCGCTGCACAATTTTATTTATTTTTTATTTTTAATACAAACCTTATTTTTTATATAACTAAGGTTTTCTACAATCATTCTGTGTTTAATAGTCTTTAAAAATTGGTAAATTCTGCCTTTTAAGCTTCACCAAATCTTGGAAAAATAATTGGAAATATTTCAAATGCAAGCCATTCATAAGATCTTGAAATCTAGCAAATTTTCAAAAATATTTGCTATTCATTTTAACGACTAAATATTTGGAATTTTTAAGTTTAATGCACAGTGTAGACTTATTAGTATGAATGGGTACTATTTTTTTGCACTTGAGTGTAAGAAATAAATATAATATTATAGAAAAAAGATTTCTTAATTAAAAATTAAAAAAAAAAAAATTAAAAATTGGAAATGACCTAGCCAAGTATTTTTTCCATTTTCAAAGAAGACAAATTCTTTGGACTAAATCCTTCACCCATTCATAGGTTTTAAAAAAAAATTAAAACATTCTAGACTCCCTTTGTACAAAAAGAAAAATACGAACAAAATTGTATTAAAAAAGGTTATCCTCTCCTGAATTGTTTGTCTGTCTGTCTATAGCTGACTTTTTGGTCTAGCTATTGGGAAGTATTCAAAAACAACCTTTACTTGATAAAGTTTCCATTTTCCAACCCATTTACATTATTTTTAACTTACATAGGGACGCAAAATAAAACTCTATAGGATATATTTTTTCCAACTCCTCGTCTTCGTCGTCGTCGCGGAGATTTATATTGACTTCGTGTATAAGCCAAAGAGACTTTATCCTTTCAAACGTTAGCCGTCTTTTCATCATTCTCATTCAACTCACATAGTCTATGAGGGTAAGAAAAAATATATTGGCTCTTGGTTGTGTAGCATACCGCACCGACAAACACAAAAATTTCATTTTACCATGACCTTGAAGCCTACCTCAACCCCTCAGCCGGTAAAAGATAGGTCATTACTTTTTCCAGACACACAAAAATAAATATTTTTCTTTTCTTTGCGTAAAAGAGGATATACGAGTGCGAGTGTATGGGGTTCCCTCCTGCGATAAGCCCGACGAAGTATAATGATACACAGGCAGAAACTTTCAAACCCTAAGTCGACAACCGACAGCTAACAGCCAACACCACCCTACGAAAGGTTGTCGTCCTTTTTTCCAAGTGCTGCTCTCGAACCCTTGTCTCGCGACGGCCGGCGGCGGAGGGTGGCGGCATGCGTCGTCGTCGCGTAGCGTCGTCTCATCGCCATTTCGTAATTCATATTTGCTCAGATTGTATGCGTATACCGTGCGTCGTCGTACCTCCATAGGTACGCGTCGAGCTCGGGATATTTTTGTGCCTCGTCTATACAAGTGCGAACATATAACATAGATGGATTCGAATTTTCTTATAGAAACGAAGAAGACGGTTCCTTTGTTCAATAATCCTAGTGTCGAATGAAAAGTCTGTTACTGTATGTTTATACCTACCTAAACTCGTAGACAAAAAATTTAGTCTCGAAACCCAAAACCCACTAGGGTAATAAGGAAAAGCATAATGGGGAGAACAGTTTTCAAGGACACAAGTTTATTTACTCCAGAAAGGACAACGCCAGTCTGGAATCTTTTTAAGAGAACGTATTCGTACACAACATCCACACAATCTCTGTCTTAGGGTAGGTAGGGGATGGTATGGGATGGGAGAGAAAAGACTTCTTTGACAGTCGCACTTTCTCATGCTTCTGCGTGTGAAAGAAAATTGTACCTACCAATATGTAGGTACTACGTAGGTAGGCGTTGTTTTCTTGAAAATTTTCGAAACTTTCATTTGGCCATGAACTTGAAAAATTCTGCCTATATGAACGAAGAGCAACGACGTCGGTCGTCGGCAACAGCAAGAGAATCAATATTATTTTCAGATTTTGATATGATTATTTTGTGTGTTGTGTGTATATTGTGTGTGTGTCACCGTCGTCGGTCGGTCGATGTAATAAATTTCGTTCTACATAGAACTACATAAAGTCTATATCTTCACCTAACCTACCAACATAAAATAAAAATCGTAAACTCTGTACAAGAAAAAGAAAAAGACCAAACCACCATCACCAATAGAAAAAAGGAAGATTTTTCAGGCTGCTCTCAAAAGTTACGTAGATGTGGGAATTTTTTTTTAGTCTGCAAGGAGGAAAATGTTTTCAAGGTTACGAGTGTAAAGGTTCATTTCACCCAGATTTTTTGAAGGATATACATATACATAGATATGTAAGAATCCACATAAAGACCAAAACCATCAACATCAGCAATCGACGACGATGCGTATATTTTTTGTGAACCTTATTCTGAGGGTAATGATGTTTTCCGTCTGGAGGTGCGCAATTATTGTAAATTGTCATTCAACTTTTGGAAGAAATACGTGTAGGCTAAGGTAGGCATTTTGGTTTATGATAAAAACGTAAGCTGATGAAAATGTATTGGATTAATAAACGACCCTAACAACTGTTGTGACAGAGTATCTACATAATAAGTTATCAGACTTAAAAGTTAAAAAAGGGATGTTGAAAATATCATGCTATAAGATATGAACTTAGAAACACTATAGTTTCGAAAATTGGCTGAATTTGTGAAATAACGTTTGATACTATTTTCTTTTGTCGAACAAAACGAAAGAAGTTGAAAAATTTATGTTTTTTTCAAGAAATGGGAAATCCAAATTAGAAATAAATTATATACAGTAATCCCCGGTTGATTGCACCTCGGTTAATTGACTTTCCCGGTTAATTGATTGAAAAAAATGCACTTGAAAATTTCCGAATTAAATATAATGTATTTATTTTCGCATAATTGAAACCAGCTTATTTGATTTTCCCGCTTAATTGATCAAAAAAAATTGAGTACAAAAATTAAAATCAAACAAAATGTTCCTTTAATTGAACGCTCAAGAAAAAGAATATTATTCAGTTTACACAAATGACTTTCAATATTTTTCAAAAATACACATAATTTGGCAGCATTGAAAAATGACAGCGCGAACTGCTCAAGTCAATCGCTTTCTTAATTTACATATCTCTGCCAATTTTTGTTTGAAGGTTTGCAATTTCTTACATTTTTTATTTGTTAAAAAATGAGTGGACGAAAGTACACAAGTTTGTCGATGAAACAAAAATTAAACATTTTAAAAGAATCACAAGAAAATAGTAAAACCGAGTTGTGCTCAAAGTACAAATTTTCTCTAAGCACCTTGAATAAAGTGATTCGCGAGAAAATTAAAAACAAATCAAGAAACTTTTCACAATCACGCAAACGTGAACGAATCGGTTCGTGCAAAAAGGTTAAGGCAGCTCTTTTGACTTGGTTCGGTCAAATGAGATCCAAAGGTGCAGTCGTTTCTTGCAATATTGTGATGGTGATGGAGAAGGCAAAACAATTTGCGGTGATGTTAGATGAGGACAGCTTTGCCAACATCAACGTTCATGGTTTTAATTTTTAAATCATCAAAGGATCGTCTTACTCTGCTTTTCATTTGCAATGCAACGGGCGACTACAAAAAAATGATTGTCATTGGAAGACCAAAAAACCAAGATGTTTCTGTGCCCTTGAAATATTATTCTAATAGAAAAGCCTGGATGACACAAGATATTTGGACACAAATTCTGTTTTCACTCGACGAAGAAATGATTAAACAGCAGCGCAAAATAATACTTTTCGTGGATAATGCTGCCTGCCGTAAGAAGTTACACAGTTTAAAAAATATTAACCTTCAATTCTTACCTCCGAATGCAACGTCTATCATTCAGCCTCTTGATCAAGGAACTATTCATTGCTTTAAGGCGTACTATCGCCAAAATATTATAAGAAAACAAATTGCAGATTTCGAGGCAGGGAAAACTATTGAAGAGTTTTCAAAATCATTAACATTTTTGAAAGCAATGCATATATAAGCAATATTGTTTGATGACAACATATCATGCTGGGGCAAACTAACAGATGCAGAAGTTTTAGAAATATCTTAATGAAGATAGAAATTTGGAGACTGAAGAAAATGAAATTTTTCATTCTATACAAATCTTACGCTTACATTTCTCACCTCACAATAAATTTACAACTGAACTGGAAAAAATGGAAGAAGCTGTTTTAAAAGATACAAAAATGCAAACTAAAATAACCGACTTTTTTCAAAGTACTTAATTTTTAATTTTTTTTTACAAATGCGATTTTTAATTTTTAGTTCCTTAAATATGTTTAAGTGATATTTTGTTATTGTTATTGTTATTGTTTTTTTTTGTTTAAATCATTTATTGTTATTTCATACATGTATAATATTTGTATAGGTATGATTTTTTCTATGCAATAAAATGATGAACTGATGCAGACTGCTCTTATTTGTATGATGTATGTGTTGATATTTTATCCTTTAATTAAACGAATTGTACAATTAAACGGGTTTCGCTTAATTGAACAAATCAGTCAATTATTCAAGATTCCGATAATTGATTTGTCTAAATAATTGCTCGAAAATTTTGGCAAAACAGCCGGTGCAATTAACCTGGGAATACTGTACATAATTTGGACCTGATAGTTCCTAAGCAATATCTTACATTTTTAAGTCAAACTTTCAATAGCAACAAAAAATATTGTCTTGTGTTTTTGCCATAAGGACTTTACATTATGGAACTATTGCATTTTAATTTTTTTTTCATAAATTTCAAGCTATATTGTTTTCATTTCACTTCTTTTTTAACATTTTAAACCTATGTAAGTTTTTGTAACTATGACTATGAATAGCTCTAGCTTTTAAAATGAAATGCTAGATACGGCTCTGAGTGACATGTAAAATATAATGCTGTTTCTTTGGTTATCTGTCGGACTACTCGATAAAAACCAAGTTAAACAATTACACTCCCCAAAAATGGTTTTCTAAGGTAATTTTCTAAAATCTTTTCAGAAATAAACAAAGTGTTAATAAAGTTTCCCGTAAATTGCACCAGAAGAAATAAAATCAAACACCAAGTTTGTTATGAAAGATGTGTCCAAAAGTTTTTCATATAAGTTCTGATCTTTTTTTCCTAGGAAAAGGAGCAAATCTTTCTGCCGAGAATTTCAGTGTTCTGGAATTATGTGCTTCTATTTCCATTTTCTGGTCTCCATGTCAAAACATTACAAGATTTTTACTTCAAGTTATTCTTTAATTATAATAGCATAAGTATTTTAAAACTTAAGGATTAGACAATTCCGGAGGAGGTATAATGATGCGTTACGAGTATATAAAATATACCGCGAAGCTGATATAGCAACACAGATAAAGCATGGAAGGGAATGTAGCACAAATAAGCGAAGAAGAACCAGCCCAGAAAGTCCTTTGACAGCAGGAAAGACCATGCCTCTGCTGGAAGGATTGCGTAGACCAGGACGCCCGGAGCCTTCGGGTGCGCAGCTGGATGGATCGAAGTAAGCTAAGTAAGTAAATTAAGATCACTCTAATTGAGCAATTAACTTCTTTATAAAATACAACCATGGAAAAGTAAATATACATGCCTTTTTTAGGAAGGTAATGTTCTTCTTTTTTGTTTTTTATTATTATTTGTTTTTCGACAGTTAAAACGTCTGGACAAAAGCAGAGATAGTAAAAATCATCGTTTTCAATCCCTCTGCACTAGCCTTGGTTACAATAAAAAAAACTGCCACACGGCTGATTATGAAATCATAGCACCTCAACATATAAGTTTAAAAGTTTTGGTTACAACTACTGAAAAATCTATTTGTTTTCAAAATCCACGTTTGTTAGAATATGTATTAAATCATGATAAAAATAAACAATCAAATATTGAAAAAAAGGTATTTTAATTTCTATTTTTTTATATTATGCGCGCACTAAAGAGGTTATAAATACCCTTATAATGATTAAACCCATTGCGAGCAATTTGGAAGGGAGGCTAGGATTAGAAAGGAGAAACCGATGCACACTGGTTTTGAATGTCTGTACATAGTAATGAGTGGGAAATATTGAGCCTGGTAAAGCATTCCACATTCGTGTAGTGCGGCTAAAGAAAGAATCTCTGTACTTAACAGTACGTCCGAAATTGGGCTCTAGGGTAAACTGATGGGCATTCCTAGCAGTACGGGTATTACTGTTAAATTGTTGAAGGGGGAGGAATGCAACTGGCTATTTCAATAGAGCATTGTTTATAAAAATAACGATAAAACAATACCCTATACCCTGAAAAACTGACAAATACAATACAATGTTGTAAAGACAAAGGTTCTATGAATTTGAGTAGCTATGAAACTGGCCAAGAATCTTCGTAAATGTTAAAATTTTTTTGTTGTCAAACAAATAATAATGTTTAAGAATCTTAACGCTAATTAAGCCTTTCTTATATGACGTTTCTCATTTCATTTTTGGTTCTGCATCTATGTAATTGGAGCATTTTAAAACTCACTGTTTCAGACATTCATTGTCTGCCTCAATATAATGAATCAACAGAAAAATATTAGTTACACGATTGGCTTGCAATACTTCGGTTTTATATCAAGAGAAAGCTGAAAGTTTCATGATCTTTTCGTTCTAAAAATATAGACATTCCATAAAACAATTTTACTTATTTTAAAAAACAATACACAAATTTGGAAAATCTTGAGATGCAATACGTTTAAAATTTCAAAATATGAAAACGGAACAAAATATTCTAAATAATATATTAATTTTTAATTACTATTCTATATTATTATAATTTGTTTTGTTCTAAATGTAAGCTACCCCTCAATGTTCGAAACGTCAAACATCATCGACTCATGTTCGAATAGTAAAACGTCATCGACGAGTGATCGATGCTGTTTGACGTTTGGGACAGAAAGTTTTTCTTCTTTTTGTCATTCTTATTCATTCTTTGAGCCAGAGAAGAACCGACAAGAAATAAAAAGATAAAATTATATTAAATAAATTAAAATAAAACGAAAAGAGTTGTAGTTTAATAGTATCACAATTTCGAAGATTCAAGGAAATTTCTTCAAGCTTTAAGGTAAAGTCGGGAACAAGCAGAAAAACAGTATTAAACAAGGAACCGTTCTTTACCGTTAAAGAGTAATGATTTAAATTGAAATTTTGGTATCAATATTTGATCATACCATTAAAAAATTAGGATATTTTAAGTTAGTAGAGATATTTTAAAATCGAACAGCTTAGCTGGAGATATTTTGTGTTTGAAAAACATCATTCAAAATTATCAAACTGCCAGTTCCTATGCTTTTGATGGATGATATAAAATAGGTTACGATCAATAAACCTCCGACTTGGCTTTGACCATTTTTATAAATGTGTTTCTTTTTTTAAGATAAAAATAAATTATCATATCATAGCATAAAAGAAAAATAATTAAATATCTTTAATTTATCTTAATTAGTTGTCTTTGTGGTCAGCCTTGATTTGTAGCTCGATATGTATTTAAAATAAAAATGTATCGTATTTGTCTTTTATTGCATTTGATTTTCAAGGCATCCTAAATCTGTAGCGACATTCATATTTTTATTTTTTCTTTAACTGCTTGCATTTACTACAGCTGCATCGTCAAATAGGCCTACTATGCCTAAGCCTATGCCTTTGCATTACAAAAAAGCCTACGGGGCGTAATGTGAAGGCTATATTCATTACATTTACAGTACATATAATAATATAGAACTCTAAATCTTTGGTCAAAATAAACATTCCAAATGTGTTTCTACGTATGCAAAATGTAAATTTGTTTCTTTCCATTTTATCTAGCCTCAATATCGTTTAGGTAAAGAGTGTGTGTTAGGCTGTTGTTTGTTATAGGCCCAACTATAACCACCACCATCACCACCGCTAGCACTCGTCCTTGAGAAGCTTACACTGAAGTAGTTGTTGCACTCTAATTACCCACCCTGATCCCAAGCCAGGCCATGTCTGATCCGGGCGGACTGCATTGCCGAATATTTTATTTTATTTTGCTTCCATTATTATTATTATTATTCGCGCCTAGCTGAAGAAAAAGGGAGTTGTCCAATATCTAATGTCCAATGTCCATGTCCAACTCTCACAACTAGGCCGAGTTATGCATAACAACGACTTTTAAGAACACTATAGGCCTAGTTTCGATGTGGTGTCACGCAAGTTCCCTGAAGGAGTTCGTATAAGTTTATAGGTATTGTTAGTGGTGGTGGTGGTGGTGATGTTGTTAGCCAGGGTCGCAGATGCAAATCTCTTCAACACATCGCTGTCGCTGCTGTATGGTTAAAGCTAGAGCTAGAGCTAAAGCTAATGCTATAGAGTCTAAGTAAAAGTTCTGCCAGATACACTACACTGACAGTAGCTGCAGCACTTTGACACTGATATTCGTTCAATGCAAAACCTATGCTAGGCCATGAAGACCAACTACACATAACCGCTGCATTGATACCGCTGAAGAGGAAGAAGAAGGCGACCACTGCTTATTGCAGCCTCTACTTCTACTTCTACCTCTGCCTCTGTCACCGCCGCCGTCGTCGTCGTCGCCACCGCCATCTACTGCTTAAACATATTCTCATGACGGTCGCACATTTAAGTGCGTTCACGTTTATCTAGCGCTGCGCTGTTTGCTGCACTGTGCGTTGGTACAACTATATGACAACGAGAACGACGACGACGACAGTGACAATCGCTGCCGCTTCATGCAATTTAAATGTGGCATTTGTGCGAGAGTATAAATTAAGCAGTGCGCCTTGACATCAATTAGTCCATGCACATTACAACAAAACCAACAACAACAACATCAACATCAACATCAACAACAACAAATAAATTTTAAGTGTGTTCGTTTAAGCTTACAACTATTTACTATCCCTTTCCCACATGCGTTTCATGTTCGATGCTTTATACACAATGTTGCAGCTGATTTTTTGAAATTTTTTTATTTTTACTTTACTTTTTATTTTTATGAATTGCTGCCAACAACAAACATTCATTTGACATACGCAAGTGACATTTGGGTGTTTGTGCTCAACTATTTTGTCTAATACTCAACGTTTAACAGCAGCGATAGCGAAGCGAGCGAGTGAGCGAGCGACAACGACGATATTTATTTACGGCAATATAATTATGATGGCATTCAGCAGTTTATAAAGTTGTTGGCCACTGTGTGTGCGATTTGTCCTTAATAGGTTCTTGGCTTCATTCCGTTTAAAGGTTTTAACCTGTGCAATGCATATACATGTACATACATATTACACAATAATATATAGAACGAAAACGTATGCGGTGATGGTGATGGTGTACTGAGTTCAGAATAACATGATTTCCTTAAGAAGAGAATAAATTGTTCTTTTTTGGAGACTTTGTATATGAAAAGATATTTTGAAAAATAGTGTGACGCATTATTATGGTTAGTTAACTAATCTTAAAACAAAGAAACTACCATTATTTTACACTGAAGAGAAAACCAAGAATGGAATACTAAAATACAAAGTGGCGCCCAACGTGGAGTCAAACAAAAAATAGAAATTGCAACTTTCATTCGTGCAACAGCCTTCTAATGGATACACATATAATTATTTACATGAAAAAAATTGAGGTTTTTTGATAGTTTGATAACAGGACAACGGCGTTCTGAATAGTATTTCTTTATATTTCTGAACGGGATAATATATTGTCTCGAAATAGGTGATAAGTAACTTTGACACAGAGAAATCTTTCTAATATGGTGCAATTTGAAGGGTGAAAACAAACAAGATTGGAATCGGCAGGAAGTCATCCTGAGCAACACGTTAAAAGTTCTCCAAAATCGCCCTATAGGCTTTTTGTAAAGTTGCATTAAGAGGGTGGTTGATGGGGGAGGTGTAGATAAAAAAAATTAAATATTCACTTTAACACAATCAAAACATATGATACATGATTTCAGGATAGTTTTTAATGCCCAACCTATTACAACCTTATCTAAAGAAATTGCACCGTCCTTTTAGATTTTATAGCATTTTATATACTTCAATTTAGAGCAGATGTACTATTTCGCATAATCATTAAAAATCAACAGAGTCTAAAAATGTATTTCAGGTCAAAGGTTGTTTTTTCATAGGGAAAGTGGTATGTGCAGCATAATTGCCATAATATTTACAAATCGACAATTTTTTGGTTTTCACAAAAAGAGAAACAAAGTTACAAGTTCGCCACGTACTCAAAAAAGGTAATTTGGAAAGTTCTTATGTTAACTTTACACCATTTTAAATTATTTGCGTGGACTAAGTATAAAATAAAAGTCGTCTTAATCAAAATCTTCTTGTTCCAGTTACAAAACAAAATATTTCAACTGTTACAATATCCTAACTTTTCCTAATCACCAGCTCAAAAACAGATGGAGAGTCTTATCAAAAGCACTACGGTCTACAATTGCAATATTCTAAGTTGCTTTTCAGCGACGACGCACAGGGTTTTGATTTGATTGACATCACTTACCTGTCCAAACAGATCACATTTGTTCACCAATTTCAATATTGCCGGCCGAAAAGATGTCTCACGATGGACCCAAAATGACTGCTAAATTTTGACCATTTTTCACTTCCCATAGGAAGTTGTTGTAATCGGTCCGATTTGTCGAATTAAAAATGTTGACATTTCTCTACGTTTCAAGGTCCCTAGCGTCGAAATAAAAGATATTTAGAGAGATGTCTGTGCGTGCGTGTGTACGTACGTTCGTAGGTCCGTATGTTAGGGAAGTTTTTTTCGTCTTCCATAGCTCAAGAACCAGTAGAGATATCGACTTCAAATAAATGTTGTTATACATATAATAATGCAGAAAGATGCAGAAAGGACTCTCAAGAAAATTAAGTGGGTGGTTTTTTACCATAGCAATTTAAATAAAAGGTGAAAACTTTGGTTAACCCGAAATATCGCACGAAAAAATAACGCTAACGACTTGAATTAAATTTTTAATTATATATTGTAAAAACAAAAGAAATATAATTTTTCGAAAAAATGCCATTAACGTTTTTGTTTTATAAATCAAAAAAAAAAAAAAAAAAAAACAGAAACAGAAACAAAATAATTGTCACCTCGAATATTTTACGAACAAATTAAAAATGATTTGATCTCCAAAATTATTTTTTGCAACGAAGAATAACGTTTTTGACATCTAATAAAATTTTTAGAAAAATAGAATTTACAGTATTTCTTTATTAAAAAAAACCTAAAAAACAAACATTACAAAAAGTTGGTAAAAATTGATTTTCAACTCAAAAATTGAGATTATGGCTTTAAACTAATTTTATCATATAAGAAATATTGTTTTTATCATTCGGTTAAATTTTGAGAAAAATTGAATTGACAGTTTTTTTTTTTACAAAAAATTGAACCCCAAACAAAAGCAATAGGTACTAAAACTTGGTAAACATTTTTTTCGTAAAAAATAAAATCTAAAAAAAAATTGATTGGTATTCGAATAAAAATCTCGTTAACAAAAATCAAACTATTTCATCGTATGCAAAATATTGTTGGTAATTTTTAAATTTTATAGAATAATTTAACTGACAACTTTTTTTAACATATACATAGGTATAACACGAAAACCTACAAACCTTTTAAGCTAGACTAATCGACAGACGAAATGGGAAGTTATCAGTGTGAGTGGCATCCCAGCCTCTTTTTGTTGTGAATTTTAAAGCGTTTTATTTGTCAAATCTCAAACAATGAGAATTCAAATGAAGCAGCTATCCAAACAGCTATTGCTAAAAGCTTCTTACAGGAAACAACTTTATTTCAAAAAGTTGACGAAAGAGATTTTTTTTTTAATAATAATAAAAAAAAGTAAGTATACGCCCAGTGTACCTCTTGAAGATCAAATAGAAGTAAGCCATAGCTTCTTTTAATAAAATTATTTCTAAAATTTCTCAATTATGAATAATTTTTCGGATTTAATTTTTGCACCGCATTAAACCTTCAAAACCTCTACAGTTGTTTAATATGTCAAAACAAAGAAGTGCTAATAATGCTTTCAATATGTCATTTATTTTTTAACTGAAAGTCGTCATAACTGTCAAAATGCCATAAAATTCTCATAACCCCAAATAAGGATTTTCACACTCTTTCTTTTTTTTTTAGTCTGCTGACTAATCTAAAAATAAATAATTTACCTAACTTAGCGGTTCATCTGTCACATTAATCAAGCATGTCCAGATTCACACAATCATAATTTTCATCATAATTTTCATCTACATACATACTCTACATGTCATTCAAAATCACTCATATCGATTTCGTCAAAATATAATGACAGAGTCTACTACCATCACTCTCTCCATTATCTATAAAAAAAATACTTATATTGACTGTCTGGCCCAGGAATGGTAGAAAATGTACATCAGACACCCCAAAACTCTCTCCCTTCCTATCATCTATATGCAAACCATAATAAACCAACAATACAAAACAACAACAACAACAACAACAACACAGCAACTATATGTATGTACTCGTACAAATGTACATACATCAACTGAGATATAAAAAGGATTCCATGGAAACAGACATCGCACAACCATATTTATCAACGCCGCCGCCGCCGCCGCCACCGATGGCACCCAACTGCCCTTCTCGTGGAATGAGGGTAATGTTTCCTGGCAAATAAAAAAGAAAAACGGTAATTTTACCAAAAATAAAAGAAATGAAAAACATAACGTAGGCAACTTTAGCAAGCTGGCTGTCTATAGCGCAACCCGCCAGGTCAATACATTTTCGGCTACAAAGTAACTGTTCAAGGCTGAAAGGATATTGCCTTGTCACACGCACGCAGTATCGTCCTGTCGTCTTCCATCTCCATCTCCATTTCCATTTCCACCTTCAACCACCCCCTGGTTGGAATGATGGGCGAATGTAAATCCTTGTGAAATGAACTCTTTGTGAACGACCAAGAACCGCACCATCTATAGATATTTTTACGTAGAAATTGCTGCCAAAGATTCGATAAACTGAACCAAAAGCGAGAGCGAGGAAGCTTCGACGAAGAGGACGAGGACGAGCTGTACTTTAAACTTCTGCGTATATCCTTTTGCGTGCAAAGCCCCGCGACAGACAATATCAAATCGATTCTGGGAACTCATATTTTTTGCCTGTACTTGTTTGTGTGTGTGTTCGTTTGTGTGTGTGTATGTGTAAGGATAATGAAACGGTTGGATTCGTGGGTTCAAAGGAAATCCTTGTTTTTCGCCTTGGCAGGCTGTACATGTGCACAGTATGACTGACCTTGAACTTGAATTCAGGGGTAGAAAATAATAATAAAAATAATAAAAAAAAACACACTTTTTTTAGGAGGAAATTGTTCCATTCCACATGACGACGACTTTGCCGTTGTTGTTCGTCGCATGTCCTCGGGTAGACAGACTTTCCACATCCACAACAATATGTATGTAGGTACTCTATACGTACATACATATATTAAGCTCTCTAACGGCAGTTACTTCTGCTTTCTACTTTTCGGTTCTGCCATCAGGGGGTTGCTCTGGTAGGTACTGGTTCTGGTTCTGGCTCAGGAAACAGCGACGAGTGGGTGGGTGTCGAAATTTAATAGGAACTTCTAGAAAAAAAAAATTGCTCCAATAAAGGATACAGAAACGCAGAAACCCAAACAGATTGTCAATAGAATGGTATGGGGCAACGCGCCAACTATTAATATGCCCACAGACATACATACTCGTACATACCTAACCTAGGTGACAGACCATTTAGGGAAGTTTGGATAAAGTAACGAATAAATGCGTGAGAGCCAAACGGGGAAACCTCTTTTCCCTATACAAAGCAAAGCATTAAGTAGGCATTAGGCACTTATAGCTTATGGCAAAGCAAGCGTCTGACTGTGCGTGAGTTTCTATGAAAATAATAATGAGCATTTAATAGATGCTTCGCTGTTTGGCTGTGCAGTGTAGAACTATTTGTATGAGTCCCGCAGTGGCAGTGGCAGTCGCAGTTCACAGACTACCCCCACTCGCTTAAATGAGCAAAAGCAAAAGCAGCTGAGCTATAAGCTCGTAAACGTTGCCAATTTTTTTCGTCGTTGCACTTTCAATTAGAAATGCAAATGTGCGCGAGTACAAACAGCCATGAACTCAATTTTTCCGACGACTATGCGAGTACACATACACATACATACTACATTTTTACCACTACAACGAACGATGATGATATTAGAAATTAAAATCATGTTAAACGCTATAAATTGTGCGCTTCGTGATATATACAGGAGATAATAAGTGTCTGTTTTTCTATTTTGTATTGTTGTTGTTTATTATTTAAATGTTTGACATTGTAGCGATTGACGAACCCGCTTATAATGTGTATGTGTGTGTGTTTTGTTTTTTAATTGATTCATAATAACTGTAAGGTTACAATGATAATAATTTGCAAGGAAATAGTTTGATGAGATGTTTTTAATTAAAGTTTTTATGCACGGACCTACATCAACATATTATACATTGTACGAATACGAGAATGTATGATTTTTAATTAATTTGTTGAAGATTTTTGCATCATTTTGACATTGGTTTCAGTTTTCAGATAGACTTGAAAAAAAAAAAAAAAAACAAGTTGGCTTTAATCCTGAAGATGTTTATAAAACATGTATGGAAGGTTAACATGAGACAAAATGATGATTTCAGTTTAATAGGCATTTATGCCTTCAACAATGATAACATTTTCATTTGATTTATTCCACGTAACAATATCGTAACAATAATGTTCAAATCCTTAGATAGGGACAATACTCATCCTTAGTATGGGTCTCAGCTTTTAACTAATAGCTGATAAATTTAAGAATTTCAACCTTTTAAATAAAAAATCAACTATTCGTCTATTATTTTTTAAGAAAAAACGGACTGTTGGATTTTTATAAAAAATGTACTGAATGTCGAAAACAATATTTTCTGTGATATAAAATAAGTTTGAAGCCAATATTTTTAATTTTTGAAATGATATTTGAGTTGAAAGTAAATTTTTACCAAGTTTTAGTATTGTTTTTTTTTAGGTATTTATTTTTTGTAAGAAAACTATCTAATCGATTTTTTTCAAAATTTTATCGAATGTTGAAAACAATATTTCTTATAAGACAAAATTAGATTGAAGCCATAATCTAACATTTTTGAAAAGATATTTGAGTCGTAAATTACTTAAGTCTCAATTTTTAACAACTTTTAGAAATGTTTTGTTTAAGTTCTTATTTTTTGTAAAAAAAAAACTATCAATTTAATTTTTCTCAAAATTTAACTGAATGTTAAAAACAATATTTTTTATAAGATAAAATTAATTTGAAGCCAATATTTTAAATTGTTGATAAGATATTTGATATTTTTACCAACTTTTAGTAATGTTTTCCATAAAAAAACTGTCAATTCAATTAATTTTTTACCAGATGTTAAAAACGTTATTTTTCGTTGCACAACATTTTTTAGAGATAAAATCATTTTTTGTTCGTAAAGTTTTCGAGGTAAAAAATATTTTTTTTTCAGTTTTTTTGATTTATAAAAAAAGCCGTTAATTAGATTTTTTTACAAAAATATATTTATTTTGTATTACGGTACAATATATAATATTCAAGTCTCTATCGTTATTGGTTCGTGAGATATTTAGGGTTAACCAGAATGTTCACCTATTTTTTAAAATGCTATGGTAAAAAATCCCCCACTCAATTTTTTTGAGAGTCCTTTTTGCATCTTTCTTTATAACAAAATTTATTTGAAGTCGATATCTCTACTGGTTCTTGAGCTATGGAAGACAAAAAAAAAGTGTCGCGAACGTACGTACACACGCACGCACAGACATCTCTCTAAAAATCTTTTATTTCGACTCAAGCGACCTTGAAACGTTTAGAAATGTCAACATTTTCAATTCGACACATCGGACAGATTACAGTAACTTCCTATGGGAATTTAATAAGAATGTCTGCTTTCAAAACTTTTATTATGGATTTATGACAAGCATAATTTGGTGCCTAGATCTGACAAGCGTATTCGGAAATTGGTCTGACAAATGTCATAAAAGGTAGCTTGGCTCCTTATCTAACTAAGAACTGAATTAGTGTTATTAGTTATTGAGTTTATGTAATGTGAAAATGTATGTTCTTTTTATCAAATAATACACCAAGGACAGGCAACTAATTTACACGAGATAATAATACTCCATCAAACAAATAAATTAAAAGCAAGTACAATAAGAGTTCTTGTAAAGCTGATTGTTTTGCATTTATCAACGTTTAGAGGCATGCAGTTACGAACACACTAAGATTACATTGCAATTCTTCACAATCACGAGTACTTCAAAGAGTTTTTAAAATTGTAACATCATCAGCATGAATGATGCACTGAGAGTGCTTCAACACAGACGGTAAGTCGTTTCTAAATAAAATAAAGAGAATTGGGCCTAGATGACTACCTTGTGGAATTCCAGAGTCTACATTGAATTTTTTTGGTTGGCAATTATTGAAAAGTACAGAGTGTGGTCTATCGAATACATAATTTTAGGAAATGAAAAAGTAAAACTTGATGTGAGAGTTTTTGTCAAACGCCTAACTGAAGTCAGTAAAAATACAATCCAACTGTTTTTTTCCTTTTAAATGAGTCAATACAGCTTTCCATTAAAAGGTATTAGTAGAACGTCCTTTTGTAGAACCGTTCTGATTTGGAGCGATCATTGATTTCAAATAAAAATATAGTGACTCCCAAATAATAGACCCAAAGAGTTAAGATAACCTAGAATAGGTCTATTATTTTTTTTTATTTAAGGTCTTATTTATTTTTTTCATGAAAGGGGATTATAAAGGAACTTTTCCAAATGGATGAAAGTATGCAAGGAGATACTGACAAATTTCTAAAGATTGTACAAAGGAAACGACAAATTAGTTGCACAATTTAAAAAAAAAAGTAGATGGTATACCATCAGAACCTTGTACACTGCACAAGTATCATCCAAATTAAACTTAAGCTTTGCAATGTTGTAAGTATCAATATTAAATTTCATATCAGTCAACTTAGTAAAAGTTTTCAAAAGATCGAAGTCTTGGGCTATTACGTCAGGTTTATCACAGGTTGAAGTATCACAGCTTAAAGAATCGCAGTTGTATGTAAGTATCACGATTCAAATCACTTAGAAAGGAGTCCAACAAAAGTTGAGTTATAACCCGTGGATTGTGACTTGAAACGTTATTGAATTTGAGTACAGAATGGTAAGGGCGAGCAAACGAAAGTCCAATTTTCAATACCTCTGGCATATAAACCAGGCTGATTTTTACTCAAAGCATTAATTAAATTATTTTCAGGGCAGTGGCCCTTTATTGGCAAAAAACATGCTATTCAAGAGAACCCCACAATACAAATTCTACAAAGGTGTCAAATTTCTCTATATCGGTGGTCAATTAACATCGCTTCCATATGAGATAACCATCATATGTTGGGAAAACGGTCATTGTGGTTTATAGCACCTTATGATGGAAATCCAATTTTTTAGGTTATCAGATCATTCGATTCGAGATAACGCGTGTTATTGGCGCTGATGGTGTAGTCAACATTGTTCTCAAAAAACTATAGACCAATAACAACAGTCCAAAATCCACACCAAAAAGTGTGTTTTTTAATTTATAAAAATAAATAAGGTGGCGCAACAGTCCGTTGAGAACTAGGGCTTAGTGACTTACAACTCTCAACCATTCCTGTGTGCGAGTACTGTTGTCAGGGATGGAGGGGACCTACAGTTTCCACCCGAATTCGAACGGCTAATTTGAAAGAATCACTAGAATTACTATTGGAGGATTTGTCGATTCCTCAAAAGAGGCAATACCCGTGAAAAAAAACTTTAGATGGCACATGCAGGGATTGAACCCAAGACCTCTAGCATGATAGTCCAATGCACTAACCATCATGCCATGGATACTGCCAATTTTTCTTCTGTTCTTCAATGTATGCAGTTGTAATTTTTTGGATTTCGTGATGGCATGAATGAACTATAATTGGTTCGAAAACTGGAGTCCAGACTTAAATTACTTCATTATAAGTCTCTCAATCTATCCGGATCATGAGCATATATCATTTACCTGCGCAGTACAAGGTGTGCCAAGTAATTGTTTTCTTACATGGAATACAAAGAAATGTTCGTGTAAATCAGGTGACTTGCGAACCACAGGGTTTAAGTTTTGTCATATCTCCTTTAGGATAGATTTCGTAAAGCTTATCTGATTATGATGATTACAGAACAGCCCTTTTCCACATAATAAACCACTATATTCTTTAGAAATCCAATATTCTCTATCTTTGAGTTTCATATATATTTTAGCAGAACTAGAGAGATTATAGTCTTGTAAGGCAGTTGTTGAGAAGGAGTAGTTAGTAGCTGCTCGTATATTTCTTCTTCTATGTTTACGACAGATTCTGCTATTGATCCAAGATATTGGGTTGGGTGTCAAATCGCCCAAAACCGAATCGCCCAAAATGCAAAAAAGCGAAAAAATGTCAAATCACCCAAAAACTTTTTTGGGCGATTTGACATTTCAATTTTTTGGGCGATTTGACATAATGTCAAAATGCCCAAAAAAATAATTTTGGGCGATTTGGTGTTTCGACAATTTTAGTTGGCCCTGTGTCAAATCGCCCAAATCTGAAAAATGTCGCATCGCCCAAAATTTTTTGGCGATTTGACACTATGAAAAATCGCCCAAAAAAGAAAAATGTCAAATCGCCCAAAGTAGAAATGGGCGTTTTGTCGCAATCCAAAAATACTAATATTTAGGGTTCTTTTAACAAATCGCCCAAAATATTTATTGCAATTAGACCAAAATATAAAAAAAACAAATTTGTGTCAGTTCCATACCAGTAAAAATGTTATTTTTAACATAAACCATTCGATCTAAAAATCTCATTATATTAATGGCACCGTTTTTAAGAAGCGCAGAAGCCTCCATTATATTTTTGTTTCTCTCTATATCGATTTTTTTCCTTGATTTGGTACCAGTAGTGCCACCATTTTCTATAAGCATAGAGAAATTACGGCTTTTCATAAATTCCTCTTTTTGAAGGACTTTAACAAATTTAAAGAAATTGCAATTTTTGGTCAACATTCGTCCAAGTATACTATTGTAGCCTTCAATATCAGATGTTGTCCTTGTTAGCTTTTTAAAAACTGAGAACTGTAGTGGCCCGATCTAAAAGTAAGTAATGGGAAAAAAAACACTTTGAACGGAAATGAAGTAATTAAATGTGTTTTGTTATCGTTTGGACTTAGTTTTTGTTGTATGCTTATGCGCGAGGGCAAAACGCGCGGCGCGGCGCGTCGCGGACGGGCAACGCGACGCGTGGCCACCCGACCGCAAAGCGCGCCGCGCCGGCCCCCTCCCCGCGGTGGTTTCATAGTATTACCTTTCACATAAACATTCACAAACATGATTATTTAAGTAAATTTATATTCATTTACATACCTTTCGTATCCAAAACTTCTCATAATAAGCCAAAAAGCTGTCAAAATTATTGGAAAATTCTTCCATTTCGAGGAAATACAAAAAAAAAAACTCATTCATGTGGAGAAGAACCAACATTCCGATCTGCCCGTTAATGTAACTGTTACAACTCTTCTTGAACATAATTTTTATCCCAATTTAACGAAAGTGTCAAATCGCCCAAAAATAATGCTAAATCGCTCAAGATTATTTATATTTTTTGGGCGATTTGACATTATGCTAAATCGCCCAAAAATGAAAAATGTTAAATCGACCAAAAATTATTTTTGGGCGATTTGGCATTTTTCTTCATTTTTGCAATTTGGGAGTTTTGGTTTTGGGCGATCTGACACATGGCTATTTTTGCATTATGACAAAACGCCCACTCTTTTTGGGCGATTTGACATTTTTGTTTTTTTGGGCGATTTGACATTATGTTGAATCGCCCAAAATTTTTGGGCGATGTGACATTTTCAAGTTTTGGGCGATTCGGTTTTGGGCGATTTGACACCCAACCAGATATTGCCGTTCGGTACTTCTCAAATTCATGTTCTGATTTCTTTGTTTTTCAATAAAATCGATATGGATAGAGAATTCTTTAGTGAGAGCCTGTTTTATTTGTTTAAGTTTCAGTGGTAGCAGTATAGCATACATATTTCTTCAAGTGTTGGAGCCTTCAAATTCTTAGAGAGCTGACTTGCTTACATTTCCACCGACTGTATTATCCTATGTGATCGGTATTCAAAATTCTTTTTCTGTCTTCAAATGTAGAGCAGTATATTACAAATAGAATGGTAGCACACTTATGGCTATTGTTGGCATCGGTCCTTCACGGTTCAACACAAAAAATAGTCCTCGAATCACGGCCCTAAGGTGGTCAGGTGACATCTTCAAGGCTGCTAATAACACGATTTGCGAATTGGTTGCGCTCAAGATCGATAGTGGCATCCTTCATGAACCAGGCGTCCAAATCGATGTCATCAAATATTTCAGTAAAAAGTCGGTTAACATGGCTCTGTAATGCCCACCGTTGAATATTAGAATACCAGTTTCAAGAACTTTTCGTGCTTCATTTCGGTAAAAACTTTTTTTTAATGCAATAAATAGTTATCACTTCGGAAATATGTTTTCAATATTTCACAACGTTTTTTAAGCATTAAGTGACTAATTTCCTTTCAAGATTTTTAGCAGAAATATTTCAAAATGTTTTTCAAGCATTAAGTGACTCATTTGGTTTCATTTCCTTTCAAGATTTTTAGCGAAAAACAGCTATTAATATCAAATAGAGCTTACGAGTAAGTTATAAATAAGGAAATAAAAAAAATTAATAATAGTTAATTTCTTAAATAGTTGAGTGTTTTTACAAGGTAAATACTTAATTTTTAAAAACCTCCGCCAATTATTTTTAAATTGAATTCTTTTAACTTACTTTGTTTCCTATTTAAAAAAAAAGAATAAAACAAAATGACGAGTTCTTTATTTATAGCTTATGAAATTATCTAAGTTATGACTAAATAAAAAAGGAAAAAAAACTAATACACGTTTTTACACAACATAAAAATATGTTCAAATCATCAGATGATGTAATATTTCCTTGAATATGTATATTTTTTCAGAAAAAAGTGTATTGAACTTTAAAAAATATCAATACAAAATTCCAAAAACAATGCAAATATTTCTAGAATTCTTCCGGTTCTCTAAAATTATGCGTATAAATACTTTCTTACACATTTTCTATTTAAATGTCTATAAAAATTATGTTTTTCTATGCAATTGAAACTCTCCCCCCCCCCCCATCCACCTTACATACTACCTTTACACAATTAGATACAAATGTTACCTTTTTCTTCAACAATACAATACTTTTGTATGAGGAAAAAAGAATAAAACATTGTGTCCTTACCTGGAATGAAAAGAAAAAGAAAAATGGGATATTAATAGATTTATAGAAGAACAAAATATACAAACAAAACAAACGAAAAAATTTAAATAAAATATATTCAGGATAACAAGTGAATAAACAATTCAGGAAACTGTCAGCAACGACAAACAAAAATAGTTAAAACGAAAACAAACAAAAAGACAAAAGGAATAAACTCCTATTAGGTATTATATTCTCCTGAAGTATATCCTACCTGAACCTAAATGTACAGAAGCAGAGGCAGAAGCAGGTAATCCTAAAAAACGAACGAAAGGGGATAACTCTTTTTGTTTTTTTCATGAATGATTCCTTATTCCAGACACGCGCCTCTTCACACAAGCCCACAATAAATTTATAGAAATATTCATGGTGTCTTTGCTAGGTACAAGGTTATAGAACATTCAAGCCTGGATTGCTATAGCGGATGACGACACTGTGACGACAACGGCGGCGGTGGATCACGGGCCCCAAGTCCACAACAAAGATTCTACTTCTTCACACTATCGTCCGGGATTGGATGATAATTGAAGAAGAGATTTCTCTAGCGGAAGGGGTCACGGTCATTTGAAATTCGGTATCAAAATCCGCCGCGCCACCATCGCATCGGTTATCATAGGTTTTTGATCTGTCTCCAACTCCAACTATCCTATGCATGAAGATACATTAAGTGACTCAAATAGTGTCGCCTAATGGGTCTGGCCTATTCTTTTGTTATGTTATGGCTCCTGTATACCAATTAGAGTAATGTCATTCGGATGCATCCTTTGCTATCAATCAAAGTGTCTGTACACTTTGTACAGTGCTACCGATCATGATTCTGATGATGATCATTATCATCATTGAATAGGGTAATGTCTTTTAGGTTTTAAACAGGATAGACGTTTGGACTTAATGAGCTATTCGTATGGACGAAGGTGCTTTTTGATTTGTCACCCGGTTTGTCTTTCCCTTAAGTTTTGAATCATACCGAAGACTTTAAATTGTCGTTCAAAAAAACATCATGTTCGAAGAAATCTATTAAAGCAATACACAAAACTGAAAACAGAACGGAAGTGTGACTTTTAAGTTGATTTTATCGTAAAATCGATTTTGTAATGTCAATTGATGTTTATGTTCGATGAGATCTCGAACTGATTTTATAATTTTTGGGATCACTGAACTGTAAAGGGCTTCACAATTTGTACCTTTATTGTGTCAGAAATTTTTTGAATGTGTTTTGGTTTTGTTTGACTACTTCTTCGTTTACCAATTGGGATAAAGTCTATTGACTGCTGTTAAGGTAACATTTATAGATAGTTTTTTAAAATTTTTTAAAAAATCCTTCATTTGTTAAGGACTCTCTAGTCTATAAACTGGAATTTTCTAAAAATAAATCAATTTTTAACAGCTGTATGAGGACTTAAACGTTGATGTTCTCAAGGTGTGCACAAACTTAAAAAACATTTCAAGAAACATTGTTTTAAAAACGTTTCTAAAATGTTTCACGTTTGTTTAAAAAAACAATTGAAAATATATTCTGATTTGTTCTGTTAGTGTGGACGCTTTGAGAAATATTTCTGAAATTTAAATGTGAAGTCATAACTGTCGTATTACATTAAACTTTGGAGATAATTTGTAGGGATTACTAAAGTTTTAAAATTAAAGAAATTGTGTTTTACAAATTATTACGAAAATAGACGAAATTTTTAGGAGAAAAAGACGGGATCAAAATTAGACCAACATTTCTGATTTGGAAAGAAAAAGTAATATAGACAAATTTGCATATCAGTCTAACATACACTTTTTGAAACATTAAGATCTTTTCACATGACAAAAATCTTATTTCTTATCCTTGGAGCAACATATATCTGAAAAACAATGAAAATGACACTTCGATAAGACCATGTGTGCCTAAGTGCTTTCTTAGAATATCACATAACTGTCCAAATGATATTTTTTTTGAATAAAAACATATTTTATTTACCAAAAATTATTATTTTAATAATATAATTTGTGTGCGAAATTAAAGAGTTAATCAAATCAGACAAACAAAATATCATCTTATCGCAGTTTAAAAATCAATAAGATATTAATAATTCATTAAACTTTTCACAATGTGTCCGTGTCCAAAAATAGTTCGCATCAATCGAGAAACGAAAATACTAAAGTGCCAAGGAGATTTATTTGTTTCTATTTTTATGAATTCTGAAAATTTTACCCGGAATCGGAACTACTTCAAGAACTCCTTGGAGAAGTGTTCTATGCTACACCGATAAAGATTAATATCAAAGAATTGATTATTTTAGATTTTCGTTTTAAAACTCATTGCGTGTGGTGTGGAAGAAACCGATGGAAGCACAAAAGCCGTCTTGACGGAAAAAGCTCTCGATTTATTTATGTCTCAGTTGCACATGACACAGATTTTTACCAACAAAATGGTTATTGGGAACTTCAACTTTACCTTCGAGCAGATAGAGCACAAGTTCAACAGTCTCAGAAAGACGAGCATTGAAAAGGGGGAGAAGGAACAAGCAGTTGAGCCAAAACAAGTTGTTTGATGACTTGAAATCAACATTCAAAGAGGCAACCTTCAGAGGACGCGATCGATTTTGAAATCTACAACAACTACTTTTGAAGAAGGATCTAATTTCTAACAACAATTTAACAATGAGCTTCAAACTATAGTTATTTCTCAGAAGCTTGGAGCTTGTTTTCGTCGAGTAATTTTTGTTTTTTTAACTTCCCATAGGAAGTTATTGTAATGGGTCCGATTTGTCAAATTGAAAATTTTGACATTTCTCGACGTTTCAAGGTCCCTAGAGTCGAAATAAAAGATTTTAAGAAAGATGTCTGTGCGTGCGTGTGTACGTACGTTCGTACGTCCGTACGTCCGAATGTCCGTACGTCCGTATGTCCGTACGTTCGCGACGTTTTTTTCGTCGTCCATAGCTCAAGAACCAGAAGAGATATCGACTTCAAATAAATTTTGTTATACAGATAATAAGGCAGAAAGATTCAGAAAGGGCTCTCAAGAAAATTGCGTGGGTGGTTTTTTTACCATAGCAGTTTAAAAAAAAGGTGAACATTTTGGTTAAACCTAAATATCTCCTGAACCAATGACGCTAGAGACTTGAATTGAATTTTATATTATATATTGTAACGTGATACAAAACAAGTATATTTTTGGAAAAAATTCCAATTAACGGTTTTTTTTATAAATCAAAAAAACTGAAAAAAAAAAATTTGTCACCTCGAAAATTTTACGACTTAAATATGATTTTATCTCCAAAACAATTTTCTGCAACGAAGAATAATGTTTTTGACATCTGATAAAATTTTGAGAAAAATCGAATTGACAGTTTTTTTTTACAAAAAATAAAAACCTAAACAAACAATACTAAAACTTGGTAAAAATTTACTTTCGACTCAAATAGCTTTTCAAAAATTACAAATATTGGCTTCAAACTTACTTCAGTAATTTTTTATAAAAATCAAGCAGTCCGTTTTTTCATAAAAAAATGAAATCTACAAAAATAGTACGCAAATTTGGTAAAAATTAATACATATAGACAGACTTTTAAGCAAGACAAATCGACTGACGGGATGGGAAGTTATCAGTGTGGGTCGCATCCCAGCCTCTTTTTATTTTTTATTTTCAGAATCTTAAAAATTCTTGTTCATAAATACTTTTCATTACTGCTCCCAGAAATTGCACAAACAATTATATTCCAAGATGCAAGTTTGTTACGGGAAAAATTGTTATTCAGAAATTTGAATCACGGTGTTACTAAAAAATGCAGAATAAGATTGTTCCAAATTACTTTCTGTCCATGTGTTTCATTGCTTCACCTCAACCTAGAAGTGTTGACGTGTTTAACTTCAAAAGCTGGCAAATTCTTCCAACAGAATAAACGAATTCCGACTAAATGTCATTTAATGACAAATATTTAAACCCTAATAAATATAACTTTTAAATCAAAAACTACTTATGTACATCAAGATTAATTTATTTCCCTTAAAAACTGTTCCAACTAAACTCTGCATTTTTATATCATATACCTGTACGTGTGGTCCAAAATAAATAAAACACATTCCTTCAAAATTCCCATTACAAATCGATGGCAAACGTGGAAATTAATTAAGTAATATGCGATTTCCACAATCAAATTAAAAAATAAACTTTATATAGACCTCTGTGTTGTGACGTGAGCTGGAGAAGTCTTTAAACCTAACCAAGTGGTAAAATTCACAAAACGAAATATAAAAACAAAATTTATAGTAACCACAATTTGTGGTTGGGGTCTTGTGAAAATATAGTTCGAGGTTTTTATGCGGTCGTACTCTTTAAACAATATCGATCTGAAGCACCACCATCGTTGGCAGCCAGTCAGTCAACCACTTTAAATGGATAAAATAATCAAAAGGTGGTTACAGAGAGAGAGAGAGAGAGTCTTGCCCCGGTCGGTCTTGATGTCAAACAAAATCAGAAATTCTTGAATTTGTATTTCCTTCTGGCGGAATTACCTAATGGATAGCTTAGTTGGGTGTAAAGTAAAGGAAGAGTCTATTTTGTTGACTTTATCCAATGTTTAGATTAATTGATATTGATGTCCATTTTGGCTAAAAAGTTCCACCTTCAGTTTATACGAGTGAGTGTTTTGGGAAGTTTTGGCTTGGGATTTGATTGATTAGAATAAATTGGAACGACATTTATACATTCATGACGTGGGAAGATTTATTTATAGATTGTATTTATCAGGTACCTTATTTGATGTGTCTTTGTTTCCAGAGTTTAAGGTCCCCCAAGTACGTACTTCTTAGAGATTCAATCTTAAGTTCATGGCATTGATTTTTTGTATCTCCAATTTTCATTCCATCGATTAACCACCATCATCAGAAATCGATATCAAAAATTGGAAGAGTTGGAAGTGAATTAACACGAATATTCATCACACAGTTTAATTGGTGCCAGATTGCATGGATCGTTATCATTGAGAATATCGTGTGGTACCTGTTTGACACACGACTGGCAGCCAGTGTCAACATTTGTGTATCTTGTTTGTATATCTGTAGATTGTGGTGCGGTTGGGTTTCCCTCGGTGTTTCTGCGTTCGCGTTAACGTTGCGCTGCCTGTTGCTGAGGTTATTGTTTTATTCGCTTGGATTGATTGCTGCCACATTCAGTAAAACAAAAAAGAAACTCAAGTCTTTGGCTTTCTTGGTTGATTTGTTAGTTGTGTTGTGAGGTTTTGACGGTGTGAGGGACACAGAAAATACGTCAGTTTTTTAAAAATATTTCTTGTTGTTGGTTGCCAACAACTCTATATTGCAATGTCACTGATTTACATTTACATTTACATGCAGCGAATTTTGCAGCGTGATAGTATCTGTAGCAGCAAAACGCGATTCAGACAAATTTAGGTCGATTTTGTCTTTAAGAGATCAGTTTTATGGAAGTTGGTAACACACCCTTTAAAGATATTTTTTTCTTTTGGTTTGATATTGTTATCTTCGTTGGTGCGTGTTCCAAAAAACAATGAAATTAAATTGCAGTTTTGTCTCAGCAAGTTATATGATTCGGACTTTATTTGTTTTGGATTTTACGGTATTTGTTATTAGTCATGTTTAATATAGGGTCCGCCATCTAACGTTTTTTTTTTCAACTATTTCGTGAATGGTAACACTTAGCTCATGTCTGATTTGACAGATAATTAGTTTTATCCTTCCACTGAACGAATATGGTTGTGTATACGCTTGAACAACGCTGGGAACAACGCTTAAGGAAGATGCCGATTATGCCAAAAAAAATCATCTTTTCAGATGAAGTACATTTTGATCTTAGCAGGTATGTAAACAAGCAAATTGTCGCATTTGGGAAACAGAAAACCCGCACGCATACATTGAAAAGCCGATACACCTAAAACGAGTCACTGTTTGATGCAGATTTTGGTCCAGAGCCATAACTGGGCCATTTTTCTTCGAAAATGAGCAAGGAGTGGCCGTTACAGTCAATGGCGATCGTTATCGGGCCATGTTGAACGAATTTTTGTTCACAAAAATTGAAGAGGAGGATATTGGCAACATTTAGTTTCAACAGGACGGCGGCGGCGCTATACGTGCCACACAACCGAAGCTTCACTCGATGATTTTATAGCATTTTCAAAAAAAAAGTTATTTGGCGGACCCTTTAGTTAAATAGTAAGTTTTCTTTCACTGGCTCTTCTTCCTGCGCTGAGTTGAAAAATCTTGCATGTCGATATTTTATTTCACCCAGGATTTGTCGGCGCAGAGACATAGGGCCCAGGGACATAACGCCCAACTTATTTTTTGGGGCTTATTTCTCACTTCGGTGGGACATAAAACCAAAATCTAATTTGGGCCCTAAGTCCCACCCAAGTAAGACCGAAGCCCCAAATAAAAATGTTGGGGCTAATGTCCCACTTATTAAGAATCACCAAATGACAAAACTTGGAGCACTTCAATACCACAAGACTTTGTTTTGTGGAGTTTAAAATTTAAACTATAAATCCTGGTGCACAGGTGCTTTTATTGAAAGAAGTTGTTGATATAGGCGCCTGCCTGGCGACTTTACATACCCTTAGCGGAGCAACGGAGTTGCGTGAGCGGGTGTGACCCCGAAAAACGGAGTAAACATCCTGTGAATCCGCGAAGCTGGCCACCCACAAGTACTTTTATTGAAAGAAGTTGTTGATATAGGCGCCTGCCTGGCGACTTTACATACCCTAAGCGTATCACCGTATCAAAAAATTATTGTTCATTGCATTGAAATACAAAAACTTTGTATTCTTTTTTGGATCTACAAAAATTTGGAGACAATGTCCCATTTTTAACAAATAAATTTGGGACTTAGGTCATATTTGAGTAGGGCTTAAGACCCAAATTCAATTTCGGTTTTATGTCCCACCGAAGTGAGACATAAGCCCCAAAAAAAAACTTGGGTGTTATGTCCCTGGGCCCTATGTCTCTGCGTCGGATTTGTACCAGAGGTTGATACAAGCCTGGCCATAAATCTTTTATATGAAAAAAAGACTTTAAAGTATAGAATCGATTCAAAAGAAACTAATAAGATTTTGATAAACTTCCCAATTTTGCATTATACTTTTGACAAAAACGACACTTGGAGTTGTGTACAAAAATCCAATATGATTCTTCTAATATAGATACTAGTAATATAACCTCGATAACGGTTTAACTCTTTCGATCATTCAGTCAGTCAAAGTTCACAAAACTAAAGTGGGTCGTCGAAAACCACCTTCGGTTTCAATGGTAGTGGATATTCTACTGTTGCATGACACGTTTTTCTTCATTTTTGTGTGTTAAGCCTAAAAACAAAAGTCCTGTAGCTATGAAAGAAAGTCGTATATATTAACTTAAAATAGATTCAATTTTAACTATATGTATATCAGAAAGGCTTAATAAGTCTTAAGGCTCTTAAAGTTAAGTTACACAAGAACTCAAGCCGGTCGATTACACTGGTTGACAAAATTATTTTTTTTTTCTGTCCCGCAAAAAGAATATCGCCTATGAATTTTTCTAACACATCAGGTTTCTAAAATATGTCCTTTTAAAAATGGTGAAAACAACCAAAAACGCGGTTCTTAAAGCTATGTTAAAATTCAAAATATCTTCCTACAAGAAATTGTTTGCAAAGTACAACTCTTTCTCTTTTAGACACAATTTAAATTTTACTAACTTACTTCCATAATTTTGAAAAACACATTTTGGAATTGATTTTTAGTACTGATTTCGAATTCAAACTTTTAATTTAACTATTTGCTCAAGTTTTAAAAATTTCGGTTTTCAACTATATAGTTTTTAATGTGTAGGGTTTTTAAAATGGCGCGTACAAGTTCCAACTGACTCAGGAGCTCAAAGTTCATGACCATAGACAACGCCACCGGCCGTTTGTTCGCTGACTGGGCTTAGTATCGTTTAAAAGAGGACCCCAATTTTTGCCGAAATTTGCGCATTTGTGGATGAATGTCTGTTAACAAGCAAAATTGCCGTATATGGGACAACACCAACCCACGCGAGGTTCACCAGGTGATAAAACATCCTCAAAAAAATACCGTTTGATGTTGATTTTGGGCCAGCGGCGTAATTGATCCGTACTTTTTTGAAAAGGACGTTAGTGAGGCGGTCACCGGCAACAGCGAGCGCTACATAACGATTATAACTGATTTCTTATGGCCCAAATTGAACCATATGGACCTAGACGACATGTGGTTCCGGCACTACGTGCCACACAGCAAACGCCACGACATCTACACACAACATCTACCCGCCCTTATTGAAAAACCCTATCTTTCGAAAACTTGATATAATAGAATTGTTTAGACAACAAATTCTGTACAAGTACATAACTTACTTTCAAACCGTTTTGTCTTTTTCTGTTGAAAACAGTTTTAGTATAAATGGTTTAGCGTTTTTTTCAAATTTTTGTAATACAGGTAAAATTTAATAACTTATGAAGATTTTTCGAATATTATATGAAATTATATAAATATTTTAACTGAATATTAAAGAAAGAGATTATAGATTTGGAAAACCATCACGGAATTTATTGAAAAAAAATTACTTGATAAATTTCGATATCCTTAAAAAGCTTTGTATAAGTGTTTTCTACGTATTTTAAAAAGTAATATCTCAAAAACCTGACGTGATATATTAGTTTTGAAATCGGATTTAAATTAAGACCATCAAAAGCCATTGAAAAAGTGGACATTTTTGCGAGTAAGAAAACCTTGTCGACCAGTGTTTCCAGAAACATCGCTGATTGCATCCTTGAAATGCATCAAAACAATCCGGATTTTAAGCGGCCAAGACTAATATCATTTTTCGAAGTATTGCCACAATTTCAATCATTAGTAAACATAACAGAAATTGACTCTCTAATAATAAAATCAAGAATAGAATAGGTACATCAATTTTTCAATGAATGTACTCTTCGTTTGGTATCCTTGAAGTTTAAAGTGCCCAGCAGGTAGAAAGAAGACCATATTAAGAGTAGGATCACAGTATAGTTATGGTAAACCGCATCTCAACGATTTTGTTTGTCACTTAATTTTGGGTGATGGTATTTTTTTTGTTATCATCGACTTTCTTTGATAGTCCGCTTTTAAGTGAACTCTTCCTTGTTTAATGTCACTTATTGTGTTGTCACAAAACATTATCTTTCAGGCAATCAGTAGTTGCATCATAAGTGGTAAGAAATCGATACAAAGGTTTGTTAAGTGATGTTCAAAAATAAAAAAGAAGAAAGCATCATGAGAAGGAAACAGCTCATGATGATAGTACATGGGTTTAATTATGCATTATGTGATATACCTGCTTTACCACAACTAAGAATCCTACTTTCCAAACAAGGAACTGATGGTGAATAGGTATATTTTAAGTGGTAGTATAGTTTGTAAACCAGATGTTGTCTTTTTTCCAACCTTATCATTTTTTCATAACATTGGGACACTGCAAGGATAATATTGGTGAATCGATAAAAATATTGCTACTACCTGCTTCTCGAATATAAGAGTTAAAATTATAAAGTGAACACATAAATTAGAGGCTTTTATAATGATGTTTCTATACTCAGAATTTAATGAATTAAAAATATCTAATATTCTAAAAAACATTGAAATCTTTAAAACCAATATCATAAGCATAACCATCCAAAGTGAAAATAAACTCCAGTTCATTATGCAACTGTTTGCTTTTTTCATTAAGATATCATCTTTTTCACAACTCAAAAAAAATTCAAAAATTACTCGTCTGAACAATTTAATTTTATGTCTTCCTTTTCCGCAAGTCATCATCATGAACAACAACAGCAAAATAAAAAAAATAAAAAAAACACTTTTCATCCCTCTACCTATAAATGTATATATTTTCGTCAAATTGACGACATGACACACCACAATATGTATAAGGAGTGAAAGATCATTAAAACGAGACTAAACATGGAATGACAATTAGTATTTTTCAACTACAAGACTACAACAACAAAAATGGAAGAGAAAAATATATCCTTTTTGGTTTTATTACTTCTTGTGGTTGTTTTGTGTGGGCAAATGTATTTTTTAATAATTCCATGGATTCTTTTTATATACTCGTATGTAACAACTTTTAAAGGTTAAAATATATGTACACTCATTCAAATTGAATATGTATCGGGGTTCGGAAAACACCCTTATTTCAAAATCACACTAAAATCTTAACATAATGAATGGTATTGTTTTTAAAAATTTTAGATAATAAATTGAATCAAAACTGTTAAGTTATTCTTAAACTTTATTTTTCGTCAGTTTTTGAATCCTAGACAAAATTCTTTGTGTGTGTGGAAAGAAAAAGACTTGCTAAAAACTATCGTTTATTCTAATCTCAGGTGTTTTTTAAAATTCAAATTAAATACTAATTTATATTCAAAACCAGAACTCCTTTAGTATATTATACAGAAGAATAAATATTATAAAGATAGACACATTCAATCATCATTAATGCAAGCTTGCAACGGAATTGAGATTTTTCGGTCAAGGGATTCCAATTCCGATAGTTTGTGGAAATTTATAGTGTTTTATGTTTCTAAGTTTTAATATATATGTAGGTATAGGGGCAAAACTTAAAGACTCAGAGCTGTGTATAAAGTTATTCTTCAGTTGAGTGACAGCGGTCATGAATTGCAAAATATACTAAATAAAATACGCCATCAAAATGCGTAGGTTGTTTAGCATAAACGTGTTGCATATTAAATCTACATAAAGCAAGCACCAGTGTTTCTATTGTTTTGTTTGTAGGTTTATTTATTCGTACCTGCTGATTTAGAAAAAATAAAAATTAGATGCAGTTTGACACACGTCTACCGTTGTAATCAAAATGTGGTGTTTTGTTTTCCTTAATAATTAAATGAATCAAAGTTTGCTTTGAGGTAGCTAAAGATAAATTCAAAAAATAGTAAAAATTCAATTCAATGCAAAGATTAATATTTTGATCCACTGGATTTGGTGGAAGCAATATACAGTGGCTCCCAGCCAAAATGATGCACTCAATTTCTTTGCTGACAAATTTAAATAAAAAGGGAACCACTTCGAAATCAAAAGAAAATCATGCGTTATATTATTTATTAAGTTAATTCAATTGGTATTTTTAACGAAAAATGAAGAGTTTATACATTTTTAATAGCTTAACAAGTCATAATTAATTTTTTTGTTTTGAAACAATATCTCAGCTTAAATTATGCAATGGGTTATGTTTCATAAAAAAGTTGTTTTAACAATGGAAAAAAGTCGTAAAAACTCCTTAATATTTTGTCGGACACCCTTTTTGCTGAAGCACCGACTCCAGTCTCTTTGGTATTGATTAAACAAGCTTTGAGGTGTATTCCGAGGATATGCTGCCCCATTCTTCCAAAAGTGCCTTTTTTAAATCTTCCTCGGATGAAATCGCATGTTTTCGAATTTCGCGCTCCAGCTTCGATCATAAATTTAGGCATTTAGGTCTGGCGACTGGGCAGGCGGTTGCATGACATGAGGGCAGTTCCAGATTAACCAAGTTTGCACAATTCCAGACTTGTGTTTAGGGTCGAAAACTGTCCTTGATCTTGAGTTTTTCAGCACTTTGCAACAAGTTTTGCTTCAAAATATTTAGATTCATGTTTTTGTCCATATTACCTTTGATAGAAACCTTTTATACGCCAGCAGAAGACATACAGCCCCTCCACCGTGTTTCACTGTCCCACGCAAATTCTTCGGCTGAAGCTCCGTATTTGGCTGCCTCCAAACACACCCCTTACCTTACTTTCATCAGTAAATATTACGGTGTTCCAAAAAATGTCGGCCATGTTAAGATGCTCACGAGATTTCTAATCCCGAAAACCCAAAATCCCGAAAACCCACAATCCCGAAAACCCAAAATCCCGAAATCGAAATCCCGATTTTTGATTCGATTTCGAAATGCTTTGCAAAAGCATAATAGCATCAAATCAAACTGTTTTTTATATAAGATCGGGAATTGCAAAAATAAATATCAGAAATTTAAGAAAATTTCTGGATTTTGGGTTTTCGAGATTGTGGGTTTTCGGGATTTTGGGTTTTCGGAATTTTGGGTTTTCGGGATTTTGGGTTTTCGGGATTGTGGGTTTTCGGGATTGTGGGTTTTCGGGATTTTGATTTTCGGGATTATGTCCGTCTCCCATTAAAAATATATAAATTCTTCATTTTTTGTTAAAACCATCATTTGAATAAACCTAATAAATAATATACCGTTTGGTTTTTTAATTTTTTTTTCATTTTCAAGCGGTTCCTTTTTTTATTTAGTTTTTCAGCAAAGAAATTGAGTGCATCATTTTGGCGGATGCAATATAAATACCCGGCAAACAAAAAAACAACACTATTATAAGTTTTTGGTTGAGGTCAAATTTTTAGTGACAAACATTACGAAATTTAGAATCGACATTACTCATTTTATTACTTGAAAACACTCTGTAAACTGAAACTTCATAAAAACATCAAATTATGTTTGCAGTAATAAATGATTCAATGCTTAATTATTATTACTTAGAAACAAATTTTGAATTTGAAACGAGTGTTTCTTGGACGCTTAGTGGATGCGCTAGAAAAGATGGGTGATAAAATTTTTATTTTGTGTATCTTTATAAAACGAAAATGAAAATCTTTATTTAAAATCATTAGCAATAAATATACAAACAAAGTACCTTAAAATAAAAGACGAAACTAGAAATGTCCATCCATGCTCGAGTGTTTCACTAATTTTACTTAATTGCTTCTTTCCTTCTTTTTATCCTTCCAATTCTTGGTTTTCATTAGCCAACGAATCTAATTGATATTTACGTAAATCTTTTCGGAAATTGGTGGTTTTGGTGATTTTGATGACGCTTTAAAAAGTTCTGAAACAGCACTTTTGCTAAGAGTCTCCTCAGCTTTTCATGTTCGTTTCTAGATTAACATCCTTGTCGGTCGGATGTGGAACTTGAACTGCCGCATATGATAAGCTCATTAAATTCTGATATTTCGGAATTATGAACAGTGTAGAATTGAATGCTGCAAAAAGCTGCTATCCATGAGTTGCAATTTTGTCTAGGAAACTAATCAACTTTCAGTATTCGGTATGTTTTTCATAGACCACCTCTTACTCTTATGGAATGATCACATATTCGATATTACCAAAAATGCTGCTATGTGCTTAGGATCTGGCTGTAATTTACAAAGCCTTTATTCCTTCAAAACTTGAATGGAACTCTCATATTTAGGCAGGTGCCCCTAAAACAAGTTTAAGTCTTTTGCATGAGAACCCAAAAAAAAAACTTTGAAAATGAAAGCTGATAGAACTATAACCGAAACAATTACATCACTCGAACACCGCCGCAATGTTTCACTCAAACAATTCAGCTGTAATACTCGGATTTCAATGAATGCTCATCAGTTAACCCTTGAGCTTAATTTCGCACGTAATGTCCGAGATCTTTTTTTTAAACCACACATCGAGAATGTGGAATGCGGAATGCTTTACCGAACTCTGTTTTCCTTCTGTTTAAATATTCAAAGCTTTAAGATCATTGTGCACCGGTATGTCCTCTTGAATCCTTCCTTATTTTTCTACAGCTGGCACTGTTGATGATAAAGTATTAATAATAAGCCCTTGAGTGTCTGTAAACTTAAAAACAAAATTCTCAGTGACTACGATAGTTCCTAACTAAGTGTTTCCATTTATTTTCGACCTAATACCATGTAAGATGGAAACCTAATGTTTTCATTCTTCGAGAAATCTTCTTCCAACATTTGATTTTTCGTGCGGAACTTTGTACCAAGTAGTGGTGGATGTTCTTCGTGTAAGTCGAGGAAGAATCTATCCGATTGAGTGCATCATTTCGATTTCACCGTTTTCATCACAGGTGAAGTCTTTGTCAGATTTGTTTTGCAAAGTACCTATAAAAAAGTGGAGTTCAATCCCAGCAAGCATGTGAACTGAGGCTTCTTTATTAAAAAGGATTAAGTTATCACTGAGTGGCTCTTGTGAACTTATTTCCCTGCATCTATCATTTTCTATACAATAAAATTATAGGCCAGGTAAAATCATATTTTTCCGTAAAATATTTGAGTTGATAATTTTCTGTTCATTTTTGTTTTATGTATAAAAAAGATGTCAGTTGATTTTGTTTCCAATTTATATTATTATTTATATTTATTTCTGAAAAATGGTGTAATGTATAGAAATACATTTTATAGAAGTTTATAGCTTCATTCAATAACCAGGCATTTGTCACCAACCAATATTTGTATAAATCTAATACATAATAAGTCAGAATACTTTTTTTTTAATACTACGTGATTTTTGATATTTAAAATATAACCTGTTTGATTCTGAATTTTCAAAAACGTTTCTATAATAATTTAGAACAAAAACACTCGTACTTTTTAAGTTAAATACTTAAAAAATCTACAAATAACTATACTTGTGTTGGATTTTCGTAAACACTACCTAATTTTTTTCAATTTGGACAACAAATGTTAGAGTGCTTAAATAATCAATTGGTATTTCTTATTTGTCCAATGATAAGTTCTTAATGTTTTTTAACTTCCAAATAAGTTTCTTTTCTCCAAATAAATTCGTTGCTTGAATTTAAAAATTAAAAAAATAATAGTTTGAAAAAACTTGATACAATTTTTGCTCTGTTAAGAAACTTGATTCGTTTAAACGATAATTTATTGTCAATTTGTCAACAATCGTTTTGACTATAACTTTGTCAAGAGTCAGACATTGTCAAGATGACTTCATCGAATGATCGTTTTTGCTTAATGCGATACGGGCCTAGGTTTTTAATTATTGAAAAAATTAATAATTATTAATATCGAAATAGAATAGTTTACCAATCGGAGACGAAAACTAGTAACTCAGGCTGAAAAACTTGAACATTAGGTTGAAAACCCTAAATAAATTGAAAAATTGTTTTTGGGATTTAAATTTAAAAATACAGAATTTTCTTGTTTTGTTTTTTGTATAATTCTAATAAGGATATTTACCAAATCAAATTCCTATGCATAAACTAGTAACTCTTAAGTTTTTTGAGAAAAATTATTCTTCTTCAGAAAAGTTACAAAAATACTTTGCAGTGATCATTTAAGATGTTTAGAAATTTAAGCATCTAATATTCGTAATTATTCAAATAGTTTTTCGCATTTAAACGTTTGAAAATTGAAAGTAAGACTCCACTTACATCTATCCCATATATCTTGCTTAGACCACAATAATTTTCCTTTTCCCACAAAACGCTTATCTTCTCAATCACAGCTTTGATTGCGGTTTCTTGTTCCGTCAGATAAGCATTAGCGTGAGTCTACAAAGAAAAGTCCATACCACCACAAAAAAAAAAACTCAAGATGGTGGTTTTCGTGTGTACACTCAACACGAATTTCCATTTCCGTAAGTGTTTTTCCAGTTCTTTATCCGGTTGTTTGTGATTTGCTATTATATACGCTGCAAGGCATCAGGACACCCAGCTTATGCATACGAGTATATCCAAAATCAAAAATCACGCAAATTCAATTGCAAACTTTGAATTTAAGTGTTTTAAGAGACATAGAACACAAAAATACGAGTATGTAGCAGATAGAAGTTTGGATTATATTCAAATTCAATTCGCAACATGGAATGCGGTTCGCAACTTGCCATACGGCACGCAGTGGCACGCCAACGACAAAGACTACATGCGTCTTACACTCCTACTTCACCTATCGTTGCTTGCATAGTCCATCTCCTTCAAAAGGGGACACAGCAAGAACGAAGAAGTAAATGTTCAATGAGCCAGCAAATATAATATTCATGTCATGCCAAAGGAACAACTTTTGCTTTTCATTTAAGCCAAGCAAGTTCCGTTCTATAGCTGATTTGTACCTTCAAGCATAAAATCACAAAAAAAAAAAAAAAAACGGTCTTATGGGTCTTTTGCGGATTAAAGCATTCCAAAAAAAAACTTTGCAATGAACGCATGCATTTCATAGACCGTATAGTGTACACTCTTAAGACGCCAACGACATACGCATTTTATTTTCGCGCCGGGCCGCAAAGCCATAGTCGTCGATCGTTCGTCGTTGTCATAGGGTATAATAATGATCGTTGATCAACTAGCATACTCGTATATGGCTGCAGGTTAAACGGGTAGAACCTGGCTTTTTGGCCAATCACTCTCTAATGGTTCTTACGAGTGTAATACGTGTAGGCATTGACGACCACACTAGCTTTGCGCCGCTGCAATTTCAGCAAGACGTCGACGACGACGACGCATAAAATATCGGTGATCATAGAGTTGCCATAGGATAAAGGCAACAACCTCAACATTTTATTATTTTTGTTTTATCGTTAAAATTCGAAAAACATAACAAAAATGTTCCAGATACGCCCCCATGTCTTTGATTTAATTAGTTGCAAATTTAAACAGTTCTTCCCCAATTGACGCGATGTTATTCAGGGTGACCATAAAGTCAAAGCAATGATAGTTTTTCTAATTGAAAAGATCCAGCAACTGATGAAGGTTATTAATGACATCCAGGAGTCAAATTATTCAGTAAAATTAATAAGATGCTGGAAATTAGCCGAATTTTGATTACAAGATTATTTTTTCGGATAAGAAACATTTTAAATTCCAGTACCAATTGTGTTGTCTTTAAAATTGTTTTGTTTTGTTGCATTCTTAAAAACATAACACAAGTCAACAAAAAAAATATTTTTCTTTGAGTCTGTTATTTAGTGAATATTTTCTGATTGTATACATCGAAAAAAAAGCAGAAACTCCATTTATAATAAATAAAGTTTGCTTTTGTACCGTTACACAATGTAAAACGAAATATTATAGTGTTTTAGCAGTTTTTTTTAGAAGCCGTTGCATATAAGATGCTGGAGAGGGGTAGGGGGGCTGTGGGTGTGAAGCGGGAGTGAGGATCTGACAACGGCAGTGTGCGCGTGCGCTTTGCAAAGGAATAACGTATTTTATGTGTCGTGAGGCCTAAAATGTCTTCCAAAAAGTGCAAAAATCCCGTGGACTCTTTTTGTTATATTTGCGGCGAATTCATTAAAGTGAGAGCTAAAAAAATTTGTTTATCGTCAAATACGAGACTTTGTGAAGCCTATGAAGCTTATTTTAATTTACCCGTACGAAGTCAAGATAAAGTATGGGCACCTCATTTCTCATTTAGTAACTGCAAAAACACTTTAGAGGGTAAGAAAATACATCATACTTTTCATTAAAATTTATATATATAAAACTATACCTATTCTGACACATACATTAAATGTGTCATTCTTTATTGAATAATGTTAATTTTTTTCCAGCCTGGTACCGAGGAGAAAAAAAAAGTATGAAGTTTGCAGTACCAAGAATATGGAGGGAACCAACTGACCATATCCATGATTGCTATTTTTGTGTAGTAAATCCAAGTAAGCGTCGCGCTGGTAAAAATGCCAAAAAGATTGAATACCCAAACCTACCATCAACGTCTGCTCCAGTACCCCACAGCACAGTGAAAATTTCCCTGTGCCTTCAAGCCCAAAGCAGAAGGCACAAGAGCAGTTACCGCTATCACAAATATCTAGTAATAGCGGAGACAGCGAGTTCGTGATCACATCACCGTCTGTTGAACCACATCTTATTAATTCAGAAGAGTTTGATGACTTAGTAAGAGATTTAAATCTACCTAAACTTAAAGCAGAAATATTAGCTTCACGACTAAAACAGTGGAATTTACTCAAGAACGATGTTAAAATAAGTGACCAAATAAATCGTCATAAAACATTTTCTGGATTTTTTACAAAAGAAGACGGACTTTGTTATTGCAATGATGTGAAAGGTTTATTTGAAGCAAAAGGAATCCCTTGCATTTCTTCTGAATGGCGTCTTTTCATCGACAGCTCTACAAGAAGCTTAAAGGCAGTTCTTCTTCACAATGGAAATACATTTCCATCTCTTCCCCTTGCTCATTCTGTAATGCTAAAAGAAAATTACGAGAGCGTTAAAATGGTGCTTCAAGTTTTAAAATATGAAGAGTACGTCTGGCCAGTGATAGGGGATTTCAAAATGGTTGGATTTCTGATGGGAATGCAAGGCGGGTACACTAAATATCCGTGCTACATTTGCTTATGGGACAGTAGAGCCGATGCACTTCACTACCAGCAGCACTCATGGACACAACGGAGCGAGTTTCAAATAGGACAACATAACGTCAAAAATGAACCAATTGTGAAGCCCGATCATATTTTAATGCCTCCATTGCACATAAAATTAGGTCTGATAAGGCAGTTCGTAAAGGCTCTGAGTCAAGACTCTGAGGCCTTTCAATATTTAAAATCATTTTTCCCGAAATTGTCAGAGGCTAAAATTAAAGCTGGTATTTTCATCGGTCCACAAATAAAGAAAATAATGGCCAGTGAACAATTCCTACAGCTCCTCAGTACCCACGAAAAACAAGCGTGGCTCAGCCTTGAAGCAGTGATTAATGGCTTTCTTGGCAATAGAAAGGCAGAGAATTACACGGAGCTTATTACTGATATGCTCCACAACTTCAAAGTTATGGGTTGCAGAATGTCTTTGAAAGTCCACATGCTACATGCTCATTTGGATAAATTTAAAGACAACTTAGGTGCATATTCAGAAGAGCAAGGAGAACGTTTTCACCAAGATGTAATTAACTTTGAAAAGCGTTATCAAGGACAGTATAATGAAAACATGATGGGTGACTACATTTGGGGGCTCATACGAGAAAGTTCCAACTTACACAGAAGAAATACCAAATCTGTTCATTTTTAAAGTCTTTTTTGTATTCTTTTTTGTATTTGTGGGTTTATTTATGCCGTCTTGTATAATTAAAGTCAATAAAAATATGTGAATTCAAAACTGTTTTCCTTTTACATATAATTGAAATTAAATAAAATGCACGACTGGGTCGCACGAACTTGCTCCTGTATTCAAAGAGTCTATTTAAAAAAGTATCTATGTATATAAGATTTAAAAATATACCTGTAAAATAAGTTTGTCTTCAAAGATATAAATGCCATTTGATTCGTCGAAAAAACCTCCATTCTTCAATTTTTTTGGGAGGGGGTTACATTCAATACAGTTAAAATAATTTAAAAAAAAAACTAATTTAAGATTCAAAATTTTACCTGAAAAATAAGTTTGTCTTCAAAAATTTAAATGCCATTTTATAAATAAAAAAGCCCTTGATTTTTCAAAAAAAAATTTCGAAAATCGTTAGAGCGGTTTTTTTTTAAATTAATTTTTTATATATAAAATTTTTCAATTTTGTTCTAAAAATATTTTTGGTATGCAGTTGTTTAGTGATTGTAAATATACGCTCTACATTTGAATTTCGTAAAAAAATATTAACCCGTTTTTGAGATATAGAATTTTGAAAAAAAAAAATTCAATATTTTTTTAAAAATCCAAACAAAAAAAAATTGCACTTTTGATAATCAAATATTGTTAAAGCAATATAAGAGCTTATTCACAAAAAAAATTATTGAAATCAGTACATAAGTTGCTGAGAAAATTAAAAAACAAAATAACGGTTCTATGAGCGGTACCTTTCCTGAGCAATACAAAAATATGTTTTTCTTATTAAAAGAAGCCAAGTTAAAAAATAAAATTTTAGAGAAAATAAAAAAAAAATCTATCGGTTTGTTTTTGAGAAAATTCGAATTATCGTTTTTTGACCAAAAAAATTGTATGGGGGCCACTGTTAGTTTTGATCTTAAAAAAAAAATGAAAAAAACGCCTAACGCGAATCTGCTCAAAACCTTAACTTCCAAGTTTGAACTCAATCGACCCAATGGTATAGGCTGTAGGAGCGTGGACAGACAGACAAAATTCTGCACGAATGCAAAACTTGCCATATAGTTCCTATATGTCGCAAGTAAAAATAGAGCTTTTTCATAAAAATTAAAATTTCGTTTTAGTAACTACAAAAGCAAACTTTATTAGATAAAAATATTTTTGCTTTAATTAGTTAGGCATAAGTAATGAAAATCAGAGGTACAGAACTCAGACTCAAAATTCGTGTTGACCCGTGATTTAAAAAAATGATTCGTAGATACCAAAAAATGTTCCACATACGCCCCGGTACCCTAATTTGACGTTTAATAGATAAAAATGCTGTATGGGTTTTTAAACATATTCAACTGCTTATGTGATTTTTTTAATTTTAAAGTAATGTGCTAAGCTTTTATTAGACTAAATCAATTTATGTAATGTTGGCATCTCTGGTTGTCATTGCAACGAGCATCGACATAACGCACAAAAAGAAAAAAAAAAAAACAAAACAAAACAACATTGAATGCTGCTGCGGGTTCATGTGCGTATACGCGACAAAATTGCATTCTATTAACCAATCATGTATGTACGACAATGACAAGAGAGAGGGTGAGGAAGTGGAAGTCATGAAGGTGGAAGCGCGGTGGTGTTTAGTGGAGGCTGATCGACAACAACAAAAACCAACAACAGAAACGCAGTGTGTGTGCTCGTGCAAATGGAATAGATCTAATAAAGAGACATGATAACCCTGACCTAAACGCGGATAGCGATTTTGAAATATTTTATTTTTTTTCGCTTTTTAGTATTTCTATACTTTACTCGTTCGTATATGCTGCGTTTGTTGCGTTGCTGTGCTGCTGGTTGTTTGAATAAAATAAAATAAAATAAAATATGTAAGTTAACAAAAATAAAAATGAGAACAATTTAAAACGGATCTCATTGGTTTGACATCGTTTTAGATTTATTTATTTAAAATGTTATAAAGTTGTCCATTGACAAGACGCGTCGCGACGCATGCCATACAACATACATGCGATCACACGCAACAAAATTATGAATGATGCTTAGAGAATTTACACATTGACACAAATTTGACAATATTTTTGACAATAAACTGAGACGTGCACATGCAATGTCGTGGTCATAATTAAGATCGGGAAGCATTTGAAAAATAAATTTAAATGTAGTTGTTATAAAAATATTTAAACATTTTTAGATTTCAAAGCTAAATAAGATGCTGCAGATGCAAATAGAAATAAAGTAGTTTTGAAATTGTATTAGAAACAGAAATGGTAGAGGAAAAATATTAATTCAAACGTAGGTGATTGCAAGCGAGTTAAGAAAATACAAATAAAACTGTTTGGGCAATGTTTAAGATTGTTTGTAAATTATTTTCGAATAAAATTGGAGATATTCTTTGGAATAAACGTTGTTGTTCAAAAACAAATAAATTATTTACCTAAAAAGAAAAAAATTGCAATTTTACTTCAGGTTTAAAAACAATAGTGAACGTGATTTTCAGCACAGTAATATCGAAGCAAACTTTAAAATGACAGATGTTTGCCATTTAATGACGACTGGCTTAAATGTTATGGGATCAATGGTCAAGTTTTTTTTTGAAAACTAATAAACTGTCAGCCAATTACGTTTTTTTACAATTTTTGAAGTATTTTATCTCAGGAACTACTATTGCTATAGAGTGATTTGGATGTGATTATTTATCTTAGTAAATATTTTAACATAAATTTAATTATTTTAATAATATTTAAATTAGCATAGTTTGACTAAATAAGTTCTGAAGTTAGAGGATGGTCAAAAATTGACTAAGTTTGTATGCCTGGCTACTACCGTGCACTTTGATGATTGATCGTATAAAAACCGTTCACATTGGCTTCCGCAAAATTTAGCTATCGCTCAAAAATTGATAGGATTTCAGAATAAAAATCTTGATGGATTTCGATGAATCTTAAATATTATTTAAGGCGTTTCAAATAATCTATTTTTGGGGTGCAAATACCAAAAGCTATATACCAGTGTCACTGGTATAATCCAATGAAATATCTTAACCATGTATTGAGTTGAAAAAAAGGTTTATTTTTTAAATAAAATTTAAGAAATTGTCATTTAAAAAAAAACGCATAACTTAGAAAAGCATGATCTGGAGTGAAATTGGCTTCATATTGCATTTTGGTGTAAAATTTTTTAACCATCAAGCCTTGCGTCTGTGTAAGACTCAATCCATACTGAATTTTTGTTTAAATGAAAAACAAAATTGGTAACGTCATATCACAACAATAATTGTGACATTTTTTTTACTGCGATCGGTCTTTAGAAATCACAAGTGACTGTCACCTTACACAGGTCAAATCTGTCGTTTTTTTAAAGAAATTTATTGCAAATTACTTTCGGGGATTCAACCCTTGAATGAGTTTTTTTTAGAAATTTTACTATTAAAAAGTTATAGCACTTCAAAGGATTCTAAGCCATGATTCAAATCAAATTTGAAATTTTAGAATTTTAGTATCTAAAAGAGTACTATTCCTCTTTGTTTGATTTGAATCCCTAAAATTCTAAAAAATATTTTGACAGTTAGTGGTAGCCATATTGTTTTTATTACTTTCTGTCAAAATAACTTTTTTGTAATCAGTCACTAAAAACTAATCATTATTGCAAGTTACAACGTCGATCAACAAGTAAATAAATTGGGTGGCACAAAAGTTCGTTGAGAACTAGGGCCTAATGACTTACAACTCTCAACCATTCCTGTGTGCGAATAATGTTGTCAAATATGGAAGGGACCTAATTTAAAAAAAAAGGACTTTTTATGACAAGAATTATTCTTGGAGGATTTGTCAATTCCTCGCAAGAGGAAAAAAAACTTAAGGTGCTACATGCTAGGCAGGGTTTGAACCCAAGATCTTTTTCATGACAGTCCTACGCATTAACCACCATGCCTCGGGTACGGTAGATCAACAAGTGCAAATTATAAAGCTGTTGGATTCTTGGAGCATTTGGAAGTTGATCCCAATTTTGGTCTAAAAATCATATTTAGCAGTAAGGCCCATTGGTAAATAAGGAAAATTGCCCGATTGGGTACGACACAAATCCACACGAGATTCACAGGGTTCCAATGCATCCAAATATAGTAACTGTTTGGTGTGGATTTTGGGCTGGAAGCGTCATCGGTCCTCATTTCTTGGAAAATGATGCTGGTCAGACCATCACCGTCAACGACTATCGCTATAAGTCAAAGATCACCAAGTTCTTATAGCCTGAATTGGATGATATGGATACCTAAGACATTAAGTTTCAACAGGATGGCGATGGAACTATGTGCCACAGAGCTCAAGACACAATCGATGTTCCGCACAAGCAGTTTCATGTAAAAGTTATCTCTCACCGAGGCGACGCACGTGAATTGGCTTCCAAGATTGTGAGATTTGACCCCTTTAGACTTTTTCTTGTGAGGCTTTCTTAAGTCGCAGGTCTATACGAATAAACCGAAATCCACCACGGCCCTCAAACACAACATAATCGATGCCATTGGTCAAATTCAGCTTGATTTATGCGCCAAAGTCACCGAAAACTGGACTCATCGAAGCCACTGCTGTTATTTTAACGATGATACATACACACAATATCATCTCAAGAGAAGATAAAACTTTTTTGAAATTTCATGTACAACTTCTTTAATTCAATTTCAAAATCGACCCGCCTTTATTTCAAACCCTATATGGGAACTTTCCGAAGAAATATATATAAGCTTACGACAGACAAAAACTGCAATTTTTAAATGTTTAAGTGAATTTTTATTTAGAACTAAGCTTTAATATCTCACAAGATATTAAGTCATATTTTTAACTTCCCATAGGAATTCATTGTAATGGGTCCGATTTGTCGAATTGAAAATTTTGACATTTCTCGACGTTTCAAATCTCCTAGAGTGATTGCTTGTGTACGTACGTTTGTACGTCCGTACGTTCGCGACATTTTTTCGTCGTTCATAGCTCAAGAACCAGTAGAAATATCGAATTCAAATAGATTTTGATAAACAGAAAGATTCAGAAAGGTCTCTCAAAAAATTGAGTGGGTGATTTTTTTTACCATAACATTTAAAAAAAAAAAACTTGAAAATTTTGGTTAACCCCAATATCTCACGAACCAATAACGCTAGAGACTTGAATTAAATTTAATATTATATATTATGACGTGATACCAAACAAGTATATTTTTGGAAAAAAATCCAACTAACTGTTTTTTTTTATAAATCAAAAAAACTGAAAAAATATATTTGTCATCTCGAAAATTTTACGAATAAAAAATGATTTTATCTCCAAAACAATTTTGTGCAACGAAGAATAACGTTTTCAACATCTGATAAAATTTTGAGAAAAAATCGAATTGACAGTTTTTGTTTATAAAAAATAAAAACCTACAAAAAAAATATTACTAAAATTTGGTAAACATTGATTTTTGACTCAAATATCTTATCAAAAATTTGAGATTATGGCTTCCAACTTATTTTCTTTTATAAGAAATATTGTTTTCAACATTTTTAAAAATTTTGAGAAAAATCGAATTGACAGTTTTTTTTTACAAAAAATAAAAAACTAAAACAAAATTATAAAAAGTTGGTAAAAATTGATTTTTGACTCAAATATCTTTTCAAAAATTTGAGATTATGGCTTCAAACTAATTTTGTCTTATAAGAAATATTGTTTTCAACATTCATTAACATGTTGTCGAATTAACAGTTTTTTTACAAAAAATTACTTAAAGTTCCTAAAAATTGATTTTCGACTCAAATTAATTTTATTTTATAAAAAAATATTATTTTAAACATTCTGTAAAGTTTTGAGAAAAATCGAATTGACAGTTTTTTTACAAAAAATAAAAACCTAAAAAACAATACTAAAACTTAGTACACATTTATTTTCGACTGAAATATCTTTTCAAAAATTAAAAATATTAGCTTCAAACTAGGCTTTCTTACAGAAAATATTCCGTAATTTTTTTTTATAAAAATCCAACAGTCCGGTTTTTCATAAAATAATAAAATTTACAAAAAATAGTACCTAAGCAAATTTCGTAAAAATTGATGTTCAGTTTTCGATATCTCGTGAAGATATCGACTTTAAATTAATTTAATTCATCCAATTTGTATTTGTTTATATAAGAAATACAAATTTTTAAGAAATGTTACTAATATTGATAACAAATTTTTTTCGACTAAAAATCTCGTTAACAAAAAAAGATTTCGAAATCAAACTATTTCATCATAATGCAATTAAAATTTAATTTTTTTTAAATAATTCAACGTACACCTTTTTTAACAAAACACTAAAACCTACAAACCTTTTAATGAAGACAAATCGACAGACGGGATGGGAAGTTATTAGTGTGGGCGCATCCCAGCCTCTTTTTCTTCATTATTCGTATGACATTGGCTTACTTTTGCAAATTTAGGTTTCCCTAATGAATGTTGCTACTTTTTTCAAAAACAAACTTCCTATTTCTTATAAAAAAAAAAAAATATTAAGGCCTTTGTGGTCAAAATCATCTGCAGTTCATAAAAATTTGATAAATTGATCTCTTGTTTGCCTACTTCTGGCTTAAACATTTCTGTATATTTCTTACAAACAGTTTAATGAAGTTCAATTTTTCTTCACTTAAATTCCAAAACAAACACAATTTCATCTGACACATATGTTATGGCAGTTAAAAACAATAATAAAGACGTGATTCAGTATACAATATTAATGATTCCGGTAATTTTTAATGACATTTTAACAATCTCAATCAACAACCTTCAAACGTTCTCTTCACAGTTTCTCACATATGTATGTATGAGTCTCATACAGAAAATAGAAAAACAATTGACGATTAAATTCGATGTACATGTGACTCTAGCCAAAAAAATATTAAAATTACGCCCCATAGTTCAAATAGAAAATTATTGAAACCAAACAAATATAGACCTACGTATGTATATATTACATATGTATGGCCCCTAAAGCACACCTGCTGTTTCCCCTATAATTCTTGCGATTTCACATTGCGTAACCGTTTATCATTATGTATTTCCCACGAATTGCGATGATGAATGCATTTGTCAGATTTCAAAGAGAATATGGCTGAATGTGCTTAACTGTCAATGAACACAAACGCGAAAGCAACTCCTCAAGTCGTCGACGTCGACGTCGTCTTCGTTGTCGGTCGCCGCTGCGTCCATATCGTCATCATCATTATCATCATCATCTCATCGTATACACTGAACAATGTATGTAATTATATTATCTCATTGGATTCAGATTCAGTACGTGTGTTCAATTGAAGAGTTTAAAGGTATTGCTAGACTCAATTTAATAGCCCCATACCAAACGTCCAGCCATCGACATCGACATAGCCGCCGCCGCCACTGCCGATGATGCTGCGCCGACGCGGCGCAATTACGAGACTTATTCTTGATTTTATTCATGAAATCATTAGAGGCATCATCTTAACCTCTCGCAAAGAGGCTACCACGAAACGTCATCTCCTTTCATAATTCACAAACAAAAAGGAACAGCAATAATGAGTTATCCATTGAGAGCTGTCGCTGTTGCCGAGCTCCATACAACGCTGCATCTCGTCGTCGTCAATATGAGCAGCGCATTGTGTACTGGGCCAAAGTTTTATTCACTTAGCTGCCAAAAGACTTTGCGCGAGTGCAGAGTTTGTTTTTGCGGCCAAAACCGCATCATGAGCATGACATGCCAAATCGGCCGGTCGCAGCAGCGACGCGGAGGTGCAGTGGGAAAAAGTATCCATCGAAATCGACATCGACATCAAGTACGCGCGATCAATAGCCTCGAAATTGAGCACGGCCCATTGTGGTTTCTTCGTCGACCGACAGACGTTGCCGACGCGACGACGTTGTCGATTGCTGATCGAACGTTGTTCACGGAGAATCGCGGTGGGATATCGGATGTGGAAGCACGCAGACATTTAAAATGCCTCACCGTCTCGCTTCTCTCGGCCCCCGTACTCACGAAAAAGCTGAGCTTTGAAAATTAAACAGCGATTAGCGCAAGTATACACCTGTAACAAAACCCTCTCTCTCTCTGTAGCCGTCCCTCTCCGTAAAAAATCGATATCGCTGTTCACTGCTACTTCTGATCGGCTGGTAGACTTTGGTGTGCTTTGGCTGACTTTGGCTGGCTTTGGCTGTTGTGTCACTTGGATGTGTGTTCACCTTTTAATGAATTTCTGCAATACCGGAACGTGACGGGGCAATTTAGGTCAAATACACCTTAAATTGGTCTTAAGCGACTTTAAACGCCCCGCGCAATGCACCTTTCCGCCATATTCCGGGGCTGTTCGGTTTCAGTTTCAGTTTCAGTTTTGGTTTTCGTTTTTGCCGTTCTCGTCGTTCGTCGTCTTGGTTGTCGCTCGTTGTTGGATATCGATACTTTCGATTCCAACTTTTCATTACTCACCTATCAATCGATTAGGCAGTCTTTATGAGAGCTCAGATCTGGTGGAGTCTGTTTCTTCCTTTTTTTTTTTAACGCGCGCATTTTGTTGATCGCTGCTCGCGGTGCGACTCGATCGATCCGCCTGATCATGATTTGTGGTGGTGTATTTTTGTTTTCCGAACTTGCGCATATTTATATCATATACATATGTACATACATTGGTATACCAGAGGCTTATATATGTAAATATTTTTGATATGCAAAGTTAGATGCATTGTCTTAACATGCCGATGGCGTTAATTAAGAGATTATAATTACTGAATTTAAGCTCATGTTGCGCGCTTTTGATAAGCGCGCGAGAGGTGTGTTACGGCCCAGTTAAGTATTTTGTTTAAGCTTATCTTCGAATACAATCTGCGCATGGCAGTTAGCTGTTTTCGAGAGTTATACAGACAATATAACAAGTGTAACACAGCACGTTTTTATATGGGCTTTTACATTAGGTACATTTTTGTTTTTCGGGCGTTATATAGTTAGTTAGGCGATTGGGTGGATATTTAAATGTAACAAGAGGTCAAGAAAGGTTACTTGTTGTAAAAAATAAAGGAAAACAACATAAGGACCTAGGCATTAAAGTTTATTATGGGACACAAATTGTTGAAAGTATGTACTGTACATAGATGTATGTATATATCGAGGTAAGGCTTATTTTTGAATAAATTAAGATCAGGTCGTTCTAACTCCATGGGTAAAAAAGTAAAATAAACAAACATATTTCAATTCCAATCTTCTTTGACAATGACCTGAATCTTAGTACAGTACTTATCAAGGTATAATAGCTTTAATAAGGTGTTAAGTTGTTTGTTTTGGTTTTTTAAAGAGATATAATTTAGCAAGGTTTAGATTAGTGTCAGTCAAAACTAACTAAACTGACATAATTACACGAAGAAAAAATGTTATAAAATTAAGAAGAACAAGAATTTAGAATAGTGACATATTAAAAAAGCAAGCTTCTTGTTCGAAGAAAATCTCCCAAAAAATGAGGCTTGCAATGATAACTTTGTGTCCGCTAAAAATGTTAAAAAGGTATTTTTTGAAACATGGCCATGTTTTTGTTACTTGTGACATATAGGAACTACATACATATATGGCAAGTTTTGCATTCGTGCAAAATTTCGAACTCGAGATTTTAATCAAACATGATATTACGATGGTAAAGAAGTCGAAAAAAGTGGGCCCGCGATTCCGTCCGGTCTGTTTTGTCTGTCTGTCCACGCTCCTACAGCCTAAACCATTGGGTCGATTGACTTCAAACTTTGAAGTTAAGGTTTTGAGCAGATTCGGGTTAGGCGTTTTTTTTTTCTGTATATACATACGAGTATATTCAAGAAAATTAAATAAAAATATTACCATTTTTGGCAGGATTTCGGATTTAATAAGAAACAGTGTCTTGAAATGTAACACAATATTAACAACAATATTTAATATTTAAGTCAGTATTAATCAGAGTCCAAAACCAAATTTTTAGCATAATTCGTTTGTAGGTTTTTATGTGTTTGCTAAGAAAAAAGTGTCAATTGGATTTTCTTGATATTCGAATTGAAAATCAACTTTTTGACAAAGTTTAGCACTAATTTTAAAATTTTAAAATTTTTTCCACGTTTCTGGTTATTCTTCGATGAATTAAAATATTCTGCAGGTAGTATCATTTTGTTCGTAAGGTATTCGAGATGACAGATATAGTTTTTTTGATTTATAAAAAGAATCGTTAATTGATTTTTTTCAGGATCTAAACTTATTTAGTTTTGCATCACAATTTACACTTCGTGTCACATGGATAGAGACAAGCTTTTTTCGTTTTTTATTTGACGTTATTTTTCAAACCCTTAGGTTTTTTGGAAAAAACCCAAATGTGGAATGAATGAAAATATGTTGGATTAAGTTGACTAATACAAATTTTCTGACGGTTTTTCCGAAGAAGCGCATACAAAGTACCTGTTTTTTGTGTCACATGGATATAGGGACAAGATCTTAATTTACCTGGTAGACCCTTTTAAGTAATAACAACAAATCTTATGGTTTAGGTAAATATTGTTTTCTTTTAATGGATTAAAATAATTTTTAATAATGTGTGCTGCCTCCTGATTTCTGAATTACTTCAAGTAACGTGTGGTGTAGGATTCATAGAGTGTTGTCAGAAAATTGAGCGAAATTTGGGCCCAGGACCGTTTTATGGCTTCAATAATTTCTTCGGTTTTTTTTTTACTATGGCCGTCCTCCTTTGTAGACTTTTCTTGAAATTCATCCCCACACGTTTTCCATGATGTTCAGGGCAGAAGAATGTGGAGACCATGGTAATAAGTTCACATTTTGCCAGTGAATCCAGGCTTTTGTTGTTTATCTTGTTGGAAAGTCCATCGTTGTCCATCAAATAATTCAGAAAATTTCGGAAAAGCTCGTTCCAGAATCGATTTGTAAGTGTATACCGTCATTTTAGGTCCTTAGAAATCCAGCTCCACGGTGATTGGTCCCTATACCATTACACCACCTCCTTTGCTGTACCTTTTTTCAAGATAGAATTCTTCCTTTCTTAGATCATAGAAATAGTAGCTATATCCATCAGGCCCGTCCAAATTCCAAGCTCGATTCCACCTGATGTGATTTGTTGCAAAATTAAGACGTTGCGTTGGCTCATGCGTGTAGCATTCAATTGTGTTTTTTTCTTCATTTTTTGGTATCGTACATGGTCCGCCTTCTGTATCACCCGAGGAGCAACAGTCGATCTAATACTATTTACCAATTGCCTGCCTTGAAATTTAAGCAGCTCTCACTATCGCCCAACTTTCCTGAAATGATGTGGCTTTGTTGACTCTTCTTTTGGGGTGTTTTCCATACCTCTCTGGGTCTTTGAGGTAGTTGTATGCAACATAAAACGGATGGTTTTTCCGAGATCTCGGTAAGCTCGAATTTGGCCTTCTTGATTCTATCAAATTAATACTCGTACTTAGCTCCCAAGCAATCAGAGTCCTTTTATCTGATTTAAAACACGCTAATAAGTAAATTTAGATCTTTTTCATATTCATGTGACACAAAAAAACAGTTACTTTTTATGACCTTCTTCGGAAAAACCTCCATAAAACTTATATTTATCAACTTAATCCAACAAATTTTTTGCAATACAAACTTAATAAATACCTCATTCATTCCATATTTGGGTTTTTCCAAAAAACCTATAAGGGTTTGAAAAAAAACGTCAAATAAAAAACAAAAAAGCGTGTCCCTATCCATGTGACACGAAGTGTACATATAATGTGAAATTTAATTAAAGTCGTCAGCGTTATTGGATCGAGAGATATTTGGGATCAATTAAATTTGTCACTTCTTTTTAAAATGTCTAATGTAAAAAAAAAACAAGACACTCTCTATTTTGTTGAAAGTCCTTTCTGCATCTTTTGATGTTTTAATTTCTAAAACTAAATTTATTTGAAGTCAACATTACTCTGCTGGTTCTTGAGATTTAATTTTACGACGAGCAAAAGTGTGCCGCACACACACACATCTCTCTAAAAATTTTTAACTTCCCATAGGAAGTTATTGTAATGGGTCCGATTTGTCAAATTGAAAATTATGACATTTCTCGAAGTTTCAAGGTCCCTAGAGTCGAAATAAAAGATTTTTAGAAAGATGTCTGTGCGTGCGTGTGTACGTACGTTCGTACGTCCGTACGTCCGTACGTCCGTACGTCCGTACGTTCGCGACGTTTTTTTCGTCGTCCATAGCTCAAGAACCAGAATAGATATCGACTTCAAATAAATTTTGTTATACAGATAATAAGGCAGAAAGATGCAGAAAGGGCTCTCAAGAAAATTGCGTGGGTGGTTTTTTTACCATAGCAGTTTAAAAAAAAAGGTGAAAATTTTGGTTAACCCTAAATATCTCATGAACCAATGACGCTAGAGACTTGAATTAAATTTTATATTATATATTGTAACGTAATACAAAACAAGTATATTTTTGGAAAAAAATCCAATTAACGGTTTTTTTATAAATCAAAAAAACTGAAAAAAAAAAATTTGTCACCTCGAAAATTTTACGACCAAAATATGATTTCATCTCCAAAACAGTTTTGTGCAACAAAGAATAATGTTTTTGACATCTGATAAAATTTTTATCTTATAAGAAATATTGTTTTCAACATTCAGTAAAATTTTGAAAAAAATCGAATTGACAGTTATTTTACAAAAAATAAAAACTTAAAAAAAAAATTTATAAAAGGTGGTAAAAATTGATTTTCTACTCAAATACCTATCTTTTTAAAACTTTGAGATATTGGCTTTAAGCTGCTTTAACCTATAAAAAAATATTGTTTTCAACATTCAGTAAAATTTTTAAAAAAATCTAATTGACAGTTTTTGTACAAAAAATTAAAAACCTAAAAAAAATTTAACAAAAGTTGGTAAAAATTGATTTTCGACTCAAATATCTTTTCAAAAATTTGAGATAATAGCTTCTAACTAATTTTAACTTATAAGAAATATGTATTGTTTTAAACATTCGATCAAATTTTGAGAAAAATCGAATTGACAGATTTCTTACAAAAAATAAAACCTAAAAAAAAACTATACTAAAACTTGGTAAAAATTTACTTTCGACTCAAATAGCTTTTCAAAAATTACAAATATTGGCTTCAAACTTATTTTATTTCACAGAAAATATTTTTTTCGATATTCAGTAACTTTTTTTATAAAAATCCAACAGTCCATTTTTTCATAAAAAAATAAAATCTACAAAAAATAGTACGCAAATTTGGTAAAAATTGATACATATAGAGACACTTTTAAGCAAGACAAATCTAAAGACGGGATGGGAAGTTATCAGTGTGGGTCGCATCCCAGCCTCTTTTTAATTTAGGTTTTAGGGACCAAAAAATGACAAAGTTAATAAGGGTTTCACAGAACTGAAGCTCCTACCACATTGTTTATTATCTTCTCAACACCATGATTTTTTTTTCATTATTATAACAATTTAAAAAACAACATCAAATAAAACTGAATTTGAGGCTCTCAAAAATTCCTGTCTGCATTTTGACAGAAATTTTTGCCGAATATAAATGATCAATTTCAAGAGACAAACATTTCAATTTATTGTGAAATGCATTACATATCATAAAAACTCTTCTAATTATAGATTAGGTGAAAAACTAAAGAAATATTGAAACAAATTTTAAAACTATAATTTTTCTAAAATAAAAAGAAAACTGTAAAGTATTAAGAAAAAACGGAGAGGTATTAAGAAAAGGCAGCGATTTTTCCTAACTTAGAAAAAAACTTAATTTGATTCTAATTTTCATTTTTATAAGACTACTGCTACTTTCGTGTTCACAGGCACAGCTATACATAAGTTCAGGAATTGAAGAAAATTAGTTGAGAATTAATGCAGTGAAAGAAAAAGGGGAATTGAATTTCCCTAACAGTTTTTTCCCACATTCAGAAATATGAAAAATGAGGTGAATAATGCTGAAAGTATATCACTTGGAACAGATTCTAGAGGTTCTCATTTCAATACAAAACATTATAATTTATACACAGAAAAATTATTGACATTTTAAAAATTCGTTGATAATGGGGAAAATTCCGAGAAAAATTTTATACCCGATAGGTTCCGAATATATTTTTGTAGCTAAGAAGTTGAAATAGTATGAATGTGATTAATAAACAAAACAAAAGATTCAACGACTGTTAAGGAGTAGAAAAATTATCTTTTTCTTAGATTCACTTAATTGGCTTTAAATAAAATATAGTCGGCTAAAATTTAACAGTGATGACTAATGGTCAAAGATACTAAGAAGAAATATCCACTCTCATCTGTTTTTTGATTTTAATAAGGATAGTAATTTACTCCTGGCTATAACTTAGCCCCAAGAAGATAAATATTATAAACTAGCAGACCCAGCCAAGCGTTGCTGTGTCCAATGTTTTCGACATATTACATTACTTAAGGGGAACGTTAGGTGAACAACAGACATGGGCACCAGCATGCTATACATACATATATGCCATTTGTAAAAACACATGGCGACTTCATCTTCAATGGAAGATTATGTGGTGGGCATTTCAGGCATATCTAGTGAATTTAAAAATTGAATTGGAAAATGTACACTATTATTTATATTAACAACAATATCGATTGATGTAAAAGACATCAGCTCGCCTGGTAAAAACTGTTGTATCTGGAAGTTAATTTCGTCAACATTTTTGGCTGTCAATATAGCCCGATAACTGAGTCAGTTATGATTTAAGTAATTACTCTGTATATCCGGAAAAATATTCTCAATAAATTAATTTTTACAGAATAGTCTGGCAGTTTGTTGCATTGCGTATTTGGTTGTATTATATTCACTATAATAAACTTCAGTCTAAGTAACACGTTGCCAGCATAGTCGCCCAAAAATTGAAAAAAGTAAAATTCAATGTATTTCGTTTACTACAAAATAAATGTAACCTATACTTAAGCCTCAGCAGCATGTGGTGGTTATTCTATTAAATTGTAGCTTATATGAAACGTTTAGAAGTTTGACATAGCGCCATCTATTGAATTCTTACTCATTCAATCCAACATACGGGAACGTTGTCGAACGGGATAAACAGTATTCTATGTCCGTCTTCTGGCTCTAAGCTACCTACCCACCAATTTTCAGCCATATCGGTACAGCCGTTCTTGAGTTATAAATAGTGTAACTAACACAACTTTCTTTTATATAAATAGATTTAAATTAAATAAAAGATGAGGGGTATGCCGTATACCCTACTTAAATCTTGCAAGCTCTCAATAAATAGGGCCAAGATGAATGCGATTTCTATGACTTCAAATTCAAAAATGCGATTTTTTCTCATTTTTCAAAAAAAAAAAAAACGTAAGTAAAGCCCCAAGTTTTTGTATTATGAGAGCACACTTGAGTTTATTTTAATACCCCCTTAAAGGAGGAGTCTATTAACATTGCTTTTGAATTCTTTAATATCGCAGAGATAGAGGGCGGGATAGAGTGTGGTTCAGCATTTCACATTCGCGTATTACGGCAAAATCACAAATCTTTGTACTTGACAGAACGACATTTTTGCCCCAAAGTTCATTCAAGGAGGAACATTTTGATAAATTTCGACGTCTCAAGGACCTTGGAATCTGAATCCATATTCTATGTGGAAGTATTTTAGGTTTAAACGTCCCCACGTCCGTAATATCTATCAGTGATATCGACTTCAAATACGTTATTTTTACAGATCAAGATGCAGACAATCTTAGATAAAAGTGAGAAATTTGATTGATCTTCCATTCAAAAAATTGTATCGACTTCAATAAAATTTTAAATCCATACATTACGTCAATATGAATATTCAAAATTAGTATATATAAATTATATAAATGTTCAAATAAATCAGAAAAAAAACTTACTTAAAAATAATATAAAAATAAAAATATATAAAAGAAGACGTTGTTTACGTTTGCTGAGATCATGCTACTACAATTGTTCGTCTCGATTATTGAACTTAAACATCTTTGTTATTTTGTTATGTAGTTGACAATTTTGTCAAACACAAAAGTATCAACAAATCACAGAACCAGTGGAAAAAAGATGATTACAAAAACAGAACCCTTAAAAGATGTGTTAAATTGAAACTTTAAGCAATATTAAAGAAGTTTTGTCTTGGTTTCAAACTGCTGATATTTATGGTTTTTGAGGTTAAATCTCGAAATCAAAAGAAGTTTAAGAAAATCGTCTTTTTATTTACTAATAATGTTCATAAGATTTGTTTCCCTTTGGCAAATATTTCTGTTTTGAAGAACAAATCCGGTTTGTACATATTTTGAACCAAAACATAACTGAACTATAGTATATCTAGTGGTAAGAAACCACCCATTTTTAACAGATTTTTAAAATAAATTTTAACAAAATTAGTAGAATTTTAACACATCTTGTTTTTTTTTTTAATATCACAGCTAGTCTAAGTCTTGTTTTGTTGAAATGATTAATCTCTCTAAGAAAAACTAATAAATCTTTTTACTATTCCTAATGTTTTTCTAATTGACATAAAATAATATTGGAACGTGTGTAACGAACCAACTGATGACCACAGACAGAGCCACATCATCCAATGTTTCAAATTTCATTTTCAAAATCTTCATCCTCCAATGTAGCGACAAATTTTAGTTCTTGTTTCTAATTTTCCAAATCAATGTTGGTGGGCGTCAACTTTAAATCCTTAACAATTACCGCCTTGCACATTACCACAACATGTGTGCTCCTCAAACTAGTCTCTATAGAGGTATCATTATCACGATGATGAAGACATTATCATCATCACTAAGTACATATGAACCACAAACTATGACTATGTATCTACTTGTTTGTATGTTCGTGAGTAAGTAAAAACCTTTAGAGTTTAAGCACACACAAACAAAAAATGTTGACTTCCCGTCTCGGTTATGTGGAACATGAAAACAAAATCAAATTTATGTGATGTGTTCCCGCATTCAATTGAAATGGAGAAATTCGAAACCAACGTTTTTACTCATCGAATTTCGAACTGTCAGCCAACATGCCGTAGCCATTACTTGGTGCCATGATCAAACCATATGCCAAAACAAAACAATGAACGCTGCTGCGTCAAAATACACTTTACACTCTACTCTACACTCAATAAAGGGTCAGCAACCGTGTCGTCGTCGTCGCCGCCGCCGTGGATATGATGATCGGGCGTTACTGCTGGCTCTAATAAAATTATTTGTTTTTGTTTATGGTTTAGATTCTAGAATAATATGGCCAATATATTTTCAAGTACCCTATACGAATTATTGAGGGCTTCAATTACAGACCGTATTTAAGTAGAATTGGGACATTTCGATCTTATTTATAAATACCTTATTTTATTTATTGAAATTTTGGCGGTAAGAGGGATAAAAATGGCAACGGGACCGCGGGCTTTCAAAAAGCATTATACACCTTAAATACTACTATGTTAGTTGAAACTTTCTTTTCAATTCGAATTGTTTCCGATTAATTTTTTCCTTACTTCTATTTCTTTATAAAAGTTCTTTGATCTTTTCTTTGGTTTTGACTTTTTTTTCAGTTTTAAAATTTTACACAAAAAACGGAAATTTGGATCTTATTTCAAGCTATCATGCATTTAGCAGGTGAGGTCATTTAAGTAGCGGAAACTTCAAACAAAGCTGTGGCTTCGAGTGTAATTTTTGTCAACGATTCACATAGCTAGGTGTTTTCCGAGAAATATTGAGATGCGTCATTATTTGGACGTTCGAATTTTTGAATAACAATCGCAAATACTGTGATACTATGCACTTCGAGTTTTAAGAAAAGTGATACTAGTGCCTTTTATGACTTGTTATGTTAATTTAGATTTAAGAATTAAAATCGGTTTATTTTATTGTGAACTCATAAATTCAATACTAAATTAGATAAAAACTTGATCAAGAGTTTTGAAATCAAACATCAGATACATGAATATGTAGGTTAAGACTCTAGTGTTTATTAGTATAATATTTTGATTTCATGCTTAATTAATTTTTATAACTTTATTACTAGTCTAGGAAAATAGGATTCAATAAAACGCATATCCAAAGACACAAAAACTAAGCAAATCTGAATTTTGGCGGAGAGGTTAAAAAACTTTTTAAAAGCTATTCTTTTGGCCTTGGAGCTCCTTAAAATGATTTTTGCATGGATGAAAAGAAGGAAAAGGCAGTTTCATACCTATTATGTTCATGTCTTGTCCTATCACATAGACGAAGACTGCAGACTAAGAAGATTACTTCTATAATGATACAGTTTCAGCTCCAAATGGTTTAACAAGTTGGGAAGACACTTAGGTCCATGTGGTATCACAATAGACTA